>CM041635.1:45762389-45809392 GCA_023333625.1 Bothriochloa decipiens | reverse complement strand
TTTCAAGGTCGCGCCTTTACTGTCGTCCTGGGTTTCAGACATCACGGGCCTTGTTTAGATCTTGGCGTTGAAACTACTATGGCAGGATTTTTAGCATTTTGTTTGGATTTAATAAAAATTATTTAAATTTTTACTAATTAGGTTTAAAATATTCATCTTACAAAGTACAATAAAACTGTATAATTAGTTTTTAATTTTATCTATATTTAGTACTCCATACATGTGTCGATATTTTGATGTTACGGGGAATAGGAACTCTGCTAATTTTGAATTTTGAAGCGGAACTAAATGAGGCCACGGTATGCTTTTGCGACCTGCGATTAGTTTACGGTTTACTACGTCCGCTGGGTGGCTGCAAGCTCCCTGTGAGAATCCTATGGTAGACAGGATGATGGCCCCCAGTGCGCAGCGACCCAGCGCCATCATGGGTTCTTCTTTATCCATGGATGTTGCCTGCTTCAAGTCAATGTGTGAACTGACTAACTGACGTGTTGTCCCTCTTGATGCCTGCAATGCAGATGGCGGAGTTCTACCAGCCGCGGAAGAGCGGGCGGATGGTGACGGTGTCCGTGGTGGGGAAGCAGGTCCCGCTCTACGGCGCCGGCGCCGGCCTGCACAGCAAGCCCAACAACGGCCGCCTCGGCCCGGCCGTGGTGCCCGTCCGGCTCGACTTCGTGCTCCGCGCGCGCGCCCACATCCTCGGCCTTCTCGTCAAGTCCAAGTTCTACCGCCGCGTGCACTGCCGCCTCGACGTCCGCGAGGCGCACCTCGGCAGGCCCGCCAAAGGCGTCGCCGCCGGCTGCGAGTACCATGACAGGCTCCAATGATCGACGCCATCGATTGTTTGTTCCTGCCATCGTTGGGTCGGGGTGGGGTCGGGGCGTCGGGCAGGGTTTGTTGAACTGGGACTTGCGTTGTGGGTGAGCTGATTGATAATCGTTTCTTGACAGGAAAAACGAACAGTTCTAATGTAAGGGCATCGACAGATAACAGATTGTAGGTGTAGCTTGGCCAATGCGACGAGTATTACTGCATTATTAATTTCTTTGCTGAAACTATGAAGAACCTAGCAGTGACAAGGGCAGTGCCGGTCAGCAGTCACAAAGAGCAGTCGACAGTAGAAGGTGCGGGAGGACGCGCACCCTGAAGGCCAATCGGATTATTTAGGATTCAGTTCTAGGTCGAAAGCATTAATAGGAAGAGGCGGAAAATCCATTTTTACCTCTATGAACAAGCTGTGGTATAATTTGTTTCCTCAACCCCTAAAACCGGATATATTATCTCCTAGACTCTAAATTCGTTTTACCTCCCTAGTTTTGAAGGTGGTTTTTTGTCAAGAAGTGTTGAAGGATAGATTTGACTCTAGGAAAAATCTGAAAAAATATCTGAAAATCTACGAAATTTAAGAAACACTGTAAGTGGTATAAAATCATGTTCTTAAAAACTTTGCACATTATGAGATGCAACTAACATGGTTGGATCTTATGTTTTTTTTTATTGTGGATAACTTTAAAAAGAGTAAAATGCACACTGGATCCTCAAACTTTTGGAGGGTTTCCATCTGGGTCCTTGAACTAAACAAAGACCATTTGGGTCCCTAACCTACCACAGTCGTACGCCAAAGATCCTAAACACGCCATGCTAACACCCATAAGAATATTTTGGAAATTCTAAGATTATTTATTATTTTCAATTTTCCTAAAGATAAAATCTATTTCTTGAACCAATTATATAGATTCTCAGTAGCTCTAAATATTTAATGTATATTCCTCGTATCTTAATTTATCTCTATGTTTTTAGTAGAATTTAAGAATCTTAGAAACATTCTATATAGTTCAATAACCATATCAAGTATTTACCAATTTTTAACTAAAAAGGAAAGAAATAAAACTGCCTTCAAAACCACTTCAAAACATGTCCGAAATGCGACTTGAACACTTTTGAAAGTTCAAGAGGCTGGTTTTCTAGTTAGAGGAGAACAATTAGGCTATGATGATTCTTTTCCTAACAACTGCTCGCTCCAAATTCTTAGAGCCCATATGACTCTAGGCCGAAATACTAGGCCCATTATTATCTGGGTGTAAAGCCGTGAACGGAGGAGAAAAGGCCCAACTTGGGAACTCTGAACGGAGATCGGTTCGGTTGGCTGTTTAGTACCACATCGCGTAGATTAGCAAAGACACGTCCAAAGGGACCTATAGCTGGAGGCTGTGTTGGCATTCGGGAGACTCGTCTTTGCGCTTGGGGCAATGACGCAGCTTATGAGGTAATACCGAGGCGCGTCAATTGCTGGTTGAAAACTATTTCCAAACTCCCTCTGGCGGCCCACCGGGCCCTAGAGAATTTCTGGAAGGGCTCCTTCTAACCAAGGTAAAGCCCTACAAGTCTAAATCAAATTGATTTTTCAGGTGAATAGGAAATGCATCGAATATATTCTGCACTCGGCAACGAAGAGAGATCCTTTGTGACTGATTCATGTGAATCTGATTTCTTTTCATCAATCAAATTTTGACCGCTGATTAACCTGGAACCTGTGTGTTGCGACAAATAGAAACATATTTAACTACCCAAAGAAACCACTTGAAAAATAAACTCTTAATAAACAGTCAAAAATTGAAACAAAGAGTGGAGGAAATATATTTACCATCATAATACATACGAAGCAGAACTTATAACCTATAATGCAGAGAAATACATACAAAGCAGAACCTAACCTATAACCCATAGGGAGGAACATGTCCCACATATTTAACTGGACCAAGCAAAACATAACTGCATAACTCAAATTATTAGTGGATAATGCAAATTACCTCCACTGAGAGTACAGAAACACTAATTCATTTCTAACCAAAGAAATGAAGCATCATACAAAAATTCAGTTACTTCCTTCTTTGCAAACAATTTAGTTACTTTCTACTAGGAGCATATTTACAAACGACAGCTCGACAGCTGGGCGATTGTCAATTTTGCAATGCTCAGCATTCCTGCGAAGGATAAAATGTCTAGTTGCATAGGACAATTCCTTCGCTTTGAACATACGAAATCGAGCATGTTTCTCTAGCAGCTTTTGCCATTATATATTTTTCTTTTAGCTTCGAGTCACGTTTTTTCCATCCTGTCCTTTTCAGTCTATGTACTTGGGCAGAATAAAAAACAGTAGGTGACACTATACTACTTCTGGTCCTTTTCAGTCTTTTAGCTTTCGAAGTATATTCTATCATGCTTGCTCATGCCGAACTCTGGTCTTGCACGTACTAGATTGAGCTCCACGCATCCTCAAACTGATAATAAACGCAATGAGCTGCAAAATGTACCAAACCATTAGTGCTACATTTCAGATTTACATTGAACAAAATTGCAAAACATTTTGCCATTGAAGACTTACGGTGCAAAAGCCAGCACACAAAATACTGAAACCTTTGAAGTTGAAGGGCTCTGTTTCAGAAAGAAACCAGGCTGGCACAACAAAGCGAGATGAGACTTGTGCCGGCTATAACTCGCAAAACAAATATTCCCTCCTTTAAAATTATAAGTCATTTCAAGAATCTTGGAGAGTCAAAGTATCTTAAGTTTGACCAAAATTATAGAGAGAAATACAAAGATTTATGACATTAAAAATGTATACTATGAAAATACCATTAACGAAGAACTCAATAACACTTAGTTGGCACTATAATTGTTATTATTTTATCATATAAGTTTGGTCAAACTTAAAAATGCTTTAACTCTGCATGATTCTTGAAACGACTTAAAATTTGAGATGGAGGGAGTACATTATTCTTTCTTAAATTCTATAACAAATGCTTACCAGTTAAGGGAGTAAAGATGAGGGGACCTAATATGCTTGCTAAAGAACTAATCCCCGATATGCATCCTTGAGCAATTCCCTGGAAGGCAACAGCACATTATAGAATTGGTAAGCAAAACACAGTAGTGTCAAGGTAATATAAGGCGAACATCATGAGTTCACTGTTATCAGAAAATCAAATTACCTGCTCATTTGATCCGACACTTTTTGATACACTGGTTCGTATCTAAAAAAAAATTGAAATCACCATCAAGATTTTTTGTAGTCTCACATAAGTTGAAGGAATTATAAAAACGGCCAGCTAACAGTTGCTTACAGATGGGTAAACAAAAGCACTCAAAATTACAAATGCTGCAGCAAAATAAGGTACCTGCAAGATGATTATAAGAAATATAGTTAAGAAAAAAATGAATTGAGATGCTCAACAAAAGATTGGCATTAGTTTTAAACACTTGGAACACAATGCTGAAGCCAGCACATTTTTACAATTTTACATGTGGAGTCATGTCACTGGGATAGGAGTATCATCTCAAATGTGACTGTTTAAAGAAATTATCAAGTGCAAAGAAAGTACCCAGTATGACCATGCCATGCCATACAAGAAAACCTGCAATATTTGATAATTTATTGATTTATTAGTGGGGGGAAAATTAAAGAATCTTTTGATTAAAATTTGAATAGAAGTCTTGCTAAAAGCTATTACATGAGTGCATCCACCTAGTAGCCCAATAATAAGCAGCACCTCTTCACCCAGAATCGGAGCCAAGATAGGCATTACAGCGAGCTGTAAACATTAAGTGTCAGAAAAATAAATTGCATCTGCAGTGAACAAATACTATTGGAGCCTTGAAATGACTGAAAAACTGATGGCATAGCTTCCACATAACTAAAATTCAAGAGCGCAATTCCAAAATCACGTGGCATTTCTTTTATCGTCATTTTGGTACCTGCGATAGCATTCCAGCAGCACCGACGATTAGAAGCAGATTAGCATACTCATTTTTGCTGTAACCGAATTGTGCCTTCAGGTAGTACTGCATAGGATTCGACCATAGATAAGCATATAGCATTTGTAAACAAACAAATCACGGCTGGAGGATGCAGTTGATCAAAAATAAAATACTTCCTCCGTTCCAAATTAGAAGTCACTTTGACATTTTTGGTACATCCATTTTACAATGCACCTAGATATAATATTATGTCTAGACACATAGCAAATAAACCGAAAAAGTCAAAGCGATTTATAATTTAGAAGGAGGGAGTACAATTCAAAAGTTGGTGATAAACTCCTATTACATGTTCAATGTTGGAACTTCTCCTAGAATGAAAAACTATAAATCACAAACGTTAATGAAATCTATACAAATACAAATTATCAGATGGGAAAATTGATACCAGCAGTGCAGTCTGAAGCCCATGTTCACCTAGACTGTAAAAGAATGTGACGACTGCTGCCCCTGACAAGGCCAAGCTACACGGAGGAGCAAACCAACCATCAGTAGGTAACTCAGGAACTCCAAGGCCCTGATTGGTACCCAGGAATTGGATAGTGATTTATAATGAAATAGGAAGGACTTTCTAGATATTGGTTTCAATTCATGGGATCCAAAAACTGTTAAAACCATCCTGTAGTATGTAGATTGTAGAGACTAGAGAAGTATAGTAGAGAGCAGAGTAACAGAAACTGTTATACACGAAGAGATTTCACCTGCCAGTGAGAAGCGAAACCATGTCGGACACAGACGGCAGGCCGCTCTTATGCGGCGGCAGCCGAGGTGAGAGCTCTTCATCGGAGGAGGATGTGGACAAATCCTGGCGGAGGAGCGGATCGCAGGCTTCGTCAGCGCAGGAGACGCCGCCAGCGTCGGGGAGGAAGGCCCTGAGGTAGAGCGCTGACGCCACGGCCACGGCGGCGGCGACCTGGAAAGTCGATGCAGTTGGGAGGAAGCGCGCCGTCAAGGTCCCGGACACGAACCCGGCTGCCGACACGCCGGAGAGGAGACCGAACGCGGCCGCGCGACGCCTGGGGCCCACGTGGTCAGCCTGCGTCCACACACACTCGACCTGTTCAAGGACTCGCCGTTTGCTGCATCACTTTTGTTAATCTGACACGTGGGCCCTATAGCAAAAAAATCAGTTCGTCGCTTTTTTTTAAAACGATTTTTTTTTCTAGCATCTTAGTATTCCTTGTCCTACACGCTATACGTGACTTGGGTTGTTGCAATGAGTGATTTTACCACATAGGCAAGGCTGAGACAGTGCATGGTGCCCTCGCAGAAGACCCCGGCGATGATCTTGGCCACGTAGTAGACGTAGAAGTACACCTCCGAGCGGCTGCACGCCAGAATAACTGCCAAAACACAGATCAAAATTCTCCAAATCTGAGCAGACGCCGCATGATTTTTCATCAGAAAAACATGGCCAGGTCAGGTCATGCTGCAACTGCAAGCTCCACTTACAGAGCGGCGCGATGGCCATGATGACCGGCAGCGTCATGAGCGCCTTCCGGCCGTACCTGTCCGACAGGTTGCCGACGACGGGGGTGACCACGAGCGCCCCCAGCCCGGTGACCTGCATTGGCCGGACAGAGCGCCGATCCTGGCATCAGCTGATCGAACCGAAGCAAACGTGGCGGCGAGGCATGCACGCGAGAATGCTCACTGCGTTCTGGAAGCCGCTGAGGTAGATGGCGACGGAGCACTCGTCGCGGCCGGGGCAGACGGCCTCCATGGTGACGTCGGTGACCGCCGGGATCACCATGAAGGAGGCGAAGTGGAACAGGAACGTCACCACGAACAGGTGCCCCAGCCCCGCCATGTCCTTCATCATCTTTGTCTCTGCTACTGCACACCAGAGAGCAGCACTGAGCTGCAGCTGCAGCTGCTTCTCCTCCACGAGCAGAGGAGCTGAGGTGATAATTAAACTGCATCCGTATGCGTTTATTTCACTCTGTCTTATACCCTCACAGCCGGACGGACGCCACGGTGCGAGCCTGCGACGATAACCAAGCGATCCCAATACAATGCTTCCAAGTAACGGCACGGGTCTCACTCACATCAAACAGTATTTCACCGTTGCTTAGGGCGTTGGTCTCCTCCTGCCTAATCCCATCACCCATCAGTAAAACGAAAAGGTGACATCGCCGGTTGCCGGATTCGCGCGCCGTGCCCGAACGAGCCAAGCAGAGCCCACTTGTAACCGCGGCACCTCTTTGTTACAGCGTCAGTCGCCGGACCGGAGTGTGACGCTGTTTGTATGGGTGTGTCGCCACGCGCGACGGCGACCGGCCGGGCGAAACGGAGGCTCCGCCGGGCTTCCAGTGCCTTGTACGCATGGGCCATCGACAGTGCGGCGCGCTTTGGAGTGCACTCTACCCCACTCGCCGGGAGATGATTGGGTCCCCGCCTCCGGTGACTTGCTGCCCCGGAATTCCTGACGGGAATGGAAGGATGCAGGGCCGCGGTCGGATCTGGTTCACCGGGCTGGGTGACTTTGGTCTTGCTTTCGGGAAATGCTGATGAAATGTGTGGCCCCTGGCCAGTGATGAGCGGTGAGCCCCGTCGCGACCCCTGTGCACGTGGGTTGCGCTCGAGCCGACTGGGCTTGTTTAGATCGTAAAAAATTTTAATCTAACCAATAGTAATTCTTTTATCATATCTGATAAATATTGTTTAATTGTGGATCAACTAGGCTTAAAATATTCATCTCGTGATTTTAAACTAAACTATGTAATTAGTTATTTTTTACCTACATTTAATACTCTATATATGAATCTAAAAATTAATATAATGAAAAGAGAGAACGAAAAAACTTAGAATTTGAAGACAAGCCCTAATTTTGTCCGGTGCTATAGGAGCAAGCAGGTTGCTTGTTCAGTGGGGGAAAGCCGTGTTCAGTGGGGCAAGCCGGTTCAGGTTGGTTGCCGATTCTGCTCTAAGAGCTCTCGATGTCGTGTTACGTCGAGACTTGCGCAGTAGTTTCACATGCTACTCTTACGAGTGGGGTGAGCTTGGTGCTGTGTTACGTGGAGACTAGTTTTATATGCTATTTTTACACGAGTGGGGTGAGCTTGGTGTCGTGTCACGAGACCCGCGCAGTAATTTCGCATGCTATTCTTACGAGTAGGCTGAGCTTGGTGTTGTGTCACATGGAGACTCGCGCAGTAGTTTCGCATGCTATTCTTATGAGTGGGGTGAGCTTGGTGCCGTGTCACGTAGAGACTCGCGCAGTAGTTTCGCATGCTATTCTTACGAGTGGGGTGAGCTTGGTGGTGTGTCACAGGTGAGCTTGGTGCCATGTCACGTGGAGACTCACACAGTAATTTCTCATGCTATTTTTACGAGTGAGATGAGTTTGGTGTTGTGTTACGTAGAGACTCGCAATAGTTTCACGTGCTATTCTTAGGAGTGGGGGTAAGATTTTTTTTTTTACCTGAAGAGTGGGGGTAAGATTTTCGATCTATTCTCCTGCTGTCTGATCGAGGGGAATCTGAATGTTCTGTGCACTTGGCGGAAAATGGCCATATCCGGGATTTTGCTGCAAGTACTTGTGGCCAGCTTATTTAACTGTACATGCAGCACTGTACATGTATGCCTCTACTCGAGTTGCTTATTTGCGTGATCGACAAAAAAAAGTTAGCGAGACATGCTCGAGTTTTTCAGAGGTCGAAGGATCAATGCTTAAAGAAATTGAATTCACAAGTGGGACTTCTGTGTGCTCTTCCCCCCTTTTCGTTGAAGGGTTAGATTTCTTAACAGACGATTCATCAGAAGAAAAAAACAACGCGGACTGGGCCTAATGTTCGGTGGACTTCCTGACATTCTTCGAGTGGATTGTATTCAAAAGGCTGGGCCTCAGAGATGACAGCCCAACCTCAAGTGGGCTTCGCTCACAGAAATCTAGAGCGCTCCTACAAGAAATTAACTCCTCTAAAAAAACAAGAAATTAACCACCGCAGAAACAGCTATGACATTAGTAATCTGTGCGTGGAGACGCATACATTCCCATGTTTATTTTCTTTTTCATTCGTTGAAGTCAAATGACTGTAACGTGTCACTCAAATGCTAAGCTGTCCAGCCTGTTCCTGTATGATTGTATGAACAAACGATGCTTAATCCTCAGTGGAATCGCTTGACTGCTAACGTATAAATATCCCAAAAATGCTAGCTAGCCGTCGACACGACAACACCGAATATTACAGAACGAAAACTTCGCGGGTATAAGCGTCCGCGGAGTCTATTTCAGCACTCTAGAGATTCACACTTAGAAGCATTAAAAAAATTTAAAATTTTACACATTAATAGTACTAAATTAGATGTGCATTTGAGATTCAAACAACTTTTATAAAAATTCATATAAAAAAATAAATTTCAGCCACTAGAAGACAAAACTCTGGATGAGTAAAATTTGTTTTTTTATACGAATTTTTATAAAATTTGTTTAAATCTTAAATTCTGGTACAATGCCCATCTAGTTTGGTACTATTGGTGTGTAAAGTTTCAAATTTTTTTAAAACTTCTAAGTATGAATCTTTAGAGTGTTGAGATAGACTCCGCGGACGCTTATAGCCGCGAACATGCTTTTCAGCCGAACATTATCATCCCAGGAGCCCAACCCATTCTCGGTCATCATATTTTATATCTATGGGTGGCAGCCTCATCTGCAGCAGACTACGAACGTTATCCCTGCAAAATTAAAACAGTATATATATAATTGCCCCTGCGCCATAAAAGAAAAAAGTTTCTCCATGACTGGACGGCAGTGCGGGGGTTGAAAATATTCGTCCAAACAATGAAATAACAAAATGAACGCGTTGTCCAGCTCATCCGGCCACCGGCCGTCCGGCTCGAACGTACTGATTCGCATGATGGGCTCGCTCGTGCTTCGATCCGCACCGCCTTGCATTGCATCCACCGGATCGACATCGAGAGCTCAAATCAACGCCCGTGCCCGGTGCCCGTGTGGGCGCCAAGTCGGTGACGTGTGGTCGAAGTACATAGTACTAGCATGCTAACTACTGCACACGTATCATACCATGGCATTCAGATCTGTACATGTATATACATCAAATTAATGATCGCGCTTCTATAGACTATAATCATATGGTTTGAGGAAAAAGAAGAGAGAGAACGTACTGTGGTAGCGTTTTTGTGGGATTGCATCATACTGCTAGCGTTTTTGCACGGGAGATGGCACATGAGTCCACTTGTAAAGCTGACGGGAAATCCAGATCACACCCGCAGGGACGCACTGGTGCCTAGTCTTCAGAAATTCTCCCGGTGGCATGTGACGCGTGGGGCCCGCCCGCTGCCCATGCATCGTCGTCGTAGGGTTCGAGTTTGACACGCTGCAAGTACCATTAGTACATCTGTAATATCCGCAGTATTTAAACAACCGATCGAACTATAACTAATCCCGTGGAAAATGGGAAAAGATTCCACCTGTTGCGTCCCTTTCCGATCTTTACACAGACAGTCACCTCTGAGCTGTCTCACTCGTAAACCCCCTCTGCTAGCCTCTATATAAAAACCCTAGCATTGGACGCGCACAGGTGTGTTATATATTCCTCCGTTGTTGTCTAGCTACTGGCGTTGCAACAACTACAACTAGAGATCAGAAGGAGAGAGAGCTTAGCTTAGCTGAGCAAGAGCAAGCGAGAGCAGAGAGGCATCAGAGCATTATCAGATCGGATCCATGGAGCTGGAGACTGCTGCCGCGCCGGCGACGTGCAGCAGGAGGGACGGGCGGAAGCTGGCGCGGTGCCCGCGGCTGAATCTGGTGGACACCAAGACGGTCACGGCCATCGAGCAGTCCACGGGGGAGAGCGTCGTCGCCACCGACGCCGTGGCCGCCGCCGAGGGCGGCACGGGCGGCGCGATGCGCGTCAAGATCGTGCTCAGCAAGCAGCAGCTCAAGCAGGTGGCAGCGGCCGTCGCGGCCGGGGGCGGCAGCGCCTTCGCCGCGCTGCCGCCGGCGCTGGAGCAGCTCGTCAGCGTGCTGAAGCGCCAGCACGCCAAGAAGCAGGCGGCCGACGTGGTGGCTGCGGCCGGAAGGCGCCGGGGCCGGTGGTCGCCGGCGCTGCAGAGCATCCCGGAGGAATGCTTTTAGCAAGGCGTGCGTACGTATGTGTAGTACTCTGCGTTCTACCATCTGCTGCTTGTATAGCTAGACTTCCGCCAAATTTTCAGGCTCTTCTTCCTGGGACGCAACCTGCCGATCGATTGGGCCAAAATTAGCGCCCAATGGGTTGCGTCCCAAATTTGAAATGTCACATATTTTAATTTGGCATTTGCCATTTGGATCCATCGATCCAAAGAAATTTTCCTCTCTGCTGTTTTCGAGATCATGTACATATCTTGATTCGATCAATAAATAAAAGGACAATGAACTGGGAAAAGGAACCAAAAGCAGCGTGTCAAGTCTCTTTCTTTGCCGTCAAGTTGTTGTCCTGCTCCATGTGTGTGTGGCAGTGATGTAGCAGATGCTTGCCCGCTGGCTGCTGCAGGGGAATGAGAAATGGCCAAATGGTTGCCAGGCCACAAGATTCTTCTTAAGTAGTACGATAATAAGATCTATCTATGCACACGAGAGGGTTACAGTTGTGGCTTATGCATGATCAGAAGGGAGCAATTAGTACACCGCCACTACCGGACTCCGGAAAGCTCCTGACGGTTTTTGGGTCCGACAGGAGCCCAATAAACGTAGCCCGCACAAAATGCTCCCCAGCCCAAGTAAGTCGTCAGGAACACTACAGAGCAGCTGCATCCACTTTTCCCCCAAACCCTATCCGGAATACGGCAGCACCGCAATGCATCTTCCCTCCGCCGCCGCCGCCGCGCCCCCGACTCCTACGCTACTGCGCCTGAATCTTCGACGGCCGGAGCCGCTCGTGGGCACCTTCTCCGTCGCCATCTCCCCCAAGTTCCTCCGCTCCCGTCCCCTGCTCCTCTGCGCCGGTGTCGCTGCCGAGCACCTCCACCATTGCATCCACTCCTAGGCTCCTCTGCGGCTAGCGTCGCTCGCCATCGGCCCAAGGTTCCTCCGCTCGCCACCGCCCCCAATTTCTTTTCAATTAGCTGACACATGAATAGATCTCGTCGTGGTGTGCAGACACCCAAAGTCTAGGTTTAGAGACTGCAATATCCCAGATCTGCCATGGTACTGGAATCCTGTCTCCATCCCTTTTCGCAAGGTTTGTTCCTGGATGCTCTTTGATTTCCTTTGATTTTTTTTCGATTTTTACAACATTAGAACCTTCATGGCCATGGCTGTGTGACAAGCAAGATACTTTTCAGATAGTTAGGCCTTAGGAGTCTTTTCAGATATTTTCTATCAAATATTGATACAATAGTAGACAAAAGAATATGTGATGCCTCAGTTTCATATTTGTTTGAATTACTTATTCAGCGATTCAGTTGTCTGCCAAGAACTGGAAAATGACTTCAACTGAAAGAACTGGAATATGATGCTGATCAGAGTACTTGGTGTTTTTGTTCTCATGGCAAGATTTTTTTATGACACTTGTTATAGTCATATATGTCTGATGCCTCAAACGTTTGTAGTTTGCAGATTGGTGCCGAGTCTGAGACTGACCATTTTCAACTGACTGATGTTCTTGCACTGCAGGTTGATGCTGCTCTTCATCTGAGCCACACCCAAAACATTGGTAGAACGATCAAGGCTCATGTTCCTCATTCTCAGGTAATATATAATCCTGCTTCGTAGATTTCTAGTAGAAATGGCTACAATCTGACCCAATAAACATTGTCATGTACTCATGTTGCAGGTACTAAACAGACTGCAATAGACTTGATAGAAAGGGTCATGCTATTTTCCAATTTAGTTCCCCAATTATTTAGCTGTGTCATTTTACATTGAAAAGATGTATATCAAGTAGCCATCCATTTAGCGCAACAGCACAATATGTACGTATATGATGTATGTGTACTGTCCTACGAACTGAATTTCTTTTTGCATGCAAGCGTGTATAATAATTTTATTTTTTTTATTGCTACAAGCGGTTTTCCTGACGGCCACGCCGACAGGAATTGTTTTCCTGACGGTTATTCCCGAGCCTAGACGCACTTCAGCCGTCAGGAATTGTCATGAACTGCCGTCAGGAATATATTCCTGTCGGCATGCCGTCAGGAAAAACCGATCTTTCCCGTCGAGACGTTGCTGTCGGAAATTTCCTGATGGTTGCCCGACAGGGATCACATTCCTAACGGTTTTCCGGCATTTCCTGTCGGTTTTCGGCGAAAAAAAACGTCCAGTCTGGTAGTGCCAGGTCACGTGTCCTCTGGGACTAGATCGAAGCCGGTCGACGTTGGTGGCAGCAGTGGCAGAAATTGGAATGGTGGCTGTGGCAACAATAACTAACAAGACAAGTGAATGTGAGATAGTCCTTTTATAAAATATCGTTTCATATTGTTTGATCCAGGCTCCGAAGAACTAGATTCTTTTTTGAGGGAACAATATAACTAAAATCTTCACGCCATGGCCTACTGGGTGTCCTGTGGTGTATATCATCATTTGCCAACGTCTAATCAGCTTCAGTCAGTGCCGAACCGATCGGATCGGATGACTGGATGAGAACTTTTGCTCCCCTTGGTTCCTACCTTGCACAGAGACAAGTCAAGGTAATGCAGCGGCTTGACGCTGATGCTCATCGCCCCGACGATGTTGAGGTTTTCTCTCGCGTCTCGCAACGCAACGATAGAGTATGGTGAGAAGGTTAACTGTCGAAACACAAGAGGAACGATCGAAGGACCAGAAGCAGATCGTCAGAGGGCCCTCAAGCTGCGCAAACTTATTGAAGCACAGCCTGGTCCTACGTACCGGGTGTGTGCTTTCATCGTCCACAGCTTGATGTTGGAAAAAGTTTCTATTTACTGCTTGCTACCAGGTGCCAATAACACCCGAGTGAATTGGGAAATTCCGTGAATTGCATTGCCGTGCTGATCAGAGAGTTACTCCTCCTATATAATAATAAAATATTTTGATCAATTATCTCGTAGTCACTTTGAATACAAATCTGTTGATGCAAATTTTTTGCCATAAACTTATATACAATTTAATTAGTTGTTGGTCAGAGTTTATAAATATCGTTATCATTCTAGGATGGAGTAAACACTCATGCATGCAGGCTCTCAGGCGCCATGAAGCCGAGCTAATTATGCCCATGTTATTGAAAATGGCTAGTTTGAAGTACGTACCGCACCTATATTACTGGCCTCCGCGAGTACCTGAAATACTGAAGTGGGTCATGTCATCCGATCTATTGGCAATTTAATTGTTCACCGGTTGCAATTCACAAGCGAGTACAGAATAATGGCCTCAACGAACTCCAAGTAGAAATGTAGAATCGCAGTCCTATATATATATACAAGTTCACACACAAATATAATACCTACTATCCCTTACCCAAAAAAAAAAAAAAACCTATCCTATCCGTACCAAATTGAACCAGCAAGCAATCAAACCACTTTTTTCTGACCGCCGCTATTCCACGAGCCAGGCAGGCGCAACTGTCACGATCAGACCACCGCCGGGCACCGGGATCATTCGGTTACCAGTTAGTACACCACCACGCCGCCGCGTTCAACCGGTGCTCGCGCGGACAAATGAAATGACGTCGCAAAAGAGCCGATAAACCAGCGAAAATCCAGGCAGGCTCCACGGCCGCCCGCCCACCAACGCGCACATGGGCCACGGCGTGGCGAGTCCATCCCTCGTTGCTTTGCTTTGGCGAACTACCTGCCCGCCGGGCCACCGCTCGAGCCCAAAGCCTCGCTCGCGGTGACATGCTGATGACAGCGGCCGCCGCGCCGAAGCGCAACGAGACGACAGCCGTGTTGGTGACGCGCGCATGTACACAAGCTCGTCGGTTTTGATCGCGAGGGCCGGCAGCTAGGCCAGGCCAGGCCGCGCATGTGACGACCTACCTGAAAATGACCGTGCGTGCCCCCGCCGATCGCGAGAGCTCCGTTCCGTCCGAGCTCTCGCCATCAGGACGCGCGCGAAGCGCGACACGCAAACGACCTCGGCCGCCGGGGTCCGTCCGTGGGCACGGCGCCACGAACAGCAAAGCCTAGTAAGCTAGCAATGCCGCACACGTCTCGTTGAGTCGTTGGGCGGGGGCGCACGCGTCGCCGGGGGCCGTGCATCGCCGCATGGGCGGCGGCCCCGATCGCCCGCCCGGCCCCGGGGCGTGATCCGGCGGCTGGGGTAGGGTGGCGGAACGGTCCGTTGGCCCGTGCACAGACAGCCAGCCTGGGGCCCCTGATCACGGCAGATCGCTGCCGCAGGTTGTGTGGTGGATGGACGCGCTGCTAGCAGCTACGCGTCCTGCTTATCCGAAATAATTTCCTTTGGCCCAACGCAGATTGGGACGTGGAGTCGGAGCTGAGGCCTGATGAGGGCCCCACACCCAGAGGTTGAGCATCGGTACGTCATGCTAGCATCAGCGTTACGTCACGATATTTCCCCTTTTTTTTATTGTTCGGGTTCTCTCGTTTTGTTTATTTGTCTGTGGGGCCCGCTGGTCCTGGAGTGCATGTTACCTGTCGAAACAATTCGTGGTACGAATATCTAAGAACTTGTAGTGTAGTGAGCCAAGCTAGGAGTATGCCAAGGTCAGTTGTGTTGTGTATGCCAAGGTTGATCACGTTCACCGCTTGTACGTTACTTGGTGAGTAAGATTATCATCGATCGATTGGTCAACCTAGGTTTCAGTTCAGTATGCTAATTTTCACCGTCATCACGTTCTTCATTGCGAAGTAACTTTGCAGCTTTTCTAAGCTTCATTCATGAGTTGCCCTTCAGTGGATCTTTAGCAAGAAACATGTACGTGTCGAAGCATGAGCATATCATACCCGACAGGTCGATCAACGCTCGCCAACGGTGCAAATCGCGCTCGCTAACCGGTTGGATGGATATGATCCTCCTCTCACGGACACGATTCCACCGTACTACAGTAGTACTAGTAAAATTTTTGCATTTTGGTCCTTAATAAAAAATTTTTATAAATAGCCCTCCGCCAAAACTTTTTCTAAAAATGAGCCGTTTTTCGGCGCATTAGGGCACGACACCCAGGTATGAGGCTCGGCGCTGTGTCAGACGACGCCAAACTTTTGCCACGTCAGCGCGGACTCTGATCGCAATTGAAACGAATGCGTTGGGCCCCACGTACCTCGGCGCTGTGTTACTCAACGCCAAGCCGCACACCTCGACGTGGCATGACTCGACGCCGAGGTCTGGGCACTCAACGCCAAGGTCTGGGCACTCAACGCAGAGGTCTGGCACGACACGACCCAACGCGTATAACAGCAGCAGTCCGTGCAGACATGCAGCAGCAGTAAAGCAACATCTAGCAGTATATGAGTGGCAGACTACAGTCTACAGCGCGGCCGTAATGCAACATCCACTGTGTGCGGGGTCCACCCACGTCTGCCTCTCGCACACCAACATATATAGTACTGTATCATTCGCAATTACAGTATTTTTTTGTCTTTGTTCATCAACCTCCTATTGAGTTCTTTGCCGATTTTTTTATTGAGTAATTTTTCTATTTTAATTTTCGCACTTTCTTCATCCGTTTTTACTAATATTTGTTTATCTACATTTCTCAATGATTAAGTAAGTATATCATTATTTTTACATTTATTTCACCTATTATATATTTTTTATAATTATTGTTTCCAACTACCTAAAACACCTTTTATTGTGCCCATCTCTCGATTTATTTCCTTTAACTTTTTTGTCTTTGTACCCATTGTTTTTTTACATTTCTTTCTTCCCCAGTATTGCACCCATTGTTTTTTAATTAAGTAATTTTTTATTTACTTCCCCCACGTTCTTCATCCGTTAATCTTTATTTATTTATTACATTTCTCAATGACTAATTAAGTTCATTTATTTCACCCATCATTCATTAAAAAGACTACACTTTACAAGTCAACTAAAGGGAAATGGTGGAACACCATGCCCTATACTCCTTTTCTAAATTATGAGTTACTCTGACTTTTACGTCAAAGTATATATATAAAAATATGTTATATCCAAATACATAGAAAACCAGATGTCCCAAAAAAAATCAAATCTACTTTATACCTCTTTTAGGTAAATATAAATACTAGAACACGATGTCGTACATGATACATCTACTCAGGCCATACAACTACTTGTACCTTTTATTGGGACAAAAATTAAGCCAATCAGGCTTGTTCTAATTTTCATCAAAAGATGCCAATTTTTTTTAAAATTATAACCAAAATTTATTTAATTTTCCACTTCATCCTACTACTTGGAAACAGTTTAATGTTCATTCAAATAAAAAAGACTTTACTATTTTTAATACCCTATTTTATTTCTTATTTATTATAATTATTTTTTCTTATCTCTGCCCTTACATATTTTCTTATTTTCATTTTAACACGCGTTGTTCCTCACTGGCGTGTGTTTTCATTTTAACACGCGCTGTTCCTCACTTGTTTTCTTATCCTCTATCCTAAACATAATGTGTCACTTTTCAGTGTAGTCAAAAGATTTCTACTTTCTCTAAATATTTATGATACTAAATAAGATGTATTTACATAATTACTTAAGAAAATAAATAAATAAATAAATAAATAAAAGTAAGGTAAAATTACGTGGGTGGAGTAAGGAGTAGTACTACTCCTACATCGTTCATTCAAACTGTGTGAGAGGATTGATGTGGCAGAACCTCCTAAATTATATGACCCACACGCATGATTATTGTCTAAACAGACTCCAAATAACCATGACTGTGTTCCATACGACTTAAAAAGTCTGTCGGGTAAATCCCGAATCATCCACGATTCTCCGAGCAGGATCAATCATTATAGAGAGACATTGCAGTATTACAACAGTTTCATATAAATAAAATACCACGGAGTAAAACAGCGGAAGACTTACAATAACATACATTTACAAACTCTGAGTTTCAAAATATTTACAAAGATAGGTTTAAATTATACAAACCATAATATTAGTGGAGTAGCAGTAGATTACAATATTACGAAAGCTCTGCCCAAGAGCTGAACATCTTTATTCGTCATCGCTTTCCTCGACGACTGTCATGCAGCAGGATGCATAACACTCCTGCCCATGAAGCTCACCTGCAACAGGGGTTCAACAAACCCTGAGTACAATAGTACTCAACAAGACTGACCCGACGAAAGAGAAGGGTAGAGACTTAAGAGATGCAGGCTAGAGGGACAAGGTACAGTTTGTAGTAGATAAGAGATTTTACAGAAAAGCTTTATAAAAGGGAAGGTTGCTTAGACTACTTCCAATTACCAATCAACTTCATTATTGATCCTTAAATTTTTGTTTAGGTTGTTACTACGATGATGAACACCGATCGAGTCTTCTTCTCCGAGAAGCAACGGCGATTCGAATCCATTTTCATACCCAGCTGGGACCTAGGCGACTGAGCATACCGGAGACTTTAACTCCGAAGCACCCCAGATACACCGATATACCGGGATATCAACCTCAGCCGTATATCACCACATGATACACGTGAGCTCTGCTGCCCAGCGTACCGAGATACATGGGAACTTAAACCCCACAGTAAAACACACTATGACACAGATGGGATTCTCTGGCCCCACGCTAGGTCACTCATGGCATACACGGCTCCAACCATCCGTATACCACTTCATGCATGTGGATTTCTAAATTCTCGATGTCACCAGTTCACCAACGGACGGGACCTAGGGCATCAACAGACGAGAACACTACAGAGGGACTCCATTCCCAGTGCAAGTTCGTCGTCCGGACTCGATTTATTACTATTATCAAGATTCCAACAATAAAGCCAATCTCATCTTTTTCATTCTTTTTCCTTTGAACAATTAAATAAATAAGCAGGGCTAAGCATTACTACTCATCTTTCAAGTAGGTAACAAGGATTAAGGAAATAAGACAGGTAATGCAATTTGTGGGTTTTCACTCAACTCCTATCACTTAATGCAACATATCAGAGCTGAAGCGGTAAAACTTTTATAAATAGAATAGGGTTTAAATGTATCCGGGGCTTGCCTTGATGTTCGGGGTAGACGGTCTCGAAATCTGGATCAACTCCCGATTCTTGGATCTGCTCGTCCTTCAGATCTGAGTGATAACATTAACTCTCCGTTAACGGAAACTACTCGATAATTAATATGCTTTACATGATGGAATAGTAAACATGATGCTCGATGGATGCATGATCAGATTAAAGGATCGAGTACAACTTTTCTTCACGATAAAGTTGCAAGCTAACAAAACTTCGTTTATATAATTGATTAGGGTTAATTACGCCATTTTTATAATTAATTAAACACATAAAATAACGTTAATTAAGCCCTAATGACATGATTAAGATAAGCGCAAACAATTAATTAAAGTGCCAAAGGTCATTAGGGTTAATGACCTAAGGTCATCAATCAATCCCAAAGTCACACAACTCCTATAATGATTAAGTTAATTAAAAGGGGTTAATTAATTATTTAAAAGCATTAAATAAAGGCATAAAAATTAAAGTTATCAAATTAAGCCCAAAATTTTATTTTAGAAAGATCTTAGCCTAATTAGATGGCAAAACAAATTTCAGAATTAAAAGCCAATTATTTTATTTATTAAAAATCATTAAAGGTCCATTTTTCAATTAAAAGGGCTAATTTTAACATATACAAAAAGTATTCAATTTTGGCATTTCATATTTTTCCTAGGTAGATGACATCATAAAAACATTCACAAAAATTTTTAGAATTTTTGGAGCTATAAATGAATTACTATGAATTTTCAAAAAAATAGCATTTAAATCATTTTCTGAAAATAGAAAAAGGAAATTCGGCACAGTGCTCCCGGGTCAACAGCCGACCCCGCCGGAGTTGACCAGCGATTCCTCGCCGTCGGTGAGGTCTCCGGCGATGGGGTTTTCTCCTACTTGCTCATCTTGACACGGCGCATCGATTGGAGTGGTTAACGGTGCTGGGGAGCGGCGGCGGCACCCGCGCCGGCGGCGATGGCGGCGCGGCGGAGCTCGGGCGCGGCGGAGTCGCTCACCGGAGCGATTTCCGGCGATGGTGACCTCACGAACTTACGCAGGACACCTAAACGGACCGGTTTGGTTACTACATGAAGGTCGGTCTCGGTCTCTGGACAGGACGGCATCGCGCGCGGCGGAGCGGCATGGCTGTACCGGCGGCGAGCTACGGCGGCCGGTGGCTACGGTGCAGGATGAGTGAGATTGATGGCACGGATAGATGCAGGAGCTCACCACGGCGCTGATGCGCACGTCAATGAAGGTCCGGAGTGGCTGGGTTGAGCGGCGGTCGACGGCGGTGATGGCGGCGGCGGCGCTCCGATGGCACGATGGCGTCACGGCGGTCTCCGGTAATGCGCTGCTCGAACCAAGGTGCGCATCAGATGCAGGACGACACGGAGAACACGATTACAGGGTCATCGGTAAAATATATTCACCTTTGGCGGCGGTAAACGGCGGAGATGGCGCGGCGGCGCGACTGACCGGCCGCGGAGAAGAAGACTACGTGCGGGTGGCTCAAGCGAGGAGAGCAGGCATGAACTGGCTCAAAAGGACCGTGATGAAGTGGCGGAGCTTTGGGCGAGGGCAATTGGACAGAGGTGAAGCGTCGGCGGCGAATTTCGGCGGCGGAGCGAGGTCGTCGGCGATGGCGGCGGGAGGAAGAAGAAAGAAAAACGGCGTCGGCCGACTGCTATTTATAGCAAGAAGATGATGAAGGAGCGAGTGACACGGCGACGGTGAAGTTTCTCGCGTCCGAAAATGCTCTGATGGCCGGGAAGGCGCGGCGGTGGACGGCGGCGCGCGATGAGAAGCCGGCCATGGCGTTCGCCGATAGGATTAGGTACTGTTCGGTTTATTTACAGAATTGCCACTCGGTTTAAAATACAAATTACTCCCAAATTTATATAAGAACTTGAAAATCTCCAAAAATATCATTTGCATAACTTTTCAAGAGCTACACTTTTCCTTTTAACTGGCATCCTCAAATTCTGTCTAGATTTTGAAATTTGAATTCAGCTTTGAAAAGGGGATAAAACCCTAGAAACAAGCATTTGAAATTACTTTTGATTTTTCAATAAAACTTGAAATTCTTCAAAACTATGAAATGTTGGGTTTGTCAAACCAAACATTTTTCATGTACAAAATTTTCTCAAAATATGCATAATTTTTGAATTAGGGTTTTAAAATCAAAAGGGGATAATTGCTGGAAACTGTATTTTTAAATTAATTTGAAATTCCATTTAGAAACTTGAAAAACTTTCTATACCAACTTTGTAGCTCTTGTCAAGATCTACAAACTATCTTTTTAGAGTATCTCCAAATTCCTTATAGAATTTGAATTAGAGAAAAGGGGATAAAACTAGGGTTGGAAGTAAAGGGTTTTTGAAATAGAATTTAAACTCAATTTGGTTTCTAACTTAATTGGTTGGTTATTAGTGATCACAAACATCATCCAAGGACATTTTTAGTTCATTGACCCAATGACACCCTTGGTTGACCAAGTTGACTTTTGAAAAACCTTTTATAGCATTTCCAATTTGACTTTAAATTTGAATTGCCAGGCTTAGAAATAAGCTTTGGAATCCAAATTAAATTTCAAATATGGAAATCATTTTTAGGGTTGGACTTAGACTTATACACTATGCTTGGCACTAGTGTAAACACAGTTCACACCTCAAGTACATAGAGTATAAACTAAGCATTTGCGATGACAGTCAAAATTAGGGTTTTATTATTTCATGTGACCAAACATTACAGAAGCTCAATCAACCTATATAATGTAAACTTGTTTTAGTGGATGCATATTAAGGTGGACTTAAACATGAATGCTTTGCAGTGCATATGATGACATGGCATGTTTTAGTTAATATAACATCAGAGGTGTTACAATTGAGGAGAGGCCGGAGGCATTAAGTGGGTGGGCCCTGCACGTAGTGGTGTTGCCGTACATGTACTACCGATGTTGCACGTCTACACGTTTTGCAGTACTGCTGCTGCTGCACGTCTCACTGGGAAAGCAGTTGTTGTTGCACGTCTACACGTGTTGTAGTATTGCTGCTGCTGCACGTCTGCACTGGAAAAGCTGTTGTTGTACCCGGCGTTGAGTGCCTATACCTCGGCATCGAGTCGTGCCACGCCGAGGTGTGCGGCAAGAGCCGAGGTACGTGGGGCCCAATGTCTTCGTGGCAACTGCGATCAGAGTCCGCGCTGACATGGCAAAAGTTTGGCGTCGTCTGACACCGCGCCGAGCCTCATACCTCGGCGTCGGGTCCTAATACGCCAAAAAAGGTACCTATTAGAAAAAATTTTGATGGGGGGCTATTTGTAAAAATATTTTTTAAAGGACCAAAATGCAAAAATTTCACGCAAGTACTACGAGACAGGTGTTAACGCAAATCTGGGATCGCATGCAGAGCTAGGCGTCGTCGTCCTCTACTGCAACATAGAACAATTCGCTTCCATATAATGTTGTCCTGAAAAGAGGCGCCACCTTCACATGCGTTTTGTCCGTAGTGTGTAGGTGTACAACTCACGTACTTACCTGCATGGAATCCGGCCGCAAGCAAACAGCAGCAGCAGCTGCAGCAGAGAGCTACTACTAATAATAATCGGCTCGTATTAAACTACGGTTCCCACGGCTGCACAGTACTGTGCTTGTATAAACTGCACACACAGTAGGGGGATCGGACCGGACCCGACCCTGCTGCTTCCTTGAAGCAACCTCAACATGCCCGCAGGCTGCGGCTAGCTAGCAGCGAATGAATAATAGAAATTCTGCAAGATCCAACTAATCTGACCGGGCTTGTGTATTAGCTTACTATTCCAAGCATCTTTTTATTTATAAATATATACTTTATACTTTAGCTATAGGTCGCCGAACAATGAGTCTGGCATGTGGGCCACTGCGAGCACGCAATGTAGGAGTAGTACAGCGCAAGACCTAAGCTAGCTCTTTCCATATGCATGTGAAGAAAGCTAGTAGGCACCGAGCCAATGTTTATCTATTCGATTTGAATATTTCTGTGCGATGGTTTGCATTGCACCCAAAGAAAGAAAAACGGTTGCTAGGCTGCTCCGAGCTGCCTGCCAGGTCTCCGCTGCATGTTACCCTCTTCCTCCAAACACGGCAGGCATGCATTGTACACTGCCACAGAACCCAGATTGATGGTCGATGCCCCCTTGCAGAAGCCAAAGACTACGTTGCTTCCGTTGACAAGTTAGTTAGCTATAGTAATCATTAGCAGAGCACACACCAAGCCTGATCGCTGGCACGTCTAAGCAGCATCAGCAGCAGAGCAGAGGAATTCGTTTCACACATTGACACACCCCGGCAGCTGATGCGGTGTAACTTGCTTGGCTCGTCTAAGCAGACTCAACCCCCATATCTGAGCTGGTGTTGCGACCTTCTTTGGCGTGCCGGGAAATAATAAGGCCGCCGGCTGCTACGTACTACCGGCGCCGTCGCGTCGCGCGTCGCCAGGCTCGGCCGAGTCGTCACAGGCTCACAGAGTCACACAGTCTCACAGGATGGCTGGCTGGCTGGCTAGCTAGACGCTCCAGCTTTCGGGCTTGGACCCGTGTTTGCCTGCAATCCTGCATTATTGCGAGGCCGGGGGGAAATCGATCGGCTCCGCGTTACTACGACGGCAATCATGCAGGGTTGGTTCACCGTCCGCGTTGATCTTCCGGGTGCCAATAATTAATCAACAACATGGTCGTCGCGGTTTCATTTTGGAGAATTTTTCTTTGGAATTCTAATCCTGGTGGTGGTTAAGTGGCGGTTATGTGCTACGTCTTATTCTTTGTTGGATATTTGGAGTATAAGATTTCGGGATCAGTTTTCGTTCATCAGTGCCCTGCGACGACCGTGCGTTCGACTAGTTCTATCAGCACAACCTAGCTGATCATCATCATGTGGGGGCTCGATTCATCAATCGACTTCCCGTGTCCACGCAAGGATTCGATCCGGAGCCCTGAAAGCGACACTACTATAGCTAATGATATCTGAAGATTTTGAATTTTGCTCAATGCCAATGTACTTGATCCAGAGCTTCTAAATATGGGATCTGATCGATCACACAATGCAACCGGAGATAATGCGTACTTCCTCCGTCCCTAAATAGACGTCACTATTGATATACGTATCACAAGTTTGATCTAATTTATAGAAAATATATTCAATATTTATATCTTTAAATAATTTTATTAAAAAACTAGATTTAAAGATCTTTTTTATGATATTAATTATTTAGCATAAATATTTATACTTTAATATATAATTAATGATAGTAAATTTTCAAAAAGTGAGAACGGCGCTTATTTAGGGACTGAGGGACCACGTATACTTGTACGTGCAGGACCACGTACACGTGACAAATTAGTATCTAGCGCTGCGCAGAAATGCGGCAGCGAATTAATACTACCGAGACCGAAATGGTATGTGTGGGACATCGATCAGTGGGGAGCGGTGGCAACTAGCTAACGATCGATGTCTACGTCAAATACGCCACCTTAACCAAATGTACGTAGACTCCACGAGTCATCGCCGGGGGCTTTTGTGCTTGTGCCAACACCAACACGTTACTTGCAAGGGCCTCCTCTCCAATGATTCCTCGCCATCTCACTCCGCGAGGAGAGGGACAGCCATGTGAGGCGCCCATATCTTTATTCAGCTCCGCCCATCTCTCTCTTTTTTTTTTTTTTGGGGGATAAGCTCCTCCCATCTCAATTAGTCCCTGCCTGTGTGTCTCATGATTGTTTTATTACATTACATTAGAGGAGTCTTAATTAAAAAAGGGTACCACCTCAGTTGTTATTATTTTTGTTAATACCTCGTCAAGCGCTCCAAGGGAAATTTTAATCGGACAGAGAGATCACAGGGTGACGGAGTAAGGTCAGGGTCGACGTAGCAGGCTAGCTGGTCCAGGTCCAGGCCCCACGTGTCATGGTACTCATGGACACGGTCGAGCGTATTCGGAGACGGTTGTGGCTGCGCTCACCAAAACGGCGAGGCGTCGGCAGCTAGTATATAAAGCATGCTGGTGGTATGGGCGTCACATTACTCGGCAGCAGCCCACACATTCACTTTGCCTTCGCTTTAGTCTCTGTGCTGTAACTTGCAAGGAACGTCGGCGAGCGAGAGAGCGGGTCAGGCACAGGCAGGCGCACCGCACAGCACATCGCGCGGCCAGCCGGCCACCCGCCGCCCCAGAGACCACCGGCCACCGGCGCTCCCGATGGCGTCCAGGTGCTTCTTCCCCAGGGACGCGGCCGCCGACGGCGGCCGGCAGTCGAAGGTCGCGGCGGAGGCGCTCGAGCAGCTGCACCACGGCGGGCGCCTGCTGTCCAGGGAGGAAGTCGGCGGCGCGGTGCGCGTCAAGATCGTGGTCAGCAAGCGCGAGCTCAAGCAGATGGTGGCGGCGCTCGGCGACGGCGCCGGCGGCGCGGTGACCGCGGCCGCCGCCGCCGCGGCGGCCACCAGCGAGCGGCACCGACGGCAGCAGCAGCAGGCGGGAGCAGCGGCGGCGGGCGGCGGGCCGGGCGCCGAGCAGCGGCTGCAGTCGCTGCGGCGGCGCAGCATGCGGAGGGCCGCCGAGGCGGCGCGGAGGATGCAGGCGGCCGGGGAGTGGGAGCCCGGCCTGCAGAGCATCCCCGAGGAGGTTTTCTGAATTCTGATGATGACTACTACCAGTAGTATCAGTAGATGAGATGATGACGGTGGCGTTCTTTTTTCTTTGATTTGATGGCTAGTAGTAATCTCTCTTCACTAATTATGGGTTGGGTGCGTTTTGATCACTGCTAAGTGCTACTACTAGGAGATGTATGTGTACAGCGCTGTTTTTGCTTCCAATTCCAATGGCTGCTTCATAGTCCTCCGCGAGTTTCTGCATTTTGCCCTGTGGATTTTTTGTTTGGTAGTATGAACCAAAAGAGGAGGAAATTAAGAGATGTTTTGGACCTTGGATCACAATGCAAGTGCTGATGATTGATGAACAGAGCATGATCTCAATTCTGTAGTACTGGCATCCATCTTGCCTGTTGATGAAATGATGGGTGATGGGTTATGTGGCGCTGGTTCAGAGTAAGCTGCCGCTGCCGGTGCCAGGATTTCCATGGTTCAGAGCAGATGCCGCTGCCGCCTGCCGGTGCCAGGATTTCCTCTGTTCTTTCTCTTGTCCGGCGCCGGCAGTGAAATCTTTGCCGGTGTTCTGTTCTGTGTACCTGTGCCACTGTAAAGGCTGTGTGAGTGAGCCCGTGAGTGAAGTCGAAGGGTGAATCGTGAGCTCGACATGTGCAGTTGTGCATCTACTATTTACTATCGAGCAATAGTTTTTATCTTGTGTTGTCTGTCTCACGGCCTTTTGGTTGGGCATGGTCGCACGGAACATAACCAAAAGTATCCGGTGGTTAGCTAGGAGCCGGGCAAAGGAGCGCTGTGCACCGGTGCCAAGATTCCCATCGCACATGGCCAGATGGCTGTCGTATTAAAGAAAACCGATGGCTAAGGCTAGCTGCTTGTTGTTTTCTGTTATCCACTGGTTGGCGCTATATGGCTTTGCCGCCATGTTGTTTCTGTACGCACGGGGTTTTCCGTTTCTTTGCGTTGAATTGTGTAGGGTTTCTTTCGAATCAAAGTAAGGTGAGCAGATACATAAACCTATGTTGTTTTGGGATTTTTACAACGAAGCACACTAGCGCCTGTCATCGCTTTCGGTTATGTGATGATGTGCGGTTTCAATTTTATTTCAAGTGAGAAGTACAAAAGTGCTGCCGTCTCGTATGATCTTTTCTGCGACCTTTTTTAGGTAGTCTCTGAGTTTCAAAGCATACAAAAATGGAGTTCACCAGAAATGCTTTTCTGTGTCAGGATCATGCATCCACCGCATTGTATTGTATGCAATCCGATATGCTTGACGCTACGCCAATCGATCGGCGTCGACTAGTCCTTGCACTGGACAGACCTATGAATTCAAGTTTGGGTTTGGCAAACACATCCCATCCTGAACCGTGAACGACTGAACGGTGAACCCAACACCAAACAACACAAATCATTGCGGACTTTTGACGAGCTTCCAATGATGCGTACTGTACGTGCACAGGCCTGATGAACCTCTATAGCCTAATAGCCTCCCTGCTTTCAATCTCTGATAGTGCCATCAGGCCGGACCCTCCATCAATCAGACGATCGCTCCATGAACCACCGTTCTGCTGCCGGCCAAGCTCACAGCAGCGATTAGGCAGCATTTATGTCCTGCTTTTGCCTTCTGTACTGGGACATTGACATAGGTAGAAACGCAGAGCCGGTGCAGCACCGAAACGCTCTTGCATTGCCCGGTTGCTTCCGTTTCACGCTCGTGTGGTTCCGGTGGACTGATAGATAGATCGAGCAGACAACCGAACCGACGGTGCAGCGTTGATCGGTCGCTTCCTGCTCGACCACCGGCATTTTCAGGACGAGGAGCAGTAGCATACGAGTATCTTCCTTGTGCCTGCACGCACGTCTAGAACGCGTCGGTTTCTGCAGAGTGCAGACACGTGTGAGTGTGTGGGAGATTGATGGAAATTTTGACGCCGCGTCGTCCTCGAGAGCCAAGAAGGCGATGACCGGGAACTGTGCTCCTGAATCTAGGAACATTTTGAAGTTCGGAAAACGGAGAGCGTACGGGTTACTCGCGTTGACATATCTTTCCCAAGTTTTCTCGTTGCAGTTTATTACTGTACTGTACTGTACTCGCTTTTGCATATGGTTGCCGTTGCTGCAACGAACCTACGTTTGTAGACTTGGAAGTTTACATACAGTAGGTCAGCACTCAACTTTTCTCACTAGATAGCGTGGACCAATGCTCGCGTCGCGTGAATGCCATCACATGGTTTGCTAGTTCTTTAACATGGTAGCATTATGTTACTCTAATACTAACACTCCTCCCCCGCTACCCCGGGTGCGCAAAATAGTAGGTGAATTTGAAAGACCCCTCAAACTTCAACGTTGACCTTTTCAAAGCAATTTATTGGGTGTTTTTTTAAAACAAATCCTCAAACTTTGGACTTGATTTTTTCGAAGTAATTTCTTGGATGATTTTTTTAGAGAGAATTAGTTCTTTTTTTTGCGACTATGACCCTGAAAAAAAAAACAGGTCTTAAGTGTGTGGTCGTTTTTTTCCTCAACTTTGCTCTATGGTCTTGAAATGATTTTTTTTTTTTGCTCTATAGCCCTCCGTCTATTTTAGATAGCTCACGGTGTCAAGCCAGGAGTAAAACGAAATGTAGAGTTTTATTTGTTTGTTAAAATACAGAGTTTTATTTGTTTGTTGTATGTTTGGAGTAATATTAAGCAATTAAATTCACACATAACCACAAAACTGTTTTGAAATAATATTAAGAAAATAAACTTACATGTGGTTATGTGTGAATTTATTTGCTTAATATTACTCCAAATGTACAATAAACAAGGTCTTATTAAACAATATAAAGATAATACAGAGAAGAAACATGTTTATCACAAGAAGGCATACGCAAGTGAAACTTTGAGTTTGCAAGCTAACTTTTGCCATACCTTTTCACCCGTGATAGGATTTCTTCCGTTCCACTAGAGGCGGGCTCTGTTTCTACGATCACGCGTGGGCCGGGATAGATTTCAACGCCGGGATGGTCACGGGAGTTGGGCCCGAACCCGGCTGTTCCCAGCCCAAACGAACATGGCCTCACTGTGACCGCCGGTGCCGTCGTCATCCTCGGGGGGAGGTCGCGTCGGCAGCAGAGCAGGAAAGCCAGCAGACGGCCCATCCTCCTCCCCTGGCTGCGGCTCCTCTCCACCGCCTCCACTCGCCGCCCTTCTCCGCCCCCACCTCCAGTCTCTCCTCGCCGCGGCACCGCCGCCGCCCCCGACCTGTTCCTTGTTCCTTCGCCCGCATGCCTTGTGTGCTGTCTCTCCAGCACGCAGCCTTGTGAACGAGCCTCAAATCTGGTGCGGTGATAAGCGGGCCGAGCAGGCGTGGAGCAAAGGTGCCAAAGGAGCGAGCGGAGAGAGAGGTAGGCAGCGGTCGTCGACTGCAGCTCGCGGAAAGGCGGCGGAGCAGGCACAAATCCCCGGCGGTGGCGCGGCAGCAAGTTGGTTAGTGACGGCGGCTCCCTCTAGTTTTTGAATTCGTATTGATTTGTAGCTGAATGTGGGGATTTTCAAATGGGAATTTAGGCGCCATGAGATCTGGTACCCCTTGCCCTTCTTGATTGTTAAGGAAACTGCTGAATCTATACGTATGAGCTTACTTTTGTATTAGTAGAATTTAGGCAACTTACACTGTTGTTCCGTGGGAACTGTTGGAAAGTGGATTACTGGTAAAATCCTCTCGAGGACATGGGTTTCAATAAGAGATATTTTTTCCAGACCAGTGGCTTATCCTTTTTGTATCGGCATGCCGTTCATGAAAAACTGGAGATGAGATACTTTGTTGAGTCTATGCAGCAGAATTTTAGTATTTATCCCAGTGAATAATCCATGACCATGCAATTTTTTTGCAGTATCAATGCACTCTCTCTGTTTGTTGAATTTAACTAGAGAAGTTCGGTATGCATAGTATACTTGTGTGCCATAAAGATATCAAAGATAATACTAACTTCATGACCATTATATGATTGTAAAATTTCCAGCTTGCTGGGAGATTTCACATGGATTGATCATTACTTGACATTAAGTTGTTCTTCAATGGCGCGTTTCATGGATTTACGGGATTTCATCCTGCGTACCCATGTCTTGAAGCTTTACAGACAGGCATTGCGTATTACTCACCGAGCTCCTGTACATGCTCGAGGTTAGGCTCCTTTCTCTCCTACCTCTGTTGTGTGCTTGCTATATTTCAAGGTGACAAGGTGCTGACTAATTATTCATCGACATGTTTTGTCCAGATGAGCTGAGAAAGACCACAAGGGACGAGTTTGAGAAATATCGCCATTGTGATGACAAACAAAAGATTAGGTTTTTGATTAGTGAAGGGAAGCAGAGACTAAAAGATCTTGATGAACTGCTTGACATGACAGGGTACAGCTAATCTGAGTTTCATCTTTGTCTTTGCTTCTGTAATCAGCTCGTTCCAGAATCCGTTCCATGACATCTAAATTATTAAATTGTTTGATAAGGAACAACACTATATGTATGATTTTTTGTACAACACTATATGTGATGAATTTTTGTGCCATTTTTATAAGAATATTGTTACAGAGATGCAGATTTCTTCATAAATCTGTATAGTCTTCCATCATGTGAACGTTTCCATAGTCCATGCTGAGAAATACTGTGATCGCTTAAGGCTCCTCAAAATATGCGGCACTCAGAAACATATACCCATTTCAACTTCAAAAGTTCTTACTTTAACCGTATCTGTGACATGGGGTTTATTGTTTTTCTTGCTTCTGCAAATTTGATTTCATACCCTATTGCTCTTTGATATGAAATGGGTAACTAGAATTGACTCATTTTTCCCAGGCTAATTTGCTCTCTGCTGGATAAATATCTTTTCTTCTGTTTTGCTTTTACTTGGGTTCTGTGATCCCATAGGCAATACCAGGTTCTTTACCTATAGGCTATCCAGGAGGCAAGCATCCAATGACCCGGTGTCTGTCGGCATAAGTGAGATTGTTTTGTAAGAACTGGCTCTTATAAGTTTGCAAAAGTACATCTGAAGGAACATTCATCGTGTGAAAGTTCGGCAGATCCTCAGGCGTGTCAGCAGCTACTTGTCTAGAAGTTAATTTATTTTTGGATGGAGGGAATATTTTGTGCTTCAGTCCCTATGAAGTACCTTAGGTCAGAGCACTCCCGACCATAAGACTAGATAGTTTCTATGTTCATTAACTAGGATGTCTTATGATTTGAAATGGAGAGCGTATATTTGTGATGATGATCTGTTACAAGAGAATTTTAAAACCTGCAAAACCCTGCAAATCTCGAAAGAATAAAACTGGAACCAGATTATACATGGCTTGTTGAAAACCAGTGAGCTAAAATTTCAGGTATCTGACAAGAATGGACAAGTCCCGTGACGTGACAACGGGCTGTTTCAGTTGAAACTCGTAAATGTGCAATGCAAGGAACATAAATATCCAAGAAGTGGGTGAAAACAGATGAATTGATCATGCCAAGACACTACTAAGAAAATAATTAGCTATGCCACATAATAGGAACCGAGGTTTCAACTTTTAAAACACATAATCAGAAACCTAATGAAAATGTAATTCAAGCAGAATTTTCGAAAAATATACCTCAAGCGGCAATGGAAATATAAACTGGTCATCTGAAAGATTCATCAACCCAGTACAGCAAACAGGTGCAAATATTTGCAGTTTATTATAGTGCAGAAAGCGTCTGTGATTTTTGTCACAATTAGGTACAGAAATTCACAGTTTCGGTCATTACTTCAGCTAATGACAGATCAAAGACAGAACATGTATCCCATAACGAAAACGATAATTTGACATCATCTTTTAATCTGTTCAAAGCTACCTTTGATTTTTGTTACAATGTCAAGAAGTTTAAAGCTGTCAAAATGGTATGATCTGTTAAAAGAACAATGCTCAGAAACATATATCTTTTCAACAGAAACATATGTCCTTAACTTATCTAGTGACATGAAGTCTTATTGTTTTTCTTGCTTCTACCAAATTTGATTTCATAATATCCTATTGCTCTTTCATGTGAACTGAGGAACTCAAATTAGCTGTCATTCTTTTTTCAGGATGACTTGCTCTCTGATGGAGAAACATCTTTTTCTTCTATTTTGCTTTTACTTGGGTTCTGTAATTTTGTGATTTGGGAGAATAGACACTTCTGTTTGGCAGAGTGAGATTATTTCCTAAGAACTGGGTTTAAGTTGGCAAAAGTACATTATTCACTTGCAAAAAGTTGGCAGATTGTCACATATGATCAGCAGTTACCTGACCGCCAAAACTGCTATAAAATCTACAAGTGTGCTGCACTAGATTTGGTATTCATTTTTACGAGCTCTGGTTGGAGCCTGGAAATCTTCATAAATTACTACAGCCTACTATAGCTGCAAGGTGCAAGTAAGATAATTGACTACACTACAATTTATAGCTTGATTGGGTAATAGAACACGCCGGGTGGAGCCAGATAAGATTAAAGGTCTGAAAATCAACATATTCTTTGAGGATCAAACTACATTTACTTCAGTACTAGAAAATATTTGCTGCAGAACAGGAACCAGGCTCTAAACTTGAAAACCACTTGTCAGGACTCAATAACCATGTATTCAATCAAAAGTGTAATATAGATGAATTGATTCTGATAAGGCAATACTAAAACGAATAGGCTTGCCAAATAGTAGGAACCAAGCCTTTTAACTTCAAAAACGCATAATCAGCAACCTAATGACAATGTAACTGAAGCAGCAATTGAAATATAAACTAATGATCTCAAACATTCATCAACCTAGTACTGCAGACAGTTGGAGAAATTCGCAGTTTATTTACACAGTGCAGAAAATCCACCTCTGATTTTTTGTCACATCATCAAAGGTGCCGAAATTCACAGTTTCAGTCATTCCTTCTGCCAATGACAGATTACAGACACTGAAATCCCAGAAGGAAAATGATGCTTTATTTGAGCATCTGACAGCATCTTCTTATTCAGTTCGCTCATCAAGAAGTCTAAATCCGTCGAAATGCGACGATCAGTTACAAGAACAATGACTGAAACCTGAAAAACCTACTGATTTCGAGTAAGAATTCGAGGACTCAATGACTCATCAAGAAGTCTAAATTCGTCGAAATGCGACGATCTGTTACAAGAACAATGACTGAAACCTGCAAAACCTACTGATTTAGTCGATGTACATTCAATCCCGTCCAAGAATCCTTCACAGAATCAAGTAGCCGCCAAGAATTCATCAAGACGAAGCCGACGAGATTCAATCGAGAAGGTTTCTTGATCGATGATCAGAACCCAACCAAAGAACTCGGCAATCAAGGACCAAGAACTGACCCGCCAGGCGCCAGAGATGACGCGCCGCCCCGAACGTCAAGAACCCCGATCGGTCTTGCGCGAAGCCAGCGGCGAGGAGGGAGGCGAAGACGGCGGCGCGGCCCAGACGTTGCAGACAGGGCAGCGGGGCGAGATGGCGAGCCAGTGGTCGACGCAGTCCTTGTGGAAGGCGCGGTTGCAGCCCGGGAGCACGCGCACGGCGCGGCCGGGCTCCATGGGGTCGAGGCAGATCGGGCAGAGCGCCTCCGCCTCCGCGGCGTCCTCTCTGTCCGTGGACTCCAGCACGGCGACCCCGCCGAGGCGCACCAGCTCCGCCTCCGAGAGCCCGTTCTTGCCGCCCTTCTCCTTCTCCTCCTCCTCCTCCTCCTCCGACGTCTGGGGCGTGGGCGGCGGCGTCCGCGGAGCGCGGCCCCGAGCCACGGCGTCGAAGAGGTAGCAGAGCCAGACGCCGAGCACCCCGAGCATGCCGATGGCCAGCGACGCCACCGCCAGGGACACCGCCCACAACTGCGCCATCTTTCTTGGCCGCTCGGTCTCCCTTCTCCCCTTGATCGTGATCGATCACCGATCGCTCGCTCGCTGTTCTCCCCGTGGATTGGTTGCTGAATTGGTAGCGCGCGCTAGACCGTTTGTGGAATCGCACGGGTGGGGGAGCCAGCGGCCTTAATAAATGCTATTAGTACGCCTACCGGCAGTAACGCATTAATGGGCCTCAGAACCCGGTTCAGCCCAAGTGGACCGGCCCAATACTGGCCCAATACTTCGTGTAGCAGATGGACGGACGGAAACGGAATCGGCTTCTTGTGTGTGCAAAGTAAAAACACGAGGATCCCAAGTTCCCAGCACAAGCCGAAGGGGGAGGCGAACCTCGAGCAGCGCGGCGGCCATGGCGAAGCAGGGGGCGAAGAAGATGAAGGACGAGAACAAGAAGCGCTTGGACTTGCTCCTGCGCATCATCCTCGTATCCAACGTGAGCACTCGCCTTCAATCTCCTCTCCCTTCCCCTCCCCTCCCCTCCGTTGCGCCTCGCGCGGTACAGATCCGCGAATCACTTCTTCGGCCCCTATAGATCGCTGCCGTCTAATTTGTGGTTCGTACGGCTCATGGGGGGTGATGTTGTAGGTGAGACTTAGAAGAATTGGACTAACTATTTGTAGAGGCGAAATTTAGGAGAATTGGACTAAGTATTTGAAGTACTGCGTGCTCATTTTTTTTCTCTCTTTCCTGGAAGGCCGGAAGGGAATAACACTCTGCCTAGAACTGGATCTGGGATGCCACTTTGCTGTGGCGGGAATAAAATTCCCTGAGGATGAAATTAAGTGGAGATTTAGCTTAATTTAGTTTGGCTCAGTGGAATTACTCATCTGTTCCTCTGGTAGTCGCCTATGGTAGTATTGCTGTGATGTCAGGAGGTCAGTTGAGAGCTATGACATGTTCCTGATAGGCTGATACACCCAACGACTAAAATTCTAGTGATAGATTTTTTATACTTCATTTCATTACAATCCACAAATGGCAGAAGATAGTGAATTGATGAACCTAGCAGAGTAGCAGTTGAGAGCTCATGTTTTGTGGGTGGGGGGGGGGGGGGCCACATTCACGCCTAGTACCTTTTGTTTTGCACCGCTCTTGTGGTGTGTTGTTTATCATGGGATTTTGCAGTGATACATGATGTTTCCATCTATTGCGTTTGTCTTGACCTGATGTAAGTATGCCGCCAGAGCTAATTTGGAATTTATGGAGCTCATATATGTTTCATTGTTTTACAGGCTATATACATAGTGGTGAGGATGGCTATAATGCATTCATCCTTCACCTGGAAGCATTGGACTGGCCTTATGTTAACATCGGGCGCATATTTTCTTCCATATAAGCAACTTGCCAGTATGGCAAAGCCAGTTTACTCTGATAACGGAGAACTACTGGATGGTGGCTTCGATTTGAGCACTGGTGGGGTTTGCGAGTAAGGAACTGCACTAGGCTGTGTACCAGTCATCTGCTTTACCAACTTGCATCTATGGAACCTTTTGTTTTGACTCCCTTCAAACTGTTGAACCATATTGTTACTTCTTGTCATGCAGGTATTTATATGATGTGATCTACATCACCGTCTTTGTGCAGCTGATGTCTATCATTTCTGAAAAATTTTGGTGGACATATTTAGTGGTAAGATAATGCACCAAGGTTCAAAAAAACGCTAGGCGCTAGGCAGGCGCTAGCCTCTTGATTAGCGCCTAGGAAGATTAAACGTAGATTAAACGTGATTAAACTTTTTTTTTAATTTTTGTGATGCTTAGAGCAAAATCAGTAGTAATTACACAACTGGAAGTGATAGCAGTGAAGGGATGCAGAGGATCCGCTGTGCGGCAGAGGAGGGATGCAGCTGTCCGAGAGAACTGAGAGAAGCAGAGGAGGGATAGAGAACTGAGAGAAGCAGAGGATGGATACAGCTGTGCGGTAGGGGCGCATGGCTTTGACGGTGACAAAGCAAGGGGCTGTACCGCAGGAGATGCTGCGGCCTTCACCAGCTGCTCCTGCACTCGATTCCCCCCAGGATGTGCCGATTTCTTGAGCAGCTCCCTCGATTCCCCTCCAGGCTGTGCGATTTCTCGGGCAGGGGATCCGCTCGCAACCAGCGGCAAGAGCGGCGGCAGGTCACGGCCTCGTGTGTGAGGAAAGAAAAGCAGAGTAATTTCGCGACCTATCTAATCCCTCCCGCCCGCCAGCCCGCTCTGTTTTCGCGCGCAGCCTGCACGCAGCCCGCGCGCTTCTCTCCCGCGCGAGCGCGCATACTCCCGCTCGCGATTTCCGCGCGCGCGCAGCTGCCACTTGCCCGCCCCAGCGACGCCCAGCGTTTAATTGGGCGCCTAGGCCCTAAACGAAACGCTAGGCCTCCGTTTAGCGTTTAATCTTGATTAAACGTCGTTTAATTGCGTTTTTTTGAACCTTGTAATGCACACATGCCATTATATGTATTTCTGTTTAGTTACTTTATAATGCCAGGAAATATGAAAAAAGTGACTTTTGGGCCCAATTTGACAGCATGCTTCTGGTTCTGCTTGACAGCCATTTACTCATTTTTAACTAAGCTGTCAGAAATGGGAACAGTGCTCATATAAATTGGCTGATTTGTATCTAGCTTCTGTTTACTTGCTGCTAAAAACTGTGTTGCAACTCGGTAGCAAACAAACTATTATGCAGTTTGAACAGCCAATTCATTTTACTACCACACCACTAATCACTGTATGCATATTTCAAGTAGTCATGTTCTTGTATTGAGCCATTTCCTTATTTTCTGTGTCACAAAAGATTTCCTTTAGGGTTTCCAAGTTCCAAGAGAGCTCTCGCAAACTTCTCATTGTTTTGCTTAATATTTACCTATTCATTTGCAGATTCCAGCTTTTGCTGGATACAAGACTTTCGGTTTGTTGAGAGGAACATTTTTCAGTGGTGGCTCAGAGGTAAAAAAATAGATTGATTGATGATTTCAATGTATTTTTTTACTAGAATATTTTACTTTAACATAGTTTGCCAGAAATTAAAATCTACAGCTTTTGGCTCCTATTGTAGGAGCATATACATATAGTTTGAAGTCATGTTACAAAACCTGCAAGTTTCTTCTGCTAACTCTGTTGTCAAGATAGTTGTAGATTTCTAGGAAAATTGTAGTTTTTCCACAAGGTATCAAAATAATCGCAGGTTCCTGCCATAGGCCACAAAAGATGTAGTTTTTGCAACCTAAGTCAAAATTCCTGTTTCAAATTTATGCAGACGAAACATACTAGTATATTTTTTATAAAAAAAATCATTTATGAGATATAGCAGACAAGTATCATATGTCTGTTTGCAGGGTGAAGTCGAAGATGAGAAGACCCGAAAGAAAAGGGAGAAGATGGAGAAGAAGGCATCTAGGGGGAAGATGATCAAAACTAGGACTCGCTGATATGACAGCTGTGCCATGTTGCTTGAATGTTAGGTTGGTTTATTATAGCCGTCCGACTGCATTCCAAGCTGTTTGTCAAATACTCTATTGTCGTGATAGTGTTCAATGACGACTTGTTCCAAACAGCTAGTATTACGTAGGAAAAATGCCAGCTAATCTCCAACTTGTCTGATCAATAAGAATTTCCTGTGTAATTCCCGATTATTTTTTGACTCATAAGTCATACACCAACATTGTGGCATAGCAAATGGAATATCGTAAACACACAATGGTGAACCTTTTACTGAAAGCTTGATAAGATCCTGCATCGAGGTAGCCATTGTTGTCATGTGAAATCTGGCATTATGTAGTCCGATGAAAATGAAGTGAGAACTGGGGAGTACTAATCAATGCCTTGTTGGTAATAACCAACTAAATTATTTTAGTGAGAACCAGTAAAACGCTATTTGACTTTAGGTGCATTTAGGAATTGTTTTTTTGGGGAATGAACATAAAATGAAGTAGGAAGCGGGCAGGGTGACGGCACGAGGGAGAAAAAAAAAATCTTTTTTGCTCTAATAGTCTATTGTAGCAAAGTATTGCAGTGCTATCAGCCGGCTGCTGCCGAGCTTATTATCCTGCTATCAGCCGGCTGCTGCCGAGCGTATATTATCCTAAAGTGGGTACAATATGCTAAGGATGCTAGAAAATACATTATACATCCACCCAATAGCATTGCGCCAAACCCGCGACTTCGAGTTAAGTCGTCCATGAGACCTACATCATTGCAAAGGCACTCTGGTTGTGCATATCTCGCACTCTTTTCTACTTGCATCTCTATATTTAGGATCGCTCCCAAATGACACTGAGATCATTAGTCCTGCATGTACACTTCCCGCAAATCTTCCTTTCGATCTCCAAACCTTTTTCCATCATGCGGACATTACATTTGTTCTGCTTCTTCCTTTTGTGGAGTCCATGTTTGGCCGTGCCACCAGGAAGCAGCCATGGCTCTGCCGACAAGATCAGTCTTCTGTCCTTCAAGTCTCTGCTTCTGGACCCAGCTGGCTTGCTTGCTTCATGGAACTCATCCAATTACCTTTGCAGTTGGAGGGGAGTTGTTTGTGGCCTTCGGCATCCTGAGAGAGTCATTGCGCTGCAGATGAACTCTTTCGGCTTGGCGGGGCGTATCTCTCCATGGCTCGGGAATCTCTCCTTCATCAGGGAGATCGATCTCGGCAACAACCATCTTGAGGGGCAGATCCCTGAAGAGCTTGGCCAACTAAGGCGGCTCCAGGTTCTGAACCTCACCTGGAACCTTTTGGAGGGAAGCATCCCGGAAGCTCTGGCGAGGTGCACTCGACTCTCGTATCTTAACCTTGGGATAAACCACCTTCAAGGTGAGCTTCCATCAGAGATAGGGTCTTTGAAAAATCTTGCCTTCTTAAAGCTTTTCCATAATCATTTGTCAGGACAGATCCCACAATCCCTAGTCAACCTATCATCGATAAAAATTTTGGACCTTGGAAATAACACATTTTCAGGAGGTTTTCCCCCATATCTTGACAAGCTCCCTCATATCTTCGCCTTTTCCTTTGAGTTCAACAACCTTTCTGGAGTCATCCCTCCTTCATTTTGGAACATTTCCACACTGATAAGCTTTTCTATGGCCAGAAATATACTTGTTGGGACAATACCTCCAAACGCATTCAACAGTCTTCCACTTCTTCAAGTATCGTATATGGATTTGAACCAGTTTCATGGCCATATCCCAGCTTCATTAGGTAACGCCTCTCATCTATCGAAATTCCAGCTCAATGAGAACTTCTTTAGCGGAACTGTTCCCCCAGAGGTTGGGAAATTAAAACATCTCCAGCGCCTAGTGTTATATGGAAATTCCCTAGAAGCTAATGAGCCCATAGATTGGAAATTTATTACCGCATTAACTAATTGCTCCCAGTTACAGTTTTTAGTGTTGTTTAATGATAGGTTTTCTGGAGTGCTTCCTGGTTCAGTTTCCAATCTGTCTTCTTCATTATTCGGTCTTTACCTTGAAGACAACACAATATCTGGGAGCATGCCTAAGGGAATAGGTAATCTTATCAACTTACAAGCCCTTGACTTGAGTATGAACCATTTCACTGGGGCTGTACCATCTTCCCTGGGGGTGCTTCAAAGTTTGCGTGGCCTCAGTGTTAAATGGGTCAATCCCATTAGCAATAGGAAATCTCACCAGGCTAAATTATTTGGAAGTATCATCAAATAAATTTAGCAGCACAATACCCAGCACTCTCGGAAACCTGACAAACTTGCTAGAGCTGCATCTCGGCAATAACAACTTTATAGGATCAATTCCGACTGTAATTTTCAGCATACACACTTTGTCCATCATTTTGGATTTATCCTATAATAAATTGGAGGGACCAATGCCAGAAACAATTGGAAATCTAACCAATCTTGTAGAGTTGCATCTAGAGTCTAATATGCTATCAGGTGAAATTCCAGCCACCCTAGGAGATTGCCAACTTCTCCAAAATCTCTACTTAGAGAATAATTTCTTTGGAGGTAGTATTCCGTTAACATTGAGTAAAATGAAAGGATTGGAAATTCTTGATCTCTCAAGCAACAATTTTTCAGGTCATATACCTGAGTTCTTAGGGAATCTAAGCTCACTCTATTACCTTAACCTTTCCTTCAATAACTTTGCTGGTGAATTACCTAGTTTTGGTATTTTTTCAAATGGTACTGCACTTTCAGTCCAAGGCAACGATGAACTCTGTGGTGGCATCCCTTATCTGCATTTGCCTACATGTTATTCTGAGTGGACAAAGAAAAGACGAAGACTCCCTGTGATTCCTATTGTTATTCCTCTTGTTGCAACATTAGGGATGCTTTTACTGCTTTACTTTTTCCTTACTTGGCACAAGAATTCAGTTGAAAATCTTTCCACTGGGTCCATCCAAGGCCATCGACTAATCTCCTATTCACAGTTGGCAAAAGCAACAGACAACCAACTTGCTAGGTACAGGAACATTTGGCTCTGTGTTCAATGGAACACTAGAAGGAAGAAGTGGTGAGCCTGCAACTATTATTGCTGTAAAAGTACTAGAACTTCAAACACCTGGAGCACTCAAAAGTTTTGAAGCTGAATGTGAAGCTATGAGGAACTTGCGACACCGAAACCTTGTGAAGATAATCACATCCTGCTCAAACATCGACTCCAGAAGGGATGATTTCAAAGCCATTGTATTTGACTTCATGCCAAATGGTAGCCTAGAAGATTGGCTACATCCAGATACAAGCAACCAGCTAGAGCAGTGGCGCTTAAACCTCCATCAAACAGTGAGCATAATTCTTGATGTGGCTTGTGCATTGAATTATCTCCACTGGCATGGTGTTGCGCCAATTGTGCATTGTGATCTTAAGCCAAGTAATGTACTTTTGGACACTGATATGGTAGCACATGTTGGAGACTTCGGACTTGCCAGGATTCTTGCCGACGGATCCTCTTCTTTCCAACCATGGGATTGAGAGGGACAATTGGATACGCCCCACCAGGTCAGCCTTAAATGTATCTCAACTTATATTTAGTGAACATGACGTATCTAGAGTTAAGATACATTGCACAAAATGCCTTTAGACGTCATGTTAATTCAGTGTAGTGATACTTTAAATTGTCTAGTTGATATCTGAATTTGCGTGTTGAGGTTTTCTTTTTTATTTTTCTTGAACGAACAACTTACTAATTGTACATGATATCCAGGGCCGTCTCCAGAAATTTGGGGCCCATGAGCGAAATTAGGTCGAGGTTCTAAAATATAGTACTAATTTTAATAGAGTAAAGATAGTATTAACAGTACTATAATGAAAAGCACCATCTCTCTAGTACTTTTCATGATAAAATCTCCAACTTATATATTGAATCGTATCAAATCATACAAAAAAAAATCTTCTAGTGGAGTGTAGGTCTACTTCGCCGACAACAGCTATGAACTAAAAGGCAATTAGTCAATTTATATGGAACTCTGGCCGTCTGATGCAGTAAGCACAGCATGGAGCAGCGTGACTAGTCAGTCTTGCAGTAAAAAGCTATGGCTTGGGGGCCCCACTTATTTGGAGGCCCTGTTCAATCGCTCATCTCGCACACCCTTGTCGACGGGCCTGATGATATCTCTAGGGCCAGCCAGAAAATGGTTATACGTGAGCAAAATATAAATATTTCCCCAGTAATTTATCTCATAACATCATTGCTCAATGTAACAGAATATGGTGTTGGGAATATGGTTTCAATCCATGGAGACATCTATAGCTTTGGAGTTCTTATCCTTGAGATGATAACTGGGAGGAGACCCACGGATAATGCAGTTGAGCACGGACTGAGCCTTCGAAATTATGTTGAGATGGCCATTGACAACCGAGTTATGGACATTATCAACGTGGAGTTGGTGACTGAGCTTGAAAATGAGAATGCGAGAGCAAATGGTGCACCGACCAAAAAAAAGGTTGGCCCTTGTTTCATTACTCAAACTTGGGATATTATGCACTGAGGAAACGCCATCAACTAGGATGTCAACCAAAGATATTATCAAGGAGCTGCATGAAACAAAAAAGGCTCTCGGATAATAATGACGATGATGATTGATGAGAATAAAAGCACAAAGTTAGAAGGCATGTACCAAGTATTCTTCACTAGATTCTAAAGGAGAGAGTATGTAGTACATTGTACGTGGGTGTATCTCCTGAAATTTAGAGAAACATCCCTTTATGTGTGAGTTTCAAATTTCAATCAATTAGAAGTCCATATGTTCCCACAGAACTTCCTTAGAGAAAAAAAGCCATTCATGTATGAGTTAAACATATATATTCTTATTGCCATTTTTATTAAAATTAGACAAGATAATGAAAGGATTTATTAAAATAACTAACAGAATTGGATCGAATTATAACAGGATGGAATGACAAAGCAAACAATCAAGTCCATATAAATCCAATAGATACAAGACTTTTTGAGTTATCCAATGAATTTTGGATTTTGTTGGATCAAATGATTATGATATCTAAATCCAAATGGATCATATCCAAGTACACCCAAAACAATCCAAATTCACTACCACTTTCACCTGCTAGTGGCCATACCTCCATGGAAAAATGTTTAATGAAACCAACTCTTTGGTGGAATTGTCAAAACCCACTAGGAAACATATTTCCTTCACCTCATTAGCTTTGTACTAAGTGAAACATTGTTACCCTTGACCATTTAAACAAATCCTTATAGCTTCAAAACATATGAATCATATATTATGAAAGTATTTCTTATAGCAAATCTAAAAAAATAAACCTGATGTCATAAATCTATTTTTTTTTGAAATTGATGCTGAAAAATATAAATCATTTTCCTGGTCGCTCCTCACATGTGCATCGGCACAGTCAGCGCCACGTTGGCAATGCCACATAGGACAAAAGCTAACTAGCAAACCGTTGTGGACCCAAGTGACCCAAGTGAAACACTTACAACTTTAGGATTAGGATGCCAGAAATGCATTTTCGGAGTTTGTGGACCATCCAGACAAGTTCAAGGTCTCACCATGCATTAACTCTAATGAGTACTAGTGTGAGAAATAGAATCATTCTCTTAAATTTGAGAAATAGATTCATCATGCATCATCTCATCTAGAATAGGCTGATTCTCTACAACCAAACACTCCATCAGTGACCCAAGATTGACGGATCAACGGCTAACTTGAACACATCAATGATTGGGTAGTTTTCTTTGTGGCATCGATTTTTTTTTTTATCGTAAGTTAACCTTTTTTTTTCCGCTCCCCATTGCACTTCTATTTTTTTTTTGAGCAAGTTCAGCCTAATCAATTGTACTGTGTACTGCCATTTTTACAAGTTCAGCCTAATCAATTGTACTGTTTTTTCGCTTGCATCCCTCTCCGGCTGCAGAGCAGACAGTAGACGGCGCCGGCGACGAAAAAGCTGACAAACCAGGCGTTGTTGTACCACGTGACAAACGCACTGGAGACACTCTGCAGAACTCCAACCTTGTGCAGAAATCCCGGCACGATCGGCGCAACTCCGGCCGCCATTGCAAGCATCGCGGCGACGTTGAACCCACCCTGGAAGTAGTAAGGGCTGCCCCTGTCTTCGGAGTAGAGCGCGTCGACGTCCAACGTGGTGCGCCGGACAATGTAGTGGTCGGCGAGGACGACCCCTCCGATGGGGCCCATGAGCGCCGAGTAGCCGAGCAGCCAGGTGTAGACGAAGCTCTCGCTGGAGCTGAGCAGCCGCCAGGGCTGGAAGGCAATGCCGAGCAGCGCGGTGACGAACGCCCCCTTGGCGAACGTGAACCTCCGCGGGCTCATGCTGACGAGCGCATTCGCCGGCGCGACGACGTTGGCGGCGATGTTGGTCGTGATGGTCGCGAGGCCGATGCCGAAGATGGCGAGGAACGTCGTCGCCGGCCCTCCGATGCGGCCGAGGAGCTCAATCGGGTCGGAGATCACGCGGCCGAAGATGGCCTCCGTGGCGGAGGTGATGGCGAGCCCGGCGAAGGTGAACATGCCCATGAACACCGGCAGCCCCGCCTGGCCGAGCACCTGGTCCGCCTGGCTGCGCGCGTACCGCGCGAAGTCCGGGATGTTGATGGCCACCGTCGCCCAGAAGCTGATGTTGGCCGTGAGCGACGGGAAGAAGACCTTCCAGAACTCGGCGCCCGTCAGCCTCGGCGGCAGCGACAGGATGCGCCCGAACCCGCCGGCCGACGCGTAGGCCCAGGTCAGAAGCGCGGAGGTGAGCACGATGAGCACGGGTGCCGAGAACTTCTCGAGCTTGCGGATGCCCTCCATGCCGTTCATGATGACGCCGAGCTGCGCCGCCCAGAACGCGAGGAAGCACGCGAATTCGAGCGGCGCGGCGCCGAGCCCGGGCACCGGCGCGAGCAGCGGCGGGTAGGACTTGAGCCGGGACGGGAGGAGCAAGAAGATGGCGCGGCCCCCGATCCAGGACTCGATGCCGAACCAGCCGCACCCGACGAGCGCGCGGATGACGGCCGGGACGTGCGCGCCGCGGACTCCGAACGCGGCGCGGGCCAGCACCGGGAACGGCAGGCCGTGCGTGACCGCGGGCGCGGCCGTGAGGACGAGCGTGACGAGGACGATGGCGTTGGCGAAGGCTACGGTGGCGACGCCCTGGAGCGCGGACATGCCGAGGTCCACGAGGCTGCCCGCGAGGTAGTAGGACGGCACGCCGACGACGAGCCCGACCCAGAGGCTGGCTAGGTCCCAGGCCGTCATCGTGCGTTCCGAAGGCGGGGTTGGGGAGAGGTCCGACTCGTTCGACGTCGACGTCGAACTGGGCCTCGGCCTCGCCGGCAGGAGCCGCGGGCGGGAGGCGACCGTGACCGTGGACGCTAGGCCCGGAGGCCGCGGGAAGAGTGGCAGCCGCGGAGCCACCGCCTGGGACTTGGAGCTCGTCGCCACGAGACGGTGGTGCAAATGCTCCGAATGGCGCACGGCGAAGGCCTTTGACATCGCCATGGACATGGTCATGGCCGCCGCTCGGCCGGAGAACGGGAAGCAGGGGAGGCAGAGGAAGGAGATTGGACAGGGAAGCTTTGCGGTGGCTCGGTAGGGAGAGGATATGGGGATCTTGACATCTTGTTCACTTGTTGCTTGGTTAGTTGCTGACTTGCTGTGGGTGTGAGTGTGACTGTGCATCCGGGCCCACTGCTTACGACAGCGAAGCTGATTCCTTGTGGGCTCGGTAGCCGTCGGATCGTGACTACTGGAGCGAGGCCTCAGCCGTGCGATGGGAATCAGAGGGTAGAATGAACAATCAGCTGGAGTAGTTTAAGAGCACATTAGGTGCGTGTTTGCGACGCTTTGCCATGAGGGTGACTGGTTGAAGATTCCAACGAAACTCTCTTACACAGATCCCATCATCCCAACTCTCTTTACACACTTCGTAGCCATGTGGTAGGCCAGTTTATGCTTACGACTGGATCTCATCTCTTGGACACTCTTGCCATATCATTCGTCTAACATCTCAACTTGTGCTTTGTTTATCGTAGAGCTTAAACCATTAGTGTAAATAAGCGCAATGGGTGTTGAAAATTTGGAAGTGATCTTTCTTTCTTTTTTTTACAAAAAAAAATAAATAAATAGATGACCACAATTAGCTTGGGCCAATAGCATATGATAGCAAACTTTGCATGGCCCAAATGACGAGCCCACCCAAGTGAAAGGAACGTCGGCTAGGCTATCCCACTGGGCTATCACACGAAAACTGGTTGCTCTAAAATTCTCAGCAAAAATATTGCCGTGCTGAAAAAGCGAGTAATCTGACGCAACCTCTGTTGGTTCAAATTAAATTTTAAGCAGATATTTACACCAATCCATGAAAATCAGTTTACATCCAACAATAGTAAATGAAAAAAACTAAATTAGCATGCCTGCAACAAACCAAGATATATAATAATCATCATAACACGAAAAGAACCCAAGGCAGCGATAAAACCAACCAATCAATCCACACAAGCAGAGCCTAATCCTCGAATCATCTCAATGTCAGCAGAGCATCGTAAACTCATCAAATGTGCACGTGGCAGTCCACCCGGTGGAACGAGGTCGGCGACGCGAAGTCGATGGGCACCGCGGGGCAGCTGGCGCGGACGGTGTACTTGCGCGTCTTCACCACGCCGTACCGGAACTTCACCTTGGCGACGACGTGCACGTCCACCGTCAGCGTCCCCGCCGTGCGCTCCTTCTTCATGCCCTCCTCCACCTCCCGCGGCAGCGTCCCGACGTCCGCCGGCGCCGCACGCGCCACGACGTCGACGCGGGTATCGTTCTCCGGCGGCTGGTAGAAGCCCGGTGCGTGCGCGCCCGCGAGGTACTTGCCGTTGTGCCAGACGCCGACGTCGACCCAGCGGTAGTAGATGCTGGCGCGCTCGTTCGGGTTGAAGGCGCGCAGGGTGAGGTCGAAGGCGCCCGTCAGCCCGCCGGCCGCCGTGAAGTTGAACCCCGTCGTGGAGGCGTGGTCGACGGACATGTAGAGCTTGGACGGGTGGAGGAAGAGCCACAGGATCACGATGATGAAGACCACCACGGCCAGCGCCATCGCCGTCGCCGCGGCGCACCGGAACGTCGACGGACGCATGCGCCTCGGCTCCGCCATCTCGATCTCCAACAGACCAACAGCCGGGGTTTTTTCGGTCGAGAAGCTTGGGGCACTAGACAGATCTTTTCGTGCTTGTTGAGGAGGGCGTGCAGTTCTTGATCGACGACGTCGTAGCTGCTCTCGTAGCGATTCATCAGGAACGTTGCAGCGGCCGCTCTATATAGTGAGCTCTAGCTAGCACGATACTTTGAGTGGCGAGAGGAGCGTTCTACACGGGTCAGGTCATGACAGGCTGTAGCTGGAGTGGCCCGGCGGTTTTCGTGCGCAAGCGAGTTGTGGCGCGCAGCGAGTTCTTTGAAAGGTGCTATACGCGTTGTTCGTAATTCGTTTTGTGTTTGGGCGCTTTGGACAGAGCTGTGGTTTTGGAATTCTTCTTGCGCACTCCTACTCTGGAATCGATTCGGAGGTAGGGAAAGTATACGTATATAGCTAGGCACCCGGCCGCCCGGCCCACGAGTGGGGTTGCATATGACTAAAAAAGAATGTGCTCACACTAGAACCTTCACCTTTTCGGAGAAAAGATGAGAGTTAGAAGAGCCAAGAATGTGCAGAAAGTAACACGAGAAGACCGGTATTGCCTCGCCCCTTCCTGTTACCCGTAACTTTGACAAAGACGAGAGCATGCACAAGTAGCGTTGACTGTTGCTCAAAAAAAAAGTAGCGTTGACTGTATGTGGATTTTAATTAGGATTGGCATAACTTTATTTAATTAGGCCTTATTTAGGTGTGAATGTATTCATCTTAATCCATATATTTTAAAGTTGAATGGAGTGTAGTTAAAGTAAGTTATATTCCAATTCACTTCAACATATATTACACTCCAATCTACTCCAAACACATATGAATTGAGGTGGATACACATATATCCAAAAAGACATTATAAAATCAAAACAAAGTTCATGATAGGTCTTTAAAGTTGGCAAGAGGTATCATCTAGGTCTCTTACTTTTAACTTGTAATTTCTGGGGTCCTAGATGACACCTCTTGCCAACTTGAAAGAGCGCACACGAATTTTCCTTAAAATCAAATAAATCCTGAGATA
>CM041635.1:45679523-45762379 GCA_023333625.1 Bothriochloa decipiens | reverse complement strand
CGTTCAGTGGCACTTCTATGAGCATATTTGAAGAACTGAGGCGGTAAATTTTGAGATTCGTAAAGTTATCACAGGCGTCTCATTGTCGGCAATAACACCATTAAATCCTGAAAAGTAAAAGTACAGTTTGTTGACATCATTTGGAGACAAAATTGGATCGGCCCAAGCCCACCAGCGGCCTGTGTACCAGCCCACGCACTCACACACCCCTTTGTTCCTAAAAGGAAAAAGCCCACTCGCTTAAGCATGGACCCTGCGATAGGCTCCGCTCGTCAGTCACCATGCTAGAGCCTAGCCTAGAGCTGACCCGCACGCTACTCCTACTTGTTGACGCGTGGAACTCCTTCCTTTCCCAACCCGTCGTCATTTACCGTGCCAGCGCCCCGCACTGTCACCATTTTACTCCAGCAAAGGTCGGTCGGTCGTAGCCATTTACGCAACGTAGCAATAGCCATTTCTGCAGTTCATGCTATACATCAGTACAGAGATTCTATCCGACACGTGACTATTTTAACCGGTGATTGCTTAAACGTTAGCGATTTCATATTTTATTTGTTAACATATATTAGGGCTAAATATGAACGCGCTTGGTCACAGGGTGTTGATCCATATCTTTACCAAACTGTAATAATATATTCACGATTTCACGTGTTTCTTTTTCTCATTACACAATTTTTTGTTTAAACACAAATTTGACATGCAAAAAGAGATTGCATCCTCAATCGATTTGTAATTTTTCATGCATTGGTTTAGATGTCACATAGTACCATGAACTACCTAGCGCATTTTCAAGTAGGACTTGCTTGGATGACATATTTTCATCTCACATGTATTGAAGTAAAAGTAAAACTAAGTTTACTTCAACCTTCGACACATTTAGATTGAGATGCATGCGCATTCAACAGTCTATTCACTTGAACTTATCATCTTGGCTTATCAGACACGATATAATATTTTTTTCTCACAAAATAATCGGTGGAGAGCCAAAACGAAGAGTCTCGAAGGCCATAGGACAAGCGTGCTACCTTGGAGGCGTCTCTTCGGACGGAGGGTCTGCAGGTTGGTCATCTAGAACAACCATAACCACCATGTCGTTTGATTTTGCCTCAACAAACACCCCGTTAGCTAAACACGCTCTAACCAACTATACTAGGCGACGTGATCGGTTTGACACCAACCATGTCGTCTATTGCCATGCTTGTGCTGTGTAAGATAAAAGAACGTGCAAGCTGACGACGCCTGACGAAGTGATGAGGAGGTACCTTTGTACCGGATTTGACACATGTGCCAACAACACGCGCCTGCACGCACGCACGCACGCTGCGTTGGGCTGAGGATTTCAAGCATGTCACGTTGTCAACAGACGTTCGTGGGTATGGGCCGGCGGCCGTTCGCCCAACTACACCAAACCTCTGCGAAGTCCGACCGGGAGCCCAACCAACGCAGCCGCCCCCGTCCATCTTTCCCCACACCACCACCACCTCACGCACGGGTCAAAACTCAAAACCGACTGCGCGGCCGGGCCCGGGGTTGGGGCACGCTGGCCGGCACGGCTCCATGAACGGCCATCTATTTATGCCCCAGGTCTCGTCCAGCCTAGCCCGTCTCGGTGGCACGCCACATGCTTCTGCTACCTCATCTCCCCGCATGAGAAATTGAGAAGTCAGCCAGCCAACTAGGCGAAGTCGTGCACCGGTTCGAACCACAGCAGCAACAGCAGCAGCCAGCATTCATCACTCCACCTGCATCCCGTTTCTACAGCGCCACTACGATCTAGCTCCACCACTGATAGTGGGCCGATCCACCGAGTCCAGTAGCGCCATCCTCTCCTCGATCGATCGATCCCCGTGTTGGACAAGCGGGCCTGTCCGAGCCGCGGTGTTCCAGCTAGCTGCGCTTGCTCGGCTTCAATGCCTCCCCGGCCGTGCATTCAATAGCGTTCGCGCGGTTAGGTGCGCGCGTCGCGGCGGATTGGCCCGTGCGAATCCGCGCGCCGCGCCGGCCAGTTGTTGGCGGGTGACACGGCGCGCGCGGCCCGGCGCGGCCACCCAACCTCTACGTACGTCCCCCGGCGGCAATTTATGGGCGACCGCCCGTGCCGTTTCTCGTTCCACCGCCTGCTCGGCTACTAGCCGCCATCCACCGCCCCCGGCCGCCTCCTCTTCGCCGGTGAAGTGTTTCAGCCGCTGATCGGCCACCCGTCACAGTAATCACACACCCACAGTAATTTACGCACGCGTTGTGGCGAGTACCTACCTGTACGTGTACGCTGCTGCCGCATCAGGTATGGCAGTGCTTTTTTACACGCTGGTCAGGAAAATTGCAGCTAGCGACTCTGGGAGTGTAGTACTGGCCTACTGTGGCAGCAATTATATCTCCATCCCTCTCAACTGTGCAAGCTGCTAGCTCCGACCAGTTCTATAAAACCTCCCAACGCATTCTGCCATCCCGCCACCTCCCAACGCATCAATTGCTTGCTGCTCCATGTGGAGTCACTTTATTACTGCATTACGCTAGCCAAGTAGCTAGCGCTGCCAGCCAGCCAGCTTCGTCTTCGTTCTCGTCGATCCGATCCATCCGCACGCCATCCAGCTTGGGCCGGCAATGGAGGTGGGCACGTGGGCGGTGGTGGTGGCGGCCGCCGCCGCGTACCTGGCGTGGTTCTGGCGGCTGTCGCGGGGGCTCAGCGGGCCGCGGGTATGGCCGGTGCTCGGCAGCCTGCCGGGGCTGGTGCAGCACGCCGAGGACATGCACGAGTGGATCGCGCGCAACCTGCGCCGCACGGGCGGCACCTACCAGACGTGCATCTTCGCTGTGCCCGGGGTGGCGCGCCGCGGCGGGCTGGTAACCGTCACGTGCGACCCGCGGAACCTGGAGCACGTCCTCAAGGCGCGCTTCGACAACTACCCCAAGGGCCCCTTCTGGCACGCCGTGTTCCGGGACCTGCTGGGCGACGGCATCTTCAACTCCGACGGGGAGATCTGGGTGGCGCAGCGCAAGACGGCGGCGCTCGAGTTCACCACGCGCACGCTCCGCACCGCCATGTCACGCTGGGTGTCGCGCTCCATCCACCTCCGCCTGCTGCCCATCCTGGAGGAGGCGGCGGCGGCTGCGGCCGGCGACGGCGAGGGCGCGCACGTCGACCTCCAGGACCTCCTCCTCCGCCTCACCTTCGACAACATCTGCGGCCTCGCGTTCGGCAAGGACCCCGAGACGCTGGCGCCGGGCCTGCCGGAGAACGCGTTCGCCACGGCGTTCGACCGCGCCACGGAGGCGACGCTCAACCGCTTCATCTTCCCGGAGTGCCTGTGGCGCTGCAAGAAGTGGCTGGGCCTCGGCATGGAGACCACGCTGGCCCGCAGCGTCGCGCACGTGGACGAGTACCTCGCCGCCGTCATCAAGGCGCGCAAGCTCGAGCTCGCCGGCAACGGCAAGTGCGACGCCACCACTCCGGCGGCGGCGGCGCACGACGACCTGCTGTCCCGGTTCATGCGCAAGGGCTCCTACTCGGACGAGTCGCTGCAGCACGTGGCGCTCAACTTCATCCTGGCCGGTCGGGACACCTCCTCCGTGGCGCTGTCCTGGTTCTTCTGGCTCGTGTCCACGCACCCGGACGTGGAGCGCAAGATCGTGCGCGAGCTGTGCGCCGCGCTCGCCGTGTTCCGGGGCTCCCACGACCCGGCATTGTGGCTGGCGTCGCCCTTCACCTTCGAGGAGCTCGACCGCCTGGTGTACCTCAAGGCGGCGCTGTCGGAGACGCTGCGCCTGTACCCGTCCGTCCCCGAGGACTCGAAGCACGTGGTGGCCGACGACTACCTCCCCGACGGCACGTTCGTGCCGGCGGGGTCGTCGGTGACCTACTCCATCTACTCGGCGGGGCGCATGAAGACGGTGTGGGGGGAGGACTGCCTCGAGTTCCGCCCCGAGCGGTGGCTGTCCGCCGACGGCACCCGGTTCGAGCCGCACGACTCGTACCGGTTCGTGGCGTTCAACGCCGGGCCCAGGATCTGCCTCGGCAAGGACCTGGCGTACCTGCAGATGAAGAACATCGCCGGCAGCGTGCTCCTCCGGCACCGCCTAGCCGTCGCGAAGGGCCACCGCGTGGAGCAGAAGATGTCGCTGACGCTGTTCATGAAGCACGGGCTCCGGATGGTGGTGCACCCGCGCGACCTGGCCCCGGTCATCGACGAGCTCCGTGGCGCGGCAGCGGCAAGGCCGGCGGCCACGGCGCCCTGCGCGTAGAAGATCCGCCCGTGGCTCCGCGCGCCAAGATCCGTGCCGCGGAGAGGGGCACTGGGAATTCAATGTGTAGATAAGCGTACAAGTACAAGATAGGAGTAAAAAAGTAAGTAAAATTAAATGGGTTTGGTGAGGCCATTCAAGTCGCTTCATTCTCTCCGGAATTTTCCATTCGGATGATAGGGAGATGGGGAAATTTTTGCGATTGGCAAGATCTAGTACTCTAGCTGGATTTGGATCTGAGAAATTACTATTACTACAGCTACAAGGGGTGGACGATGGATGGAAAGGAAGTAAAACAGAGAGTAACAATTCGTCAGAGCAGAGCACTGAAGAAAGATTTGTTCGAGTGAGGCAGTTCGTGTTGGCGACCGGCTGGTGGCCAACTGATCTACTACTCTAGTACTACTGCTACTACGACTATTCTTTGAAACTTGTCATATTTTTTAGAGCCTACTACTAGTAGTATATTCTATTCTTAGAGGGTTGTTAAATTTACCAAGAAACGTGTAAGTAAACGTGTATTGAAGTTTCTTCGCTTCTTTGATTGATAATGATAATGATACCATCACTTTCAATGGGCAGTTTTCTCCTTTGACCAGTGGTCGTCGACGCATCATGCTCATGCATGCCTGATACAGTATCCTGTTGCCTGTTGGCTGCGTTGCTCTCGATCTTGCCCGATCCTTTTCGGTCGTGCGTGCTCACAGTCACCGGTGCCTTGATTTGATGGCATTTGTTGGTTGGCGCCGTTCGTTCTGGTGGATGACCGACTGGTAAGAGTAGAGTAGCCTGAAGATGCAGTTGCAGAGAGCTCGCTACTGAGAATTGCCGGCGCATAAAGGCCACGTCGACGTCCCTGTGACCGACCAAGCTGCTTGTTCCAGCCTGCAGCTGCGGGTTCGTTATGCATGCATACACTCTTCTCGTGATGACAACGATGTTCTATTTCAAAGTTAATACAGTATTCCGTGATATGTTCTATTCAAAGGCCTTGTTTAGATTTTAGATTTTATCCTCAAATTTTACTATACAAAAAAAAGATTCTTCGTCACATCAAAATGCCGACACATGTATGGAATACTAAAAATAAATGAAATAAAAAACTAATTACACAGTTTTATTGTACTTTACGAGACGAACATTTTAAGCCTAATTAATCAATGTTTGGACAATTATTATCAAATAAAAACAAAATTGCTACAGTGTTTAACAGAATTTACTATACAAAGTTGGTGCACCAACTTTAGTATCTAAACAAGGCCAAAGTTAGGCCTTGTTTAGATGCTAAAAATTTTTTAACTTTACTACGGTATCATTTTTGTTTGTATTTGATAATTATTATCTAATTATAAACTAATTAGTTTCAAAATATTTGTCTCGTGATTTATAACTAAACTGTATAATTAGTTATTTTTTACCTACATTCAATGCTCCATGCAAATAGCTTAACATTGATATGACGAAGAGAGAGCGAAAAAACTTATAACTTTGCACGTATCTAAACAAGGCCTTAACACAGTATTCCGTAATACAGTATAAATATGCATTACGGATTGTGAGGCACGCGACAGTGACGGTCACGTCCGGATCAAAAGGTCTGACGACTGACGAGACGAGAGTCCAGACAGTTGTTTCGCCAAAAAAAAAAAAAGAGAGAGATTTCTAGACAGCTAGTTCAGTCGTTCAGATGTGGTTGCTGATCTGGTCATCTGCCTCAATGGTTGGTTATGGTTGATGCAACCATATCATATGATCTTACTACTTGCATAAAACTTGTTTTACGTGTAACTGAAGATTATCACGTGGTGTGGTTCATCGGCGGGAAGAACTAACGCTGTTTGGACTTTGGAACGAGTAGTACAACACGCTTGTTTCTCGAGCAACGCCGGTGCAGGAACAGGGAATGAAACACGAGGCCAGGGGCGCCCATGGCCAATCCAAGCCGCCAACTTTTATTTGCTGTACGTACTTGCTGGTGCAACAGGAACTTCTACTACCTGCCTCTCTGATCTGGCAGTACCGGTGCACGCACGATTGTTGTTAATGGACGGCCGGCGGATCAGGGACACTGCCGCCAATGTGGGGATCATCGGAAGCTCGTGAATGAAAATGAGAACAAGAGATTCAAGGAACCAGCGAATGATTGAATGAAAATGAACAAGTGACTACGTTTACATATATACACTCGTCCAATGGGTGGATGAGTTCATGCCTGTGGAAAGAACACGTCCCTTCTTCACAAAAGGTTCAGTATGATGATATCACCGGTAAATACTACTGACATTGCTAATGCCAATTGATCACTAGCTATATCTATTTCTAACACTCTTTTTGCTCCTTGTAATCTTACTCGATTGTCCTTTCAAATTTATAACTCCTCTAAAGACCTCGTGGGAAAAATCCAAAGGACAAACTAAAGTATTGATATGCAAATTTCTCTATAACCTAGTGAAAAAACCTAGTAGGTACCACTGTGCTTCGCATGGGGACACCAAGCCGGAAATATAGCACATCATATAATTATGCAATGGAAGCAAGAGATGAGTAAAATTAGTTACAGATAGGTCCCTCTATTCGATCCCTTCCTAGAATGGAAGAATAAGTTTGGGATAGTACATGAATGTTCCAACTAGATAGGGAGACTCATTTTGCCATGTTGTAGAGAAATCCCGTTTGGCGAAGTTGTCCACCCTGGCGACTGAGGCTTGTCATGACAATGTGGTCCGTCAAACCGAGTATGATCGTGAAAGACGATTAGTTGAGGAAGAAGAAAACATCCCAGAACTACAGTGCAACAAAAAAAGTGTCCACCTTAGGTGAGTCACAATTCATATGTATCAATATCATATGCCTGATATGGATTCACCTAAAAAATATTGGCATGAATACCATTTAAATTTATAGATATAGTGGTAATTCTATAGAAAAATACTCCAAAGTATAGAGACCATCATAGCCAATAATTAAATAGACATACTCAGAACATCAAAGATTCCCTAAACAGTCAAATTTTCAACATCTAAAGGAACTTGGCCTCCTTCTCTTGAACCAATATAGCATTTACATCGTCATTGGCTGCATAGAAAGACAGAGAAATAATCTATGGACAGTCTTAGCAGAAAAACGACACATTACGTTAACAAAGTTGTATTGCCAAATTTTGGAACAAGCAAGAGCTATTTGCTCAATGTCCTGTGTAGCTCCATATTCTTCCAACAAACCATTATAGGATTAGAGAACAAACTTTCATGATTCTTTAAGATTTTGTAAGGATCTCTATATGTCCGATTTAGAGAATCAGTTGTTGCAGTGACAAAGCCAAAGTCAGACAACCGAACAATGTCTCTATCATGTGAACCATTCAAAAGAGGGCATTCCTTTGGGAAGGCACTAGCATGAAGCATGTTTGCTAGAAATATACAACAAGCCATTAGTTAAATACTAAAATACTAAAGTACACTGTAAAAGATTAAATCAAAGCGATATATAAGTCAAGAACAAGTCATATAGCCACATGTATATAGTGTTGCATTACAATAAAACACAAGTGAATATGATAGTAGAACTAACGACCAGTCACAAGTTAAGCAATTAACAATTACTAACATGATATAAGGATGATAGTTCCAACAATAGGACATATCTATATCTCTTATAACTAGTGCCCCTGCTTATAATGCTATCTACATCTACATCTACATCTACATCTACATCTCTTATAAAGGTAATCCCTACAAACTATGTCATCCCACTAATTAACTTTTGACCTCTTAAGGCAAACATCATCATCTTCACTAAGCAATTACTACTTTCCATATATAAGAATATAGATGGAATATATTTGTTACAGTGCCTCATTTGTTATAGCCATTCACGTATCTTTTGCTCACAGTAGACAATGTTTCACATATATAACCACTGAAAACACCACCAAGACATATACATGAACTAAGATGTTGTTTGGTTTAACTAAATGTAATGTAGTTGCATTGTCCGGTTGAAATTATTTGTTTCCACCTATCCATAATCAATTAACATTGTATTTTTTAGTTCCTATTTATTCTATACAGCCATGTAAGTGCACCTCTCCTTCCACGATAAAAAACATCTTTTACATCTAGCCCCTTCTTTAAGTTTAAGCTTCCATGCATGCAATTTATAGAGGGGTTTAGGAGAGGCTCTACATCTGTAGAAACAAGATTATGTGGTGGGAAGGGGAGAGCGCGAGGGAGACAAGGACTCGAGTCTCATCGAAGCCGGTGCTTGATCCGTCTCTCCATGTTATCTACCCTGAGAATTTGAAGCGGCAGACCTAGGCTTGCAACTGTGCTCATACGGCCACACATATGCTTGCAATCAACATGAAAAACTCCGATGGGCTAGCGAAGCATGCGTAAGGTCCGGGTGGAGTAACCCCCCACCCCTAATGAAAAATTGACTAATGTCAAAAGTTTCATACTAGCATTGTACTCGTAGGTAATATTTTGCACCCGTACCAACACCTGATGGTTATGATATTTGCGGGTATATATCCATATCCACAAGTTCAATTGTCATTGGAATATATGATACCCCACCCACGAGTAGAATGTCATCCCTAGCTAAGTCTCACTTCTACTCCTATATTGAGCCAACCACTCTCTCTCTCTCTCTCTCTCTCTCTCTCTCTCCCCCACACCTCTTTCAAATCTTCTCACTATTTTCATGGATCTGCATTAGGTATTGGGATGGAGAGGCGAAGGGGGAACAATGGTGCCATCCATGGCAATGGGCATGGGAAGGTCACCAGTGCAGTGGATCTTAATCTGCTATATAGAACTAGAGACTTGTTTTTATGTGTGTGTGTTACAATTTTATCATGCATATTACTGCCCTCACCAATTATCAATTTCTTCGAAATTAGATCGATGGCGTTTGAAGCCGTGTCTTTTATTGTTGGTCACATTGAACTCTCAAATGTCTTCGTCATGCTCAAATCTCAAATGCGTTTTTATTTTACAAACTCTTGGGAATCATGATATGCATTCACACCAAAGATTTACAGTAATTCAATCAACCTACTATTATGCCACCAAAAGCGATCCTGCTCTGTTGTACGTAACCATTCCACAAAAGCACTCACTCTACCTCATCGTGAAAACACGTCCATACACACACAAAAATGCCCGATGAGGGCTACCTCCGCTGCCGGCAGCCCGGCAAGCCGTCGCGGTTGATCCGCCGGTATAATCATATAGCCTTTTTTTTTTTCCCAAATTAACCTTAGCCGCACATGCCCTGCACCACCATAGTTAAGGCTCGGCGTTTGGCACGAGCAGGAAGGAGGGACGCCGGACCCCACCACGGCGCGACAGACAGCCCACAGGGATCCTGAGCCGGCACGAGATTCTCGCCACCACCACCACAGGCACACCAACCATCCCGCTGCTGCGCTCTTCCCTGATGCCTGATCCCTCCTCCCTCACTCCCGTCCCGTCCGTCGCCTGTTACAGCACGGGCGCGGCGCGGAGCACGCACATACACTCCCCTTGGCCACTCGCGGCGCAAGCAAGAGCATCGCGGAGCACGCAGCCGCAGGCAGCAGGGAGCAGACAGGGCGAACAAAAACTGCCCCCCTTCCTCCTCCCCCGCCCGCTCCCGTCGTCGTCTCCTCTCCTTTCCTCCCCCTTTCCCTCGGCCCGCCCCCGCCCGCATCCATCCTGCATTACCCCCCTCGCGCGTCGCTCTCCGATCCCTCACCCCCCAGATTCCTCCTGCCTGCGCTCGCGCCTCGCGGGCCTCTCCTCGCCGTCCCCGGTTTGCCTTTTTTTCTCGTCGTGCCGATTCGCCGCGCCGCCTGCCTCGTCGCCGGCGACCGACCTCGGCGCCTGCCAGCAGGCGGCCCGAGTGCGGCAGGGCAGGTCGGCTTCCACCGACGTCTTCGTTCGCTGTTCCGGAGGTGGCGCCCGCCTCCACCGTCTCCTTCCTCTGCCGTCCGCCCACCTGCCTGCTCTAGTGGGTGGGGGTGCCGGACCTGTGGGTGGGTGGCGCGGAGATCCACCCGGGCTCGGATTGCTTTCGTCGTCGTCTTTCTGGTACGTAATCCGAACTCGCTTGGAGATAGATTGTGCGCCGAGTTTGTATCGTTGCGCGGGGGCGTATTAATGCTACTACTGTGAGTAATCAATTCGGAATGTTGTGTTATCTGCACTCAGCTACTACCTGTGGATTTGCTTATTAGTAGTATCTGCTGCGCCGCTACTCGCGTCCGCCCGTAGTTCGATTACGCTGTTATTTCTCCGGGCGTGATCGGTGCCAGTTGGCGCCACTGGATTTGGTATCCGTAGGTGTGCCGGTGTAATTGATGATTTCGCAAAAATCTCGAAACTGTGTCTTGTCGTTTCCTGCATAAGTTCCGAAGTGGTATGGAAGTTTGCTGGGCTATATCAGCATTCTTAGTGTTGGATACTCCAGAGCAGGATTTTTTTTTTGACAACATCCAGAGCAGGTTAGCCTCGTAGTTTTTGCCACCAATCCCCAATCGGAATGGTTCAGAATGGATTGTGGATATTTTATGCCGCCAGCGCGTACCACATTCATTCAGAATGATTATTGCGTGAAAGCTCTGAAAGAAAGCTGCATACCATATGCCCAGTGTTTTTGCATACGTGTTTTTTTATTAGATTAGATAGTATGTCCATCTGGCTGTTAGTATTGCGGACAAATTTTTGGTCAACATTTTGATTAATTTTCCCTGTTACTTTACCCTTTTGCATGTAAGCAGTTCTTATGAAAGTGATGTTACAAGATTGAATAAAAGCTATTTTGGGATCTGTTTCTTTTGATTTCTATATAACCTTTGAAACGATGCCTATTGTACTTTTGAGTAAATTGTTTCCAATTTGTGTGTTTTTTAGAGTAGCTACTCTTAATGGTTACTCAATTTATTGAAAATCTGACACTGAACATTCACTTGCAGTCAGCTTAAGAAATTGTTATGATATTTGTTTTAGTGCTCCATTTTTGTTAATGATATCACCTGGTGTTTGGATATGGTTTCAGGCTTTGAGGTGGAGACGGCACTAAGTTCAAATTTTTATCGCACGAGGAAGCAGGAACAGGAAAAAAAAATCACATTTCAGTTTTGCGCTCTGTGGAGGGTTCATTATCGGTCCACAGTATTGGAGGGTTTTTGTTGAAGTGATCCTCATGTTCATCATATCCAAAGTGTCATAGGCTCATAGCATTGTATCTGTATTCAGTATGCCACCATGGTGGGGAAAATCTTCATCCAAAGAAGTGAAAAAGACGGCCAAAGAAAACCTCATTGACACAATACAGCGTCTCATAAGTTCAAATGAGCAAAAGGGAAGCAGAAAATCACGAGGTAGTCGCAGACATGGTAAAGACGCAGCTGGTGACAAAGGTTGCTGGTCTACTGCGCAATCCCGCTCAACATCCCCTTCAAAAGAGGTCTCTCGGTGTCAAAGCTTTGCAGCAGATAGACCACCTGCGCAACCACTTCCTCTTCCTAAATCACGTGGTAGGGTGACACGTACTTCTTCTGATATTACCAACTCAAAGTCCACTTTGGAAAAGCATGGCAAAGGACAACTGCTTCCACTCCCCCCAAGTCAGCCTAAAAAGAGACCTGAAGCTACTGAACCTGTTACTGAAGTAGCTACTGCTTCTGTCTCCAGCAACTGTTCTATGGATAGTGATGATCCTGGTGATTCTCGGCTTCACAGCCCTGTGGGACATGAGGCTGAAAATGCGACTAAAATTACTGCAACAAGTAGTTCAAGGTATGCCCTCAGGTGCCATGAATAACTGTTTCTTCTTTATAAGTTTCTGTAATTACTTGAATTCATGCTTATGAATTTTTATTACTCTTGTGAAGTGTTTCGCACAAAGAGTGTTCTAGTGCTATCACCAGAAAGAACACCAAGGAAGTTGCAATGCCAAACAATGCTTTTCTCAGTAACCAAATCCTGTCAACATCTCCAAGAGGTACCGTTGCTGATGGTTATCAATCCAATTTACCAAGCGCCCGACAGATGGCCCTGGAGAGTGCTCCAAATAGTTTGATGTCAAGTCCCACTCGAAGCCCAAGAATTATATGTCCTGATCAGATTCCATCTTCAGCTTTTTGGGCAGTAAAGCCTCAAACTGATATAACTTTCCTTGGGTCTGGTCAGTGCTCCAGTCCCGGTTCTGGTCAGACATCTGGGCATAATTCAGTGGGAGGTGATATGCTAGGCCCGATCTTTTGGCAGCCTAGCCGAGGTAGTCCAGAGTGTTCACCAATTCCAAGCCCAAGAATGACAAGTCCTGGTCCAAGTTCTAGGGTGCATAGTGGAAGTGTCTCTCCTTTGCATCCAAGAGCTGGTGGGGTCACTCCTGAATCTCCAACAAATCGCCATGCTGAAGGGAACAAGAAGCAAACCCACAGATTGCCGCTTCCACCAATAAGCACTGCTAATATTTCTACCTTTTTGCCAAACAGCTCTACCCCAGCTAGTCCTATATCTCGTAGTCCTGGTAGAACAGAGAATCCACCGAGTCCTGGTTCACGGTGGAAGAAGGGAAAACTGATTGGCCGTGGGACATTTGGTCATGTATATGCTGGTTTTAACAGGTATGCCTTTGCCATTTTCATGCATGGAGATGGACTATATTCATTCCAGTTTGAATGCTGATTTAAGATATGGTTTTGTATCAAAGTTTCAGTTTTTGTAGGTGGCCACTAAGCTAAATTATATGTTGATTTTTGAATGTTTAATTTCTGGCTTCTCGTTCTTGCAGATGTGTTTTAGCTTTTAAGAGCTGCCACTACCATATAAATAATGATGTTTTAGCAAGTTACTATATGTGCTCAGCTTTATTATCTCTTAATAATTTCTCTTGCAATCTATCACTGGTTTGTGAAACCACAGGTAATACCATGATTTATAGATTGGTATATATGGAAGGAGTCATTGACGAGAATGCTTCACATCCAGATTATCTTCTATTTGTGCTAGAACAGAACATATAATATAAGTAGTAACAAATTGCTTCAGATCTTAGTTGTTTTCTCTTGTATGGTGCCTTCCTTCCTTTTACCATCAATGATGTGGTCCTATGAAAACATCATGTCACAGTAACTCTAGCTATCATCTATCTTGACTAGTGTGCATTAATTGTTTTGTTGTACTTGGTCATTATTTGTTTCTTCACTTTAATTGTTTATTATCATCTATTTCAGTGACAGAGGTGAAATGTGTGCGATGAAGGAGGTTACCCTTTTCTCAGATGATCCAAAATCAAAAGAAAGTGCAAAACAGCTGTGCCAGGTATGGTATTTTTACATGTTCACACTCAATATTGAGAACTATGTATGTTCATCAATCATCATTCCTCATGCTGGACTTTCTCTTCTAACATTATTATTTCATTTCACAGGAAATATCACTTCTGAGCCGACTGCAGCACCCAAACATTGTGCGATACTATGGATCTGAAACTGTATGAACTGCTTCCTTTAGTTATTAGTCTATGTGCATTCTTTTTAGTGCCCTCTGTCCCAAAAAGAATGCAATTCTATGTGCATTCTTGGTTGAAGTGTCCAAAGTTTGACCAAATATATAGTTAAAATATTAATGTTTATGCACCAAATAAGTATACTATTAAAATATATCTCATGACAAATCCAATGATACTTATTTGATATCACCAATTTTGGTATTCTTTTTATATATAATTAGCCGAACTCAACATACTTTAACTTGATATTGTGCTAGAATTGCTTTCTTTTCTGGATGGAGGGAGTATATAGTTAATTTTCCCCATGCATCTTGTGATTCTTCTAAATGCATCTCCATATTATATTCAAAACAGGTTGATGATAAGCTTTACATATACCTGGAGTATGTTTCTGGTGGATCTATACATAAGCTTCTCCAAGAGTATGGCCAGTTTGGTGAACCGGCCATTCGCAGTTATACTAAGCAAATACTTTTGGGCCTAGCTTATTTGCATGCAAAGAATACAGTACACAGGTAACATAATTTTTATAGTTTCACTTTTTTCAGTCTATTATGTTATGCCTACTAGGGGTTTGCTATTTTTATCTTTTCTTTTACTCACTCTTCCTAAATTGCAGGGACATCAAAGGTGCAAACATATTGGTGGACCCTAATGGCCGTGTAAAGCTTGCTGACTTCGGGATGGCAAAACATGTAACTTTTCTGCACGTTTTTTATTCCTATTTGTAGAAAGCAACTCAAATTTCAAAAAATAGTATTTTATCTTCATCTTCAATAGAGGAAATGTGGTGCCTTCTTTTGTATCTGCACCTCTACTAATAACTACTTGTGCTAGTTCAATCTCTTCTATAAGAGTTAACCACTTTATTTTGGCCATTGGTGTCCCTGTTAGCATATCTTCTGCTTGGATTTTCATTGTCAGCCATGCCTTTCACTGGGCAGTAGTTCTGAAGTCTTAGATATGGCTCCAACTTAGCTGAGGGTTTTTATTATACCTTGACTGGTTGTTTTGTTGACTGTGTCTAATAAGTTTCATCTAAATTTGAGAATGTTTTCTTCCCTCAAGATATGATTCTTATATATACATAATTTTAACCTGCGTGGTCTAAGCATGTGTTTTGCTGTTTTATTTCTTAGATCAATGGGCAGCAGTGCCCTTTCTCATTTAAGGGTAGCCCATACTGGATGGCTCCGGAGGTATTGCCACAAATCTTGCATTCTTCTGGTACTTTAATTATTTTGGTCGGGTTTATATATCTTGACCTTCTTCGCTTATGTTGTGACAAATATGCAGGTTATAAAAAATGCTAGTGGATGTAACCTTGCAGTTGATATATGGAGTTTAGGATGCACAGTCCTAGAGATGGCTACTTCAAAACCACCATGGAGCCAATATGAAGGGGTTAGTGTTAGACTTTAAAGCTATGGTTTGTGTTCCTGTAGTGTAAATTTCATTGCTACTGTAACACACTGTAAGACGTATGATGCATCTTGTGTTGCTAATGCATTGCCAATCAGCAGTTCAAAATTGTATTAACAATTGGACTGGGATTCTTATAGAAAAGATATAAAAAAGTTGATAGCTACTAGAGAAGTTATTTTGTGCTGCCATTGAATTTGTTGCAGCAGTCTTCATTTGACATAGCATATTCTGGTGATATTCATTAACAAAAGTATTATGGAAAAGCACCACATTAGAGTTACCAGAAAATTAATGAAGGGTCCATCTGCCTTTGCCCCCTTTCTCTTGTTTTCACTGTTTTCCTCAAAAACTGATCAATTCTGGTTCTCTGTTTACATCCATGGACGTTAATGTAGTGAACCAAAACATCTAGGTCAGAAACTCTGGACTCTTTTGGTTTAAGCTGCAATTAACTATTTGTTCAGCATGGCGAGTTGTTCATTTACTGCCTTGGTGCTTGTACAGTTCTTATGTCATGATTAGCCAAATAACTATTATCAACTGCATTTTTCACAGAACTATTTCCTTATGCTGCATAAGCTTTGGGAGCCATGGAATGCTTTTAAGAATGATGAGAGGGCTTAGTTTCACCTTTAATTTCTTGTTCTCTGAAAAAGTTCTTGAAGTGTTGCTACTTGCTAGGAAGAGCAGTTTATAGTACTGATTCCAAGTTCTCTTTTGTTTTGTAAGATGCTGTGTCCTTCACAATTTATAAGCATAGCTATCTTTTTATCAGTTGTAACTTGGATGCTAACACATCTCTTTACTTTTTTTACTTCTCCAATAGATTGCTGCAATGTTTAAGATAGGAAACAGTAAGGAGCTTCCGCCAATACCAGATCACCTCTCAGAAGAGGGGAAAGACTTCATAAGACAGTGCTTGCAACGTGATCCATCCAGCCGTCCAACAGCAGTGGATCTTTTGCAGCATCCATTCATAGGAAATGCACCACCACTTGAAAAATCATCTGCCTCTCATCCACTGGAACAGTTGACGGCTATATCATGCAGAACAAATTCAAAGGTACCAACTGTTTACTCTTGCTGTAGCAATGTTATCTTTCAGCTAATTATCTTGCATGTTTTATTAGCCTGTAGATATGTCTTCAATTCTGCAAAATTACGAGTATAGAATACTGCCATTTGGATTGAACACCCCCCCACACCCACCCACCCACACCCATTTTTGCCTCCCTGTGGCTCGTAAAAGATGAACATTTGTGTAGGTCTACTAGCACACTAATGACCTACATAGAATATTAGGGCCCTATCAATGTATAAGCAGCTGCATGTTTATTTTTTTCGCTGTTCATGTGATTACTACATTCTGTTTGGCTGTCATGACATTTCAGGTGGTTGAGCATGCCAGAAATATGTCCTCGCTTGGTTTGGAAGGTCAATCAATTCTGCAGAGAAGAGCTGCCAAATTTTCTTTGCCAATTAGGTACCATATTATTATGTTTTATTTTATCTGTTAAATTTGTAAGCTCGTTCCTTTTATGTGTCCATACGGAGGTCGGAGCAACTTTCAGTGAAGAGACATACTATTATATCCTAATTTGTATGCAACCAAACCTTTTCATGGTAGAATGAAATTTAGCTATCATTTGAAAATAGGATGTGTCAGTTGGAGCATTATCCTATATCACTTATTATATGTTGTACTGATCTGCCCTTTGTTTTGGCTATTGCCTTCTATAATTTGACTATTCAAATCCTATTTCTGTGCGAAATTAAATAGCAAAGTACCCACCTATATAGGGCTTTATGTTGTATACTCTCTTCTATAGCCTATACTACCGCAGTTCTGCTGTAACTTATTTTTCAGTCAACCCAACACCACGCTCCTGTCACAAAAGTTACCATTCAGTGAGTTTTCTTGTCTATCTCTGTTAAAATGCCCATTAATTATTTACCTCTGTGCAGTGATATCCATATAAGGAGTAATATATCTTGTCCTGTATCTCCATGTGGAAGTCCTCTTCTAAGATCAAGATCTCCACAACATCGAAATGGTAGAATGTCACCTTCTCCAATCTCTAGCCCCAGAACTACTTCAGGTGCTTCAACTCCTCTGACTGGTGGTAGTGGAGCTGTTCCTTTAAACCATGTGAGGCAACCAGCTTACAGAAACGAGGGCTTCACAGTCAAAACAAGAGGTTTTGATGACCACGCACCTAACCGGCCTGTTGATCCAGTACATGGACATTTTATTCGAGTGCAGCAATTTTCTGCGGGTCGTCAGGAGAGGGTAGTCTCTGAAGCTGACATTCTGGGCTCCCAATTTGGAAAGATGAGACATGCTAATGTGTGGGATTCGCATGATAGGCCATTGCCTTCTGAGCGTTCGTCTCAGCAGTGCTTTGGGGATCATGTGAAGCTAAAACCTTCACTGGACTTGAGGCCTGGTCCTCGGCAACCTGGGCGCAACCATGGCCATTGATTCTCTAGCAAAAGTTAATGGATAAGCTTTCAGTCGTGTCTATGTGATAGCTAGTGGTCATAAGCTGGTTCACCGAACCTTTAATTGTATCATAGTAGAAGAGATGTTCATTAATTATTCCAGATGCTGACAGTTGGCAGTGGATAAAGATTCTCCAATGTCAATCCCATATTCCCATTACTCTAAAAAAAAGGTATGTCCCTTTTCAGAATTTTCTGGTAACCAATGATTATATCCTTTTTTGTGAACGAACCAATGATTATATCTATCTTTGAAAGGATGAGAAAATTACAATCAGTAATGTATACTGTAGATTAAAAAATAACTGTTATAACTTATAAGTTCTTTATATTATCAACTACTTGGCTCATTTACTAGTTCTATACAAAACAAATGAACAAAAGTTATGAGTGCAATAGTTTTGCCTAGTTGTTTTAATAAACAAATTCACTGTTTCTTAAAATTGCTTCTGAATAACATCATTGTTTGGTATACAATTTGGTTTTCAAACTTATCAACTGATTTTGGTAAAATTCTGAAACAATACCTAATATGGGAAATGGGTGGTCTCAGTTCTTAGATTACTTCCACTATCACCATCCAATCTTCGATTCATGTAATTGTACACTGAAATTTGTGAATTGCCTTCTTGATTGACAGATGAAACATGCCCAATCAGGAAGGGGATGTTGTATACTAGATTGTCCAGATACCGAAGGACCCAAACAGTGACTCTGAACCTTTATACTCTTGCTCTCGTATCTACAACAATTTAGTTTTCGTTTTCTTTTATGGGTTTGGAGGCCATTGTACAGAAGGGAACTCTCAACAAGAAATCCAGATTAAAAGGCACAGGAGAAAGCAATTGAGCCATTCACCAACCTTTTCTTTTTCTTTTTTAATCTTATAACAGATACATATATGCCGGCTGCTCACTGTAAAGTGTTGGTTCAGCTCTGGTTGTAATATCGGTTCGATCCATTAAACGTATCCGTTACTCTGAATATCATGTGGAGTCTAATCGTTAATCAGGTTAACTGGTCCAGTTCTAAAACAGGTTTTTTCCCCCCCGCAAATTGGTCGTATGAAGAAATCTCTTTTCGAACAGGTGTGCTGGCTGAGTCCTGACGAACTGGTGTCTGGTGCCTGCTTCAAGATACCAGTTCGCCGCACCTGTCTTCTGGGATGCATATGATGTCTACCGTCGAGTGGTCCGGTGAAAATGCGGTTGCGGTAAAGGCGTCTATACCGTATGCATCATGCGTTTATCGCTTTGCACCATTTACCTTCGAAAAACGCCTTGGCGGCTTGCCAGTTGCGAGGCAAAACGATCAAGGAACAGCCCATGTGCCATGGCGTAGAGTACGCAGGCAGCAATGCATTAGCCATTAGTCCTTTACACCTGTCATCCATCATCTTCATCCTCACTCCAATCATGGCGCTGCCAGAAGGCCGCCACCCCACTAGGTCCACTATTGCTGCAGATCCAAATGAAACACTGGAGCTGTTTTGATCCACTAATGGTTGTTCTATGCCTATTTTATCATCCGTGCCTGTGGTTCGCGATGCATTGGCGGCCGCTTTCTTATGTTAGCCTTAGTTTCCAGGCGGCATTCCGATGAGAATGCGAATGCAGTGCTAATTCTGGTGAAACTAAATGAAGCCAAGAAACATCTGAATCAATTTGGATTTTGATGCAAATTTCACTAGATAGATAGATTCAAATTTTCACATGATACCTGCCCTCTCGTCGAGATCCCAACGCATAAAAGGAGACGGGAACCCTTGCAACAAACGGTAATATAACTTAAATTCTCCACGATGGAAGAAAAAACATACACAGCTGAGCTCGGTACAGGAATACACAAAGCACTGGGTTCAGATTACAGAACAGTGCAGCATTGAGCAGTCTTGAAGAGAGACGAGGAATCGACAGCGGAACTAGGCGTGGGCAGACAAAGACATCACATGAAGACGCTCGTTCTTCTTCGGACTGGCATGTCTCGGCATGGCCGCGGCAGCTTAAGACCTGCTCTTGAACGGGATGGCCCTGATGATCACCTGGTGGTAGATGGCAGCCAGGGCAGCGCCAATGAAGGGGCCGACCCAGAAGATCCACTGCAAACAATCATAGGAACAGGAAGGGGGTATCAATACCCCGAACTATATGTAATCCCAAACACAGCCTAGATTAATACATGCCAACTACATGGATGGAGACAAGCCTTTGTGATAAGATTAACACACAGCTATAATCATAGGTCATGACCGTCAATGGCATGCCACTGTGTCTACATCATTTGACATTTGGAGTTTAGTGAGTGAATGATTAGTTGTAGTTTGGAGGCAAAAGAAAAAATAGAGCATAGAATCAGAATACATTAATTTTCTAGAGCATGCCATTATGTTTGCCGCCAAATGGAAAGACATTGGCTACGTCTGATATTTGGATGGAGAAAATACACTGCGAGTGGTGCCTAACTGTTGGAAATCGAAAGTTGGTGAGAGAGGAATCAACAATCGAGATTAGTTCCACTCACATGGTCACTCCAGGCATGATCCCTGTTGTAGATGATGGCAGCGCCAAGGCTCCTAGCTGGGTTGATGCCAGTGCCAGTAATAGGGATGGTGGCAAGGTGGACCAGGAACACCGCGAACCCAATTGGCAGTGGGGCAAGGATCTGTTTTCACCAAAGGAAGATTTCATGGCAAGTATTAAATCAATAGGAAAATACTTATTGAAGCGTATGCAAATATTTTCAATTTGTTTAAACACAAGATTAAATAATCAGCTAAATTCCAGTTCCAAAAGACACAAGACCTAGAGTTCATTAGTTTTTTTTGAAGGTCAAGAGTTCATTAGTTCATTACATGTCATTTCTTAATTCAAAGATAATAAATACTTAGGAGTTCATTTCATCAGTACATGCACAATCTATGGGCTGCATTAAGTTCAACAACAGAAATTCGAAGTCATAACTCAAATTACAACCATCATATTATATTTTAGTTTCAAATGTGAATTCATGCAGAACTTTAACAGTTGAACCAACTAGGGAAGTGAAGAGCGAAGAGTACTTACAGGAACATGGGAGTCCCTGGCATTCCTCTTGGCATCAGTGGCCGAGAAGACGGTGTAGACCAGGACGAAGGTGCCAACGATCTCAGCACCAAGGCCATCACCCTTGGTGTAGCCGGGGGCGACAACATTGGCACCACCACCGTTGTTCATGTAAAGTCCCTGCTGGAAGCCCTTCACCACTCCAGCTCCACAGATGGCGCCCAGGCATTGCATGATAATGTAGAAGATGGCCCTAGTCAGGGACAGCTTCCTGGCCAAGAACAGCCCGAAAGTCACGGCTGGGTTGATGTGTCCTCCTGTTGCAGTAGCAGGTAACAACCATTAGTTAGTGGTGCCCTTGGTTGTTGTAGTTGTGTTATTGGTTTGTGATTGTGGAGTAGCACTGATTCTTTCGCGGTTCAATGCATTGAGATTAAGCATGTATCCAGGGTCAATACACAGAATATGACAAGAAAAATACTATACAAATTCACAACAATATATGTTTATTTAATCATGCGTAGGACCACTATTTTTTTGGATGGAATGACCAATGCAGGTTAACTGATATAGTTTTTTATGTCATACCTCACAAGTTACATAAGATCGTCTAATACGTCATTCTTTGTGTACCTTGACTGAGTGAGGCTTAGCCAATTAAAATGATTCCTTTTGCGTTTTAATCTTAAATAATTACTAACGAAACTGTGGGCAGAAGTGCTACAGCAGAGATGAACTACAAGTAGCAGTTGATGATGCCTTTGCATAATTACAAGCAGCACATGCTATAGTAGTACAGAGTATGTTACATGGTAAAAATATTTATTGCAGGACAAATCTTCCTGGGTGCAAAGAAGGTACAAACTGGTACCAAGCAAAAGGGAAGAGGCTCAAGATCTGTTTTCTTTTTAATAAAACAATGAATTAACAGGGGCTTGCTAATCCCCATGCTCAAGGCATATAACTGTGGAGTGCTATATGTTGGAAACAAAGGACAATCTTGTAACTGTAAGAAAGCTCTGTTATTTCAAAAGAAATAAGAAATTTAACAGATTCTCAGCTACTAATACTAATACCGGCTAAATAAAATTATCTTTTTCTTCTTCTTCTTTAGTGCTACCGACTAATCATTATATCCAAGAGTTGCAAGTGGATTAGAAATCTCCCAAACTCAATATGTCAGAGCCACATAGCAAAGTGGATTTGTTGCGTATACAAGTTGCTCTTGTTTCTTTTCCCCAATCCACTTTTGTTCCAGTATCTCGGAAATTGCACACTAAAAGCTTTACCAAGTCGTTACCATGGAGGTTGTTACCGAGCTAAGCAAGCTGAAGGCAAAAATTAGCCGTAGCAAAAGAGGGTTGCTCGAGAGAAAACAACACAAAGTCTAACAAATAATTGCAGGGAATTAATAAAGTTCATCACATATTTGGCTGGAAAAAATAAAAGAAACCACTGCAGCAGTCAAGAAGGAAGGAAGGAGAGCTGAGCTGACCGGAGATGCCGGCGGTGCAGTAGACGAGCGCGAAGATCATCCCTCCGAAGGACCAGGCGATGCCCTGGATGCCGACGGTGGCGCACTTGGAGGAGGACTTGGAGACGCCCATGACGGTGAGGATGGTGATGTAGAGGAAGAGGAAGGTGGCGACGAACTCGGCGATGCCGGCGCGGTAAAAGGACCAGGACTTGAGCTCCCCGGGCTCAAACAGCGGCGCCGGCGGGGGCTCCTTGTAGTCCTTGTCGTCCCCGGCGCCCTGCGCCGCCGTCCCGATGGGCTGACGCTCCGAGAACTTGTTGGCGCCCAGGCGCACGTCCTCCTCCTTGCCCTCCATTTTCGCTCCTTTGATTCTCTCGCCTCTCTCCTCTGCCTTGCGCGCTTTGGGGGGCTCGGTGGTGGTTTCTTGAAGCAGCGGTGCGTGTCTGTGAGTGTGAGGTGGTGTGGCTCCGCGGATTATAAAGGCAGGAGGGAGCTCGGAGCAGGTCAGCTAGTGAGGAGAGTGAGCAAGGAAGAGACAGACATTGTGTTTCTCTTTTTTTCATTTTTTTTCCTGGATGGAAGGACACTGATGAGGAGGTGCTTCTGGAACGGAAGAGAAGGTGGCGAGGACGGGAGTGGAGGGCGGGACCCACGGGCAGTTGGTCAGACTCCGTTTTCGCTTGCATTATTTATTTTTAGGCTTATCTGGTTCTCCCTCGGTTCTAAAAAAAAATGCAACTACGTTTTACGTATCAGTTAAATTAGTTTAAATTTGATCAAATTTTTATTAAATAATTATCATATTTATAATTTTAAATTAATTTATTATAAAAATATATTTTATAAATAATCTTATGATACTAATTTAATATCATAAATATTTATACTTTTAAATTTATAATTAATTAAACTTAAAACATAAAAATAAGATAGTATGCTAGAATTATATTTTTTTTAGAACGGAGGTGTATTTTTTTTGTTTCTAGCGAAATAAATGTAATGTAACAGAACTACAGAAGGGGATGGAGTTCTATTCTTTGTTAACCAATCCGATTTGGTGCAATAGTGGCTCATATTATATTTCGTCAAGAATGCAGGAGAAGATAAACTTGCTTTTCCTGAAAAAAAGATATATACTTTCTTGCAATATTCTTTTGTTGCACTCATCTACAGGCTCCCTGAGGCAGCCTTTTCCTCACTTCGAAGGGATCCTCCCTGCCTGTGTCCGGGATCCGAAGCCAAAGGCACACGCATGCATGACAGCAACGGGGCGCCGGAGCGGAGCTACTGCCGTTCGAGCAACGCTGTCCTGTGTCTTTTGTTATCATTTTCTTGTGTCTCCATCTGCTCACTGTTCCAGTAAGTATGATATGATCGGCTTTAAACGGTGGCACGCTGATAAAGAAGGGCCACGGTACTACTACTACTGGAAGCAGCAGCTCACGGAGTTACGGCACGCAATTTACTGTTCCTGTCATTGCTTTAGCATGTGCTAATAGCGCATGATTGATTTCATTCGTTGCGTTGGAATTGGATGAGTGATGGAACGTGAACCTAACCTCCTTGCTTTATCAATCGGTAATGGTGTGATCGTCGAGAAGCATCGCTGGTGCAAAAAAAAAAAAAAGAAAAAGAAATGCCGTGCAATTCAACCCACGCAAACTGGTCATCGTCAGCAACTTACCGAGAATAGAATCCCGGGTATCCGCAGCTACTTTGAAAAAGAATTCAGGGCAGTGTTCCTGAAATATTATCTTGCCGTATCCTGAATTCCTGATACCAGATATCCATGATCCATCCATATGCTGCATTTCTTTTGGATTCAAGCCATACGCTGCATGGCGTTTCTCCTTTCAAAATTCCTGATGGACCAAAACCTGCAGAGATCCATCCAGCTGCTGACGGCCTGACGCCGGTGAAAGGCAACTAGCCAAGGCGTCAAGGACCACCCACACCCATGATTCGTGCTTCAACCTGTACTGCGTATCTGAAAATCTAACTAATGCGACGAGCGGTAAAACGTTGCTGGTTGCTGCTGGCAGGGAGGGGTGTACTTGCCACTCTTGACTCTCCTCTTCTTCTTCTATACAAAAATAAACATGAAAAAATTGATGAAAAATATAAGATTCGAAGGAATTGAAAAGGCCAGGAGACGTTATCAGTGATTGCCTTCCAATCAACAGGCCTGGAATCGTGCAGATTTTCCAAAGCGATTCAGGGTCCCATTCTACAGCTAGGGCAGGCGAATCTTTACACCGAAGCGCGCCTGATGAACGATGATGATTGAGGCCTTGACAGGGCAACGAGCCACTCCAAGGTGGGAGTGGGACACGACGACGAGCCGTAATTCCAAGGTTGCGTTTCTGAAATTAACCTGCAGTCCTCCACCACAAAGGTCATTTTCAAAGAAAGCAAAAACACACACACACACACACACACACACACACACATATATATATATATAGTTAAACAATTTCCTGCCCGGACGAAAATTAAGAAATCTAGTTCAGAAGATCAGAGAGAATTGAAAATGTGCTACTATTAAGCTGTGTTTTTCAAACAACGGGTTTCATATGGCTCACACACTCCATGCATGCGCAGAGCAAGTGCAGCCCTTTATGAATTGCTAGTTTGTTTTCGGTTTCAGATTAGGTTTGGCTACTATCATCTTCTGTGGTCCCTAGTACGCTTCATCGTTAACAAATCCTTCCAGCTATGGAAGCAGAAAGAAGATGCAGAAGAAGTGCAGCTGGCCGCTCTGTTTCCTCAGGTCGCAACACTACGCAACGACTTGCGCCGGCCGCCGCAGAAAACCCAGAAACGTGACCGTGTGCGAGGCTGCAGCGCAGGCCGCGTCACGCCCCCACAGGCCGTGCCGCGCGCGCCACACACGTACTACATCACCACCGGGCCGGCCGTCGCGCTCGCGCCTGCATGCATGTGCCGACCGAGACCTTTGAGGCCTGGGCCTGGGCCCTGGGCGGCGCCACCAACTACTACCGCGCCGATCGATGTCGTCAGCCAGAGCCTGCCATGTGGTCTGTTCCATCTCCGTTGCGGCGTTGCCTTGCTTCCGTCCACCACGTCACCATCCAATCCACTGCCGTTTTTTAACATTTTCGTGGCGGAACGAACCATGGGGTGTTTGGAATTTTGGATGTGGCCAGCGAAAAGGAGTTCGAATGATTGGCTCGGCTGCAGCCTGCAGATTGGAGGGAGCAGGAACTAACACATCCACTCCCATTAATATTATATTAATAATAATAAGCATCTAAACTAATGACTGGCTCACGTAGCTTCAAACTAGATAAAGTTATCGGCAGGATTAGTTTAGTGGCCGAGCGCGGCCACTGACTGGCTCACGTACTTGGGGCGGCGCTGGTTGTTCGGTCATGCAAATGACTGGCTCTGCTTCATTCCCTGCTTCCGTAGCTCATCTTTGTTCATAAATCACAGTTCACACAGCCAAAAAAAAGGGGCAGAAACAGGTCAGGTGAGGGGGCTCAGCAGACTGAAGAATATGGCGTTATTTATCCAGTATACAGCCTACAAAGTGGTACTAGCCATGCAGGCGAAGACAACACGATTATACCTGTCGATTCTTTTCTGTTCTTTCCATCCCAAAAAAGTTGAGATGCCAGGATCAAAACTATGGAGTAATGATGCGAGCGAGCATGCGGATGCGGATGCGGACGACGTCCCCGCTGTCCACCCTCTCCTGTCTCATCTCGCTCCGTGAGATGGATTGGGACCGTGCCGTGATCTTCCGTAGCTTCTGAATGTTAGCGTGCGGCCGTGGCTAGCTGGTTTCGGCTGTTCGGCACCGGGTTTTCGCGCGAGTTCGGATACGGCTAGGCTAGTTTTTTAGGAGAGGAATCTGGAGCAGCCGCCCTGAGATTATAGAAAACGAGGCCTTGTGCGTTGCTGATTGCTGATAGAATGCGACGGCTCAAATTTCTCCTCGGCGTCCAGATGCTTCGGCCGTTCTTATTGTACAGTGGTTTTTTTTTTTTTGATGTACTGTGTGCATGACAAGGTTGTGCAACACATGATTGCTCGTTTATTCTTCGCCTCTAATCATCGATTTCCCCTTTTGAAAAACATGGATGTTCCACCGGAAAAGTTCCCGTGGGTTCAGTCCAGTAGAGCTCTAGTTAGGAATTGTTTGGTCTATGAAATGAAATAGTCCATCATCGTCTTACTTTTTCTACTGTTTTTAGTTTGTAATAATATGGAATGGAGTCGATCCATCATCACCTAATAGTTTGTTACAAACAATAATTAATACTAGTACGAGATAAAGTCATTCCACTGAGTTTGAGAAATGGACTCGCGATCCACACGCCCCATCTAGAATGGTTTAATTCACCAAACTAACACACTCAATAGGTGCCTTCAACTAATACGGTGCCTTGAACTGCATGAGATGGCCACCAAATATTCCCCAGAATCTGCTGCACCATCCTCGTGTGTTTGCCCAATATCAGAATGCTAATCATACAAAATTTGCCGCAATTCTTGATCCACATGGAGAGGTATCCGGCCTACTAGGCCACCTAGTCTGGACCGTCTTCCTTTGTTCTGGTGAGCTTTGTTCGTACTTTGCAGCCCGGCCCAACTTGTACAAGACCCTCCGTCCTCCTTCTTCCTTGTTCTTCGGTTCTTGGCTCAACGCGGCTTCAATGACTTCAGAGATGCAGCACGAGAGCTAATCACGGGCACGGGGCACGGCCCTAGCTCTTCCTGACTTCCAAGTGCCCTTGTTGGCCAGTGGCCACGACGACGGGAGCTGACAAGGAAGGCCGTGAGCTTGTACAGTATGGTTCGGGCCGTCGGGGCTTCGGGCGGGAGTGGGACAACCAAACTCCGGCGACCAGCCTTCGGGGTCTTTTGGTACGCCGCTGGCCCGCTGCTGTGGCGGTCGACTCCACGGCGCCTAACCTCGTGCACGTTCCCAGCGGAAGGTACGGATGCTTTCCATAATAGGGCTAAATTGATTTTGCGCACTATGTTCTTCCGGGTCACAAAGAAGAAATATCCCCTTTTGGTCTCTAATAAAACCCTGTTTCACACTGTTACAGATGGAGTATGAAGCATCTGAATGAGCTGCTGCATGCCCCAACTCCACATCCAGTGAAAGAAGCATCATCTCCCATGCTGTTTCTGTTGCCACTCGAGAATCGCTGAACGGAGCGCCTTGTTGGGGGTGAGCTTGCGGTGTGCGAGTCTCAGGTTTGTCATCGGCGATGTGCTGGCGCCGTCGAGCCACCCCCTGATCGCTTCGCCTTCATACGTGAACCCATCTGCCGCCATGTGGGGGTCACTCATCACCTCCTGCGTAGATTCAGAATTCACCATTGCATCAGACAATGAGGGGTAAATTCAGAATTCAACTGATTCAGTATCAAGCATCTAAACCGTTACTGGCACATCACTGAATTGATGTGACATTTTGCAGTGTGGATTTGGTGAATCAGTACCTGGAAAATTGGACATATGAAGTATGATGGAGGGGAAGCATCTTCTGACGATGATGATGCAAATCGAGATGGTCCGGTGGTCAGGCAAGCGGCGTTCATCAGTTGCTTGACCTCCTCCCATACTTCCCCGGCGAGATCTGGCTGGCGCCCCGAGCCCAAGGTGATGCTCCTAAGCCCAAGATGCGCCATCTGGTTGGCCTGCACAAAAGGCCACTCTCCAGCGGAGGCATCGATGATGGAATGCAAGTTCCCTTTCTCCATTGCTTCTTCCACTATCTCACCAATCCCTTGCTGTGATCTCCCTGTCAGTAGGCGAAGGATGATAGTGCCGAATGAGTTCACATCGGACCACAGCATGAGCTCCGCTGCTGACTTGAATTCACCCTGGTCCAAGACGCCCAAGCCTGCCAGCTTGCTGACGAAATTGGCATCGAGGAGAATGTTGCCCAGATTCAGATTGCCGTGAACAATTGGATAAGGCTTGTGTGAGTGGATGAAAGCCAAAGCTGAGCATATCTCCCCAATAATCCTTGTGCGCGCCTTCCATGACAGAGGTGGCATGTTTTTCTTGCATGAGAGCCAATCCTCAACACTACCATTTGGGAGGAATTCGTACATCAGTGCAAAATCTTCAGGACATACTCCTACCAGTGTGACAATATTAGGGTGCCTCACTTTACCGACGACAGCAACCTGCAGGAGTGAATAGTGATGCCACAGGAGCAACAATAGATATGCCGCTGCTCATTCGAAAAATGGGTGCTATAGAATTAAAGGGAAGCAATGTGAACTACCTCTTGATAAAATCTTGCTTGTCCTTTTAAACTTCGTGGATGGAACAACTTTATCGCTACATTTGTGTTGCGGACGAAACCTTTATAGATGCTTGCAAATCCATCTTCGCTAATCTTGAATTCTGTATCAAATCCTTTGGTTGCTTTCTGCAGCTCGACAATTGAGAACCCATAGTTCGGAGTTTCAGTTGTCACTAAGGCTCTTTGCTTGTTCTTTTGGCGTAACTCTTTGGCTTCCATAACTGCGGTGTCTCTCGCATGCAGTACCTTGTCATACTTTGCTTGTAGCTCTTGGAGAAGCTGTTTGCTGTCGGCAAGCTTTTCTTCATGAACCTTCACAGTGGACTTTATCTCAGTCATATGTGTGTCATGTGTCTCATGTAGCTTTCTTTTCAATGCTTGAATTTCTTCCTTCTGTCTTATCATTGTCTCCTCCATTATTTCCTGTTTTTTCACCTGATGTATGTGCTGATGCTCCAGGTCTTTAATCTGTAATAGCAATCAACGTTTTCATGACCACCTGTTATTTGTATTAAGGACCAATGATGCAGAAAAGGAAGAAGAAAACATACCCTTTGAAGATATGAAAGCTGGTCTCTTTCAGCTTTTCTTCTTCTGTTAGTTTCTTCAGACGTATCCTTTTCAAAAGGTCAGCCATATATTATGAACAATGTTCAACAATACACTGAACTTAATAATGTACTGTCAAACTTACCACTTGTTCCAGTTTGAGCTTCTGCTCTTTTAAATCTTGTAAGTCATGATACAGTTTATCTCGTTGCCTCTTTGTTTCTTCAATCTCTGTCCTCTGTCTTGCTACCTTCTCCTCCATATATTCCCTCTGTGCCTTCTCATTCTGGAGCAAACTCTCAACCTCTTTAACCTGTATAAGAATACATCTTGTATCACATGCTTCCTTAGTTGAACTGTAAACTCCTGAAGTTCTGATACAGTGCACTTACCTTTTGAAGTGTCGAAAGCAGATCCATTTTGATTTTTTGGCGTTTCTTAGATTCCTGACTTGATTGTTTTATAAAATGATCAGTAATTTGTTCTACGTGATCTTTTGCAGCTGACTTAATTTGTGTTATACGTTGTTCAAGTATAAGCTTATCCCTATCTGAATCCTGTAATTTATCAGATAATGTGCATCGTTGTCTCCTCATTTCATCAATCTCCAGCCTTTGTCTAGCAAGTGTCTTCTCAATTTCTTTTCTATGGCTCACCTCGTGAAGATATGAATCTTCCAACTCTTTAATCTGCAAGGAGATTTCATCATTTTTTTCATACTGGACCTTAACGAGTAATTAATTATAGCAGTGCTTTAGAAGTACGTGATGTTCAAGTTCAATACAATGGGTAGATGGTCTACTTATTACTCTGCTTTACATATAATACAAACTGCAGTGTCAATGTGAACCCATAAAACAAAGCTCACTCTTTGAAGTGCCGAAAGGAGGTCCATTTCAGCTTTCCGGATTTTCTTAGATTCATCATTAGCTACACTGGGTTGGTCTTCCTGTATGATACCATACCATCCAATTATATTGGTGTTTTCATATCGAGTAATAGCTACCATCTTCTTAATACTATACATACCTGATTATATGCTGATGCTAGAAGCAAGTACATGCTTTCAGGTTCTTGAGTTGTAACATGCATCACTGGTCTTGTTTCATGTGGATCACCAATAACCGGAGGTAGAGCAGCAGTTTTGGAGAAGTTGACAGCATCATCAGTTCCTGATGATCCGTAAACTACCATTCCCCAATCTGGAGTTATCATTGCAGTGAAAAGTCAGTGTGAGTATCTTCAAAAGAAAATTCAACTTCATGGGTGCATGGCTGAAAGCAGCTTTATTTTGCTCACATAAGAAACTGCTCTTTGTTGTAGACACATCGCATGTGAGCATGGGTTGGTTTGATCTGTCACATCTATGTAAACCCATTAAATTATTTTGGCAGTATTTGGATGCAAACCCTAGGTTTCATTTACCATATTACTTTGTAATAATGCAATTTATTACAAAATGCATAAACTGTAATGTCTTGAATTTACCTAAAATTCATGTTAGATGACTTCACAACTAAATTTCAATCTCTTAAGCATTCTATGTAAGTTTTATATGCGAGCGTATATTATTTTGCCTAAATATTTTAGTCCAAAGAACTACAGAACTTTTTTTTGCAAGAATTGCATCTTGTCTATTTATTTAGGATAGTCACCTCCGAAAAGATAATCCCATTCAGTCATTTTTGTTGCAGCCGATGAGCTTGAAATGTGTCCTTTGCGGCTTGATTCTTCGTATTCCAACTCAGTTAGTACCATTGACCCCATTTGACTTGAAATGTACACTGGTGACAGTGGTTCATTGCCTTTTTCAGGTGACGGAAGTATTGCAGGAAGGCTTTCCTTTGCTTCCCTGTAAGTGTTGATACGCATGGTTAAAAAATATTATCATTTGCTGCCCTACTGCACTGAATTTAATGCTGACTACATTTTGAACTGGGACAATCAGGGGAGAATTCTTGTTAAGGACACAGTAGATTGGGTTCCCAGCTGAAATGGAATGTACTATTTGTAGATTTAGAAGTCTGGAAGTACTAAAATTTCAGGTGTCAACTGAACCTCGCCCTTTACCTGGTACATATCAAATGACCTTTACAAGTAAACCACATCTTGCATGACAGAGCTGCTGTGTTCATAAGCTTGAGTGCTGTCTTTGACTTTGGTGTGTTCATTTCTCTACAGTTTGAGAGCATCTGTTAGAATGTGCCATTACGAGATATGCTCTTAAGAAACTGCTTGGTCTAAGCATGCTAGCTTCCTATGCATTTCTTGGAAGAAGAGAAAATAAAATATTCTGTTACTATTATATGAGATAGCCGGCTTTTAAGAAAACTTTTTAAGTATCTCAGGTCTTTAAGTTTGAGAGAGTATGGTGATTTTCTCGTTAATCATGCAGAATCATAGAAATGAGATGCATAGTCGTCTTATATATTTTTTTTGAGCAATGCATAGTCATCTTATATGTGCATCCAGTTGAAGGAAATAGGGTGACGACAAAATACTAGATTTGGTCAGTTTGATCCATACTTAGAGAAGTGCCAGTCTGCAGCAGCTCCCATAACAAGCTCAGTTATGTTATGAAGGGAAATGAGCTCCTCGAGTCCTTCAGCTACATTATCCGTCTCAATTATTACTTTCGCACAGCCAACCTGAAACATTAGAATTTCATGTTCATCTTGTTGAATTCATCTAGTGATTAACATTGCTGTTTTGAAAATTGCAGATTTTTTAGCAAATTCGTGTGGGCGGTACAACCTAGCTATTAGGCTACATTAAAAGTGATGCTGGAAATTGCACCTCTAGATCTTCCCTTGTGCACTTTGCTATCTGCACATACATTTCTAGGCTCATCTCCGCCTTTGCTCGCTTCTGCTTTCTGTACTCCTGGATTTCTTCTGGTTTCATGCTTGTATGACCCCTCTCTGAAATGTAACAAAAATCACAAGCTTTTGGTTATGTGCCTGTTTGGCATAGTTCAAGCTTCAAAAGTTTTTGTAGCTGGGATAAACCAGCAGTTAATGGCTTGCCATTGAAGGCCTAGGTTGCCACCCAAATCTGGAAAACACAGTTAATTTGCAAATTTCCACAATTTGTGCCAATTAACAAGGCCTTTGATGAACCATCTCTCAGTTTTTGTCCCAAGTTTAACCCAGAAGATTAGCCAAAAAAAAAAAACTTGGAGCTGGGACTAAGCTTTTTTTTTTTTTTTTTGAAAAGGCTGAGGCTAAGCAATTTTGATATTGAATTGAACAAATATGTTTAAACCACTTTATTTTATCATATAAACTTCAAATCGTACATGGGCCTTGGAACGTGAGCTGTGCTAAACAAGCACTGTATTTCATGAATGTTGATCGAACATTGTTGCTTCCCGTTCCCTCTCTTTTTTCTCAGAAATTGGGCATGGTAACTGAGCATCGTGATGCTTCTGCAATCTCATCTTCTGGTTGCACAGCACTCTTCTCTGCTCTTATCAGCGAGCATATAAAGGGAACTGAAAACTTACTCTGGGCGATCCCTGGCGCAGGGGTATGGACATGAGCTATCACAACCTCGGATCCGTCCCTGACCAAATTGTGCAGCGCCCACAGCAGCGTGCTCCTCCCGTCGCTGACCTCTTCGGGCACCGCGACGAACACCCTGTGCCCGGCCGCGGCGGCCGCCGGGCTCCGCTCGTCCAGCTCGTCCTGCAGGGAGCCCGCCGACGAGGTGGCGGGGCTGCACCGTGCGCTCCACAGCGGCTCCCACGTCTCGTGCTCCCCGAGGCCCCCCTCCATTTGCTTGGCGCTTCTGGATGATCAGTAGAAGAAACGCTGGAGCTCGATCGGTGGTGTGACTTCGTAGACCGTAGTACCCTGTATATGAGTGTTTCTGTAGTGAAAATGGGATGCCAGAAGGAAAGGGACGTGGCGTATCCACCCCACCGGCACCGGGTGACCGCGCCCGAGATTGTGTCTTCGTGCTTGCTGCATTGACCCGCCGTGCCAATTAACAATCACCCCAAAGTCGTCGCCGCGAGCACACGTTGCAGCAGGAAACTACGCAGGACTGCACCCGCATTGGCAGCAGTACGTACGGCGGTACGTGTGATGCTGATGCTGAGCATGGTTCATGGTTTGCGTGTGGACCCAGCGTGCCCGAGTTAAACTAAACTAGCAATCGAACCGACGACCCGGCGTCGGCCTGTTACGAGTCTGTGTTTCTAGAGCTGCAAATTCCTGTGATTTGCTCATGAGCCACCCAACCCTGCTCTTGCAAGTTGCAACAATAAATCATTCGCCAAAAAGAAGTTGCAACAATATTTGACCTCTCACACGGGTCGTCGCGCGGCAGAGAGAGCTCATTGAATGTGAACCAACGCGACGCGGACATCAAACTCGGCCCAGCAAAATATGTCAAATTCCAGGGAGTCAGGGCCAGCCTTTGAGGCTTTGCGGCTTTGAGCAGCGTGGACTTGCCGGCCCACGACTACTCATATGAACAACGATCAACGGTAGGTAAGTGAAATTGTCATCTCCAAAAATATTTTGATCAAATATATTATCATGTGCCTGAACTTCAAGGATGCCAATTTCTGCTTCTAAGTTCATGTGTGTTGGTTTAAATGCATGGTCTTTTTCAAATTGTGAATCTAAATATGCCAATCTGGGAACTTGTCCAAAGCCATACTCCAAATGGGACATGCCTACAGATAGCTAACATCTTTCTACAATTTGTTGCCAGTGTCAACATCAGGCTGTTGCACAGATCTAGAGAGGTTGATGCACTTTTAGTTGTACACAATTTGTTGCTGACATAGTTCACTGTTATCCTCAGGACAAGAGTACATCTAATATAATTTATACTTTGCTATTCTTTACCTATTTTTTGAGTCTGCAACTTTGTAATGGCGGTCGCTCATCTTTTAATTTTTCCAAACAATTGAGTGCTATCTGAACGTGCATAATTGGGAATAAAATAGGGCTCAATGTTCTGGGTCATGGTTTGCGTTAATCGGATTGATAAAGACTGCACGCATATATGATTATGTAAAAGTTAACCTATTTTAAAAAATGGTTTTTTATAAGCATTTCTAAGATAAAACCGTAGCGTTAGCACGAGCATTATACTAATTGGGATAATGAGATTCCTATGCTACGGACTCAATGCTTGTCGCTTTAGCCGTCTAAGGCCGCAATTGTGTCCTCTTGTTTTAGAGTGTTATGTTCATTAGTTAATATATCTTTTTTGCATCACCATTTTAACCTGTGCCTTCTGTTTGTGTGTTTTTTCGTGCGTCCTGGCGACGGTATCTCACCCTTGATCATGTCATACTTTGTTGTAACCTAACTTTTTTTTTTCTTAAAGGAGTACGTGCCAATACACACTTTAAAAAAAAGGATAGTGAGATTCCTATGTCTAATCTTTTATATCTCCTTGGGCAGAGTGGTAGAGGTAGGATTTATGTACTTGTATTCATAGGGATGAGTGTACGTCTGTGTTATGACTGTCTGCATTGTACTGTGTAATTTAAAAAAAACCAAGACTTTTTCTCTTTATTTTTTTTGTAATTTAAACAATTTTTTTGATCCATGTGGAATACAAACTTACAAAAACACTACTATGTGCAGTTGAAATTAGGTTGTTAGGATCAGCCACGGAGCTCAATTCTCGCTTCCGTAAACGATTACCGCCGCCGCTGCTGCAACTGCTGCTGCCACTCGAGAATCGCCGAGCGGAGCGCCCTGTTGGGCGTCAGCTCACAGTGCTCAAGCTTCAGATTCGTCATCGGCGACGTGTCGCGCCCGCTGTCGAACCACCCCGTGATCGCCTCGGCCTCGTACGTGAACCCGTCGGCGGCGATGTGGGGGTCGCTCATCACCTCCTGGAAGATCGGGCAGACGAAGTAGGATGGCGCGCGGGCGTCGTCCAGCGACGACGACGACGGCGCGAACGACAGCCGGCCGGCGTCGAGCGAGGCGGCCTTCATGAGGGGCTCCACCACCTTCCACACCTCCCGCGCGAGGTCAGGCCGCCGGCGCCGGCTCATCTCCGCGCACCGCAGGCCGATGTGCGCCAGCTGGTTGGCCTGCACGAACGGCCAGTCCCCCGCGGTCGGGTCGAGGACGGCGTGCAGCTCCCCCCGATCCATTGCGTCCTCCACCACATCCGCGATGCTCTTCGCCTCCCGCCCCGTCAGGAGCCGCAGGATGATGATGCCGAACGAGTACACGTCGGACCGCGGGGTGAGCTCGCCGGTGGACAGGAACTCCGGGTCCATGTACGCAAAGGTGCCCTTCGGGGTGGTCGTCCTGTGCAGCTTCGTGGTGATGGCCCTGGTGGTGACCGAGGTAGTGGTGCTGGACTGGCTCAGGAGCCGGCAGATGCCGAAGTCGCCAAGCTTGCTCACGAAGTTGGCGTCCAGGAGGATGTTCGCCGGCTTCAGGTCGCCGTGCACCACCGGGTGCGGCTTGTTCGAGTGGAGGAAGATGAGGGCCGAGCACATCTCGCAGATGATCTTGGTGCGCACCTGCCATGTCAGTGGCGGCGTGTTGTCGGTGCACGCGAGCCGGTCCTCGAGGCTGCCGTTGGGGAGGAACTCGTACACCAGGCCGAATGCCTCCCGGCAGGCGCCGATCAGCGTCACGAGGTTTGGATGCCGCACTCTGCCGAGAACAGCAACCTGCAATTGTGACACGACACTTCAGTGTCAGGTTCAGTTATGAAATTGCCTATTTGATTGAATGACGAGAAAAGAGAATGGTCTGATGATGAATTGCATCACCTCTTGGTTGAATTCTGACTGTCCTTGCATACTCTGTGGATTCAGCAGCTTTACGGCTACGGTTGTGTTGCGGAGGAAGCCTTTGTAGACGCTTCCGAATCCACCCTCGCCAATCTTAAGCCTCTCATCAAAGCCTTCGGTTGCTTGTTCGAGCTCAAAGTAGGAGAACTCGGTGTTCAGTGTTTCAGCTGGCAATGGTGATGAAATCCTATTGTCATTCTTCTGGCGCAAGGCTTCAGCTTCAGTTATAGCTGCGTCGCGCTCTTGTCGCAGCTTTTCATTATCTGTTTTCAGCACTTCAGTGAGGTATTCGTTTGCTGCCATCTTCTCTTCGTAATCTTTGATAACAGATGCCATTTCTGTTATTTGTTGCTCAAGGACGAGCTTCTGCTCTTTGACGTCATGCAGTTCGTTGGTTGTCACATCATGCTGTCTTTTCATTTTTTCAATCTCCTGTGCTTGGCTCGCCAGTGTTTCCTCAATTGTTTTGCGCTGCCTTATCTCATGCTGGTATAACTCGTTTACCTGTAAAAGCAGCAGTATGTGACTTTGTTTTGTTCAGTATTTGCAATCTCAATCATGGATAATGGAGAACACTTTCATTTTCAAGAGCTGAAGCCATATCTCGTTCAGCTCTTAGGCGTTTGGTTGACTCTTCATATGCTTCTTTCTTATATCGTTCAGCTTCACTGAGAGCCTCTGTGAGTCTTCTGTATATGTTAGCATCAACGCCTGGATCTTCCTGTGAGGTACAAAACTTACTTCAGTCCTCTGTTATACTTCATTTATGAAAAGTTTCGTTTACCTTGTCATTATGTCTCTTCATGATACATACCAGCTCATGAGAAGGGGATGAAAAGTTCTCATCATCAGGTTCTTGAATTTCATGCGTCATTGGTAATCCAGAGATAGTGACTGCATCATCATTTCTTGATACATCGTGCCATGAGTTCTGCGATCTCCTCCCAAATCCATCCCAGGAATCTATAGAACCTCTTGATGCTCTTGTAGGCCTGCCACAGGAATCATATAGCCGAGATGGTGTACTGATAGATTCTAGAGAGGGATACAACCCCACTTCTGTTCTCGATCTTATCAGATCATGCCTTGGACTTCCGTTTGAGCTTGATGCATCACTCCCTGAATGACTGATTGTCATTGATTTCAGACGGCTACCAACGCTGGTTAGTGACGACTCTGATGCAACCGTGAACGCAGGTGATGGTGGTATTGCAGGAACAGTTGTATTTGCCTCCCTGCAGTGTTTAGAGGTATGGTTTAATCTTTCTTTGGTATTTTTGCAATGATCGTTACTGACATTAATTCTTTTGCAAAAATATGAATTGGTTGTAATAGTCGATGTTAAGACTCGAATAAATGAGATGTTACCACATCTAACTCTAGTGGAACTCAAACAATGGCCACAATTGTTGATCACTTCACTGATATACTAATATCCTAGAAAATAATATTTATCTTAGGAAGGTAATTGCCTTCTTGGCTTAATCTTACCTGGTGCATATAAGATGCCCTTTACAAGTAAACCATATCTTACACGATGAAGCTGCTGTGTCTGTCAGTCTGAGTGCCGTCTTGGACTTCAGTGATTTCATTTTCCTACGATAGGGGAACACTTATATTAGGTAGAATAACCATTTTTTTTCTTCTGTTTCCCTTTTTTATTTTCAATACAGTGAGATTTAGCGCCAGAATATGTAACATTGTGTGCTAATAAGGAATATATGCTTTGTTTGATGATGTTTCTTGTAGCTTTAAACTACAACAGATAAAAACGTGAGAAGGATACCAATCGTTAGGTGTGTAATCCATACTTTGAGTGATGTTTGTCTGCAGCTGCTCCCATGACAAGCCTGGTGATGCCGTAAAGAGCAATTAGCTCCTCAAGCCCTTTAGCAACATCCTCGTTGTCTATTATTATTTTCTCGCAGCTGACCTATGGAAGGTAGTTTGACAGAAATTTGTCATTTAAGATACATAATAAGCGTTCATTAGTTTTATCATGGCATGAGGAAGTGAGGAGGAGCACCTTCTGCCTTATGCATATCTTGACATATTCATTTAGTTTCTCTTCTGCATTTGCTCGCACCTTCTTCCTATGATCATTGACCTGTTTTGCATTCACCATAGTGTAATGAACTTTTCCTCCCACTGAAATAAAGAATGATGACAATTCTATGAAGTCTAAATCTTGAGCAGTATATATATCATTGTGGAAGATTTTTTTTTAGCTGTATCTAGTAAAGAAATTATGGTCTTAAAGCTGCTGGCAGACTCATAGATTGAGAGCGTGTATGCCAGTTTCTTTTCAATGCATAATACCAGTTTCGAAGAGACAATAACAAGAGTATGTCGGATATATATTAATAGAGAAAAAACATTGTATAATAAATAAAAAACAAGACAGAAACAACAACCTCACGAAAGAAACAACAATAAAACTACCAGCACAAGAAACACAATAGCAACAATCATCAGAAACATCAGCTACCACATGTCACTCTGCACATCACATCCCAGAGAAGAAGCGATGTAAACTAGAAGGATAAATAGATTTTAGAAGGAGAACGCCGAATGGAGAACTAAGGTTTTCCGACCAAACTCCTAGAGTAATGGGGCTCAGGAGTCACGACAATACCTCAACGAGAGGCATCGCCAATGCCGCCAAAGGTGTCATCATCAATCGGAGCGAAAATACCGCAAGTATAAGCGCCCGTGGAGTTTATTTTAAAAATCTAGATATTCGCACTTAGAAGTTTTAAAAAAGTTAAAACTTTACACACGAATAGTACCAAACTAGATATGCATTGTCTCAAAATTTGAGATTTAAATAAATTTTATAAAAATTAATATAAAATAAATAAATTTCAGTCACTAGAGGACAAAAATCAGGATGAGTGAAATTTATTTTTTTTCTTATGTATTTTTATAAAAGTTGTTTAAATCTTAAATTTTAGGACAATGCTATCTAGTTTAATACTATTGCTGTGTAAAATTTTAAAATTTTTAAAGCTTCTAAGTATGAATATCGTAGACTTGACCATCAATGCATAATACTAGTTCCACGAGTTTTTTCTGCCCAGCAATCATTGTTTTTAGGCGACGGAACCAGTGCGGCACTTCTTCAGAAGATGGAAGCGCTTTTTTTTTGGAACGGCGAAAACAAGTTTAGCAGCTCAGGGCTCAGCTAACAAAGAATCAGCAGGTAAGCAAGTGAAGGCATGTTTATGAGTGGTCAAGAAGAGGATGAGGCTTTGATTTGCATGACAAAACGTGAAAAAAAAATCCCTTTCACCTGTGCTGTGTATACAGAGTATGAAGCCTTCTGATTGCCTGACCCTGACTGCTATCTAGAGTCAACAAACCATATGTCCATTGTTTCCAGTAACAGCAGACGGCAGCAGCATTCAGATTCATGGATACTAAACCAAACTCATCTGAAAATCGTCAAAACATTGCGTGTTATTAAGGAAGCCTTACTCATGGGGATCATCTGCGCGGGGCAGTGGACGTGAGCGATGACGACCCCGGTCCCGGAGCCCGCACCGGAGCCGTCCTTGGCCAGGTTCTCCAGCGCCCACATCAGAGTGCTCTTCCCGTGCTTCACGTCCTCCGGGACGGCCACGAAAACTCTGTTCTCCACGGGCGGCGCCGGTGCCCGTGGGCTCGCCTCCTCAATCTCATCGCCGCCGGTGATCTCCGCGGCGCTGCTCACGGACGTCCTGAAGCTGTACTGCGACGTCGACGACGTGTCCCACCGCCTGTGCGCCGCACTGCCGCCGGCGCCCTCCATCCTTCCGCCCGCTGTTTGCGCTGCTTTTCACGAGATGGTTTGGAGCGGATGAACAGCATTAGATACCTTTATCATTTGCTATGGCGTGTGACTTCGTATTTGTTGGTCAACTCTATTTGGATTATTGGTTGGCATAGTTCCTCGGCTCCGGCCTCCGTTCCAAAATATGTATACCCAACAACCTCATTTGGTTCTGTTCGATAAAAAAAATGGTTGATAGCTGAGTGTTGTCTCGTTTGTGGATTTGGAGTACACCCGGCATTCCAAATTATAAGATGTTTTATCTTTTCTAGATATATAATTTTTGCTTTAAACTTGATATACAATATATCTAAATACATTTCTAAAAATATGTCTAAATACATAAAAAATATAAACATTTAGAAAAGCCAAATGTCTAATCTAGAATAGAGGAAGTTCTGTTTATTTGGTAAACGTCAATATATCACTAGAATAAGTATAATTTAAGGTTATCATTGTAAATAAAGTCACATCAACAATAAATAAGCCTCATAATAGTTGATTTACATTAGGCTACGTTTGGAAATATAGAGCTAATAGTTATTTTTAGAGTTAAAGGACAGCGCCTCGGTCTTAGCATTAACCAAGACATAGCATACACAGCTAATAGTTATTTTCTCCGTTTAAAATTACAAGCCGCTTTGACTTTTTTTTTATACATCCATTTTTTTATGTATTTAGATATAATATATGTCTAGATAAGTAGCAAAATAAATATATTAAAAATAAAAGTCAAAACTATTTATAATTTGGAACGAAGATAGTAGCTATATTGATAATTAGCTCTTTACACCCAAACATGTTAACTAATTATTAGTTGAATATCTAACTAACAAATATTATACAAATTGGATCAAACTAGCTAATAACATGTCATATTAACTATGAATTATTGGCTAGCTAATTTTAGATGTTAATAGATTCAAACAAGGTCCTATTTAGGTCTTATTTGAAGGGCTCTGACTCTCTATTCTGTGCTAGACTATCTAGCTGTTTTGAAGCAGCTTAAAATGAGCATTTCATGGTTATCCACATACTAGGATTATTTATATGTTTATTAATTATAAAATGAAAATGCAACATTGAAATTAAAAAAGGTAAGAAAATACTTTTTGAAACAAGAAAATATACTATAAATGAACTAAGATATAAGGAGATGTGATGAGCAGATTGAGGAAGAAGGCACGATAGAAATTAATTTTACAGAACTACTCACTAGAAATATGGTTTTATATGTAGTTTTTTCTCAATCACGCAAAATATTTACGCGTTTGTATTAAGGTAGAGAAAAAATTAATAAAACACACCTTAACAGCGCTCCAAGGGGTGACCCTCGGGCCTGCCTTAAATTTTTATATATATTATCTATGTGATTTGATTAGTAACCATCTCATAAAAAAGAAGTAAATGCACATAGATCCTCAATTTTTTGTAGACCTTATTTGGATCCTCGAACTAAAAAGTGTCATTTATATCGTGAAATTTTCACCTAGGTCATCCAACTAAAAATATGTTAATTGATGTTCTCCGGAGTGTGAGCTCGAGCAGAGTTGGGTTATACACAAGTTCCAAAATGATTTTTTTTATCCCAGTTCCGAAATGATGATCGGAGCCACCACCACGTCTCTCCTCGCTCATTCGAGAATTTCAGGGCCCGCGACTCATAGTGCGGTGGTCAGCTTTGCCGGTGTGCAAGCGACCGGTCGGGAGTTCGACTCCCGGCCTCGTACTTGGGGCGTGTCTGGTAATAAAATTCTTCGCTTGGACTGCCAAGTGTCTGTCTTTTATGCGTAAAGTTAAAAAAGATCGTGACGTACCTGTCACCTACACAATCAGAGGATTTCGGTGATTTCAAGAAGGACACGGTCTTTAAAATCTAAGTGCAGTTATAAATTTATTTGTACATGATTGTCTTTTATGCGTGAAGTCATAAAAGGATTGTGACGTACCTGTCACCTATGAAATCAGAGGATTTCAGTGATTTTAAGAAGGACACGGTCTTTAAGATCTGAGTGTAGTTATAGATTTGTTTGTACATGATTGGTATGAGTTGCGTGCGTGTGTGTTGAGTGGGCGTACGCATGTACGAACAGATGCTATAGCGTAAAAAAAATTTTAGGGCCCACCAAACAACAGGCCATCAGCGCAAAGCTTGTTGTAGCAGCTCATGAAGCTTAGAGCATCTCCAGCAATCTACCCATCCAACTACCCATCTCCAATTTGGGTAGTGGGGGTAAAAAAAATAAACTCCAGTAGGCTACCTATGTGACCCAACAAACTGTTGTCTACCCATTTTCCCTTCTTCTCTACCCATTCCAGTCAGGCCAAGCAAACTACCCAAACCTTCTCTCTCCTCCTCCGCACTCGCCCGTACGACTCTCTTCCTCGCGCGTACCGCTGCCGCTCCCCCTCCCCTGCCGACGGTGCTGCCACGCCCCCTCCCCCGCGGCCATCCCCGACACTTGCCGTCACGGCGGTGCTGCCCTTCCCCCTCCCTCGCGGCCGTCCATGGCCCGGCGGTGCTGCCCCTCCCCTCCCCCCGCGGTCGTCCATGGCACGGCGGTGCTGCCCCTCCCCGGCTCCTCTCCGTGCGAACTCGGCAGCCCCTCCCCGGCGGCGCTCCTCGGCGACCCTCCGCGCCCACGGACCTCCTCCGACGGCGCCCTGTGACCGGATTGGAAGGTCCTCCACCATCGGTGCTCCTCCTCCTTCACCGGCGGCGGCAACCCTCCCTGGCGGTGCAGGCATAGGTGCGGCTCCTCCTCCACCTGCTCCCCCGCGCGGTGGCTACCGGCCCCAGCGCCCCTCCAGCCACCTCCAGCTCCATCCATGGCGAGAAGAGAAGACATGGGAGAGGATGACGAGTGGGATCTATGTGTCATTCACTATCAAGATGGATTTGGATAGCCTATTTTGGGTAATATTGCTAGAACATGAAGTAAAATATGGATAGTTTCAAGGTTGATAGCTACCCAATCAGACAAATAGGTAGTCTGATTTGGGTAGCATTACTGAAGATACTCTTAGCAGTTGAAGATTTAAAAAAGATGCGACGTTACCTCTAAGAAAACGGGCGATCGTTGTCCTCCAATCGCGGCCATACATTCTGATGAACTTGTGTTACGCGTTCCTTGTCGTGTCCGAAATCGGGACAGACTTTGACCATTCCAACAATTTAAGTCAACTGCGATTCTGGCCCATTTGGTGTTAATGAATTCAGCTGGGCCATCTGTGGTGTACCCAAGTCTTCTGTACTAGTATCGTCCTCGGGCCCTCCTGCCTGCAACTGCAATGAAATTGAACAGAAACTGTATCTCAATTTCAAATTTAAAAGTGTACTACTACTACTACTACTATATGCCGAGGAAACTAAAAATCAGATTGCGGCGACTTTGACTAGTCTTTTGCGTCAGTGAGGACCAAGGGCGTTTTTGCCCTGGTAGGCTGGTAGTAGTACGATTGTAAAAGGCAGGTCATGCCTGGCCAGGGTGCGCGAGCATAATTTTCAAAGTAGTTTCCTGGTGACTTCCTTTGGGGGCGTGCTCTCCATGCCTCCATTACGCCTCTAGGTCTAGGAGATTCCACAGAATCTTCACGGTAAGCATTATTACATTCTTACATTTAATATTAGTACACCGATGTGATGTGTCCATTCTAGATTTCTAGTCCCTCCCTTTTTTTCTCTGTTTAAGTCCCTTTTCTTCTTTTGCTTACATTCCAAAACGTAGGTCATTTTAATTTTGTCAGAAGTTAAAGTTCTTTAATTTTTGTCAAGTTATTACAACGACTACCATTTTGAAATGGAGCGAGTTATCAACAAAAATTAGAAAAATTAACACTACAAGTAAATTTGGGGCAAAGGGAAAAAGGCGAAGGATTTTAAAAGCTCACATTGCATGTTCTTTATTAATATTACAAAATGACCATAAGAGGAATATAATTGTTAGAATAATCATTTGTATTGCAGAATTTTTGTTACAAGATTATATAGGAATAATAATATATTGTTTAAGGTGACAGAAACCTCCTAAGAGATAAGGCAAGCCATGATTGCATATCTTAATTCATTATATCTAGAGATATCCAATATGCTCTAACATCCTCTAGTCAGACGAAGAGTAAGTTAAAAGACTATAAGCCATCAAGATGACACCCTCCTTGATGCGTCGTGGATGTGCCAGATGGAGCGCAAGATGACAGGGTTTGCTCTTTATGCTGCTGCTGAGCTAGCTAAGTGCGAGGGCGAGTTGCCAATTTAGAGGGTGTTTGGATGGCTGCCACACTTTGCTAACCACAACTTTGGTGGCCCCGGATAGATCTTTGGTTCAGCACTTAAGTCTGGCAGCCACAACCTTTTGCAGTTAAAAAGGTCGCCACACCTTTGCAAATTGGTGGCCATTTTTATCGCTACAAGTGTGTCGCCGCCATACTTCCGTGGCAGTTGTATGACCGGCATCCAGACACCCCCATATTATTAGCTGCACCGTAGAAGAGAGAAGTGGGAGCACAAGAGATCTTTAGGTAGTGTTTGGCCAATTAATGAGGTAATAACTATTAGCTAATAAAGCTTAGTTAATAATTAGTTGTCGTGTTTGCTAGGTGTTTTAGATGATTTTGCCGACTATTGAACAACCTAGATGCGCCGTCTCGAAGAATTTCTTGAGAGAATTTTTTTTTGGTTTTCTCCACGACTGACAGCCGGCTAGGTTGGGTTTCCTGCTCCACTGCGAATTCGATCCTATCTTTCAAGTGGTCCGTGCGCGATCCTCGTACGATACGATGCGCTCGTACTAACCCTTTGCTGTGTGACCGACGGTCAAGACTTCAACACAAAGCCGAGAGACCGACGGTGCTATAGCTGAAGCTGAATATTACATCAATGCAATCAACAACTCTGAGTTCTAATCTGCTGGTCTCAGATCAGGAGCTACTCAATGTCTTACATGAGCTGTGGTGGAGTTATCCTTGACGAACTTCTTGAACGCCACGAGGATCGGGGTGCGCACCAAGTTCTTGGGCGAGACCCACGCGAGCTGCCCCTCGACGATCCCCTCCTGGATACTCGTGTCCATAGACCTGATGGTGACCGTGAACCTCTTCTCCTCGTTCACCTTCTTGAACATGAGCATGTCCGAAGTCACCGTCACCGACACCTCGCTCGGCATCTCCGCCTTGGCGACGTACACGGAGATGGCGCGCCCAACGTTGGTCACGACGCGTGACATTGACGACGTAAGGCGCCTGGTCCAGGAACGCCGTGATGGACGGGTAGTTGAGGTCCTTCTGCTCCACGACGGCCATCTGCGAGCACGACGCCGGCGGCAGCGGGTGGATGATGGAGTTGATCTCTTGGTCTGTGTACTTCAGCCCACACAGGTAGGGGATGTAGTCGAACGCCGTGAGGTTGTACACGAGCCCCGGGTTCTGGGCCTTCATGGGGTCGACGAACCCGGAGCCCAGCGTGAGCAGGTTGGCAGGGTACCCGTCGTGGGCCGCTATCGGCTTCCCGCGCCGGTCCTTCGGGTCGGCCGTCGTTATAATGGCCGATTTGATCGCCGCCGGCGTCCATGTCGGGTGCGCTTTCTTCAGCACCGCGGCGATCCCGCTGAGGTGCGGCGTGGCCATGGACTTGCCGGACAGGATGTCGAACTTGGCCGCCAGTGGATTGGGTGGCGTCATCAGCCCCGCCGGTTTGGGGACGCCGGAGATGATGTTCACTCCAGGGCCGGTGATGTCGGGCTTGAGGATCCCCTGGTTCTGCTTGCTTGGCCCCCGCGACGAGAACGGCGCCACCACCGGCGAGTCGCGGTTGCCCAGCACGGTTCCTTTGAAGATAAGCTCGCCCGTCGGGAGGTCTGTGGAGTTCATGTATGCCCTGATCTTCTGCCCTGTCGCGTACGTCACCTGCGACGCCGGGAGGGCGTGCGCCTTGGGCTGGATCACCGACCCGAATTCCAAGATGGTGATCACAATCATGCCGGCGGCGCCGGCTTCGCGTAGGGCGGCGCCCATCTCGAGTGAGGTGAAGTTGCCACCAGCGTCGCAGACGACTATCTTTCCTCCGACGTGCTCCGGCGTAAGGACCTTCTCGTCGGAACATGTGCCGTCGCTAAGGTCTCTTACCAGCGGGCGCAGCACACTTAGGTAACCAACTGGCTGGAACAACGACTCGCCGTCGAGCTCCACTCCGTTGCCAAGCCTGAGGGAGGCGACGAACCTCCGGTCAGTTGTTGCCGCCGCCACGGTGAGCAGCCACGGCGCCTCGTTGGCGACCGTCGCCGGGTCCGGGCCCATGTTCCCACCCGCCGCGCTGACGAAGATGCCTTTCATGATGGCGGTGTAGCCCCGAGCGCGATGGGGTCGTAGGCGAAGTCGCCAGCCTCGTCGTCGCCGAGCGAGAGCGAGACCACGTCGACGCCCTCGTCGACGGCGTTGTCGAGCGCCGCCAGTATGTCTTCGCGGTCGCATCCCTTGTCCTCGAAGCACACCTGGTAAAGCGCGATATGCGCGCGGGGGGCCATGCCGGCGGCCGTCCCGAACCCGTTGCCCATGACGTTCGCGCTGGGCACGAACGCGCCGGCCGCCGTGACGTGTGCGTCCCGTGCGAGCCCATGCTGACGGGCAGCACGGGGTCGTCGACGCCTCGGAACTTCCACTTGGCCGACTCGTAGAACGACCGCGCGCCGATAAGCTTGTTGTTGCACACGGAGCTGTTGAAGTCGCACCGGCTCTTCCACTTGGCCGGCGGAGGCGGGATGCCCGTCGCGTCGAACGACGGGTGTCCGGGGCTGATACCGTCGTCGAGGACGCCGATGATGATCCCTTCGCCCATGTTGCTCTTTTCCCACAGGCCGCCGCCCGGGGAGCCTAATTTGGCGATGAGCCCGAGCATCTGCGGCGTGTGGGTGGTCATCAACCTGTACGTCTTCTCCGGAATGGCCTTGACGAACCAGTCCTTGTCGGACATCTCGCGGACCTCGTCGACGGTGAGGCGGGCCGAGAAGCCGTTGACGACGTGGCGGTAGGAGTAGATGAGGCGCGCCATGGCGGACGGATCCTTGTTGAGCTCCTCCTCGGCCATGTCGCACACGGACGCGAGCAGGGACGCGTGCCAGTCCGACACGTCCTTGAACATGGTCCGGTCTTACTCGTACGGCGTGCGCACAATGATGAGGTAGTTCTTGTGCACGCCATGGTCTTCGTGGGCGACGGCGGTGCTCGCCAGAACCAAGGCGAGGAAGGCAGCACGAAGGGAGACGAGTGCCGCTAAGCGCATTGGATTTGGAGGATCCATTGAACAACAAACTAAACCAGGGAGATCGAACAGATGACGGGCAGCTACATGCGAGGAGATTTCTGATTATTATCCTAAAAATGGCATCGTGCCTAACTAATGGGAATGATGGGAAACCTTGTGCCTCTGCAGGATGAACAAGCTTAATATAGCATTGGTAAGCAGGATTAATTGAGGTTGCTTGCTTGCGGCCACAAGCACAGTTGTATGTGCTTCATTTGAGCTCCAAACGTGGAGGAAACGGAAGAGGCTTCTGCACCTCACATTTCTGCACGGTTGTGTGGAGATGCCGGTTTAAATTCAGTCTTCTCTTCAATCTTGATACGTACCCAACCGCGACTGCACCTACAACGAAGGTTTCAATGCGTCGGCAGGGATCATACAGAGCATTCTGGTATTCCGACATGCAAATGAAGTGGTCACCTTATAGAGCGTTTACTTTTGAATGCAAGATGGATGATAAAATAATTATGACGAATCCATCATATTTGTACTTGATAGGTTATGCTTAGAAGTAACATGTATGGAAGCCTTGTGATATTGTAGGAGTTGGAAACATAAATGAAGCCATCCAGCCACATCGAGTTATTAGGGCACCTGCAACAGTCAGAGCTAGGTAGTAGTTTCTAAGCCAATATTTCCAATAGTGTCAACTTTTAACAATGAATCTTAGTATGATTAGCCCCACATAACACTCTTACATGGTCTTCAAATACGTGTAAGAGCCCAGCTCTTAATCAAGAGCTAGCTTTTCTCTCTTCTGTTAGAATATGAAAGAAGTACTTAGAACTCGCTCAAAAGTCGATTGGTGGAGTTGTCTTTACCAAGGTCTTGTTTGGTGGTGAGTCAATCAAACCCCTCTAGCCCAAGCATTCATCCCAAGCGTATGATTTTGCATGCTTGGGGCTACCAGTAATGTTTGGGTGCAGAGTTGCTTGTCATGGTCATGACTAAACAACCTCTTGAATCATAAAATGCAGCTAGTTGGGGCACATGCTTCAGAAAGACCGTCAGATCTCGCTAGCTTTGTGTCACATACTGTTGAGCTATGTGTATGCATGTGTAGGCCCAAGGCCCATGTATTATGTATATACATATGTAACCTATCAAGGGGTGTAATAGTGAAACTCCAGAAATTTCCCAAATCTTCAACATGGTGTCAGAGCCATGGTTCGGGAGGTGATGGCGGCGGAGATTGTGGCGGTGGCGCTACAGTAGCAACAGAAGGAGAGTTTGGCCATCCGGATTGGAGCCGAGCCTTGTGGAGCTGGTGCACAATGGTGACGCAAGAGAGGCAACAGAGGGAGACTACGGGAGCTGCAGTTCTTGGAGAAATAGAAGCAGCAACGACAAGATAGGAGGAGCAGCAGCCAGAGAGCAGAATCCCAACAAGGAGTAGTCGGAAGAGGGCGCGAAGAAGAAGAAAAGCAGAGGAGCAAATTGGGTACAGAAACGATGCTCAGATTGAGTCATGGTTGCTGCAGGAAGGTAATCTTTTTTGAAATTTGCCCCTCGATTTGGTTTGGGTGGAGAGAGCAGAGCAGCAGTACTAGTTAGCTTGTTGTGAGTATCACCAAGTGGTGAAGGGAAATTGCTCTCTGCTAGGTTCTTTGTTGTGCAAGGTAGCAAAGGAGGAAGAGGGAAAAAAAAGCTCTTGGGTTGATTGAAGGGGAGCAAAAGCAAGGAAGGGCTTCTTGGTGAGTGGCTGCTAGTTTGGCTTGAATCTGAAGCCAATATTTAAAAAGAAGAGGCAACATACTTTACAGGGGGAGGTGCATTATAGCACAAGTCAGATTGGTTATTAGGGAAACTAGCAAAATTGTTGCTTCTAGAGAGAAGAGAAAGTGCAGGTAGAGGTCCAGTGAGATACTTGTGATCAATGATGGAAGTCAACTAAGTAACGAACGAACAAATTATTGAGAAATTGGAGAAATTGATCAAATCATTTATTGGTGAGACATATTCTAGGGTTATGGCCAATAAAGATGCAGAGAAGAAGGTGGAATTGATACCAAAAGATATCGAATTAGAAGGTATGCTCACTAAGGCTCTTTCATGTAGGAGGTTTTATCCTGAATGAATATTAGATTCTGGAGCTTCTAAGAATGTCACTGGGGCCCAAAGTGAGTTTTTGACATAATAAACCTTATCCATCCACACATAAGGAGAACATCCAAACTACTGATGGGACATGTCGACCTATAAAAGGTGTTGGTATTGTTAATTGCACGCCGTCAATTAATTTGACATCTGTCTTACATGTTCCATCCTTCCCTGTAAATTTGCTATCATTGAGTGCTCTAGTTGATCAAATAGATTGTCAAGTTTCTTTTGGTCGGGAGCACTGCATTATTCAAGAAAGGAAGACAGGGAAGGAAATTGGGGTTGGTGTTAGGCATGGTGGATTGTGGTACATTGATCGAAAGGAGGATGGTAAGTTCTTAAATGCTACGCTGTTAGCTGGCATGAATGAAGATGAAGCTAGTGTGATGCTTCAGCATTGCCGATTAGGCCATTTTTCATTTCAAACTATGGCCAAATTTTTCCCAGAGATGATGAGTAAAATAGACAAGAGGAAACTTATATGTGAGGCATGTGAGTATGGGAAGCATACAAGGGCAACATATGTAAACAGGGGACTTAGGAGTATATCTCCTTTTATGGTTATTCACTCTGATGTCTGGACTTGCCCAATCACTTCAATGAGTGGTATGAAGTATTTGTTACCTTTCTTGATTTTTATTCGCGTATGACATGGATTTATCTTATGAAACACAAGAGTGAATTGGTTAAATGCTTTCAAGATTTTTGCTCACTTGTCAAGAATCAATATGATGCACGGGTGAAGGTATTGAGGACGAATAATGGAACAGAGTATGTGAATAATGAGTTTGAGAGTCTTTTATCAGCTTTGGGGATATTGCATCAAACCACTTGTCCAGACACACCTCCACAAAATGGACTGGCTGAAAGAAAGAACTGCCATATTTTGGAAGTTGCACGTTCGCTCATGTATACCATGAATGTGCCAAAATTCCTATGGAGTGAGCAGTGTTGACAGCTATTTATTTGATTAATCGTACGCCTTCTAGGGTGCTTGGTTGAAAAACTCCTTATGAGATGTTACGAGGAGTTAATGAGTTTACTGTTCCCCCTAAGGTGTTTGGGTGCACCTGCTTTGTTAGGGATCATAGGCCTTCTGTAGGAAAGCTGGATCCTCGAGTAGTAAAGTGCATATTTGTGGGTTATTCATCAAGTCAGAAAGGATACAAATGTTGGTGTTCTACCGAGCGTCGCCTCTTTGTCAGTATGGATATGACATTTTGGGAATCTGAAACCTATTATGGTGAGAAGACCGATTTGAGTTCATTATTTGAGCTTGGTGATCCGAACATAGATCAAGGTGGTCGAGAGGGGGAGAACTATGGTGTTGCAAGTAGTCCAATTGAGAAAAATCCATGCAACATGGAAGCGGTGATTAGAGTCTTTATACCACAACCAAGAATGATAGTGACAAGTGACGTGGATCCAACTCCATGTCAAGAGGATACTTCTGTAGTTGAGGACCCACGATATAAGGCCCCATTGAAAGTGTATACGAGGAGGAAATATAAATCTCAAGAAGAGGTTCTGGTGTCAATTACACCAACAACTCTTGAACATTCTTCATCAGACTCTCATGAGATTGTTGATGTGTCATCGACTTCTGTGACTGAGATTGAAGACCCCATTTTGGAAGATTTGCCCATTGCATTATGAAAAGGAGCACGGGCAAATGCTGGTGTGCCTCGGCCAAGGTATGGGTTTGAGCATGATATCAGCAACTATGTCTCTTATGCATCATTATCTCCTGCATATAAAGCATTTGTTGCATCATTACAATGTATTGTGATCCCTAAAGACTGGAAAGAAGCAAAGGAAGATCCTAAGTGGTGTGAAGCCATGATGGAGGAGTTAAGAGCCCTTGAAAAGAACAAAACATGGGATATTGTAAAACTACCTCCTCGTAAGAAAGTTGTTAGTTGCAAGTGGGTTTTTACTGTGAAGCAAGATCCAGAAGGAAAGGTAGAGAGATATAAAGCAAGATTGGTTGCTAGAGGATAAGTCAGACATATGGAATTGATTATGATGAGACATTCGCACCAGTAGCAAAGATGAGTACAGTAAGAACACTGATTTCCTGTGCTGCAAACTTTGGTTGGCCTTTGCACCAATTGGATGTAAAAAATGCTTTTTTGTATGGTGATCTTCAATAGGAGATGTACATGGAAATTCCACTTGGTTTTTCTAAACCTGGGACAATCGGAAAGGTATGTAGGTTGAAGAAATCTTTGTACGGTCTCAAACAGTCTCCACGAGCATGGTTTGATAGATTCAGACGTGCATTATGTGATATGAAATACAAGCAGTGTAATGGGGATCACACTATTTTCTATCGACACTCTGGACGAAGGATTGTTGTCTTGGCTGTATATGTGGATGATATTATCATCACAGACGACGATGAAGAAGAGATTAAACGGTTGAAGAAAAATTTGAGTAATGAATTTGAAGTAAAAGATCTTGGTCAGCTCAGGTACTTCCTTGGCATTGAGATTGCTCGATCTCCAAAAGGTATAGTTCTCTCACAAAAGAAGTATGTATTAGACTTGCTTGCTGAAAGTGGCATACTTGGGTGTCAGCCTGCATCAACGCCTATTGATCCAAACCACAAGTTATGTGCTGAATCGGGCGATCCAGTGAATAGAGAAACCTACCAAAGGCTTATGGGAAGGCTCATTTACTTATGCCATACCAGACCTGACATTTCTTATGTAGTGAGTTCTGTGAGCCGATATATGCACGATCCTAGAAGTGCACATTTTGATGTTGTTTATCGGATATTATGATATTTAAAGGGTAGCCCTGGAAAGGGCTTGATATTTAAAAGTAATGGCCACTTGAAAGTGGAAGGTTATTGTGATGCTGATTGGGCAAGTTGTCTTGATGACAGGAGATCAACTTCAGGCTATTGTGTCTTTGTTGGGGAAAACTTAGTGTCATGGAGGAGCAAGAAGCAGTCTGTTGTATCTCGTTTGACAGCTGAAGCAGAATATAGAGCGATGTATCTTGGACTTTGTGAAATGTTATGGTACGGAATCTTTTAACTGAATTAAATATGATGAGAAAAGATCCTTTGAGGATCTAATGTGATAATAAATCAGCTATCAGTACTGCAAACAATCCCGTTCAGCATGATAGAACAAAGCATATGGAGATAGATCTCTTCTTCATCAAAGAGAAATTAGATAATGGCATACTAGAGCTAAGTCATGAAAGTTCAGGTGGTCAAATAGCTGATTGTTTGATAAAAGGTTTAGGGGTAAAAGAGTGTAATTTAGCATATAGCAAGATGAAAATGATAGATATCTATCATCTATTTTGAGGGGAGTGTTAGGCCATGTGTATACATGTGTAGCCCCAAGGCCGATGTATTATGTGTATACATATGTAACCTATCAAGGGGTGTAATCCAGAAATTTCCCAAATCTTCAACACATACTTTCTCCATTTTAAATTTTAACATTAGCAGTTTTCCAAGTCAAATTTCTCTAATCTTGATCATATTTGTACAAAAATATATCAATATATCTACAATACAAATATGTGTTGGTAATGCTTTTATTTGAATTTGTAAATATTAATACTTTTTTTCTAAAAACTTAGTCACATTCAGAACAGGTTGACTAAGGAGGAAATTAAAGTAATCTACACATTATTGGGAAGGGGCGGAGTAACTATATTCTAGTTCATGTAAAACGATAGCAAACCATTGTAACTCAAAAGAAGACTATTCTGATGTACCATGCTTCCTAGGATTAACACTGTTGTCAAATGTCAACATGTAGTACAGTCTGATTTCTACGTGTGTTAGCTACTTCAAGCCCATCAGAACTAAGCAGAGATGATGGATATCGGACTACGCACGACATGCTCTTCGGACACCCACGCAAGCTGCGCGCCCAAAATTTCAGACTCCAACGCGCTTCCTGGAGCCCTTTCCACGGTGACGACAAAGTTCGCCTTTTGGTTCACCTCGTCGAACTTCAATTCTCCAGGAACCACCGTGATGGAGACCCCGTCCGGTGCACTCACGTCCACCCGGTACACCGACGTGGCCGCTCCGACGTTGGCCACCGTCCGTCTGACCGTGACGGCCGGCCCGTCTGCCGGCAGCGCGACCATGATCGATGGGGTGTTGAGATCTTTCGCCGCCGTGTGCTCCATCCCGGCGCAATGGACCTCGGGCGCAGGGTAGATGATGCGGTTCACTTGCTCGTCGGTGTAGCCCAGGCCGCAGAGGTAAGGGACGTCTCTTCCGGCGAGGTGTTGTACACCAGGCCCGGGTCGATGGCTTTGGCCGCGTCGACGAGGCCGGCGCCCATGGCGAAGTAGCTCGCCGGCGTGCCTGCTGTCTCGTCCGTGAGCGACGCGTCGGCCGTGGTCATGATCGCGGACTTAATGGCCGCAGGGGACCAGGTCGGGTGGGCGCTCTTGATCAGCGCCGCGATGCCGCTGAGATGCGGCGCCGCCATGGACGTGCCTGAGAGCGACGCGAAGCTCGGGCCTCGCGCTGACCGTGGCACCGCCGCGACGATGTCGACGCCGGGACCCACGATGTTCGGCTTCAGCACGCCGCCGTTGTTGCGGCTCGGCCCCCGCGAGGAGAACACGGGGATGGTGGCGGAACGAGGAATGCCCAGGCCCTGCTGTGACCGTGAGCTTGCACCGACCGTGAGTATCCACGGCGCGTCGTTTGCGACCGACCCAGGCGTCCCCTTGTTGCCCGCGGCGGCGCAGACGAAGACGCCCCTTGTGACAGCCGAGAACGTGGCCGCAGTGACCGGGTCCTCGTCGAAGCCGAGGCTGTCGTCGTCGTCCCCGAGCGACAGCGAGAGCACGTCGACGCCGTCGGCCGGCGCCGCCTCGACGGCGTGCACGACGGAGCCCCTGGAGCACCCGCGCGCCGCGCCCGTGCACACCTAGTAGAACGCGAGGTGCGCGCGCCGCGCCACGCCGGACACCACCTCCACTGGGACGCAAGGCGCGCCACCGCCCGCTCGGCGCACGAACGCGCCGGCCGCGACGATGGACGCGTGCGTCCCGTGCGTGCCCGGCCTCGGCACCGCGCCGGGCCGGCGTAGGTGCCGTGTGAAGTCCCTGGCGCCGATGAGCTTGCTGTTGCACGCCGCGACGCCGGCGTGCTTGCACCGGCCCCGCCACCTGGTGGGTGGCGGCGGCATCCCCTCGTCGGCGAATGACGGATGCCCCGCATCGATGCCGTCGTCGAGCACCCCTATGACGACGCCTTCGCCCATGCTGCTCGTGTTCCACACCGCTTCGTGCTGGCCGCCTTGCCGCAATCGCGGCAGCGTAAGGGTGCCGTCGTCGTCGTCGTCCTGCAACGCGGCTGCCGCGAGTAGCAGCTTAGAGGAGAGTGTTAGGCTTCTAGGATCATCTAGGTGTGGAAACAGTGGGTGTATTCTTTGCAGTTGGAATAAAACGAAGGGTAGAAGTTCACAGTGCACCAACATGGTGCACGAATCGGAGAGAGAGGGAGAGGGAGATGGATTAAATATCAGTACCGTAGGGCTTGATGTAGTCGAACTTCTTCACCTCTTTCCTCTGCGCTAGGGCAGCGACGATTGAGGAAGCGGTGGTGCAGCGCCGACGCCGGTGAGGCTTCCCGTCGCTGGCAGTGCCACCCTCGAGATCGGATTAGGGTAGGGAGTGGGGTGGCGGCTGTGAACCTCGTACCTAGAGCCAGTGGCCCGCATCTCCTCTTATAGACGCTGTGCGACGGGGGCCCACCAGCCAGTAGATGGCTGGGCGTCCCCGATCAGGAAGAGAGATTAAGGCCCAAATGGCCGTTGGGCCTATTTGGTGGGAGATCAATCTAGCATTCTCCCCCTTATCTCTCATTATTCTTTAATTTCTTACTTCAACATTCAATTTCAATCATTCTTACTTCTGTCTCATTCCATTACAGATTAGTGCATAGAGCATGCTCCATCGTCATGTAAGCGGATCTTGTCTGAGAAGAACCACCAGATGGTAAGTCTTTAGTAAGCGGATCCGCAAGTACTTCTTATCACATAAATGTTCAATACTTCTAGTATGAATCCGGACTTTCTCATTTACAACGAATACATTTATGTCAATGTGTTTGGCAACACACTTGACCCGTTGTCATAGGAGTAAAAATACTTAAATGGTTGTTGCTGTTGTCAACCATTATCAACTCCGGGTTATCTTAACCATTTTGCCTGTCCTCTAAGCCTCATAACATGCCACTACATAACTTTGTTTCATTCATCATATCATAATTGTTTCTTTAAAACTTTTCTATGATAAAGCTCCATCAGCGAGTGTTAGTGATTGTGGATCTCAATAAAATCTCGCTGAGTTTTCATCTTTGTACCCACAACTATTTGAGAGTACTTGATCTTTCTCATTCAATATGAGGCTACAAATATTTTCAAAGACATTCTTTATTCCATTCCGTGATCTATGTCTGGACTTAACTTTTGCCAAATCATCCCAGATACATGAATAATGTTAGGGTAAGTTCTTACTTATAATCATTCATTACGCTTCCAATAACTGAAGCATATAGGACGTCCATTTTTATCAATCTCATTTTAGTTTTTCAAAACATTTAAAATTTCAAAATCTATTACCCTTGACTATAAGAACATGCATATGTTTTATTTGTAAGCATACTTTATTTCTTCATAATCTTTTCTAAGTATGCCTTTACGATAGTTCTAATACCCCTCTTCTTCTCTCTCGATGAATTTCAATTCGAATGATTCTTCACGGAGATTCTTCTTATTGAAATTTTGAGAACAAAACTTCTTTTCCTCTATTAGTAGATTAACATCACTGCTAGTAAGCAAGATATCATCAACATATAGAATTAGGAAGTGAGTTTCCCATTTATAAACTTTGTATAACTGCAATTGTCCTCTGCATTCTCTTTAAAACCCAAACTTTCTTTGATTCATCAACTTTAAATTCTATTTTCTATAGATTTGCTTTAATTCTCAAAAGGTTTCTTGAGGCAACATTCGTTATGTTCTTTTCCTTCCATGACAAAAAACCCTAAGGTTATGCCATGTAAACTATTCACATAAATCTCCATTACAGAATGTCATCTTTACATCTATCCGATGTGATTTTAAATCACAATGTGCCACTAAAATTCATGGTAATCTATTTATTCTCTTTGTGTGATTCTTTCATCACAAGTTCTCTCCAGAGCTACGTTACGTCTTGTAGACCCATTACAGCTTACTGTTTTGGCTCCATTAGGAATTTCTTATAAATCCCGAACATCATTGGTATTTATCGATTTTATTTCATCTACCTTTCTTGCCATTTGGACGAGTGAACGTCTCTCATGGCTTCTACAAAAGAGATGGGATTATCTTTCATTTAAATTTTTTTATCAACAATGACTTCATAGTCACCAAAACAATTATTTTTCTTATTCTTTAAGACCTACTAGAGTCTCGTGGCACTTCTTTCATATGGGGCTGTTTTGCTCTTCGTTGCCAAGAGGCAAATATCGCAAGATCCTTATTTACTTATTCATCTTCATGAAAAATGAACAACAGGTGTTGTATATGTCATACAACATCAAGGGGCAAATATCGCAAGATCCTTATTTACTTATTAGGTCAATGTTGTCATAATGAGAGGTGAATGTAAAAATCATACCAAACTAAATTTATCGAGGGGAATAAATTCGCACAATAAATAGAGACACAATAATTCTAATTTTCACATCACAACATCACTAATAATATTACTTCGAGCCATCGCAAAGCGTCTTACAATATTCATATTTTGCCAGCATACATACACTGGACTTTTAAAGGTGTACGGATATCGCCACATCAAACACCATGTTCCAACATTACATCAAAGTCTCAATAGCGTGCAAAAGGGTTACATGACCATCCGGCAGGAACGCAAAAGAACAACTAGAGACTAGAGATCATCAACAAGGCTACTCTCCATTGTTGCTACTCTCACTAGAAGCACCGTCCAAAGCCTTCCTAGCTGTTGCTAAGGCTGCTCTCAGCTGACGGATCTCTTCCTGCTTCCTGTGCACCTCCTCGTGAAGACTAGCATTGTAAGCACGAATGCCCTCCACTTCCTCTAGCACCTGCTGCTGACAGATGTTAAGATGACGAAACTCGGACCAGGCTTCATCCCTAGCCTGAGCCATCTTCCGCCTCTCCTGAACAACCTTGTCTCGATGCTGAGACACACAGGCTACCTCCTCTCATGAGCGCTGAAGCTCACGTGTCAACTCATGCTTCTCCTTGCGTGCATCAGCTCGAGCCTCCTTGAACTCCTCACTCAGACAAAGTGCCTTAGTCTCCATATTGACATAGGCCCTCATCACTGCAAACATAGCACTTATGGTAGGCGTGTCACTGCCCCGCGCCTCCTCAGGACCTGCCTCCAGTGGTTCCTCAGCATGTGGCCACCTAGAGAGGCGGTTAGCAAAGGGAAACACACCAGAAAAAGCCTGGGCAAGCTGGTGTGGGATCACCCATCTTGGCAGTCCTGCCCGCACCAAAACAGCACCACCCAACCCAGTGGGGGTCACCGCCCAAAGGTGGGACAACTACCTCCACCCGAGCCTCTCCATAGTTCGCCAAGTCATCCTTGTCCTAGTGGTAGTGAGGCTCCATGCCCGCCGTGTACCCAGTATTGGAGAGAATCCTCCAAAGAAGGCTAGGCATAGCGTGCTCCTCAAGAAAAGTGTCCACCTCCCTTGGCGCCGACTCACGGACAGCCAAAGGACCACGGGGCACTCCTCCTCTAGTGGACTTGCGAGCAGTCTGCTTGGTTCTCGGCATCTGTCCAAAAGTTGTATATCCCATGAGTTTATAATTTTAAAGAAATGAGACAATTTATTTATAAGGGAAGGAACCATGAATGTATGAATGAGCAATTTTAACCATGGTGCATGCACGTTACATACATCCTCATGAACTAATAGTCTAACGTGCTATGCAGTGGCATACGTCGTTCTCTCATTTATACGTAACTACTTCGTTCTACCGTTCATGCGGTTAGTGTACCTGCAGAAAATTCATTTCAGCCCATATCCCATATGAATGCAATTTAACGTAAAAATTCACGCATCTTCCGAACAAGGTGAAAACACCGATTACTTACTACCCCAACAACTCGTGCAGAAGACGACACCACCAGAAGTCGGTCCCAACATGAGATACCTTCATATAAATATGTGTGCAACATGTGAATAATCCAGCATCAATAAGCACTCCCCTAGACAGGCATTGCATCCAATCATGCTCTCACAACTCACACTTACCAGGGCGTAGAGGCAATTTGATCCATACATTACCACTCAAGTGAATGGCACCCATACGACTCCGTCATTGTATAGGCAACGACAAAACAGAAAATATGATGTAATTCCCCAAGTTAGTACTTAATTAGACCACCTGAATTCCTATGGGGCATAAAGGATATGACCACTGGCACACTCTAAATTTTCAAAAACCATAGATTTGAACACATATGTATAGCTATATATTTTGTAAATACTTTTCACAAACAAAAACTCTTTTATTTTAAATACTTGTGAATAGTAATGCTAAACCTTGCTTCGATGCCAGCTGTAACAGAACCGACCAATTTATTAGAGCACAAGCATGTAATTTGCCATTAGATAGCAAACTTACATGATTGAGACCTAATAAACCCGGTAGTCATACCGAAATATCGAAGGATTTCAAACTTTCTGGCATAGCCAAGATCGTAATAAGTTTAGCCATCACCATTCACAACATACATAGTTCGCACATAGTTTAAAATATCAGAGTTCAAAATAAGTTATTACAACCCAAGTTCAAATTCGAAATAAAGCGGAAGCGATTTAGTTCAGATCCACACACACACTTAGTTTAAATACAGTGCCGGGTCCTCAGTCAATATCCAGCAAAAGCATAAGGTAGAGTAGAGTGACCATGCCCAAAATCTAGTCATCACCCAACGCGGGGTAGAAGCAGTGCTGGCAATAGCCATAGTACATCTCACCATCTGCAACAACATGGGAAATAAAACCCTAAGTACGAGGATGTACTCAGCTAGACTTATCCGTCATAAACTAAAAATAAATTGACTTCAAGGGGTATGCAAGGCTATATAAGTAGGATAGCTGACTCATAAATTACGGAAAAGCTTGCAATAAAGAAAGAATTGATCATAACCTTCTAGCATTGTATTTTAATTTGATTAACCTTATCATACTAAATTAGCACATGTACTAAACAAGCATGGTAATAATTATTCAACAAGAATAGTAACCAATTCCGGTTGAGTGCCTTTCAACATCACGGCTCAACCATCTCATCTCTTTATTCAAGTTATTACTACGATGTCGCTGCTCAAGTCAAGTGTTCACTGTCTAGGAACGGTGATTACAATCGATTACTAACCAGCTGGTGGGGTATTCCTCACACAAACCATACTCACCCGCTAAAGTGAGCTACAGATCACAGAAAGTTTGACTCGGGAAAATCGCGAGATCAACAGGAACCATCGTATCCAGGAACCGCCCGGCTGCCTTATTCAGGGCGACCCTGACCTCGGACTTACTCTCCGCGTAACCCGTGGTCCCCCATCTTCTCCAATACGATGCGTACAGCAGGTCGAATCCCGGCCCAAACCAAACTCAGGCTTCACGATCGGAACGACTTATCCTTCCAGCTAAATGTGAGACATGCGTTCAATATGACTTGAGGACGTACAACAGACGGGGTCCTAGTTCGACACAGACGGGATAACCTCACCGTACCTCTAGTTCAGTCCCAACACCAATCCCGTCCGGTCTCGATTTATTATCTCCACATGGTTATCCAAGATAACAATGTATTCAACCATTCTGAGTCACCATCTATAACTCGCGGATGACAGGAAATCACCCGACTTCTACCGATCTAGTTAAAGCAAGGCTAAGAAGATAATCGCACCTGAACCTAACAGGGTTGAAGGATATACAATGGGCAAGGAATATAAGTAATGCAGCAACGATATAAAACAACGCATATAACTTGATGCATCAAACAATTAAAGGACTCAAGTTAGATATTTTGCAAACCACAGGGAGAATGCTCCGGGGCTTGCCTTTTAGGAAAGAGCTTGGCTAATGGCGGGACACTCAGGAAGATCAACCTCGGGATCCTCTTCTGCTGCTATCCCCTACACCAAGGCTTCCTGCTGGCCTTCCTCTCCTTGTACTCCGGGAACTACCGTTTCAAGCTCTGACGATCTTGTATGATGCATGGTGCGTATGAATACCACGAATACATAGTAAATACAAAGGTACATGCTGATGTGAATGAATGCTCAGTCGAAGATAATTGACATGATTTTAAAACATGTATGATAAGCACATGTCATCTGCCTTCTCTTCTACGATCAAATCTTATACAAGCCTCACATTATAATTTACTTACACATTAATAGGAATTATAAGAGACTATTGTTTTGCACACTACTCTCTACTGAACCAAAACCAATAACAGATTTCACCTATCACAAACCTCAGAAAAAGCATTATTATACACATGAAATAATGACTTAAAGCATTATTAATTATTAAAAGAAAACAGGGCAGAACTGCAACATGACTTTAGATTACTTAGAAAATTCTGTAAAAATTACAGAAGCTTAAGCATGCCTAATGTAGACTACCATAAAATTTTTAGGTCAAAACAGTAAGTACTTTATCCTACACAAAAATAATAAGACAACATAATTTAATAGACATAAAATACTTTGTATATAGGAAAATGTCAAACAACAGATCTCAGAACATTCTTAGCTCTAGATTAGCATCAAAACACTCTCCAAAAAGTTTCAAGCATAAATCACTTATATATTATTTATTATGAATTATTTATCGTCTACTTAAAAAAGGCACTATAATTAAACAGGACAATATTTACACATGACATAGCCTTTCAACATTTTTCACAGATAGATCATGTCATAAGAAGACTAACAAACTTGGATTCACATTTTTCTGAGCAACAAAGAATTAATTATGCATTTTCTAAGATAAAGGTATTTAATAAGGATAAATAAATCTATATCGAAAAGTATCACAAAAATCATATTTCATATTTTTATGCATAGATCTACTCATAAGAAAAATACTGCAAGTTGAACCAACTCATTTGGACTAAAAATGAGTGAGATATGATTTTTCAAAGCTTTTACCAAAAATCTGGAAAACAGATTCTTTAAAACGAAATAGAAAACAATTTTGCACCGGGAACCCTGGACTTTCCAGTAATTAACCGAGCCCTATTTTAAACTCTGAGTCTGGCCACTTTGCACTTAAGTCCAGGAAAGCTTAACATATTCTGCCCGTGATCCACGCCGAGGGGAAAGGTCATCGGCGGTCGGCAATCTCGCCGGCGGCGAGGTCTCCGGCCAAACTACGGCCACCATTCGACTCAACTCAACGTTGTGAACCCAACGGTGTACCAGATGAAGGCTATTAGTGCGGTTTTGACCGACGGCCATGCGCGACGGCGGACGGCGGCGAGGGTCGGCGGTGCGCCGGCCACCACGGGCCACGGCGGGTCGCAAGGACTAGCCTACCGGGTATAGCAGGCCAAGGCGACTCGGATTAACCAGAAAACGTGAAGAGATGTTGGCCGGAACGACGACGGTGATGCATGCCGGCGAGCGGCGACGTGCATGCCGGCGGTTCGACGGTTGGCGGCCAACTCCGACCAAATCAAGGCCCAAGAACTATTCTGTGACCTAATTGAAGTCGGGGCGACTCGATTGCACCAGCACATGAAGGCAAAGGTTCACCGGAGTGAGCTCCGTGCGAGCGGCCGACGAGCGGCGGCGCGACCCGCGACGGCGATCGACCAAAATCCGTCGAACCCTAACCCTAATCGATCCCATAAACTACACCAACCTATTCTACTCATGCAGGCGACCACGATGCGCAAGATAAAGGAGGAAGAAAGGGGTTGCTGGTCATGGCAGACCGCGCGGCAGTCGACGCGGCCATGGCCGGCGAAGGGGGAAATGGTCGATTCGACCTCTACCTTAGGTCATTGGGGCAGGGAGTGTGCGCATGGTGTGCCTCGCACCACGACGGAGCTACTGGCGAGCTCTGGGAAGAAAATGGCAGGGCTGTGAGGTGCGATAACTATGCGAGCTCGAGGTGGCGGCAATGGCGGGTTCTGCGTCCGCTTGAGCTCGGGGAGAGAAATGCGAGGCGAGGAGGGGTGTCTCGTGGTGGTGGGTGGAGAGTGAAGGCGAGAGGCGCGGTCGGGACGCCTTGAAGTGAGCCAATGGCCGGAGGGCCAGGCCATGGCGTCGGGCTTCGGCGTGCGCGTGGCCCGCGGGCAGGCGATACGGGACCGGGGCGAGGGACGCGTGGGCGAGCGGTGGGGCCAGGCCGAGTGCGGGGCGAGCGGCACTAGGATGGGGAGGCCAGACAGCGGCCAGCGGCGTCGCCCGGCGTACGGACGCCACGCGGCCGGCGTCGGCACGGACACCGTCGGCGCGAGGAAGAAGAAGAGAGGGAAGAAGGAGGCCGACGGGTGGGTCCCACTACGCCAAGATTCGTGCAGAACTTGATTAACTCTATATTTTCCAAAATAATCCGAATTTGAAGAAACTTGTAAAAGATAAAATGTTGCTCTCAATGAGTAGAACATTTCACTTTTAAACATCAAAGCCTAATTCTGCCTAGAATTTGAAATTCAAAAATGGGGATTTAAAATCCATTTAAAATTAAAAGAAAAATATTTTTATAAACTGTTTTTGACATTTTTGACCCACTTCCAAGCCTTTTCATGGAATGACCCAAAAATAAGTTTTGCTCCAAATAATTTTCTCTACAAACTTTATTTAACACTCAACCCCAAACAAGCAACCTATCACATAGCTCTAGTTCAAATCAAAGCAAGCATATTTTTTATTTTATCATTTCATGTAAACAATGACTATGCAAAGAGATGATTATGCTCATAATATGCAAGATAATGCATGCTTAACACCATAGTGTTACAATAATCATCAATAATGCTCATTAAACTTTAGAACCTTTATGTTCTATTCTATAACACCGTTGGGTAGAAATAGAATAAAACAACATTCTTCTATATTAATTCCACATCACTGTTGGGCAGAAATAGAATCAATATATAAAATTCAATTATCTTAGTAAAATATATTTCCTCAAAATTAAATTCTCCAGTTGGTTCAAATTTAATTAGAGGATAATCATCATTGTTGCAGCGGAAACACGAAAATACATTCTTTTCATTTCATGAGCATTTCTTTATCTTTAAATTCATTGTGATGCAAAATTTATCAGAGATTCAAACTTCAAATTCAAACTTACAATATTCTCTCTTCATATTCTAAATCACCGTTAGGCAGAAATAAAATAAAAATATCTTTCTTCTACATCAATTCTAAATCACCGTTGGGCAGAAATAGAATCATAAATCATATCATGATATTGCTATCAAACAACTTTGGTCAGAAATAATAATATAATATCCACTGAATTCTATTAACTTTTCTTTAAAACAAATTCTCTTATTGGTTCGAATTCAGTTAGAAGAATCATCATCATTGCCATTTCTTTGAGATTCTTCGAGGATCTGAACTTTAAAATTCAAAACTCATAAATGAACTTACAATATTGTTATCATCAACGTTGGTCAGAAAATAACAATATCATAATCTTAGCAATTCACCTCAAATTAAATTATCACGTTGGTTCAAATTCAACAATGAGGGAATAATTCTTTCAATATTCGCAGCAGAAAACATTAACTCTCTTTAAATTCTATTTTCTAGAAACTCATAAAAGCTATTATCTGAACAAAATATTGTTGGATTAAATTGCTCAGAGATTCATATGAAATTCGTTTCAAATTCATTCAAATATTTAACAAATCATTTCCTAGAAATAAGAAATAAAATTCATAAGGCGGCGTTCATCCGGGCCCCAGGGCAAACCATTCGGCCCATCCATCAGTTCGGCCTGCGGCCTGCATCGGCAGGCGCGCGCGCTGCGTTCAAGCAAGGCGGCCCACTGCGGCCCAGTTCGTATTTATCATTTTCTTTTTTTTTGAATTTGCGGCCCACATGCGCATTGGCCAGCCCAGCGGCGAGTTTGCCTGGAGGCCCACTTGCACCAGCTGCGCTCCTGACCCGCGGCCCACTAGCGCTGGTGGCGCCTCACCCGCGCCCAGCGGCAGAACGGGCTGCAACCTGGGCCGACCTGAGGAAAGAGGCCCAGGGCGGGGTCCCTCTTGGGCCGTTTTCGGTCTAGTCTTCATTAGCTGATCTCAGCCATCCATTTCCATCTGACGGTCCAGCGATCTTTTCGGAGATATAAGAACTGAAATCGCGGCCGCCGAACCCTAACCTTGCTTTTCCTCCTTTCTCTGTCTGCTAGTAGCCCGAGGGCTCAACGACGGCAGTGGCCATCATGGCCGGCGCCCACCAGGGAGCGGCGGCGCCGTCGGCAGTGCCACGCGCCCCTTTCCTCTCTTCCTTTCTCTTCGCGCAGCAGCAGTAGAGACGGGTCCGACTGCCATGGTTGGCAACGCCGGTGAGAACAGAGGCCGTCGGACCATGTCCAGCTCCCTGCCGCCCTCTTCTATTCTCTCCTCCCCATGTTCCTCCTCACCAGCAGCAGAGCCACGGTGGCCACCCATGGCGGCGACAGAGGAAAAAGGGTGGCGCCGCCGCCGGTCCCCTCGCCGGCGCGCGCGCTCGCCCTAGGCAGAGCGCGCCGCCATCGAGCAGTATGGCAGTGGTGCCGTTTGCCCAAGCGCAGGGTGTGGCCACGCGGTGGCGAGCCTCCCCGGCCAGCGGCACTGTCCTGCATGCCGGTGTACGGCGGCAGTTGCTTCCACGGGCGGGAGAAGGAGCCAGGTAAGTCTCCCTGTCCCCGATCCGTTCTTTAGGGTTTGGTCCGATGAGGAAGATCCGTAGGAGTTCTCCCCCCTTTCACCGGATCCTTTCTTTGACCCTACTTAGGGTTAGGGTTTCACATTTTGGGGATTTCTTTCTCGGATTTAAAATCAGTTCGATCTCTTCTGATTTCTTTTTCATTTCTTTAACCCAAGCTCCGATACCATCGTTAGGCTTCTAGGATCATCTAGGTGTAGAAACAGTGGGTGTATTCTTTGCAGTTGGGATAAAACGAAGGGTAGAAGTTCACAGTGCACCAACATGGTGCACGAATCGGAGAGAGAGGGAGAGGGAGATGGATTAAATATCAGTACCATAGGGCTTGATGTAGTCGAACGTCTTCACCTCTTTCCTCTGCGCTAGGGCAGCGACGGTTGAGGAAGCGGTGGTGCAGCGCCGACGCCGGTGAGGCTTCTCGTCGCTGGCAGTGCCACCCTCGAGATCGGATTAGGGTAGGGAGTGGGGTGGCGGCTGTGAACCTCGTACCTAGAGCCAGTGGCCCCCACCTCCTCTTATAGGCGCTGTGCGACGGGGGCCCACCAGCCAGTAGATGGCTGGGCGTCCCCGATCAGGACGCGAGATTAAGGCCCAAATGGCCGTTGGGCCTATTTGGTGGGAGATCAATCTAACAGAGAGCACGAGCAGGAGAGCGATCTTTGAGGAACCGCTCTCGGGCAGGAGCAGGATGGATGAGTCAGCAGAAAGATCGTTGGACGAAGGAGGAGAAAGTCGAAGAAAGGAAAAACCAAGCTTCTTTCATGCAATCACAACGTGTCGTCTGCCTATGTGAGTTATCCAGTCAAGCAATATGTCGAGAACGCACTGATCTTTAGTACGCCATTCTAGCCTCAGGAGTCGGCTACGAAGAGTGCCCACTAGGCAAGTCGTTCCTTTCAATACCCGGTAATTGGCAACATCTTATAACTCGTTAAGCACAAATAGCCTAGATCAGATCACTCTAATCTCTAACTCAAGTTATTACCCATTTGAGATGGAAAGTGTGCAATTCACACAAAGCCGCTGGAGATTCATGTGTGAAAGGAAGGAGAAGGCGCAGACATATATACGTGCCAGGGCAGTTCGGTGGCGAATACGCGTTGCCACTCCTGGGCTAAAACTGAGCTGGTTGAAGCAATTGAGCTCAGGTTGTTCAGTTGAAGAAGTTTGACTGTTTAAGCAGGTAGGTCCAGTTCATCTGTAGCCCGCTGAAGCCCTGTTGAAACTCTGCTGTAACATTCTGTTCTGTGCGGTTGGCAGTTGCAACTGGACTGGGCCATTTTTAGAAACGGCGTAATCAGACAAACTCGTGCCGTTTCCACACGCCGTAACCGATTAAGCAGATAGGAATGCCTGTCTCTCGTGGAAATATTTTTCTTGTCTCCAGAAATAGGGAGAGAAAAACCGTCCAATTCACGCTTGTGCTGTTGTGAAGCACCAATGCGCGCGGCGCAACAAATGTTACATCACGAATCGAGATAAAAAAATGCAATTATGCATCTATATTGTAGTGCGCCGAAGAATTTGATGTGGCTCTGCGTCGAGTTCGTGACGCTGAGCATTGCTGGCAGTAGCTGGGCTCTCATTGCAACGAGACCTCTATTTCCTTCACATGCTTCCTATTTTATCGTGATTGACATAAAGCTATAGGAAGGTGAGGCGAAATTTATCGCAACAAAACGGTGTACACTCTTTAGTCTTTTTAGTTACGATGAATTATGATATGACGAGAGATAAGAGATTTAGGCGCATTAGGATCTAAAATAGCTTCGTGCTATGGTACAAAACAGTGGTGCCACAGTAGCTTAGAAGAGAGTAGAAAGCTAGAGCCGGTAGGAGCAGTATACAGCAGTAACTTGCATTGCAGTTGTAGTAGCTGCAGCCTGCGGATCTGAGCGATTCATCATCACAACGGACGGACGGCATCACTATTCACTACACTCGCTCTTCAACTGATCTTTGATGTATGTGCCAAGAGTAGACACGATCAACGTTGCTAGGAACGTGATAAATTCGATATAAATAGAAAGGATTGCCTCCCATGCTGTTTTGTTCCATATTCCCTTGGCCATGCATGGATATACATGTTAATACTGAACAGTAGGATACAAAAACTGGCCATTGTTTCTCTATATATACGAAACTAAAATACAAAACCAGGTTCCCAGAAGGGGAAGTGCCAATCACCTTTCCTGATGATAATACAAAATTTTCTATCGCCTAGCTACCTGAGATTACCCAAAAGATGTATTACGCAATCTAATAGACAACTTTGTTAACAACAACCCAAAAATTGGATTGTGCAGTAACTTCAACTAAACCCCTCACATGTCAGACTATCCCCAAGTTCTGCACTTGCGCTGTTGCCGCACCATCTTCTCATTTCACACGATCAAAAGCTCCTCGCAGGAACCTCTTGTTCCGGTTAAGGAAACATTAATGTATTGAGAAACTCATAGGACGTAAAGAATATAGCACCTTGAGACATATAAATAGCCAGCCTTGGAGTCAAGCCCCTGTGAGAAAACATGTCGATTGATAATTTGCATACTTACAATAGGTTCTTTTTCAGACAGGAATGAATAATAATTGAAATTAACTATCTTGGTATGCCTCTGGAAAATATTTGTACCTGTAAAGACCAGACAAGCCTTCATGCCGAAAAATTTCTTTTAGTGCATGAACCACCCCATCATATTTGCTAACAGGACTGAGTGCCTGATTATTCACAGAAAGAAAGCTGAAGTATTAGCTCTGTTGGGAACATTAGTCTGTTGTTGAATGTAAGCTAGTTGCCCATGATTATAATTCTATTATAAAAATAGCCAATAATATCCGATAAACGTCACAATTAGAAGTCAATGTGGCATATGAACGTGTCACCTGTAACTGCACTCTTGTCTTGACAACATCAAATGGCGTTGTACAGAGAGCAGCAGTTGTCCCAGCAAAACCTCCACATAAAAGCTGCAATGAACCAAAGGGGTGCAAAGTTGGTTTTATCTGTTGTATTTGAAGTGCTAGAACAGGTAAATCATCATATAGAGCTGATGGTTTCTTATTTCTTTTTTCTTCTCTTCGAAGCATTGACTAACAATGCAGGATAGTATTAGAAGTGCCCATGTGTTCTACTTCGATTCTAACTAACATAAACATTTAATGAGTATATACATGTGCAAGAAATTACAAATGAGAAGGAAGGCACAAAGATGTTGGTGTATGAATAATGGATCCTAATCTCATGCACCTAAAGCAACCAGATAGGGTTACACAGCAAGAACCCAGAAGATCATCCTTGCCTTTGAACTTGCACAATCAAGTGACTGGTGTAATGTCAAGGTATGGGCTTTTGAGTAGCTGCATTGGCTGATACAAATTCTGGATGTGTATGAAAATCACAATGCTTGGCATGGTTCTCCTTGCCGCAACAATAAAAGGCGACCCATGTCAGCTGAAGTATGAACCAACGCAGCTACTCAAGCCCATAACTTGGCATTATGCCAGTCACTTGACTGCGCTAATTCAAATGCAAGGATGGCCTTCATTTGTGCTTAGCTCTATTTGATTTTATGCTTCAGGTGCATGAGATTAGCATCGGTTATTCATAAACAAACAACTTTGTGCTTTTTTAACTTATATAACTTTGCATTTGTTATTCCTTATTACACAGCACATGGGTCTACAGGTGGGTATAAGAATGATGCCTTAACAAGGTAAGGTTCATAAACTAACCGTTTGACCAGAATTGAGTTTGGCACTATCAGGTGCTGATTTCAACAGAGACTGCTTCAGACTCTCATAGGCATAAAACTGTAAAATTCAAAAAAGGGATCATGTTCATTAAACACCAGAAACAAATTACCAAATTAAAGAAAACATTGAATTGTTGGACTCAAATGCAAGTACTTCAATTTTGATACCTTTACTACGGAATGTGGGATGTTTCTGCAAAGAACAGCACCCCATCCAGTATATAATGAAGCAATGCCACCCTTTTTGAGGCATCCTACTAAAGCATTCCTGATGGCATGAAGCTCTTATTAGACAATGATCAAAGGATGACATCCTACTGAAGCATTCGTTTGAAGATATCCTACTCAAGCATTACTCATGACATGAAACTAGGAGATTACTAGATGTATGTCTGTATCGCTATTTGTTATGCTAGAAATGAAGCTTCTAAATACAGCAAATAAAGGAATGAACAGCCCAAAAAGAGGCAAGGGAAATTCAAAAATGAATACCAGCAGTTCTGATAATGGGAACCCACTTGCATTTGTTGTTTTATGCATTCACTGGGTGTAAAAACAAAGGATGTTGCAATACTAGAGCAGCCACCAGCAGCACAATGTGCAATTGAATGATATTCCTGCAGAGAAGTCAATGTATCAGCATATAGCATATAGAAGATTGAAGGATATACCATGTAACGATGGCCAAAATTTCAGCATAAAACTAACTGAAATTACCTTTGGAAAAACAGGCAGAAGAGCCCCCTTTACTGTTTCATAAGTTAAGGTATAAATTGCAGAAATTGGTGCAGAACAAGCAAGTTTGCTAGCAAGTCCTCCATATAGCCCCAGAACACCTTTACTAATCATCAAGCACAAAATTAATATAGGAAATTATAGTTTCCAAAGGGTAACAATACATGGAAATTGGAAAGAAAATTTAGGTTGTGGACATTGCTCTCATTGAGCATTACCTCTCTCAACAAGGGTGCGCCTTAGTGTATGGTAGACTGAACTTTGTCCACAACTGTTAGCCTGAATTATCGTTTTCACAGTATCAATTGGATGCAAAGAAACACTGACTGCTGTCCCAGCTAATGCTCCTGCCACAGCATGCCTATTTACGGTAACAGCACCATCAAATTGATGCTGAAAAGTTGGTTGGAGCTCTTGTGAACACTTGTCTACAGAAAGCCGCAGACACACATCATCCCTACAAGCACATTCATCTGCATTTGCTGAATTAAGAACAACAGCATCACCCACCAGGCAAGACATGTGTTTTGGTTTGTCAAGCTGAACATCTGTGCATGCCTCACTGAAAACCTGATTCCCTGGCAATATCCTCACCTCTTTGGCAATTTCCATTTCGTGAACTGGGCAAGCTAAAATATTAGAATCTTCTTGAAAATTGTCTACATTGCATTCAGTATTGTGTCGAGAACTTTCACAATCATGTGTACTGCTAGCTTCTTCATTTGAGATAGTACATAGCTCATTAGGCATGCTTCTTGTTTGATTCGAATAGCTATCGTCCCTAATCTCCATACTGTTGGAACCAGCACAAGTTTCCTCACACATGCTTCTTTTGCTATTCTGAGAAGTCCCAATTTTTTCCATCTTTTCGGTTTGCATAGAGCATATAGTTCCAAATTGCAAATAATGTGCACCTCCAACCTTATTTGTGGAATGCATATGCCTCCATGCAGATGATGCGCCAAGTCCGCCAACAACGCTATTGAATGGTGTCAGCGTTAACATCTTCTTCTTTACCGAAATAAGATCCTCATAAATTCCTTTTGGTGTAGACGAACAGTTTTGAGATCTCAGACCACTTGAGCTTTCCACACTGCAAGGAGTCAGTATATTTCCTTGTTGATCCCTGCTAAAGCACACAGGGTCTTCCCTACTCGAAGTCCCATGAATATCAGATCTCTGAGTTGCACCAGATGATTCAGGCTGGCCAACAAGATTCCAGATTCCAGCCAATGCAGATACAAACTGGGGAGTGGTCAATCTTCTGTGAGCATATGTTCTGCAAGATTGAGAACTCTGGCTTGATTGATGATTGGCATCTCGCTCCTTAGTAATCAAAGCATCTGGCTCAAATAAGTGGTGCTCATCTAATGAAAACCTGTGGTAATTGATTGTTGACTTTGCTGCTTTTGAGGCCCGGCGTGTCGAGTTCATCTTTTACTAGCTTGCAAGGTAGTAAGTATATATATATATATATATAAAAAGAGTCCAACCAACCAGCTGCTTGGGATCTGCAGGAAGCAACGATGAACAGAGAGTATTTAGCTCACTCAAGTAAGTATCTGACATAGGAGCACGCAGTATAGTAGCAGCACCCCACCCTATAACTATGAGACCGAACCTCATGAGCATCGGCAGTCTACAAAACAACCGAGCATCGGAAAGCAATCCAGTTGCTGCAATACAGGGACAGTCCAGGATCTGAACGAACCGATAAATAAATAGAGAAAAATTCAGGGAAGGTCCGAATGCCAGCTACTCCACTACACGGGCATTTCCCCGAACACCCCGTGTGCGTGAGACGAAGAGCGAGCTCCCAGCCCCTGAGCGTCCCATCCCCCAGCATACGCGGGCTACCAATATCATAGGATTCGATACGAGTGGGCAGTCGGACGCGTGCGACCATTCGAGCTGGGATCTGACGGAGGGTGCTTACCTCGATATGAAAGCGAGAGAGCTCCTGTCAGTCGCGGGCCGCGCTTCACGGGGGCGAGGAGGAGAAGGGCGGCGCTCTGCTTCTCCTCCTCCCCCTCCTCCTATTCTAATGGCGGAGAGGTTTATGCCGCCGTGGGAGCTTGGTCTGCTCGCGTCCGCAGCATCTCCATCTCCATGTCTCTTCTTGCCCTGCTGGCTTCTCGCTTCTCCAGCTCTTTCGAGGCCGGGGCGGCGTGGTCCGTGTCTCTCTGTTCGTTCGTGTTCGGTTCCCTCCCTGCAGGTCCCAGAACGTGCTTGCAGTAACATCGGACGGCTTAGGACTCAGGTCGTGAATCTAAAAGCAAAAATGGGCATTTTTACAGTTTGACCCAGAGAGATGTTTCGGAAATCAAATAAATCCATTCCCCATGCCTGATTCCTGAATCCTGAATGAGATTAGCAGCAGCTACCGTTCCTGAATTTCTCTCTTTTTAGTCTGTGGATGTACACATGTTTTGCATGTGCTGCACGCCTGTCAAATGAACAAGACACCAGCACAGATTTTCCGAAGAAAACAAAAAATTTAATCCTCGGTGTTCAAATCAACCTTTTGGTACACTTTGATGGCACCAGACTAAAGCATCCGCCAGCTCTATTATATTAACAAAAATCTAAAAACCGTATTGACCCACAGTTCAATCTGGCCCCAGCCCCCACCCACAGTTCAATCTTCACTGCAGACCATGTCACAAAACACTTGACGAGCATCTATCAAAGTGTCTCACAGCGCCGGGTTTTCAGTCTTCACAGCACTTTCTCGGCGCCTGTCCATGGTTCCAGCCCCAGCGACCGCAGAAGAAGAAGAGCCTCTTCCACGGGATCCTCGGCAGCGCCAAGTTGAGAAACAGCCCGTACCACCCGGCGGCGCTCGTCTGCTTCGTCGCCGGCGCAGGGCACCGCTCGCAGTCTCTCGACTGCTCCAGGCTCACCTGCATTCATTTGACGAGTTCAGATGCAGTATCACATCCACATGGATGGGGGTGAAAAATGAAACCAGTGTACTCGTGTGCGTGCGTGCTTACGCTGGAGATGAACTTGAGGCCCAGCTTGAGCACGCCCTTGTACGTGCCGTCCTCGAGCACGACGTTGTACGCCGCCGGCTTCATCTGCAGGAACTCCAGCTCGCTGCCCTCGCTGATGATCTCGCCAACGTACACCCTGCAAATTAAGCGTCAACGTTCCTGAGCAATTGTTGCAGTGTTAGTTGTGTGCTCGGCATATATATAGTACTTGGTTTCGCCGACGGCGGTGTCCTCTGTGAACTTGTCCATCTCCATGATCGTCAGTGTCACCTTCTCCAGCTCCTTGCGTTCGGCGTCTGTCAGCGCGAACCTGAACTTCTGGTTCCACCAAATCTTTTTACCCCTACCTGCCAGCACGGAACTCATCAGGCACTCTACTGTTATATATACTACTAGGATTTAGAAGTAACACACATATTATATACTATATTATCATCAGCAACGGAATTCATCATATACCTTGTGTGATTTTGCTCGTCACAATTTTGTCCCCGCACTCGATGTTCACGTAATGTCTTTTTGATCCTGCAAACAAGAAGATCAGCTGCGAGATGAGTCTAATAACAATGCGCTCATAAGAAATTCGGCTTCTGAATCTGAAAACTGCAGGATGGTTGGTTGTCACAGACGTCGCGGGTGATGGTGAGCATGCTTGAGGGCCTCGGCGCTCACCAACAGAAGCTCCAACATGCCTTCCCTAGGCTCCATGCAGAGAAGAAGGGGCCAGAGAGAACAGAGTGTAATGGAACAAGCTGAGATTTAAAGTTGCGTGCTTTGGAGAGAGTTAATCCTGAAACTCCTAAGAGCAATCAAACACGTTTAACAGTGCCAGGAGTTTCAACAGCGTGCCTTAAGAGGAACGCTTATATTAAATATATTAAATATAAGTCATTAACGTGCTAACCCTATACCACAGGGAGAAGATACCACTTGCATTGGCTTCGTCTTTGAGGCCAGGCTTAGTTCTCATCAAGGCATACGCAATGGTTAGAGGTAGTTAGAGCATCTCCTAGAGTTACTTAAATTTTTCTCCTAAAAACTCCATGTTCCCAACTCCTAAAAAGTTATTAGGAGAAAAAAAGAAGATCATCTCCAATAGTTCCTAATATATCACATCTAAAAAAAATCAAATTTTGGTTCACTATGGACTAGCACTAAACTAACTTCTCCAATATTGCAAACTTTTACCATATACGGTAATTTTTAACATAGATAACTTCACATGTTATTTTCATGTAACCTTTGAGTTTGTGCAAGAGCTTAACTCTTGTAATCTCTCTCTCTCTCTCTCTACCATTAGAATATAAGAAAAATGCTTAGACCTAACTTAAAAGTCGATCATCGATGTTGCCCTTTAATGACCCACATGACTTGTGAGCACAACTTCTCTCTACTCGAGTCTTTGCAACCGGAGCATAACTCGATTACATTTGCCCCAACATTACGTAAAAATGAATTTATAAGGACTCGTTTACATCCATGAATTTGACAAGAATTGCGAAAATTGAATTCGGCTCAATCCATTCCTAGGTGTTCAAAATCCCTCCAATCTAGGGAAAGGCATGTAGCTCAATAGCTACAAACAGTAGCCATTGAGATATTGGGTTCAACTCCTCATATGAGACCAGGATTTGCTTTAGTGGTAGCCAATGTTCTCATCGACAGTGTAGCGCCTATGGTTGTCAATCTCATCTCAAGGATTTGCTAGCTCAATCTTCGATGGTGTTCATAGGGTAAGGTTTCAATCTCATCTCAACGATTTACTGGTCTTCAAAGGTGGTCGTAGGGGTAGGGTTTCAATTTCGACCCTATGATATATACTAGTCTAATCTTCGAAGGTGTTCATAAAGGTAGGATTTCTGTTCGTAAGGGTCGGTGTATGTGCATTGTGAGCGTTTGTCTTATGCTATGTAATCTCAAAAAATACCTTCAATTTGTAATAATTGAAAAATAAAATCTTATATCCTCCATTCTAAGCTATAAGATATTTTTATTTTTAAATGATCTAGAATTTTTTATCAACCCAACAATGAGGGGCTGATTTACCGATCTAGAAAACTTTGGAGAGGACTCTCAACATAACACCTGCTGCTAGGCTACTTTGGTCCCGCCTGGCTTTGTTGGGCTCTTATTTGATACTTCCTCTATCTCAAATTGTAAGTCATTCCAAACCAAGAATCTTGATATAAACGAAAGTACTAAAGTACATTACAACTTCACTGTTTTGCATTTAAACAAGGCCTGGGTACACCTTTTACTCGGTGAAGCACAAGAATCTTGGAGTTAAATAAAAGTATTTGCTAGATCATTTCTGGCTGGCCGATACTGATTTATTATTGAAAAAACACTACTAAATGGCTACGCTGATACGAACAAGCGAACAACTAGACCGCTAGAGCGTGGTGTTGCATTCATGCATAGTAGTACTGCATGCATGCAGTACGTGTACTACTAATGGTGTCGGTCAAAGTTTTTTTTATTGGCACATATTAGCAAAATTTGTCTCTCTAGACAAGTTTAATATAAAAATACTTTTCATGGTATATATAATGGCAGTAACTATATGCTATAAATACCAAAGTTGAAAGTGGTACTAATTTTCAGGCCTGATTAACCCATCATAAGCAAATTTTTACTGTAGCACCACATTGTAAAATTGTAGACTAATAATTAGATTCATTAGATTCGTCTCTTAAATTAGTTTTCATAACTGTGACTAGTTTTATAGTTATTTTTTTTAATACTTCAAATTGGTATTCTTTTTTTGAGAAGAAATTGGTATTCAAATATCCAAATATCCATGTGATATACTAGTACGGAGTAGAGATTAAAAGTTAGCCTACTCCGTAAAGTTTTTGTGGGATCCTCGGCACGCGCGCATGCGGACGTAGTAAACGGGAGGCGTCGGGCCGTTAGTTTCCCTCTCGGCGCCGCCCCGCACGAGGAGCCGGAGCCGCGGCCCGAGCGGCAACCGGCCCAGGCCGTGACTTGATTGGAATTTTTTTTATTAATAAATTTATTTTTAAAAAAAATAACAAAACTAGTCTCCGTTTTCAAAAAATTGCAGGAATGGGCCACCAGTCGCCCGTTGGAAGGGCGACTAGGCCCAGGTCGCCCAGCCAAAGGGCGACCAGGCCCAGTTCGCCCAGACAATGGGCGACCAGGCCCAGTTCGCCCAGCCAATGGGCGACCAGGCCACGTCGCCCGGCCATAGGGCGACCAGGCTCACGTCGCCCAGCCGAGGGGCGACCTGGTTTTTGGGTTTTTTTAAAATAATATTTATTTATTTGGAAATTTCAGAAAAAATTTCGGTTTTTTAAATAATAATTATTTATTCGGAAATTTCAGAAAAAATATGGAAGTCGGAGAAATAGCAAAAATAATACGCAGTCCAATGGGCGTGCGAAAGCGCCGTTGTCGTGTGTTCGCCCAAACTTAATAGATGAAAAAATGCAACAGTGAAACATTAATTAAGTTGTAAAAACTAAAATAGTATCAGTACAATATCATAGAAAACAACATCGGCGGCAAATCATACAAAACTAATATCGTCCACGCTTAGGTGCAACACCCCTAATCGTGCCAGGCTTTGGTGCTCTGCGGCCCGCTCGCACATGGCTGGCTGAGTAAGTAAGCGGCGAAGGAGGAACTGTAACACGTGCAGGACGGCCTCCAGCAGCAGGTGGTGTCGCGTACTCGTCCTGTGAGGGCTGTGTCTGTGGTGGTGCTTCACGTAACTGCGATGACGCAAGTACGTCCGCCGGCTCCTGCTGCAGGTAACTCTCAAGATCGAAGGGTGTCGGGGATCGCTGACGAAAAGTGTCAGCGTGCTCAGAGATGTCCGATCCCTCGTAGTCGTAACGGGTCGTCCCTAAATATATAAGACCAACGTTATGATAACGCTGATGGTAAAACTAATATATAACGTGTCGAACTCTTAAAAGTAGGTCATACCTGGAACCATGGGTACAGCGTGTGAAGAGGAACCTCCGAAATCGAACTGATGCCGCGAACCGTCAAAGTGCATACCTGACTATGCAGAGTGAATGTAATGTTACGAATAAAGCAGTATTAGATAATATAATTAAATTTCACCACTATATCGTACCTGTAGGCATGTGAGCAGGCTGCGAAGATGATCCAATGATATCGAACTCTGGACGCCAACCGGCAGAGTACGTAGGTGGACCTGAATAATGAAACTTATAAGTAACGAACAAGTTAGCATTACTACATACGAAGAAAATATAACTTACCTGTTTGGTACGTAGGCCGCGGAGGTAGTGGCGCCGTCGGTCCGTCAGGCCTGTGTGTCACGTGTGAAGGTCGAGGGACGACATCCGGCTGTCGCCCGCAGGGCCGGCACGACGTCAACTTGACAATGTTTGCAGCAGAGTCGTACATCCTCTGGACCGCAGCGGTAAGCTCGTGGCTGGTCATCTGAATGCCCTCCCTCAACCGGTGCAAGAGCGATCCACCATCCACAGTGATACGGTGACCTATGTCGGCCTATTAACAAAACGAGAACATTGAACTAATTACGATAAGAAAAATATTAAACGAAGTGGGTTGAAGTTCATAAAGATCGTACCGCCAACGACAACGCCTGATCTCTGTGCACAGGGTACGTGTCCGTCAACCTGGGGACGTGGGTCCGTGGCTCCGCTGGTGTATACGTGACTCTGATCCGTGTGCGAGGAATATACCAACGTAAGTAGTCCCCATAAGCCTGTAAGGAAAACGGTCTGGGCTCGTAGGTCACATCATGTAGTGCGTTGGCCCACTCGTCGACCCACGGCTGTATACAGGAGGACCAAGTAACGCCTGCCGGTAGACCCCTCCGCACGTAACTATGGATTTGAAAACATATTAATTATCTTTCTATATATATTAAATACTCAATCAGAACGAATTAATTGTCTTATACTTACCCGTGCACGAAAAGAGGAACAATATGGGCAACCGGAAGTGGGAACGTCTGGTTACGACCAAACTGCCGCATCACTCTATGAGGAGCGTAGTCCTCGACAAAGATGTCGAAAACGACAGCCTTACGTGTCATCCAGTACTCCTGATCCCTCGTGCAGAACGACGACAACCCATTAGGCGCTCGTACGATAATCTCCTCATGCTGTAAGGTGTCCAGCGGACGTCGTCTGCCCTAATCCGGTCGAACGCCGCCATGTACTCAGGATAGGCTCTGTGAACCTGAATGTTTTCCCAAGTAGGCTGTATAGAAAATAATAGTAAGGTGCAATTTATTCAAAAATAAATAGAAACAGGTTCAACCGCGATATAGAAGACTTACCCGTCGCCGGACCCACAACGAACCCATCGTAGGGCCGTCCTCCTCCGTCTCCCCGTACAACCCTGCTCCGTAAGTCGAGAAATCCATGACTGGTCGTCCAATACTAAACCGCTCGTACGACCAGAGTTGAAGTAATAGTGGACAACCAGAGAGGATAGCTGACGGGTCGGTCTTTGTGCACGCATCACAAAGACCTCGGTACGTGGCTGCCAAGATAGCGGACGCCCAACTATACTGCGGCACGGCGTCGAGCGGTGCGTCCGCTATCTCGCGCGCGAAGTGGATCAAGTGCTTCGCGATAGAGTTCCCATGCGACGATGTGAACATTATCCAACCAAACAACCACAACAGATAGGCCTCCAAGTGCCTCGACACAGTGGCCTCATCCGCCGCAGGGTGGATATACTCGGCCTGAATTAGAAAACAGAAGTTCAAATTTCATTTAACATACATATGAATATTTGATGTTAATGAACTATATCACAGTGTTATCTATTTACCTGAAACTGCAAGAGCCAGGTCTTCGTAGGCCCGTGATGCTGGTTTTCAGCAAGAGTTTGATACTCTGTAGCGTCTGGTCGACGCACAACACCCTCGAAACGGACTAGAAGGTCCTCACGCCAAGTGGCCTCCACGTCTGGACGGCTGACGGCCTGCCCAGCAGTGGTGACACCAAGTAAGTAGGAGACGTCCTCGAGTGTGGGAGTCATCTCCCCGCAAGGAAAGTGGAACGTGTGCGTCTCAGGCCTCCAGCGGTCCACCAATGCCGCAAGTAAGGAACGGTCAAAGTTAAACCGTGTCACCGCATCGGCCGGGGCCTCAACAGCACTAGCCTGCACAAGCCTACACAGAGGCAGTAGACCAGCTGCTCGTAGCCTGTAGCAAATACAACATTTATATATAAATATATATTACCAAATCGTCTGTATGAGTAAAACAAATAAGTGAACGTGTTATTGTGCATACCTGGGTATCCATCGCTCGTCCAGCCGCCACAACTCCTGAGGTACCCTAGGCCGTAGAACAGGTAGCTCAGCAGCTGTCACAGCACTCAAGTAGGATCGGTGGCGCTGGTCCAACTGTGCGTCCAACAACTCCAAGTGTCCCTCATCCATCGCCATACCTAAAATATCTTAATAATGTAAAAAAATAATGCACAAATATAATTAATACTATGAAACACTAAATCAAAAAAAGCAGACATACTATTATTTTTAAAGAGCATTTTCGCCTTGATTCCGGAATCCACGACGTGCACGAGGGCGCTGGCCGTCTTGCGGATTCCCTGAAGGTCCTGCTTCTGCAGCTCCCTCTGTGGTGGTTGCACGCGTGCACTTTTTGTAAGTATGTCCTGTGCCATTGCACTTGGTGCACCGATGCTCCAGTCTTCCCACTTCTGAGTCATCCATATCATTTCTAATGCGCCATGTCTTACGACGACCAGGCTTCTGTCTTAATTTGTCCTTATCGGGCCCCCGCAGGTAGTTACTTCCAGGATTGTTTGTAAAACTACCAAATATTGCGAAACTATAAATCTCTGCATTCCAGGTTGTCATGACTACCTCCTTCGTAAAATAATGTGAGACATACGGCTTCGGGGACAAATTAGTAAGTGAACAAGCTGCTATAACATGTGAGCACGGCCTGTGTAGAAGTTTCGGTTTCATGCACGAACAGCTGCATGAGTTATAACGAATAACACACTCTTGTGCAATTCTCTCTCGATTGCCACCACGACGGCCCCGATCCCTACACAGAACTTCAAAGCGATTCTCTGCTGTGCCCATAGGACGTGCACGATGCAAGCTTGCCTTCTCCACCTTTTTTTTCATGTAATTTGTCATGAATGTTGAAAAAATCAATGTATTATCTGACATCGCATTAAAAGCAACCATATATCTTTCACGAAAGTACTTGCATGTTTCATGCAAAATACCCTCTACGATTGCTACAAGAGGTAATCCTCTCATGCCTCGAATGACCCAATTGTACACCTCCGCCAAATTTATTGTCATTATTCCAAACCTCGCCCCATCTGTGTCATATAATAATGACCACTTCTCCTTTGGCTCGTACTCAATCCAATCTGAGAAGCACCTGATTGATGACCCCGACCTCCGAACCACGTTCCTCAAGGCATCCGTTGGAAGGCCTGAAAGAGGAACAGACATATCATTCGGGTCTTGATTCGTACGAGTCGCTAACTCTGCTGTTTGCTTTGTTGTTAATTCATCAAGACGTGCCCACATTGCATTGAATTTTCTTTGTTGGTTCTGATTGCACAACCTCTTAAACATATTCATAAGGTGTTTATTTTTGAAATGGCTGAAAAAATTTGCACCCAAGTGCCTCATGCACCATCTTGATTGTATGTCCGACCATCGAGGAGGAAGATCACGCTCCACTGAACCATATTGCATATCCGTTATCGCCTTCAACAAACCGGCATGTCGGTCATGTATGACACAAACATTAGGTCGCCCTTGCACCATTGCTAACTTCACATGCTCCAGAAACCAATACCAACTATCTGTGTTCTCACTTTCCACAAAAGCAAAAGCAACTGGTAGTACTTGATTATTCCCATCAACACCAATAGCAGTTAGAATCTGACCTTTATACTTTCCTGTTAGAAATGTACCATCCATGCATAAAACAGGTCTGCAATGACGAAATGCCATTATACATTGACCTAGTGCAAAAAAGGCTCGACGAAGTATTAACTTTCTGGCCTCTTTTGGATCAGACACATCCATGATATCATAATATGTACCAATATTTCTTTGTCTGATGGTTTCTAACAATCTTGGTAGGTTCTCATAGGATGCTTCGTACGAACCGAATCTCTTCTCAATGACCTTCTGTTTCGCTCGCCACGCCTTCGAATAGCTGATGGTGTATTTAAAATCTTCCTCTATAGTAGTCACTATAGATTTCGGCTCATATCTTAAATTATCAACAATTCGATTATACATGTACTCTGCAATGAAGCTCGATGTAAGAGCAGTATTGGACTTCTCTAATTCTTGTAACTCACATGTATGTTCTGTTACTATAGAGCACTTCCAAATTGTACTCTATTTTTGCTCATAAGCATGTACCCTAAATGGACAGTCCGAGAACACACATTTAACATCATATACTTTCTTGTTAGACTTAACAACTACAAAAGACCGCTTCATTGACAGAGACCAGTACTTCACGGCACTCATCACTTCATCTTTGCCTTTGTACATACCTCCCTCTACTACTTCATTCTCATGATATTCCCACGGCACAGAATTTCCTTCGTTGATCATCAAATTCTTCGAACTGTTACTCTTCCATTCCAGTGGGACAGGAATTTCATTCTCATCTTCAGATGACTCAGTTTCAGATATATTCTCATTCTCCATATCTTCCATCGCCATCTCTTCAACTATATGCTCTATGCGCTCTCCTTCGTCCGCTTCACCCGTCGGTACCATAGATGACAGGTGATGATCACTCTCTTCATTATCTTCCTCATTATCATTGTCATTGTCATGGCTCGGACCTCCTTCTTCTTCTACAACGTGTACCTCATGAACCTCCTTCGTATATGCCTGAGCAAGAAGGACTAGAGGCCACTCACGTTCTACAGCTTTGTTGACGTATTTTCTCCATGTTGATGTTGCATTAAGCGGTACTAACTCCCAAAAAGTGCCCTCCCGAGCACGACTAACCATACCCATGATCTTAACGTCATGTTGGTTGCTGTCAAGCCCAAATATTCGCATCAACTAATTCTGCACACCACTAATTGTTCTCTCATTTGCCCTAGACACCCATCTAGTTACTGAGGCAAATCCTGACAGATCAACCCCGTGTACACCTTGAATAATTTCTCCTTCTCCATAATAAATTTGAAATCCTAACTTTTCCGACATCTGTATAATCTAAAAATTTCAGCTAAAATAGCTTTTCACTAATATATTACTAATATTATTTCAACTATAACTATTTAATTTAACAATATATATAAAATAAAAATATAAGTAATACTACCGAAATATAATATTAATCGCTTAACAGAAATATAATATTATCTAACAATTAATATAACACACATTATAATATTTAATTTAATAATATATATAAAATATAAATATAAGTAATACTACCGAAATATAATATTAATCGCTTAACAGAAATATAATATTATCTAACAATTAATATAACACACATTAAATAATTATATATAAAATTATTTTTTTACTTACCGAAAATTTTTCTCTTCCTCTCTTCTCCTTCTTCCTCCTCTTCTTCTTTTTCTTCTTCTTCTTCTCTTCTCTTCTCTTCTCCTTTCCTCTCCTCTCCTCTCCTCTTCTCTTCTCTTCTCCTCTCCTCTCCTTCCTCTCCTCTCCTCTCCTTCTGTTCTGTTCTCGCAGCCGGCAGCGGCCGGCCGCGGCCGGCCGCGTTATATATGGTGGCGGCCAAGTCGCCCACTGGACGGGCGACATGGGCCCAGTCGCCCACTGGCCGGGCGACATGGGCCCAGTCGCCCACTGCCCGGGCGACATGGGCCGCGTCGCCCATCGGCCGGGCGACGTGGGGCCCGCCATGCCACGTGCACGGTCAAGTCGCCCACTGGTCGGGCGACATGGGCCACGTCGCCCATCGGCCGGGCGACGTGGGACCCGCCATGCCACGTGCCCAGCCAAGTCGCCCACTAGTCGGGCGACAAGCCCATCTTCGCCCTTCCAACGGGCGACTGGTGGCCTATACCTGTAATTTTTTGAAAACGAGGACTAGTTTTGTTATTTTTTTTAAAAATAAATTTATTAATAAAAAAAATTCGACTTGATTGTGCCAATCGGCTTTTACCGGTCCCGCCCCATCTTTCTTTCAAAGCTGAAAGCCCAAGCCCACCGTCAGCACGCGAACGCGCACGCTTTCGCTCGCTCATTCCCCAACGCGCACCACAACATGGCCGCTCCGACCGCCGCCGTCGACACCACCACCGCCCCGCCGCCTCCTCCTCCCTCGGCAGAGCCCGCGGCTGCACCCGCACCGGATCAAAAGGTCTCTCCTCCTCCTCCTCCTGCTGCTGCCCCTCAGCCTGATGC
>CM041635.1:45516903-45672224 GCA_023333625.1 Bothriochloa decipiens | reverse complement strand
CCCCGCCCCCCGCGCGAAGGTTGCCCTCAAAAAAAATATCCAATGAAAACCTTCCAAAGCAATTAAGTTTTCAGATAAAAAAATGGATGGAGCAGAACTTATTATGATACAAAAAATAGTACATGCAAGAAGTACAAAACCTAACTAGAAAGAATACAGAATTCCAATAAATAGTATTACTAGCAGATTAAATGTGTACCAACCTCCTCATCTAGCTGCTCAGATATGCTCTTTGTACCAACTGAAACACCCTTTTCTTTAGCATCATCAACCTGCAATAACTTGAATTGATTACGTCGAACAAGGAATGAACCACAGTATGAAACAAAATAGATCGCAACATATATGAGACAAAATGTGGAGCACAAATATATGCTGCACATAAAGTATCAGGACTGTGTGCCTGTATGGTGATCCTGAACTGGAGATCCAGATAATACAAGGATGATCATAAAAGCAACAAAGGTCGAAAATTGGGAGCTGGTGCATTCAATACTACTGACCTTTGATGGCAGAATGGTATATGAGATACTGTAAGATACTGGAGCATGGTGGTTTTGTTCACCATTCTTGTTAAATGTGCTTACAGTACCATAGGTTATGGACCCAACCAAAACAGCACCAGGTGGAGCATTCTGCAGAGCAATAAACAAATAACATTAAAACAAAATCACATGACTGACAGTAGTGAAATCTAATCAAAATTATACATCAAGAGGATAAATACCTTTGGGAGTTTTTCTCTTGATGGAGGAGCCACATAGAATGCTTCAGGTTCGCTGAAAATGCAAACGATTGCTGTAACGAAGTGCTATTATAATAAGATAATCACAAACATTTAAGTAGGAGGTACCCTGGAACTAAAACAGTGGATTTGAAAGTGCCACTTCCAACTATAGGGCCATCCGGTTCAGAGTAGAAATTCAATGGAACGAAATCCTGCAATAAGGTCATAACATCTACATCAGCCATATTGGTAGTCGGTCTAAATGTGCACAATTCTTGATGAACATGGACACCTGGCTAGCTTTCACAATAAAGCATGCTCGGATGAGGGGAGGTTTTGGATTTGGGTAAAATTTGAATTAAATCCTAGGAATTTAAATCCCAAATTCCCTAACCAAATAGGCCATCATTGGCAACAAACTAACAACTACCAATAATATAATTGACTGCAAGGTCCACACTCCACAGAGCAAAAGGCACCGAGTTCAGTCCATCATCCTTGAGAGTTAAGATCATGAGCCAAGCAGTAGTAGCAACTATTGGGCAGGCAAACCTGACACCACCTTTCTGCTCAAACAAGCCTACAGAAATCCAGAACTCAGGAACATGTGGTTTCATACATTCTTGCAGGCTTGTTCAAGTAGAAAGGTTAGTTGACAGGCTGGCAAATTTCAGATGTACAAGCAGATGCAAACTAGTGATAGTAGTTTTGTAGTATTGCCTTGTGTACAAAACCGTATTCAAATAATGGATGTCAAGAAGAAAAATCTAGTCCTTGCATAGAATATTCACAGCATTTTCAGAGTAGATCTTCAGAACAATTTATATTTTATGGGTACGAGGCTATCAGCCCACCCATGACCAAAATTATGTATGTCAAAGAGGTGGTTTATGACTTACTGACACTCAAATGAGACTCATTAGTAACATGAGTATTAGATAGAATACCTTTTTATCTAGTTTCCTCTCAATAAACAGAACCAATTCCTTGAGTTTCTCCAAGAATTGCACATTCTCATGCCTACACCATTAGATATATTATAAAATAAATAAGACCATGGTAAGAGAAATAGGTTACAGCATCTGACAAGATAACCTTGCATTTTTAATCTATCAAAATACAAGGCATCCACATCATGCTATTTGTTTTGCTACTCTATCATCTTTTAATGCAATCTAATATTCTATTAGTTTGTTTATTCTTCCATTAACTTGCTCAGTTTTGACCCAGAATTAATGTAAGAACATGCATGTCCAGCTCATACATACAAGTGATACAACACCTTTATTTCAAGGAAAGTCCTGCCGTAAAGTGCAGACTATCCTTCTACAAAAAGGATTCCCATGTATTGCCATATGATGCAAAAGAATTTATTGTGCAATGAAACTACAACCAAAACAAATGGGTTTGTATTTAATAACTGAGGACAAAACATGTATGCAATATTGACAACAACATAGCCTGTCAGTCCCAAGCAAGTTGGGGTAGGCTAGAGTAGAAACCCAGTAAGATACCCTAGTCATGGTTCAAGCACTTCAATAGCTGCTTTCCAAGCAGTTCTATCCAAACATAAATCTCTAGGTATATCCCAGCTTTTAAATTTCTTTTCACTGCCTCCACCCATGTCAAGTTCGGTCTTCCTCTGCCTAAGATTAACCCTATTTTTACTCATTTATCAACAACCCCCCCACCCTCCCCCCCCGGCAACATAATTAATTTGTTACTCTATGTTAACCCATGTGCAATCAATACATTTACATATTATTAAAACACGAAGGCTTTAAAAAATGAGAATGCATATGAAAACGGGAGAGATTTACCTTATGTACAGTTGCAGTGTGTATTCGCCTTTTGAAAGATTGACATAACTAGGGTAAACGTCTCCAGACGAGTAAATACGCTGATTAACAGAAAAATATATATATATTCTAAGAAAGGCAACATCAGATATGTTGGTTGGTGTAAAAAGGGAAGCAAGAGTAACATTGATAAAACATAGTGATGCCTAGACAGGAATTCAATCAATTTGCAAAATAAGTTAGTACTTTCATAGTTTCTCTGATTCTCTCACATTAACAAAGTTGTATTTTTAAGAAGAGTGAAAACACAAATTACGAAGTACACAATGATCCATGCAAAATAGGGAAAAGATGAGGATGAATTAATCAACACAAGAGAAACCGTCAATGGAAAGAAAACATCGAAATTCACTACCACTGGAAGGGACAAATAAATTAAAGAAATGTTTTTCTATAAGCAAAAGAAATGCACCTTGTTTGAATCTGATATTCTATAAAACTGAGACTCAAACTTGTTGTCATATATTCTGTTGTTAAGAAGTGGCACATGGGGCTTTATTTCAGCACTGTCTTCTAGTTTGAACTTGTAACTGCAGAGATTCAATGAGAGAAAGAAAATGAAAAACAAGCAAGTCTTGAGTCTTGACAAGAATGTATAGGTATGTCAGAAGCAAGTATAAACTCACGTTAAGGTCAGGGCAATAATTTGCTTGCCAGAAGGCAATCTATCACGGTCAGTGGGAAGCGAAGAAAGATTACACTCCACAGGTTGATAAGGCATCCTGATCTGCAATCTTAAAAAATTAATATATGGAAAGGAAATAAAAACTCTTCAGACTTCTACAAATTCTCAACTGACCTTGTTCAGGGTGCCAACAGGAACAAGCTTCTCTGATGCTAGAAGTGATCTAGCAACTATAAGCAAGGGTGACTCACCATCAAGGGTAGTTACTTTCTGATCAATGGATATTCCATGGAACACAATCTGCAATTTGCAATGAAAATATTCAGCAAGGAAATATCTGGTATAAACAAATTGCCTTGCCAGTCAACTTACAAATTTATCTAGGAGACCAAGGATTAAGGCTGATCAGAGATAAAGAAGAAAGAAAGATAGAAAGAAAGAAAGAAAAAGATTATTGATGTAGATAGAAGCACCTCAAAATCAACACTGGTAGGCTCATGGCTAGCAATTCCGCTAGACCAGAACTGGGCTATGGACAACTCCAAAGTTAAGCCACCTTCTACAGGAAAACTGAAATTCTTTGAAGATGGAGAAGAGAAAGTAACAACAGCCTCCCATTTAACAGGCCGCTTCAGTGGACAGATCTGTCATATTTGATGTTAGAGATTGCATCTTAGAAATATGAGTTAAGATAAAATCTTATGTAGTATACCTGAACAGTATCCAAAAAGAACCTTCTAGGAGTATCAAAAGCTGATGTTCGCATAGTAACTTCAGCCCATGAAGCTCCATAAGGTACATTTATGAACCTCCTTTCAATATGACCTGCAGGCAAGAATATGCATAAAAAAAAGTTGCCTTTACTTTGAACCTAGAAAATTTGTCACTCCCTCCTCCCTGTGTTAGTACACATTGGTGCTTAAAAGGTCCTCAAATATTCATAAGTGCAAACCATATTAAAAGTAAGTGTACATCAAAAAACAAAGATATATAAGTTAGCAAAAAGGACATTTAGCAGGCAGTAGCAATGAATACCAGATTGAAAAGAAAGGTTTGAAATTGACAATAGTGGTGGCTCTCCAGATAGAGTAACAGGCTTTATCATAGTAATTGGCACACGGAAAATAGGTCCACGCCATGGTGCTTTGTAATCTATGCCATAAACTTCAAAATAGTGAAGGCCACTGTTGATATTAGCAGGATTGACAACAATGCTGCAAAGAAGTCAACAAAAAAACAAATGAAAAGTTTCACTCAACAGAATTGTAATCATATAGTGGTAAAATGATTTCGATTTCCTATTAATATTGTGCAAATTGAAAGAGAATGTGATCATTTCCCAAGTTTATGGTTTGATAAGAAACAACATTTAGCTTCAATTGAAGAGCTTATGCTATTGCTTGAATAAAAGTTTGCAGCAATAAGTTAATGATCATTGTCCAGTGACAAAATCATGTATCAGCATCAACCATGATCAGATGAGCGACATGTGTTATCTTTTTGTATGTGTTCATATAAGCAGATGCCACAACAAACATTCCTGAACCACTATACTGAAGTTGGAGGAACTGAAGATAAAAGAAAACGATATGGTTGTGGTTGAATGCACAAAAGATACCAACTTGAAACTGCGCCCATTGTTTGTCACCAATATATACTCAGGAATTTGAACCACAGAGGTATCAGTTGAATGCAGTTGCAGGCACTCCTCGAAAGGAACCAGTTGCTCCAAGTTACTCGCACCCTCATGAAATTTTGGGTCAAGTTGCACAGTCCACTGGAAAGTGAAACAGTTAATACAGTAGAAACCTTTTTTGTGCTACCCTACCCCAACAGAAAAAGAGAAACACACACACACACATTTGTAACTTTGTAAAAGCACATCTTCCATTGGTCAATGATGCTTCTTGCACCTCCAGCCTCTTTTTTTTTGGAAGGAAAAATACAAAGCAGGACATAACCCAAACAGGTTAACAGGAACTGACCTCACTTGTTTGGCAGCATGAATTGCCCCCGCGGAGGTATATTCCTCTTAGTTTTGGAACTGCAAGGTATACACACTACCATGTTATCCTAATACACGATACATCAAATGAACATCAATTATCAATACAGATCTTTTAGCTTGCATGTCATAAAAACACAAGAGATGTTGAGATTGCATCATTATTCGAAACTAGAGGCAAATAGATAATAAACTCCATGAAAGCACCACTATGGGTGAGCTTTCAGTGGAGGCTCCTATTGTTAGTGCGGTTATTAGGTCAATTGCAGAGGAGGCTGCCATGTGGTGTGCAGCCAGGGCTAATGAAATGAGCATAGGCAGCCTAAGATAGTTTGGCGCCTAAGGTTTTGTGTTTTATCTGGCTGGTGGCATGTCATTTATTATTTTCGAACGGTTTGATTGAAAACATCATGCAATTAAAAAGATTTAGAGAAAAAAAATGGCTTCAATGGAAAGAAAAGAAAACCCTAAGATTTAATTAGAAAAACTTGGTCCTGGGAGAAAGACCAACCCAAGGTATTGATAGCAGAAGAAACTCTCACTGCAGGACTGAGATAATAGTATAACACCCTGAAGACCCTCCGGCTGGTTGGTTTGTTGTATATTCTCTCTCTTTGTACTGGTTTCTGTTTATTTCTTAAAAATAAATAAATAAAATCCTACAGTCGGGGCTTCCTCTGCCGTGTTTTCTGTTCAAAAAAAAAAGACCCTGCCCACACGGGGCATCTGTCCAGGAGCAGCCAGGACATGCCTGAGGGCCATAACAGCAGGGGGCAAGGATTTCGATTTAAAGTTTTAAACCGAGACCCAGAAATCTGCACCTGAGGGGAGACGAACCGGGGACATTGGGATGCTACCAAGGCATTACAATCACTACTCCACTAGGATGCAGGCTTTTGCAGATTTAATTAAATGAAATCTCAAAAGCCTTTGGAAGAAGATTTATTAAATTAAATACTAAACACAGAGAGGGTATTTACTTGACTTTCCCACTTGATTGATTGAGATTCTATAAGAAACAAGTGGCAACTTCTTAGCCTGCTGCGCATATTCAAAAGCCCTGCCAAAGCAAAACTATGTCAACTGAAACTCCAACATCATATTACAAAATTTTCTTCAAATAGAATAACATGTACAAGTTAACTGTGGCTAACCTATCAACTTGCAAAAGCCCATTTCCTGTGGTCAGTTTCTCCTCAGGTGCCTTACTTATAGATGCAGCTGTATTCTCTATTGCTTTTCTCACAGAATAAGGGCTTAATGGAATGCCTTCAGCCTGAAATATTTTCCAAATTAGAATAACATGTACTGTTTTGTCTTGCTTTACACCTTACCAAACATAAAAAGGGTGTATTGCATTAACGAAAAAAAATGGCCACACAAACCTTCATGCCACTAACAAGAAGAGCTACCCCACCACATGCAGAAGGAGATGCCATGGAAGTGCCATTCATGAGCATGCGAGATTGAAGCGTCCAAGTTGGAACAGGAGCAACTGCACCACCAGGTGCACTAATGGAGACGCCAAGATCCCCATCAGCAGTAGGGCCTCGGCTAGACCTTACATTTCCAATAACAGATTTAAATATTACTGTCTAAAAACAAGCACAGTTGTAGTAAACCTATTAAGTCAAGACAAGTAAAGAATCTAGAATTTGCCACTACCCTACTGAATCGAGTGGAAACAATACCACAAGACACATTACCACCTCCTCCTTGCATTCTCCAACCACCACCTAGCCCTGCTAGCGGGGCGGGTGGAAACGGGTTTTTTTGGGCGGGTTTTGAAACGGGTACTATTGGATGAGTGTAAACGGGTGACACTATGAAACGGGGCGGGTTGGGTTGACGACACAAACGGGTTGGGACAAGTTAGGGCGTTCTGGTCGCAAATCTGCGCGTACGTCACGGATCAACTTGCGTGGTGACTGCAGGTTGGGGCTGGCTGGGGCCTTTGGGCCAATGGGGTGGGTCGGGTCGGGTGGTAATTAGAGCTCTTGAGATATGGGTAGGGGCGTGTTTGGGGCGGGTTCAACCCCATTACTAGGCGTACCACCACCCAATATTTCACAAGTATAATATATTTCACCAGGAAAAGTATGGAATATGATAAAACAAGTTAGATTGAAACTGAACATTTGGTTTGTAGGCAAAAAATTACCTGAGAAACATTTATTCTCAAAAGATTACATAGAAAAAGGTTACATGGTGGGAACCCAATTACACTCACTTAGATTTCCCCTAATCCCCTTCTCCATATTCTTTGTCAAATACTGAAAAATTTGGGAGGCTAGGGCAACAACTCATAATGAAAGGCGCCGTACAACTCATGGATTATGATAAAACAACCATCTCCTCTAAGTTTGCTATGGAACTGTCCCTCACTGCTCACTATGCAAGTATGTACACACACATACCAGGTTATCTCTAGAAAGAATTACGTTATAAACAAACCAAAGAGTGGAAAGATTTTTAGTATACAGAGAATGAGACCCTGTTTGTTAGGGCTCAAACTTCTCTAGATTAAGTGGCTTCAAAATTCTTTTAAGATTTTGCAAATTCAAAAGCCATAATTCAGATGTGGTTTCAAATATTTGTAAACTATAAATTTTGCAAATTATAGATTTAAGCATTCAAAACCTTCTAGATTAAGATTTGAATTCTGGATCCAAATGCTAAATAAAAATTAAAATTTGAATTCCAGATTTTAAGCTAACAACTTCAAAATCTAATCTACTGAAAATGTTGAAGACATCAAATGTTTAAAACTTTGGATTCAAGCATTTATGTTATGGGTTTCAGTCTCCAAATTTTACCTCAAACAACAACTATTGTCTTCTTGCTTCTAGTCATACGGGTTGCTTTCACTTTTGAAAAGGCCACACATTTGGATTTCGGTTTACTTTACAAGAGACGAGGAAACAAAGCCCAAACAAATAGAGGCAGGACTTGGTGTTAATTTCCAGTGGTTCTACAAGACTTATTTTATTTAGTTGCACAAATACAGTAGACTTATTTGAGTTGCACAATATATATATATATATCATCACTCATAACAAAACAGTGTCACATGAAATTGTGGGACTGACATACCATGTGTACTCCATTCCCTTTGCAGGTGGTTGTACAACACAGTGAGCTCCAGCAGCCATAGCTGGTGAAACATAAGCACCAATGCCAATAATGCTTGTAGTAGTCCCACCTGGAGCACCAACAGTGTTTAAAGCCGGTCCATTGTTTCCGGCGCTACTAATGAATATAATACGATGCTTGTCCACAACCTGTTAAACAATATAGATCTTCAGCCACATTTCCATGAGCATTCTAAAATAGAATACTGTAACCAAAGAATTGATGAAATAACACTGCAGTAAAGGACCCCCACCTCATTAGAAAGATCAATGAATCTGCCATAGTCAGGAAGAAGGGTAGGCTCTCCATAGCTCATGTTAATCAGATCACATTTGTGCTGGATGCCAGAATTCAAGGAATCAGTTCAGGGAAAATCCTAAGTTGATGGATAAGGCTGATGAGCATCTTTAGTGAATAGGTATTCCTCAATAAAACATTAAAACTTCATAAGGATGCATTTACAATGGTACCGACCACAAGCAAATGCATTTTGCACTCCACACCAATAAATGATATACAGAATAAGGTTAGTGTTATAACCTCTACTGCAGCTATCAAGGCCCTCACCAGGCCCGTCCCTGTCTCCATAGATCCTAAGCGAGTGTCTCCAATCTTACAGGAAATTAATTGTGCTCCAGGCGCAACTCCATTCAGCAGAGGTTCCTGTGTAAGAACTCAACATAATAGTTCCTTCAAATATTTTAATACAAATGAAAAGCCAACAGTTAGGTAACATACATCTGGATGAAATGCAGCTGCAATGCCCGCAACATGAGTAGCATGGGGAGAGCAGTCAGTTACTATACTAACAAGGTTCCCATCATTATAAACATTTGCTGCAAAAGAGCAACCATCCAATTTGCTAAAAATTGCATATTTACGTTCAAGCCTGCAGGAAAAAAAATAGTGCATCAACCATTCATCTGACATCAGAAACACACTGTTTAATATCAGAACATGCTTACCAAACTGAAGCTAAAACAAAGATAAAAGATTATGTTTCAACGGTTAGCTGTAAAGTAGAAATTTATGCTGCATAGAAACCTGAAGCTAGGCACATACTATCACGTAAAAATGTAAAATGGTCAGATGCCCCAGCCACAATAAGGGTTACATCAGTAATGGACTAATGGTATATAGAGTCTGTGACATCAAATCCCTGGTTCAGGCCTAAAAAAATAGAGCTTGCGCTCCGGCACATATGAGATTTAATCATTTGAACACCTAAGGTGGTTTGATTATACATTTCCTTTCTCCTTTTTTTGAAAATGGTACAGCAGGGGAAGCCCCCACTGTAAGATTTTATATTAATATATAAAAAAGAAGAAGCTATACAAGGCACACAGCTGAACAAGCCAACAACGAACATTAGAATCTAGAAGCCTGAGGGAGGCAAAGAAACTAGGCTAGGGAATCTATACACAAAAGGAAAGCAGGACGCTTAGCATCACAGATCCTATGGGCTTGAAGTCGAGCTTCCTCACTAAAGCTGGACTTCCAAGAATCCAAGGAAGGATGACCCCTATCAAAGATAAAGTTATTTCTTTGTTTCCAAATTTCCCTTTTCTTTTTTTTTTCTTTTTTTTGTATTCAAATGGTGGATGTTTGAGAAACCAATTATTGTGGAGTATTTTATGGCACTGTTTAGAAATTATGACAAGAACCATTGACAAATGAATGCAGTTCGTTCAAACAACATGCAGAAAAGCATGGGCTATACAGTAATAGAAAACAAAACCAGTATAAGAAATGAACAGGTCCAGGAACTGCAACATCTAGTTAACAACACAAAATCAACTATACCTGTAGTTTGTCAATGGAATAAAATCTGCTAGTTTTCCACCATCATTGTTACCCTCAAGGGCCTGGGTATCGACAGCAACCCTCCACACATCACCATCATTCCATGTAACAATATCGATTACAGGTCCCTTATCATCATAACCCTATAAAAATAGGAGGAATGCATTACACTAGAAAGAGAGAAAAAAAAAATCCCCTTGTGTTCTATGTGGTCTTCTTACTTCAGCTTGTTTCCTCAGGTAATCAAGTCTGCTTTGCAGGTCTTCATGAGCCTTCTTCAGCATGGTGTCATCAGGCTTAGGATGTTTCTGCAACCATTACAACTAAGATGAGAAGTTTTGAAAGAGCACTTAACGATGCCCCGAGCAGCAATACTTGTCTAAAATCAGTACTACAATAAAATAAACAATAGGCAGGAGTGGAGAATCAAGATGCAACCAGAATGGACCTAAACCTTTTCAAATTCATTCAGCTGCTTCAGAGCATCGGAAATTGCTTCCTGGTTTTCCTCGTCCCATTTCTTCTTTCTTTCTTTCTGAAATGCAGGTGGGTAAATCCTTGTTAAGATATCAAGTTCAATATAAAATTTTGGAGTGTCGGCACTGAAAATGATATTTACCTTCAATCGAGATATAAGTGTGTCAGTAAAGAGTTCATATATTAATTTACAGCCAACATGCCACTCTTGAGAAGGGTTTTTCCATGATGGCTTTATAACCAAACGAGCACCTGGGTGTAAACAGCATATCAGGGAAGAGCAGTAGAATTCCAATAGGAATATGGATCCCTACTGGCAGTAGAATTCCAATAGGAATATGGATCCATTGCAAGTAAGAAAGGTATACACTCCATACATTTTATTATTTCACAAAAATGATGAGCATTAAAAACTACCATTCATTTGAGAAGAACGAGAAATGGCATGGAAGCTAAACACCATGTTACCAACCTGAAGCACCAACAATGGCACCATCAGCATCAGCTTTCACCACTTTGGACGTGTCAACATCACCACTACCAGTGCTGCATTTAAGAGCATACATGCATTTGAATCAATGGACACATCATTCAAGAGAAGTAAGAATCCAAATGTTGGAAGGATCAATAGTACCAATCAAGTACATCAAGGATTTTAGGCTTTCCATCTGAAGTAGTCTGCAACCCAGCAGCAGCTGGATCGACTCCGGAATCTGTCATGTTTACAAGTCACATCAGCACAACGCAGCTAGGAGAATCAAAGCCTATCAAATGTATGGAATTGCACAACTCGGGTCCATCATAGATCGCCCAATACTCAGACTGTGCCCAACTGCCCATGCCCTCATGCTTTGCCTAAACAACAAATTTTACAAAGCAATATCTAATGGAGATGTATCAACCCCCCACTGATTATACTTCTCTCCATGTTTATTTGAACAAACTTGGTTGTGTTTCTTTAGCAAGATGAACACTCATGCCAACAGGTAAAGGCTGCTAATATCACCTGAACCATACAACAAGCAAGCGAAATAAAGCCCATAAACTGCAAGCAGGATTCAAAAAGGATCCCCCACCCCACCAAAAAAATAAACATTCCTTATCCCTTCCCTCAACAGGCAAAAAAAATGCTCTTGCTCGGGACTCCGCCAGCCACAACTGGGTGCCATTGTCTCACCGAGCGCCACCACCACTACAAAAGCCACTCAAATCCTCAAGCACTAGCCACACAATTATTGTACCTTGATCAGGGAGAGCAAGGTTTTCTGCTCAAAACAAAGCCCTGCCATCCTTCGCCGTTGCAGCTGCAGCCTTGGCACCAAATCCTCACCCACCACAACTGCCAGTCCGGTGTCCTCCCCCGAAGCTCCCTTTAGTCTAGCAGCAGCGGATAATCCCAGTCCCAAACACTAACCTTATCGGGTTGATTCTACGATTCTGTTAATTAGAATCTATGATCTAGTAGCTATGATCATATGGTTTGTGATCCTACCATTGGAGTTCCGTTCCGATTTAAGTTCACGATTTTAATAACTTTGCTCAACAGCAATTTGTTTCCAAATCTAGGGAGCTCTCAATTTAGATTTATGTTCTGTAAATGACAAATCATATTCTGCAAAATTCACTGTCACTTCCACAGACCATGAGCCTCCTATATGTGACAAAGATCACACCATACACACCAGCTTAAACCTTAGATATTGAAAACAGAAATGTACTCGCTAACATTAAGAGAGGCTGTTATCCTTTAACTGATATAAAACCCACAGCGCCCATCTCAGTTATAAATCCTAAAAGCATGCAATTACAAGCCACACGGTTCAATGACTTCAACTAGTTAAAACACCGCAAACCACACAAATGACAACTACGAACCAAACCTGCCCTGTCATAGCATCGCCTACTAAAACCCTCAGCCGAACAGATCGCACCCAACACCCAATCTTATCACTCCGGCGAAAAACAGACGTCCAGCCCTACAGCAACGGGGCGAAGTCAACTACAGCCAACCCATATGGGTACGCAATCACACCTACTTACTCACCGAAGATAGCGATGAGTGCGCCGCGCCCGTCGTACTCAGGGTGCGCGGCGAGGAAGCGGTCGACACCGATCTCCTTCTTCGGCATAAGGGACTCGAGGAACGAGGGCTCGGTGAGGCGGAATCCGCCCGCGGGGGCGGGAGCGGCAGCAGAGGCGGTCGTCTCCTCGGCTGGTGGCGGCGGAGACGGGGATGACGAAGGCATCGCGGTGGCCGAGACGCCCCTGCTAGGACTCGAGCGCCGAGTCGTGACCGCCGCCGCCACAGCGCTGGCTGTGCCGAAGTAGAGTGTTCCGGAGCAGGCGGAAACTGCGAAGATGAGACGAAGGTTGGCGTGGGCGACGGGTTTATGTAACGACGACGCCCACATGATTAGTCCTACTCCTGCCAGGCTACCACATCCCGTTTTACAGGATTTGAGTTTTTAATTCAAAAAAGTTGGCCTAATTTAATCGTGGAATCTGCGTGGAAAGCTTTGCTCTTGGAAACGATGATGATGAGATAAATAAGTGGAAAATTGGACAGGAGAATGGAGACGAGCAATGCTGCATTGGAGCTGGGAGCAACAATGGAGAGACTGTGCCGTCGTGCCGACCGCCGGTGGCTGTTGCAGTCTGGCAGCCGGTGGTTGGCTGGGGCTAACGGAGCGTGGCGTAGCCACTAGCCCAACAGATAATTTGTTCCTATCCGAGCAAAATACTTGGAAAATAAGATAACATGCGGAGAGGTATGAGAAATACAAAATGAATGCATACCACTATAGAACCATAGCAATTTAGAAATTCCCACTTCAAAAATGTAACCATTACAAAATAATTGCCCAATGCCAAATTAATTTCGTTTGCTCTTGAGCAATATTTCTTCTGATGTTTGCCATTGCTCCGGCGAGCAGGTACGCAAGATAAGCCCCCATGTCAAAACTTATTTCTCAAATATCTCAACAACCAATCCGGTTTCTCAAATATCTGAACAACCAACCCGGATACATGACCTTTCAAGAGAATTCATGCATTGCATCATTCTTATTACATGGCATTTACCAGAAAACAGGGCATACAAAAGAAATGCAGAAAAACATCTCGGTTCTAACTTCTAAGCACAGCTTCAAACATCTCAGTTCTAAGCACAGCTTTATTAAGACGCTACTGAAGCATCACGTGCTCAATGCAATGCAGCAGTTTAGTAGAGCTAGTGGATCCAATTACAAGGTTGAAGAACTCCCTAGTAGCTTCTTGATGTCCTTCTGCAAAAATTTGCCAAAGTTAGTGTTGCGAGATGAGACAAGAAAACTCAAATGACCAAACCACGGACCAGGTCGATGTAAAATGGAACTTACCTCGATGCTCAGTGGGGAAGTTGTTGGTGCGTACCGCTCCACAACACGCCCCTCTTTGTCAACCAAGAACTTGGAGAAGTTCCATTTTATGTTCTCACCAAAGAGACTACCTTTGTTGGACTTCAGGAACTTGTAGATGGGAGCAGTATTGTTTCCATTGACATCAACCTAACAAATGAAAGTTAAAATTCGCTCAAAAAAATGGAAGTTACAAACTTCAAACTCCTTATATGCTAATCAGAATCACATTCAGAAGCATATCGATAATTCAACTGATGCATAAATTAAACAATGAAAGTGGTCCCTAATCACTGCCGTTTGTTTTTTTAAAACAATTATCAGATAGCCTTTGCAACAGAACAGTTAGTTCAAGTATTAGATTTAGTAGTATTACATTTTGTACTGTAGCTAGTCATGAAAGTCAAGCAGAATTCTTCCCATTTTGGCTTGGAAAATACAAAGGCAAAATAAATAAGTACTGTGTGCAGATTTACCTTGTCAAAAATTGGATACTCAGCCTTGAAGCGAGTACAAGCAAACTAACAATCTCCTCATTAGTGCCAGGCTCCTGCACACCAAACTGGTTGCATGGGAAAGCAAGGATCTCAAAACCTGAAGCCACATCAGATTGACAACAACATTTAGCACATCAATCATGTTTTGACATGAAGGAACCAATCTATATGAGCAACAGAGCATGTGCAGAAGACAAACTCCATAATTAAGGAATAAGGAGGCACAAGATTAGATACTTACCCTGGTCCTTGTACTTCTCATACAACTGGCTCAGCTCTGTGTAGTTGGAATTGGTCAAGCCACTGCAACAGAATAAAAGAGAAATGGTCATGTTAACAAAGAAACTTCGCCTATATTGATTGGAAGACTTTCTTGAGTCATTTCAACATAGCCGGTCCCAAGCCCGGATAAAGGAGGAGGGTGTGTTAGGTGCGGCTAGCCAACATTTCAAAACCAGCCACTCTCATGGATATGAAACCCACAAGAGATTCGTTGGGGCGTAACCCTCTTAGTGACGCGCTACATCGGAACCCGGGTGTAGTGTCAAATGTGCAAGGGCCGGGTCGTCATCCCCTTAGTGGCGCGTCGTATCGTGATCCGGGTACGATGATAAATGAGCAAGGGTCGGGTCGTCGCAACCTTTGTGACGCGCTACATCTGCGCCCGGGTGTAGTGAAAAATGAGCAAGGGTCTTCGCACTTCCCTCGACGGGTGCGAAGGGTAAGGAAGCTAGCCGAGCCAACTAGGATTCGTCTAGGTAGCTGGAATGTAGGGTCCCTAACGGGTAAGTTAAGAGAGCTAGTCGATACAGCAATTAGGAGGCGTGTAAATATTCTATGCGTTCAGGAGACTAAATGGAAGGGCCAGAAGGCGAAGGAGGTGGAGGATACTGGCTACAAACTTTGGTACACGGGGACAACATCAGGTAGGAATGGTGTAGGCATCTTGATTGATAGGAGCCTTAAGGATGGAGTAGTTGAGGTGCGGAGGCAAGGCGACCGGATTATCCTAGTCCAGTTGGTAGTTGGAGATTTGCCTCTGAATGTGATCAATGCCTATGCCCCACAGGTAGGTCTTTGCGAGAGCACCAAGAGGCAGTTTTGGGAAGATCTCGATAGCATGGTTAGTACCATGCCTATCAGCGAGAAACTCTTCATAGGAGGAGACCTCAACGGCCATGTGGGTGCGACTAATGTCGGTTTCGAGCGGGTGCATGGGGGTTTCGGGTATGGTAGTAGAAATCAAGAGGGAGAGGATGTTTTGAACTTCGCGTTGGCCTACGATTTGTTGATAGCGAACACCGTCTTTAAGAAGAGGGAATCCCATCTAGTGACCTTTCGTAGCGGACAACACCTGAGTCAGATCGACTTTATCCTTGCAAGGAGGGGGGATAGACGTGCTTGCTTAGATTGTAAGGTGTTACCTGGGGAGTGTGTTGTCCCTCAACACAAGCTTGTGCTGGCGGATTTTCGCTGTCGGGTACGTGTCCATCGGGACAATCGGGCCAAGATTGCGAGAACAAAATGGTGAAAGCTTAGGGGGGAAGCAGCGCAAACATTTAAGGAGAGGATGCTAGATGAGGGGCCGTGGGAAGAAGGAGAAGATGCAGATGACATGTGGCTAAAGATGGCAACATGTGTTCGGAAGGTGGCTTCGGATGTGTTTGGAGTGAGTAGGGGAGGCAAACGGGAAGCGAAAGACACCTGGTGGTGGAATGACGAGGTGCAAAGGGCGATTAGGGAGAAGAAGGAGTGGTTCAAGCGCCTCCATCATGACAAGAGTGCAGCCAACATTGAGAGCTATAAAATAGCGAAGAGGGCTGCAAAACGAGCGGTAAGTGTAGCAAAAGGTCAGGCGTATGATGACCTTTATCAGCGACTAGGCACGAAGGAAGGGGAGAAGGACATTTATAGGATGGCTAGGATCCGTGAGAGGAAGACGAGGGACATCAACCAAATCAAATGCATCAAGGATGGGACGGATCAACTTTTGGTGAGGGATGAGGAGATCAAGGACAGGTGGAGAGAGTACTTTGACAAGTTGTTTAATGGGGAGAATGAGGGTCCTATCTTGGAGTTGGATGACTCATTTGACGATACCAACAGATGTTTCATGAGGAGATTTCAGGAGGCAGAGATCGGGGAGGCTTTGAAGAGGATGAAGGGAGGTAAAGCGATGGGCCCTGACGGTATCCCCATTGAGATGTGGAGATGCCTAGGTGCCAGAGCGATAGTATGGTTAACTAAGCTTTTTAACCTCATTTTCCGGTCAAACAAGATGCCTGAAGAATGGAGGAGAAGTATATTAGTACTGATCTTCAAGAATAAGGGAGATGTTCAAAGTTGTACTAATTACCGTAGGATTAAGTTGATGAGCCATACGATGAAGCTCTGGGAGAGGGTTATCGAGCATCGCCTAAGAAGAGTGACAAGTGTGACCCAAAACCAATTTGGGTTTATGCTTGGTAGGTTGACCATGGAGGCAATTTTCTTATTACGACAGTTGATGGAGAGGTATAGGGAGCAGAAGAAGGACTTGCACATGGTCTTTATTGACCTCGAGAAGGCATATGACAAAGTACCGAGAAATGTCATGTGGTGGGCCTTGGAAAAGCACAAAGTCCCAACTAAGTATATCACCCTCATCAAGGATATGTACAGGATGTGGTGACGTGTGTCCGAACATGTGATGGCGACACCAGTGACTTTCCAATTAAAATAGGACTACATCAAGGGTCGGCATTGAGCCCTTATTTATTTGCTTTGGTGATGGATGAGGTCACAAGGGACATACAAGGTGATATCCCTTGGTGTATGCTCTTTGCTGATGATGTGGTGCTAGTGGATGAGACTAGGGCAGGGGTTAATAGGAAGTTAGAACTATGGAGGCACACGTTAGAGTCGAAAGGGTTTAGACTTAGTAGGACCAAGACCGAGTACATGAGGTGCGATTTCAGCGCGACTAGGAATAAGGAGGGAGACGTTAGCCTCGATGGGCAAGTGGTGGCCAAGAAGGATACTTTTCGGTATTTAGGATCGATGCTACAAAAGGATGGTGACATTGATGAAGATGTTAGGCATAGAATTTCAGCCGGTTGGTTGAAATGGTGTCAAGCTTCAGGCGTCCTCTGTGACAGAAGGGTGCCTCAGAAGTTAAAAGGTAAGTTTTATAGGACAGCGATTCGTCCGGTGATGTTATACGGTGCTGAATGTTGGCCTACAAAAAGACGACATATCCAGCAATTGAGTGTAGCAGAGATGCGTATGTTACGATGATGTTGTGGGCACACAAGAAGGGATAGAGTCCGGAACGACAATATTCGGGATAGGGTTGGGGTGGCACCAATTGAGAAAAAATTGATTCAACACCGGTTGAGATGGTTTGGCCATGTCCAACGAAGGCCTCCTGAGGCACCGGTGCGTAGTGGGGTTCTAAAGCGGATCGATAATATAAAGAGAGGTAGAGGTCGACCTAAACTAACTTGGGACAAGTCGGTTAAGAGAGACCTTAAGGAGTGGAATATCCCTAAGATTTAGCTATGGATATGAGCGTTTGGAGACTAGCAATTAACGTGCCTGAACCGTAATCTTTTTCTTGTACCTTTTATGTGTTCTTTGTTTTCATGCCTCTTTTGGGTTTCATCTCTAGCCTACCCCAACTTGCTTGGGACAAAAGGCTATGTTGTTGTTGTTGTTGGTCATGTTAATGAAGAAATAGCCAACATAGTCTTAGAGCAACTCCAACAGTTTTGCGTTTTTTGTTTGGCAAAAAATGGAGTTTGCCAACTCCCAAAAGAATATGGCAAATGTAAAAAGAGTCAATCTCTAACAGTTCCCCATTATTCACTTGACAAAAACAAAAATTATGGACCCACACATTATTTCCCCGCGTTTTTTCCTCTTTGCGAGCGCTGCCTTCTCTTGCGCGACTTTCTTCGCACCGTCGCCGGTCTTTCTCCGGGCGAGACTCCATCACGCCGGCATACACATTCACAGCATCACATCACGATGAGCGTGTCGACAACATGCCTGCTGCAGTCCAAGCCGATATCTATACGCTACATGCTCCTCTAGCTGCCATAACTCCTCCATCTTGTACAACCTGAGACCCTGACATTCTGTAGCATCCAGCATAGCAGTAGAACCTGACAGCCTGAGAATTTCTTTCACATCGATGCACAGTACCATGCACGTCGGTGACTATCAGGAACCAACACACACATGAAATACAGTCAAACAAAATATGATAGTTGCATCCTTCAATCAAATTTCCAGGATCATGGATCCGTGATTGCCGATTGGAAAACAAGATGACCCTCGCCCTTGCAAGTCGATCCGGTTGCAAGCAACTGGCAGGGGCGAGAACGGTGATCGAACCAACCGAGAGATTAAGTGGAATCCACGCGGCCACACCGGCACGGCAGCACTGCGACACCGCCACGACGGCCACTGCCCGTTCACAGCTTTGAGGAGGAGCGGCGAGGCCTGAGGGTCGAGTGTCGAGGGCCGAGTCTCGCCTGCCAGCTTCGTCTGCCCGACTCGCGAGGCGACGACGGCGAACGCCCGTCCGCCGCTCTGAGGCGGCACGGCAAGGCCCGAGGTTCAGTCCGATTCGATTCAATGCACAATCCCTCGATGATTGATCCGACTGGAGTGGAGCATGCTCCTTACGGGCCATCATGATCATCTTCTTGGCCGCCGGGATGCAATCCCTCGATGATTGATGCTGGATGCTGATGTCGCGGTACGGAGCAATCGCGCGGGAACTACGACGGCGGCGCGCGGTGGAAGGAGTACCCGCGCGGAAGGAGTCTATCTGTCGCGGCAAATCACCGATGCCAAGTCTGGCGGAGGTGCGCATATATGCCAAGTTTGGGCCTCTATTTGCCAAGTTGTCAAAATTGCCAAAGCCAATTGCCAAATTGTTGGAGAGTAACTTTTGTGTTTTTTGCCAAAAAACAAGAATGCCAAATCCAATTGCAAAACTATTGGAGATGCTCTTATACAATGGTTTTTTAAGTGTGTCTTAACAACGGTAAATGTGCACCTCAAGATCAGGGATATGTGCACCTCAAGATCAGGGGATAAAAAGACTATCCAAAAACGTATATATTCCTCAACGTACAGAGAAATAGAAAGAATAACATGACACTTAAATATGCATAAAAAGTCCAGTTGGCAGGTGTCCCAATATTTTGATGTCCATCTGCGACCACTACCACGATGTATGTTTAACAGGCAAATTCCTCCCATATATGGATAACTCAAATGCTGATTCTCAAGAATACAAATTACTATGGTGCTCTTTCTTAAAAACGAAATGGCAAGAGCCCTGCTCAGGAATACGGCTTAAACACCGACCACATCCAGCGGATCACATAAAAGATAAAGAACCCCAGGGAAAGACATTACTATGGCTCTCAGGGTGCGTGTTTAGCACAATATTTTTAACAGTAAAATGTTAAATTTGAATTTTCTAAGATTATTACATTTCAAGCATATGATGTGTATCTTTTATTGCTAGCTCCATTACACTTATATACACAAATGTAAAGCTCAAATGATGAAGTACAGTACACTAAATTAGAAGAACTGAATGAGCATATTGCCAAAGCACCAAAGCACTCTCCTACGGCCAGTTTCACCATGAAACATGGATCATTTCAGTATGAATAAGAGGACTGCATTACGCAATCCACATAAATTTTAAGGCCATGATCAATTTTGCAACACAATGGAAAATGGTGAGAAAGCAGTAGATTGGTACCACTGAGATGCAACATTGACTATGAGCAGAACCTTCCCCTTGTAGGTGCTAAGGTCCACGTCTTTCCCGCTAGCATCCTGCCATAAACACACACAAAAAAAAAAGATCATTTAGATTTTAGGAAAAGAATTCACACATCCGATGACTTTCGGGAACGAAGCAATCTTCAACGAAAACTGGAGTAAAACAAGACTTGAAAGCAGCGGGATCAGTGAGGGATCTATGTGCAAATACTAAACTCCGCGAGGAGATGTGTACAAACTTTGTAACTCTCGCTTTCAGAGGGAAATGGGGAATTGGTATTTTATACACGCGAGATTGGGCCGTTTTGCGCACCTTGACGGTGAAGTCGTGGACGGAGGTGGCGGAGGAGGCAGCAGCCATGCTGAACAGCGCGAACCCGCCGACTATCGGGCGTAGATCCAGCGACGATGAGACCGCGGCAGCGGCGCGGAGGATGCGCGGGCAAGGTGAGGACAGAGGAAAAGGGGAAGAGCTAGCGAGGCGACTGTGACGGCCGTACCGCAGGGGCAGCGCGGAGGATGGAAGGGTGGAGACGGGGACAGCGGCGCACGTTGGGAGGCGGAAGCGCAGGCGAGAGAAGAGTGGGGCGGGGCGGGGAGGCATCGGCGATCGGGCCGCGATTTTGTACAGAGCGGCGGTGCCGGCGGTACTGACTACTGATGGTTGAATGAGCGAAGTATCTTGCGGTGGGAGGCGGGCCCCACGGCCGTGTCATGTTGGCGGTGGCCACAGACAGGGGAGGCTTACGTCTCGCCACGTGCCCATGTCCCACGCGGGCGGGAGGGCTTGTCAGTGCTACTGGCACCGCCCGTCCGATGGGCATCCGACGGGCCATTACCGGTATCTTCTGCACGCGAACGCCTGACCCCGTGATTCGACAATGGATCATATCATCACAATTTTTTGTCATTCACCCTTTGGCAAGGCAATGGACAAGAGACGACACTAGAGCCAGGAAGAGGGGCTCCCCTCTCTAGGGCTACAGTTGAGAGAGGCGATAGAGAGGCGATTCATCCTCCCGCCGGTGAGGTCGCCGCTCCCCTTCGCCACCGGTGGCCTTCTGGCCTTCGGATTGGGGGGGGGGAGGGAGGAACGGTGGCTATCCGTCCAGCGGTGTAGGTTAGGTCCTAGGATAGTTAGGGTTAGTGTTCCGGCGGCAGCGTTGAGGCGGCGGCAGCGACGGCGCCATGGAATAAAGGTCCCCCGTGCTCTTTCCCGTCTCGGCGGCGCTTTTCTCCGGTGTCGACGACGAGCGCGTGGAGGTATGTTTAGGAGTTCGAGTTCATCGGTATTCTGCCGTCTTCGCGAGGTGGTGGACCTGGGGGTTCTTTAGAGTGGGTGGCCAGCGGCGCATCGATCTCCAGGAGCTACCCAGCGACCGGTGATGGCGGCGGCCCAGGTTCTTCATCTCTTGTTTCATATGTTGGTTGCCTTGTTTGGGTCTTCAGAGGGGGCTTTGAATTTGGAGGAGGGTTGGTGCTGGGTGCGGGCTTGGCTTCACTGCGACGGCGGACTTCATCACCAGCGCTTCCAACGTCGCTAGTTCTCGGTGTGTGGACTTGACGGAGGGTTGTTCTTCAACTTCGGCTCATTCGCGAGATTGAGCGGCTGCTACAGTCCACGTCGGTGGTTTCCTCCGATTTTGAGTTCGGCGACGGCGGGTGGAGGCGGTGTTCTTCGTCGTCGGCGGTCGCGGCGGAGTTCCATGCTCAGCTGGGCTGAGGACCAGTTTGTAATTTCTGTTTTCTTAGAGGTCCTTATCGCTAGTAGGATTGGACAGCTGTCCTCCGTAGACTTCTACAGTGTACTCGTATTTATACTGTATTGTTATTCGTATTAATACAGGTATACTTTTCAAAAAAAATTCACAATTTTTTGTACAAAAAAATGTCATTAACTCATTATCATAAAGAAGGCACATGGATATGTTATTATGTAGCCAAAGCCCGAAGGCACAAGATAGCTCTATGCACGCTGCCTCAAGAACTACTCCGTAAAAACAGAATAAAATCACAGTCTATGACGTGCAAATCCCATGGTAGGTTATCTAGACTTTACGTGATATTTACTCTAAAGAATCAACTCCACACAAGAATCAATACGGAACCAAAACTTTAACCAAACTGGCAAAGATACAAAAAAAAATGACTACTCATCGAATTCTGAACATCGAGCAAAGAAAGCACCAAAAAAATAAAAACCTCAATGCCCCACATTTAACACTCTGGATAGTAGAACGTGGTAATAGCTCCAAGCTTCGGTGTGATACATAGCCATTGTTGAATGGTGATGTCGGATCATGCCAAAATGACTTCAATACGGAACCAAAGCTTTGGCCAAACACGCAAAGATTGATTGTCAAAAAAAGGGCAAAGATAAAAAAAAGGCTACTCATGGAACTCACATAGAGCTAAGAAACACCCCCATAAGAAGACCTCAACGCCCAAAACAAAGTGAGTCTAAAAGATATTGCCCACAATTAAAGACTCAGATACCATAACGTGGTAACAACTCCGAGCTCCTGCGTGATATATGGCCATTGTTGAATGATGATTTCTAACCTTACTGACACCTTAAGGGGATAATGTCAAAATTACGTCTCTAAGAAGAAAACAAAAATAACATCCAAATTAAAGACATTTTCATCGCACCAACGAATAGAGGTAGGATTCACCCAAATCGATCACCAAGAAGAGGTAAAGGGGCACGTCGATGCTTCCCTTGAGTGGAGCGTGGTGCCCACAGGCATCGCCATCAAGAGTATGCAACGGGCTCTCCATCATTTCCTACAATGGCATCCCATCGTTTTACTAGAACAACTAGGTTGGAGTTGACAAATTGTTACGCCAAACAACATTCCTCAAGGGTCATTAGCGGAAGTCTTCGAATCCCGCCAGTAACCTAATCTGGAAAGATAAGATCCACTTTACACCATCTCTATTGTACAAAGCCAATCACAAATTGATCCTAGTGTAGTTTTGGTTAGGTGGTAACAACTACAACTAGGCCAAAATGGGTCACCCAACGCCAATAGGCCCTATTATGGATGTAGTGAAAGAAGTGCCATGAAAACCGCTGTAGAAACTGAAAATGACAAACCCATGCAAAAAAAGCACCCAGATAGTCTCGTGCCAAGAAAAAAAAAGAGCAAGCACCAGCCTGTTAAATGATGGCTAAACAGTGAACAGTGGAGGACTAGGGGAGCTCAGTGATCTATCGCGAGGCCAACTTCTTGAGCTTGTTGTAGATGGGCTTCGCCTCTACCGACGAGCCATAAGTAGTATAGTGTAACACCAGATGAGATGCTCTATAATACCCTGATTTTTGAAATTTAAATCTTAAATGAATTTGAGTTTATATATGCATAGATGTTTTACATTTCTAGGCCAATTATAAATATTTTATGAATTACTTTTAAAATATGTAGCACGTTAGAAAACATGCATTGTTGCATTCATGCTGCTGCACAGTTTTATGGTTGACTTGTTTGAGCCTGTTGTTTAATTCTTGCTTTGCTTTCTAACACCTAACATGTTCTAACTTGTCTCCTCTAATACTAGATTAACAAAACCTAGTCTAACTAGCCTAGGCCAGTCCCTAGTGGACCCTGGCCAACCCCAGCCTCTCTTGGCTAGGTGTGGCCAGCCACAACCCGCCATGGCCAACCTTGGCCAGCCATGGCCGAGACCAGCAGCAGCATGGCCGGCCAGTAGCGGCCATGGCTAGCCAGGCCGGCCAGCAGCGCCGCCAGCCACTGGGTGCAGCCCAGCAGGCCGCCAGGCCGCAACCCAGCTACGGCCCAGCCGCCAGCGCGCTCGCGCTGCGCCCTTGATGGGCCGAGCGGCCCAACAGGCCGCCGCGCGCCGCCCGCGTCGCGCCGCACCGCTGACGTCAGCCCTGCGCCAGCCGCTTGCGCCAGCACCGCGTCACTGCACCCAGACGCTGATAGGTGGGGCCCACCCGAGTGAGGCCCACCCGCACAGTGTCGTCTCCCTCGCGGAGACGGACACCGAGCGGGAGTCCGCGTGTCGCCCGCGCGCCGCGCGAGCACGCGGCCCAAGGATCCTCGGCCTGCTTTAAAGCCCGTCCGCTGCCTCCCTGCACCACATTTTGGAACCCTAGCCGCCACCCGGTGCCCTCGCCCTCGCCTTCGCGAAACCCTAGCCGCCGAGCTCGCCGCCGCCGTCGCCATCACCTCCATCTTCGTCTGCCGCCGAGGTGAGCCTGTGCTCGAGTTCTGCGTGACTGCGGGCGTCATGGAGGTGCCCTCCATGGTCATCCTTGCCCTCTCTGCGCGCCACGTCGCACCGCCATAGGTGCACCGCCGCCATCGCTCGCCGCCGTCGCGGTGGCCCGCCGTTTCGGCCTCACCCCGCCGCCTCCGTGCCGCGTCGCGGACGCGCTAACGCACGCGCGTCGCGCACGTGCCTTCTCCCTGGCCCCGCGTGCCTCGCAGCGCCGCCACCGCGAGGTCACCGCCGGCGACCATGGTCGGGGTCGCCGGGGATGACCCGCTCCGCCGCCGGTCCACCGTGGACCCGTGGACTTGGTCCATGGGGACAGTCCACGGCCGGTCCACGGGACCCGGACACTCCCACACCGACACGTGGCCGTCAGTGCGGGCGACACCGCCACCGCCGGCGCTTTTGTAGAAAAGCCCCATAGTTTTCTTTATTTATGATTTAGTCCTTCATAGTTCAAAAGTATTTAGGTTTTAGTCCTGTTTTCTGCAGATTAGCCCCTAGTCTTGTATAGGCCATAACTTTCACGTTTTAACTCTGATTTTAGCAAACTTATACTTTTTGGAATCGTCTCGATGAGTAGAATATTTCTATGCTATTGTTTGCTACTGTTGAGATGTTCTGGTGTACTGTCCTAATTAAAGTACGTTTGCTTGCATGTATTGCTTGTGTGTGATGATTGTGGCGTATAGAGAACGAGACGTGGGTGAACGAGGATCAGCAGGACCCGGAGGACTACATGCAGCAGGAAAACAACCAAGGCAAGTGCGGGCATTCTTTTGAACATATTGCGTCTATTCATGTTTAAGTAAATTCACTGCATGTGTCTTAAATCAGCAAACCATAGGACTTACTAGCCACTTTATCCAAAGATATCCCATGGGGGTATTAGTTGTTAGGTTTTAGGTTGCTAGTGCTCTATCTCATCTTTCACCATTTAATGAAGATAAAACTTGCTTCTTAAAATATGTTGGAGCCGTGGGCTCTTGGCTTCGGCCGTTGGAGAAGTTGATGCTGATCCGCATCGTTGGTTGGCGGTGAAAGACGGTGGAAACGGATGCTAGTGGGACTCGTGTTGACGAGGGTATCCGTATCTCCTCCCCCTTGTGGTCCTTTTATGGAGTGGCAACCTGGAACTTCCGTACATCTTCAGGCTAATGGGCTCTGGCTTGGTCAATTAGTAGGACCATCATGGGCAGGATAGACAGCTTACCGACGGGTGGCGATAGCTGTGGTCGCTGGGGCTTGTTTACAAGTATTTAGTATGGGAGGGGCTAGAGATCCGTGATGGGGGCGGCCTCACGGGGAAGTCGCCCATACGCTTGGACTCAAGGCTGGCGAGTTGTCACTGCCTAAGACCCTGTGAAAAGCCTTGTTGTGACCTCTGCCGGCCTGTCTCGGTAATGGGCTAAGAGGTTGGCCGCCTCGGGCATAAAGAGTAATCACAATCTGGAGTGAAAGTGTACACCTCTGCGCAGAGTTAAAATCGATATATCGTCCATGCTCACGGTCACGAGCGGCCAAGATCCTCGCAAAACTGTTAAATCACGGCGATGTTTTGAGGTTGCAACCTCAGGTTTTATCGGGATGGCTATCCTGTGTTCCCTTGAGATGACTATCTCATGCTTAATGTGGTTAATGACTTATGCTTATATCTGAGATGTTAAATGACACATTAATTGCTACTTGAACCTTAATAAAGAGTTGGGTGTTTCAACCAAGTTGATTAGAGAATAGGTTGCAATAAGTTATATCTTAATTGTTTAACTTTAAAATATTACCGCAGTCTAACTTTCAGCTTTACCTTGTACTAGCCTTGCATGTCATTATTTTTCGTCTGTACTTGCTGAGTTTCTACATGGAACTCACCCTTACTATTTTCCAACCAAAGGATGCTCAAGTGATGACTCGGATGGTGACTTTCCTGAGAACTATCCGGGATACTAGGCGTCGTGATGTTGCCGTCGATCTTCCTGTGGCGAGATGGAGTCGCTACGTCTACGTCGTCTTAGTTGCTTTTCGTTCTGGACGATGTTATTTATATTCCGCTTTACTCTGATGACAGTTATGTAATAATGGTACATTGTAATCGTTATACTATGTTTTATTCAAACACTGCGCTTTTAAATCATATAATTTATCGTTCATGTATGTAAGTTGTTCCTGGCGCAAATGAGCTTTTGCCTTGGTTTCATTCTTTCGAAATCAGGGTGTGACATGCTCCCCCTATATTCTCTAATCATTTTTCTCTAGCAGCAGCACATCTTAACATCTATATATGATCACACCCTGTAGGTTACATTAATTAGCTTTGTCTTCAAAATAATGCAATTCTGTGTCATATTTGATGTTTTAATATATCAAGTTTGACCAATTATATAGATAAAATAGTATAAATATTTACAGTATCAAATAAATACCATAAATTAATTATGAAATGTATTTTTATAATAAATTGATTTGGAACCATAATTTTGAACACTATTTACCTAGAAACTTGGTCAAACATAAAACATTATAACTAGCTCACGGATTTTAGGAACAGAGGTCGTATTTTGCAGCTACCACAAAAAGTGGAACAGAGCGTATTCCTATCTCAAAGTTTAGATAGACATCCTAATAGGCCAGACGCTAGCTAACAAGGTAGGTCATCTTAGTTGATCCTCCCACTCACCCAGCTTCAAATCTGCGTTGCTGAAGACAAGTCCATGACATTGACATTGACATTGACAATGACATTGACACTATTGACATATGCCTGTTCACGCAGACAGAATGTTACTCGAACTAAAGCCGGCAGATCACCAACGTTCCCCAGCAGACACACCAACTGTGTCGATCACCAACCCAAAAAAGACCCATGCGTATGCGGGGCCAGCACGCTCGGTGGCCAGAACGCAGAAGTGCGGAACGCACATAAGAGCACCTGCAGCTTCCTCATGTACAGAGAGACCAGGCTCGCTCTCCCAACCGCAGTTATCGTTTGCTGCAGCCTGCAGCTGCAGGGATGGCCGGCGTCCTGCCGAGGTTTGGCCCCTTCGGCCCTCTGCCGCCACGGGATGAGTTCGGGATCAAGGAGACGAGGCCCCGTCTCGCCGGCGGACGGGCCGGCGGGTACGACCTCGTGGAGCGCATGGAGTACCTGTACGTGCGCATCGTCAAGGCGCGGGACCTCAAGTGGAGTGGCGGCTTCGACCCCCTCACCGAGGTGAAGCTCGGGAGTTACTCCTGCGCCACGCGGCATATCGAGAAGACGACGAGCCCAGAGTGGAACGACGTGTTCGCCTTCTCGCGGGAGCGGATCCAGGCGTCGTTCCTGGACGTGGTGGTCAAGGGCAAGGGCTTCGCCAAGGACGACTTCGTCGGCCGCCTGCGCTTCGACCTGGCCGACGCCCCCTTCCGCGTGCCGCCCGACAGCGCGCTCGCGCCGCAGTGGTACCACGTCTTCAACAACAAGGCGGAGCGCGCGGGCGAGGTGATGCTGGCCGTGTGGTTCGGCACGCAGGCCGACGAATGCTTCCCGCTGGCGATGCACGCGGACGCCGCGTTCGCCTTGGACGCCAAGCTCGCCGCGCACATCCGCTGCAAGCAGTACACCGTGCCGCGGCTCTGGTACGTCCGCGTCAATATCATCGAGGCCCGCGACATCGCCTTCGTGGACAAGGCCCGCGTCGGCGAGGTGTTCGTGCGCTCCAAGATTGCCGCACAGGTGTTCAAGACCAAGACGTGCGTCGCCCGCCTGCCGACGTGCGGCTGGAACGAGGACCACCTGTTCGTCGCCGCCGAGCCGTTCGAGGACAACCTCATCCTCTCCGTCGAGGACCGCGTCAAGGTCGACAAGGAGGAGGTCATTGGCCATGTCCACATTCCGTTCAAAGAATTCGAACGACGGTGGGACATGCGCCCGATTCGCCCCAGATGGTACGTAGGTGCATTTATCTCATCAAAGATCAATCAACAAAGAAAATTCGAAGATTCATATATTATTCACCAAAAAAATCAAGCAAGCAGAACTTAATTGCGAATCGATAGGTTTAATTTGGTGCGGCCAGAAGGAGCTGCCAAAATCGACAAGTTCTCTGCCAAGATATGCGTCCGGCTCAGCCTCGAAGGCGGATACAGAGTGCTGTCAGAGCCGGTCCACTACCTGAGCGACGTCCGGCCGGCGGCGAGGGAGCTGTGGTGCCACCGCCCGCCCATTGGCCTCGTCGAGCTCGGCATCCACAATGCGTTCGGCCTGAGAGGCACGCGCACGCGCGACGGCCGAGACTCCTGCGACGCCTACTGCGTGGCCAAGTACGGCGTGAAGTGGTTTCGCACACAGACCGTCATCGACAGCCTCGCGCCGCGGTTCCACCAGCAGTGCTTCTGGGAGGTGCACGACCAGTGCACCGTGCTCACCGTCGCCGTCTTCCACAACTGCCAGATAGGCGAGAAGGGTGGCCTTGTGTCCGGCGATCCCGTCAAGGACATTCTCCTCGGCAAGGTGCGCATCCGGCTGTCCACGCTTGAGACCGGCCGCATCTACACGCACGCGTACCCTCTCATCTCCCTTCACTCCGGCGGCATCAAGAAGATGGGCGAGATCCAACTCGCCGTGCGGTTCTCGAGCACGTCGACGCTGGGCTTGCTCCAGACGTACGCACAGCCGCACCTGCCGCCGATGCACTACCACTGCCCGCTGGCCATCGTGCACCAGGAGACGCTGCGGCGGGAGGCGGTGGCGCTCATCGCGCACCGGCTGGGCCGGATGGACCCGCCGCTGCGGCGGGAGTGTGTGGAGCACCTCTGCGAGGCGCACTCGCACCGGTGGAGCATGCGGCGCAGCAAGGCCCACTTCTTCCGCCTCATGGCGGCGCTGGCGCCCCTGTTCGCGGCGCTCAGGTGGTTCGTCGACGTCTGCCACTGGAAGAACCCGTGGACCACCGTCTCGGTGCACATCATCTACGCCATGCTGGTGTGCTGCCCCAACCTCATCCTGCCCACCTTCTTCGTCTACAAGTTCGTGCTCGGCCTGTGGAACTACCGGTACCGGCCGAGGCACCCGTGGCACGTCGACACCAAGGTGTCGTACGCCGAGATGGCGCACGTGGACGAGCTAGCCGAGGAGTTCGACGAGTTCCCGACCAAGTGTCCTCCCGACGTGGTCCGCATGCGGTACGACAGGCTGCGGAGCCTCGGGGCGCGGATACAGGAGATGGCCGGCGACGTCGCGTCCCACGCCGAGCGAGCGCGGTGCGCGATGACGTGGCGCGACCCCCGCGCCACGGCCATGTACCTCCTGGCATGCCTGTTCCTCGCGGTGACCACCTTCCTGGCGCCGTTCCAGGCGGTGGCGCTGCTCACGGGGTTCTACGTGATGCGGCACCCGGCGCTCCGGCAGAGGCTGCCCGACGTGCCGTCCAACTTCTTCCGGCGACTGCCCTGCAAGGTCGATTGCCTGCTTTGATTGCGGATCAAGAATCAAAAGACGTTTCAGTCTATAAGACCGTAATTTGGTATTTTAGCGCTGTTCCTGTTCGCCTCTTCAAATCTAATGGTTAGTCTGTAATATTACTCCGTACCATTTATAGAGGTTGCGACTTGCACAGCACGGTTTGCCGCTCGTGTAATATAAGTCAGTCATTAGTCAAACGACCCTTACAAGATTTTCAGTTTGCAACCCCATTTGCCCTCCGAATTACTGCTCCCCCGACCGAAACACAACCGTTGATCTCATCTAAGCATCCGGTGTCCCTGAACTTTAGAATGACAGCCAGCAGCACCCTTGTCCGGCAATGCCTCGCGCTCCTCCGACGGCCGAAAAGCTCCGCAACCCCGCTCGTTCCCACCACCGCCGCACAGCTCCACGCACTCCTCCTCAAGTCCGGTCACCTCCACCGCGACAGCCTTCATCTCCTCTTATATTCCTACTGCACATGTGGTCGTCCCTTCGACGCCCACAACCTGCTCGCTCAAATGCCCCAAAAGCCCCCGGTTTCAGTCTCCAACACCCTCCTCCGCTCCTACACCGGTCTCGGCTTCCACCGACAGGCCCTCGCTCTATACGCACAGATGCGCCCCTTCGACCACCTCACCTTCACCTTCGCCGCCAAGGCCTGTGCGGACCTCCGTCTCAGGCGCCATGGGCGCGCCGTGCACGGCCGCGCCCTCGCCGCGGGCTTGGGCCGCGACGCCTACGTGCAGAACGCGCTTGTGTCCATGTATATGCGCTGCAGAGACATGGCCGCGGCGGAGACAGTGTTCGGCGCGCTGCGGAGCCGGACAACCGTGTCGTGGAACACGGTCATCGCCGGGTGTGTCAAGGACGGCCGCGCGGAGAGGGCGTTGGAGGTGTTCGAGACCATGGTTGGTCGTGGCGTGTGCATTGACCGTGCCACGGTTGTGTCAGTGCTGCCAGCCTGTGCGCGAGCCATGGACTTGCACATGGGGAGAGCTGTGCACCGGTTGGCTGAGGTGAGAGGCTTGGGGAACTATGTCGCGGTGAAGAACGCTCTGATCGACATGTATGGGAAGTGCGGGAGGTTGGAGGATTCAAGAAGGGTGTTCGATGAAGACAGCTATGATAAGGATGTCATTTCTTGGACAGCGATGATTGGTGCGTACGTGCTGAATGATCATGCGAGCAAGGCCTTTGCTCTTGGTTCTGAGATGCTGGTGACCAGTGATGCACAGCCTAATGCTGTGACCATGGCGCATCTGCTCTCAGCTTGCGCCAGCTTGCTGTCAGGGAAGCATGCCAAGTGCACACATGCATTGTGCATTAGACTTGGGCTTGGATCAGATACTGTCGTTGAGACTGCACTTGTTGACTGTTACGCAAAATGTGGTTATATGAGGATGATAGACATGGTGGTGGAGAAAGGATCACGACGGACTGAAACATGGAATGCAGCAATCTCTGGTTATACTCACAGAGAACAGGGAAAGAAAGCTCTAGCACTGCTTAAGTAAATGCTTGCAGAATCAGTGCGTCCAGATTCTGCAACAATGGCAAGCGTCATCCCAGCTTATGCAGAGTCCGCAGACCTGGTACAGGCGAAGAACATACACTGCTGCTTACTGATTCGTGGATGTCTTGGGAGTACAGATATTGCCACTGGTCTGATCGATGTGTATGCCAAGGCCGGTGACTTGGGTGCCGCATGGGAGCTCTTCCAGTGTTTGCCTGAAAAGGATGTTGTTGCCTGGACAACTGTCATCGCCGGATACGGAATGCACGGGCATGCCCAAACTGCCATCCAGCTATATTCCAGCATGGTGGAGCTGGGGGTGATGCCGAACACCATCACCATGGCCTCCTTGTTATACTCTTGCAGCCACGCTGGCATGGTAGACGAAGGCCTCCGGCTGTTCAACGTCATGCGCGGCGTCCATGGCCTGATGCCAAATGCAGAGCACTACTTGTGCCTGGTTGACATGCTTGGGCGTGCTGGGAGGATCGAGGAGGCCTACCGCCTCATCCAAGACATGCCATTCGAGCTGAGCACCTCGATGTGGAGCACTCTGCTGGGTGCCTGTGTCCTCCACGAGAATGTTGAATTCGGGGAGGTTGCTGCTAAACATCTGTTTGAGCTTGAACCGGATAACTATGGGAATTATGTGCTCCTTGGGAAGGCATATGCTGCAGCTGGCAGATGGAGCGATGTTCAGGATCTGCGGAGAGTGATGGAGGGAAGGGGTCTTCACAAAGATCCAGGATCTAGCGTAGTTGATGCAAAGTCTGTAGTGTGCTGAAGCTGAACCACGATGCAGAGTCGTGTGACAGATAGAAAACAATGATTCTTTGATGTGTCAGTTTACAAAGAAAAAAGAAATCATATGCTCTACGGGCCTACATCTAACAAGTACTCCCTCCATTCTAATTGCTCTACGGGCCTACAGCTAATAAGTACTCTTTCCATTCCACATTATAAGATGTTTTGATTTTTCTAGATGTATTTCTTTTATTATACATCTAGATATGATGTATATAAGTGCATATAGAAAAAAAAACTATATATTAAAGAAACCAAAATATCTTATAATTTAAAATGGCTTGAAATGGCCGAGTGCACGCCGTCGCTTTGATGCTAGAAAGTAGATACAATTCTGCCGATGCAGGAGAGGCTGCCAACGAATTACAGGGACGGGTGGTGGCGCGCATGTTGGTTGCGCACAAACGTTTCTGGTTCTCACACACCAAGGGGGGGACATGCTTGGTCAAACGTCCCTCCCCGGACGACGGACGTGGTGGCATATCATGCAAGCCTCCATCCTGGTTTGCCCACCCGCTCCCTCTATATCTGGCCTCCTCCTCCCCCTCTTTCAGGGCCTTGAAATCTCGCCCCTCGTTGCAGTTGCCCACATCCCTCTTTCTCTCCTCCTCGCCGGCCGAACCGCTGATTGTTTCTCAACCAGAGGGAGGAAGAGATCGAAAGCGTCAGCCATGGTGGGTATACCTGATCCGTTTCTTTCTCTCAATCAATGTAGTTCATGACATGTTCTCTGATGTGGTGGGTTGTAAGTCGAACTCGGCGTCTGGAATGGCCGTTTGTGACCAATGCAAACTCAAGTTCCTGGAACTCAAGGCGAAGAGGAGCTTCCGTTTCATCGTGTTCAAGATCAACGAGAACGTGCAGCAGGTGGTGGTGGACAGGCTTGGGGAGCCTGGTGAAAGCTACGATGCCTTCACTGCCTGCTTGCCCGCCGACGAGTGCCGCTACGCGGTGTTTGATTTTGACTTCGTCACTGATGAGAACTGCCAGAAGAGCAAGATCTTCTTCATCTCTTGGTAACTCTACAGCCTGCGCGTCTCTTTTTGGTTTGATTTTGTTCTTCGTTGAAAACGTTCCATTTCCATTTCATCTGATTCAGTTTGGTTAAGCTTTGCTATGGTACGATTTTGATCGGTGATGATTGCTGATTTTTTTCCATAAGACATCTATAAATAGCTTATATTGCAGTTTGGTCATTGTTTTTTTTCATCATTGTTTCAACCTTTGCGACTTGATCCAAATTATCACATCAAAACAACAAACACATTATAGAATGAAAAAAAGCATCAATCAATATGTTTTCTCATGAACCATTATTGGATGGTTGGATATAGATTAGCAATTTACTATAGGGAAAAAACCTAAGTTCCGCCAAAATAGATGGCATTCTCTCATGAGAAGTCAACTTTGTTTTCACATTATAGAATAAAAAAAAAGCATCAATCAATATGTTTTCTCATGAACCATTATTGGATATGTGGTTAGATATAGATTAGCAATTTACTATAGGGGGAAAAACCTAAGTTCCGCCGAAATAGATGTCATTCTCACTTCATGAGAAGTTAACTTTTATTTTTAACTTTAACCAATTATATATTAAAGAATACTTTCAATTCAGAAAATTATATATTAAATAATATTAATAATTATAATACATAATTAGTATAATCATATAGATCATTAAATATACTTTTAAAATAAACTTATATGGAGGTATAAATGTTACCACGATCTCTATTTTGGGATAGAGGGAGTTTTTCTCAAAACAAAACAAATATAACTACAATTTTTGTAGTTACTAAAATTGTCCATGTTCATGTGAATATGTGGTTTTCAAAGGTAAAATATCATGCCCAGACAATCATTTTGTTTGTCCTTAATCCTTCACCAGTTAAGTGATTGCAGGGAATAAATCGATAGGAAACGCAATACAGATGCATGTATCATAGACGATTGGCCAATTAACCGTGTTTGAAACGCTGTGCATCTTAAGAAACTGAAACCTAGCATCTCAAGGAACTCATATGAAATCTTTTTTGAACGCAATAACTCATACGAAATCTCTAATGCACCTTTATATGCTCAGATGCTAACATCCAGGCAGATGCTGCCATGATCTTTTCCCCTCTGCTGAATTTTGTGGAGCCAGACAATTTAGCAGCGTGAATTCAAAACAAATACTTACAGGCTACATGCAGTTTCGTATAAATCTTTATTTTCAATGAAGTAAACATAAATCTTTGATCGAGAATGCATTGAACAAAGGTCATTAGATTCTTAAGCATGATTAAGCGAAAAAATAGACACGCTACCTTTGTTGGTAATTTTTATGTATATATATACTCCGTATTTTTAATTTTCTATGTGTGACACATGCACGGAAACGAGGTTTGACTCGGTGTGCTGCTTTTGCATCAAACTCTCACGCAGGGCCCCAGATACATCGAGGGTGCGAAGCAAGATGCTGTACGCAAGCTCCAAGGACCGGTTCAAGAGGGAGCTCGACGGCATTCAGGTGGAGCTCCAAGCAACTGACCCGAGTGAAATGAGCATGGATATCATCAAGTCGCGAGCCCTCTGAAACACACCGGCCGCTGCACGCTGCAGGGGCCCATCAGCTCTTGCATGCCCTTCGATTCCTTCTGTGTTGGTGACGGACTGACGGTCATCCGTTTTCGTGTCCTTTTTTCCTGGAAGCAAAAGCCATTCTGTATGAGACTGTATGCCATTTTCCCTCCTTTTTTCACTATCTCTGCCGTAGTCCTGCTACTGCTGTAAACTAGAACTTATTTGGTGTTTTATCTCGTGGCATTGTCGAGTCTTTTATGTGTCTATGCAATGCTAGTTCTGAAGCCTAATGTACCCTATTTTAATCACCGAATTATTAAAGTTTGATGTGTTATATTCTCAAAAAAAAAGTTTGATGTGTTATATGTTGATCCTGCGCAGGAGAACACATATCCTGTGCTCCCATCATCCTAAAAAACTGTGGTTCCAAACTCCCATTCACGCCCGCCCTCACGCCCCCAACCCCCTAAAAAAGTGTTTGAAATGTTCAACCAGAAATATGAATGGATAAAAGATGAAAACATCCATCTTCATAAAGAAAAAATAAGGATGAAAAAATAAAAATTCTACAATTGAGAAACCAAAAAGATAAAAATCAGGATGCTGTTGATCGGGTTGCGGATTGGGATAAACAGTGCATATGACTCTGTTATATCATTATTATCTCTTTTTTGTTTCTCCTTGTAGAATTTTTTGTTCATCCTCAAAATTAATATGGATGTTTTCATCATCTATCTATTCATACTTTTAGTTGAATTATTCAAACACTTTTTGATGGATCTTTTTAAACGAGCGCATGAGATCACCTAAGGGCACGGGATCACAGGATATGTGCTCCGTGTGCATACGTATCGTTGCAAATACTACTCCTTAATTAGGCCGTCAATCCTCGCGAGACGTGTTGAAAAGAAGATACATACAAATTTGAATATGCGTTATAAATGTTTTTTAATAGCCCCGTCAAAAAGCATTCTCAAAAGCTAAAATAAACAAATTTTTTTCTATGACCAAATATGTATATCATTTTTGGACGGAGGGAATATGATAGGGACATACTAACTCGAACAATTCCATCACTCAAAAGTGAAAAGGCACCGGGTTTAATTTGCTAGAGCATATAGCCATATACACATTTATTATAAAAGAAAATGTAGGTTTAGGACGTCTGCAATAGTGTTAGCCAGCTTATGTGGGAGTGAAAGACAAAAACAAAGAATATTTTATATTTTATATTTTTCTTTGTACTATTGGACACATGATTCTCTCTCATATTCTTGAACTATGTGAAATAGACATTTATCTGTTCATCGCTACTAACTACTATCGCTTCTACTTTTTCTATGTCCATGTCAGAATAGTCAACTAAATCGCTAGTTGTTGGGGACATCCTTAGGCCCTCGACTTGATGGTATATGGACTCGAGCTTCACGATGATCTCAACGTTAGTTTTAAACTTTCTCCTCCTTGGTTCCTATATGAATTCATTGGTGTATAAGTATAATAAGTAATCATCATTGGTGTGAGTTGCAATGCAGTGCGGGGAAGAGATAAATTGACTTTAGACGCAACATAGAACATAGATAGAGAAATTAAGTTAACATGGCCCTTAAGTTCTAGACTCAATGGTTGTCCACCTGGTAGGGGTGGGGTGGGCTGTTCAAATACCATGTCGGACTATCCGGATAGAGGGCGTTGAACTATTATATGACCTAGTGGTCTATCTACCCAAACAAAGAGGGACTTGTATATTTTTAAGGTGCACTCTGTTGGTGGCCCTTAACACACAATTCTAACTGCCAAAATCCGCTCAAACAAATACCAAAACTTAGAATTAGAGTTTATAAACTAACCAAGTCCACGAGTTTTGATGATTTACCATTTGAAGGATGACAGGTTGGGATTACACATAAATGAGCCTAAAGCGTACAAGAAATGGGCAAAATATATACCTGAGAAGGCCCACAGCCAGACAAAACAGGGCCAAAAAGAAAGGAGAACAAGGACAAACCCAAATCAAACCACCTCATCTCTGCAAAGCCACCACATAAGCTCACTTAAGAGGTCTGACAGAGTCAACCCTCCTAAGATGGGGCCAAGGGCCCTAGTGGGGGTGCAACCACAACCCTAGTGGCCCTGTTCAGGCCCAAACTTCATGGGCCACCTCTTACTGCCTTCCCATGGTCGGTTCTGGTAGGGACGTCAGTAAAATCAATGCTGAGGAGGCGGTTTGTTCCTTCCATTTAAGGGGATTCAGGGAACAATCCTTCCATCTGAGGAGGCAGTTTGTTCATGTAACACCATGGTGTTAAGCATGCATTATCTTGCATCTCATGAGCATAATCATCTCTTTGCATAGTCATTGTTTACATGAAATGATAAAAATGAAAATTGTGCTTGCTTTGATTTGAACTAGAGCTATGGGATAGGTTGCTTGTTTAGGGTTGAGTGTTAAATGAAGTTTGTAGAGAAAATTATTTGGAGCAAAACTTATTTTTGGGTCATTTCATGAAAAGGCTTGGAAGTGGGTCAAAAATGTCAAAAACAGTTTATAAAAATGTTTTTTCTTTTAATTTTAAATGGATTTTAAATCCCTATTTTTGAATTTCAAATTCTAAGCATAATTAGGCTTTGATGTTTAAAAGTGAAATGTTCTACTCATTGAGAGCAACATTTCATCTTTTACAAGTTTCTTCAAATTCGGATTATTTTAGAAAATATAGAGTAAATTAAGTTCTGCACGAATCTTAGCGCACTGGGACCCACCTGCCAGTCTCTTCTTCTTCCCTCTCTTCTTCTTCCTCGCGACGGTGTCACGGCCGACGCCGGCCATGCGGCGACCGTACGCCGGGGCGCTGCCGCTGCCCGCTGTTTGGCCCCCGCTTGCACGCACCGCACACCCCCGCGTTCGCCCGACCCCACTGCCGCCCACGCGCCCCTCCGCTCGGCCCCGCTCCGCTCGCATGCGTGCCACGCGCGCGTCGATGCCCGATGCCGTGGTCCGCCTGTCCGAGCTCGAGCGCCGGCTTCAAGGCGACCAGACCGCGTCACTCTCTCCCTCACTCTCTTCCCCATCTCCAGACGCTCCCTCTCGCCTCATTTCCCTTCGCCAGAACTCGAGCGCGCTCGGAGCCCGCCATTGCCGCCGCCCCGAAGCTCGCATCGCCACCGTGCCTCATAGCCCTGTCACATTCTTCCCAGAGCTCGCCAACAGCTCCGTCTTGACGTGAGACGCGTCTTGCGCAAGCTCACTGCCCCCGAGAACCCAGGTAGAGACCGAATCGACCGTTTTCCCCTCCACCGGCCATGGCCGCCTCGACCGCTGCGCGGTCCGCCATGACCAGCAACCCCTTTCTCCCTCCTTTAGCTCGAGCATCGTGACCGCCTGCATGAGTAGAACCGATTGAAGTAGCTAATGGGATCGATCAGGGTTTGTACTCGTCGGATTTTGGCCGACCGCCGTCATGGGTCGCGCCGCCGCTCATCGGCCGCTCACACGGAGCTCACTCTGGTGGACCTTGGCCTTCATGTGCTAGTGCAATCGAGTCGCCCCGACTTCAATTAGGTCGCAGGATGGTTCTTGGGCCTTGTTTTGGCCGGAGTTGGCCGGCAGCCGTCGAACCGTCGACATGCACACCGCCGCTCGCCGGCGTGCAGCACTGTCGTCATTCCGGCCAGCCATTCTTCGCGTTGTCTGGTTAGTTCGAGTCGCCTGGACTCGCTGGAGCTAGTAGGCTAGTTCTTGCGCCCCGCCGTGGCCCGAGATGGCCTGCGCACCGTCGACCCTCACCGCCGTCCGCCGTCGCGCGTGGTCGTCGGTCAAAATTGCACTAATAGCCATCATTTTGTACACCGTTGGGTTTGTAACGTTGAGTTGAGTCGACTGGTCACCGTAGTTTGGCCGGAGACCTTGCCGCCAGCGAGATTGCCGACCGCCGGCGACCTTTCCCCTCGGCGTGGATCACGAGCAGAATATGTTAATCTTTCCCGGACTTAAGTGCAAAGTGGCCAGACTCAGAGAGTTTTAAAATAGGGCTCAGTTAATTTCTAGAAAATCCAGGGTTCCCGGTGCAAAACGGTTTTCTTTTTCGTTTTAAAGAATCTATTTCCAGATTTTTGTAAAAGCTTTGAAAAATCATATCTTCCTCATTTTTAGTCCAAATGAGTTGGTTCAACTTGTAGTATTTTTCTTTTGGGGAGATCTATGTATGAAAAATATGAAATATGAATTTTGTGATACTTTTCTGTATAGATTTATTTATCCCTATTAAATGCCTTTATCTTGGAAAATGCATAAGTAATTCTCTGTTACTCAGAAAAATGTAAAACTAAGTTTGTTAGTCTTCTTATGTCATGCTTTATCTGTGAAAAATATTGTGAGGCTATGTCATGTGTAAATATTGTTCTGTCTATTTATGGTGCCTATTTCAAGTAGATGGTAAATAATTTATAATAAATAATATATAAGTGATTTATGCATGAAACTTTTTGGAGAGTATTTTGATGCTAATCTAGAGCTAAGAATGTTCTGAGATCTATTGTTTCATTTTTTATATACAAATTATTTTATGCCCAGTGAATTGTGCTGTCTTGTCATTTTTGTGTAGGATAAAGTACTTACTGTTTTGATCTGAAAATTTTATGGTAGTCTACATTAGACATGCTTAAGCTTCTGTAATTTTTATAGAATTTTCTGAGTAATCTAAAGTCATGTTGCAGTTCTGCCCTAATTTTTTCTAGTAATTAATAATGCTTTAAGTTATTATTTCATGTGTATAATAATGCTTTTTCTAAGGTTTGTGATAGGTGAAATCTGTTATTGGTTTTGGTTCAGTAGAGAGTAGTGTGCAAAACAATAGTCGTTTATAATTCCTTTTAATGTGTAAGTAAATTGTAATGTGAGGCTTGTATAAGATTTGATTGTAGAAGAGAATGCAGATGACATGTGCTTATCATGCATGTTTTAAAATTATGTCAATTATCTTCGATGGAGCATTCATTCACATCAGCATGTACCTTTGTATTTACTATGTATTTGTGGTATTCATACGCACCATGCATCATACAGGATCGTCAGAGCTCGAAATGGTAGTTCCCGGAATACAAGGAGAGGAAGGCCAGCAGGAAGCCTTGGTGCAGGGATAGCAGCAGAAGAGGATCCCGAGGTTGATCTTCCCGAGTGTCCCGACCATCAGCCAAGCTCTTTCCTAAAAGACAAGCCCCGGAGCATTCTCCCTGTGGTTTGCAAAATATCTAACTTGAGTCCTTTACTTGTTTGATGCATTAAGTTATAGGCGTTGTTTTATACCGTTGCTGCATTACTTATATTCCTTGCCACTGTTATACTTCAACCCTGTTAGGTTCAGGTGCGATTATCTGCTTAGCCCTGCTTTAACTAGATCGGTAGAAGTTGGGTGATTTTCTATCATCCGCGAGTTATAGGTGGTTACTCGGAATGGTTGAATACATTGTTATCTTGGATCACCATGTGGAGATAATAAATCGAGACCGGGTGGGATTGGTGTTGGGACTGAACTGGAGGTTCGGTGAGGTTATCCTGTATGTGTCGAACTAGGACCCCGTCCGTTGTACATCCACAAGTCATATTGAATTTATGCCTCACATTTAGCTGGAAGGATAAGTCGTTCCGACCGCGAAGCCTGAGTTTGATTTGGACCGGGAGTTGACCTGCTGTACGCATCCTATTGGAGAAGATGGGAGACCACGGGTTACGCGGAGAGTAAGTCCAAGGTTAGGATCGCCCTGAATAAGGCAGCCGGACGGTTCCTGGATACGATGGTACCTGTTGATCCCGCGACTTATCCGAATTGAATCTTCGGTGATCTATAGCTCACTTTAGCGGGTGAGTGTGGTTTGTGTGAGGAATACCCGCCAGCTGGTTAGTAATCGATTATAATCGCCATCGTTCCTAGACAGTGAACACTTGACTTGAGCAGCGGCATCGTAGTAATAACTTGAATAAAGAGATGAGATGGTTGAGCCGTGATGTTGAAAGGCACTCAACCGGAATTGATTACTATTCTTGTTGAATAATTATTACCATGCTTGTTTAGTACAAGTGCTAATTTAGCATGATAAGGTTAATCAAATTAAAATACAATGCTAGAAGGTTATGGTCAAACCTTTCTTTAATGCAAGCTTTTCTGCAACTTATGAGTCAGCTATCCAACTTATCCAGCCTTGCATACTCCTTGGAGTCAATTTATTTTTAGTTTATGACGGGTAAGTCTAGCTGAGTACATTCTCGTACTCAGGGTTTTATTTCCCATGTTGTTGTAGATGGTGAGATGTTTTATGGCTATTGCCAGCACTGCTTCTATCCCGCGTTGGGTGATGACTAGACCTTGGGCATGGTCACTCCACTCTACCTTATGCTTTTGCTGGATATTGACTGAGGACCTGGCACTGTATTTGAACTAAGTGTGTGTGCATTTGAACTTAATCGCTTCCGCTATTTCGAAATTTGAACTTGGTTTGTAACAACTTTATTCGTACACCGATTGTGTAAAACTATGTGCGAATTATGTACGTTGTGAAGGGTGAACGCTAAACTTATTACGATCTTGGTCGTGCTGAAAATATTTGAAATCCTTCGAGATTTCAGTATGAGCCGTCTTAGTGGCGAATTATGTCCTTGTGCTCTAATAAATTGGTCGGTTCTGTCACAGCTCATTCCATTTGAGGTGGTAAAATAAAGACTCTTAAGAGGACCTTGATTAACAGAAAATTTAAGAGGACCTTGGTAGGGGTGCAGTTTGTTTATTCCTTCTTGCTTGTGCTATTTGAGTCGCGATAGGGATTAGCCTTTTGGCGAGGCCAACTGGATTGTTGATATCCAGAGGAGACGTGGTGCTAAGATTGCAGGTCTTAGGTATTTGTGATTTGAAGTCAAATCATTGTGTTGCTTTTCGACTAATTCAATAGTTATCTTGAACCTAACAGAAGATCGAGAACCCTGTCTCCATCACCTTGGTTGTGGTCGTTGATGATGCTCCGCCAAGTGTTCTCTGGTGTCTCTGCTTCGATGGGTCTCCTCCTCTAGCATCTCTGCTTCGTTGGTGCTCTTCTTGATGGTGCTAGGAAATCTAATATCGGGTGGTGTTTCCACCGCTGATGCCATCCTCTCTAAGGATTCCTCCCTATGGACACCGTTGAATGGTGTTATGTGGGTCCGGAAGTGCTATATGTGAAGCATCCTCAAATTTTCCACGAAGGGAAAATCCACAGAATGAATAATAATATAAAAATATAATTTATCACATTATTATATAACAGTTGATAACCAAATCCATACATCGAAACTATATAAAGGAGTACATAAATAGGGCTTACATCATTTATTACTTCGCCACATGGCGAATCATTAGAGTACAAACATCTAGAACAGCTGCGGAAGTAGAAGAGCATTCGCGGGAGGATCTCCATCAACCATCTTGAGCGCAAGCATGAGACCTTCTAATCCTTACAATTCCAACATCACTGTGAAGCAATTAAATCTGCGCACTGCCAGATGTGTGCAGGCCATGGTCAGCACCGATGAGCTTTAGTGAAAAATAAACAAGGGATCTAGCGATCCTATAATTTGGCTGTGGTTTTTCTATGCATACAAGTAGTAATCAAATTTATAACAATAAGTCAAGTTTTAACACATTCTCATCCCACACACACCCCTCCAACCACCATCCCATCCATCCCATATCCATCTCCACATCTCCATCGCCATCACCATCAAAACTCACTCTCAGGTCGACTAGGCCAACTCCTTCTCGGCCTGTATCAGCGGCCTGGAGCCCTCAACCTGACTCACGGATGGAATCAACTCTCAGGGGAAGGTAGAACACTCCACTCACTAATCCGATGCAAGCAGAACATAGGAAAGGTCCATAGCCGATGAATCAGCATATGTATCGATCGATCAACCATACACTCTGCAGAGGTTTCACTAATCCACCAGATCGCCATCATCGATGAACTGGCTCATCTAGGCAGATTTCGGGTGCCTACTGCCATAGAACGATGCCATCCTACCTCTCAGCCCTAGAATACCCTTAGAGTGGCTGATACTATGAGGACTCATGATCCTATTCCCGCAGAGCATCATGATCATCTTGAAAGGTTGTGAGATTCACATGTTCCTACCTCCCTAACACACGCTCGCCTGATAGTAATGGCATCGATCTATCCAGTAGTTCGGCCGTCTCCCCCCAGTAGAGAGCGGGCGGATAGCAAAGGATTCCTATGATCCGGTTACCAGCGAAATAGTTCCTAAGTGTGACCAAGCCAGGATATCTCCTCCAGGGTTGATTCTTAACGTGCTACCATGACACCTTCATCCTGGGCTCCACCCCTCAGAGGCTCACACCCAAGGATTCACCATCTGGAACAGGGCTTGCACAGATGCCCAGGTTGCATCGTCGGTAAGCCTCGCTCCATAAACTCATCGTAGATTCCAGCTCGATCGACTCAACCCTCACCCTACACCCTGCCGTAAGTTCCACCCCTAACCCAGATACATCATCACCAGCTCACAAACCCATCTGATCCATCAACTCATCGAGCCTGGCATCCCTGCCAAACCCTCCCAGGGGTTCATCACATCGCATCAAAATGTAAGCAAATGAAGTGTGTGTGTGTATATATATATAAACATAGCATAAGCATGTGGCTAACATAACAGCGGGTAAGAAGGTGAAAGGTTTCAACAAGGTAGGGGCTATCAAGTAATATTCTACCATGCAAACCTACCTCAGGTGTAAGCATTACATAAAAGTAAAGCACTAGCAATTCTAGATATTAGCCATGTCTACTAGGATTTCTAAGAGAAGGTGCTGCCATGATGTTGATATTTGTTACGCACACGAAAGATAAGAGAAGTAATCCACAAGCGCACGGATATCGGTGAGCACTTCACCCAGGAGATATTCCAGAGTATCGTTATTTATTTATCCGCTAGGAGAAAACGTGCATCTGACTAACCCAAGTCTATACTTAACCCCTGAGCTACAGACAAGATAGCGAGATATGAGCGATATAGAGAGCATTACTCCATCAGTCTTCCTCTAACCTATGGCAAGCTTTACGACTATTGCTCAATGAGGGAACCTAGGGAAAAGAGACATCTCAGAGAATGCTTAACCCCGGCACACTAAGTCCTACCAAACCTTCTGACGGGAGGTGGATTACTGGTACAACAAGGGAGCTGTCACTTTTCCCCACTGCCACCACTTAACTCTGGCCAAACAGGGAGTATCTACAAGTATTCCTAGCCCAAGCACCACGCTTACACTATGAACGATTACTCTATTCCCTAGCGCTAGCGAATAAAGTAAACTCATAAACCAAAGAGCAATAATAACAATGAACTTACTAGTATTAGAAGTTGAACTGCCAAATGATCCTAGAACCAAACCTCGGGTTGAGACTTGATTCCGCAGGTACAACTAGAGAGGAGACATCGACAGGCCTAGCTTTCTCCAACTCTACCTCCACCCTACATTCTCTCAACCTCTCTTGAATGCTAAGCTCTAGGGAGGAGATCCATTCAAGGGACCTCTCTCACCTGATCCTCTCTCAGAATAATGAATTAGGGTTTCAAGGGAATGAAAGGATGCCTCCTCCAGGGGTCAGGGGCGTTGCTTATATAGCCCCTAGGATGCACCGCAGCCCTCGAATCAAACCGACTTTAATCAACGACTTAGATTGGACCTCAAAGGCGGTGGGAGCAGGATCCGTGAGACTGGACTTGATTGGTCCATGTCACTGGGCGCCCACCCACATGGCTTGGGTGGCCACCAGGCCACCGAGCAGGTTCGGGCTCCTGTTTGGTCCAGTGCCTTCTCGAACCTTCCAGATTATAGAAAATTGCCTAGATCCCCAATTATCTCTATGTAAACCTGACATGTGGGCCATTCTTGGTTCTTTTCAACTGACACCCTGCAGAAACAGACATTCACCAAAACTCATAGAATTCCATTAGTATAACCCTTATATCTAGATGGTATTTATATTTAGGTCCTTTTCATGTTTAGTTGATGGTTAAAAATTGGAGTTAACTACCGTTAACAAGCTCCCCCAAGATTAACCTTTGCTCATCCCTAAGCAAAGCTAAACTTAGTGATGGATCAAGAGTTGCTACAATGCTTGCATGCCTCAAAAGTACACATGCGTTCAAATAAGAACTCTCCTTCGGATTAGAGTGAACTATTCTAACTTGAAACTTACTCAAATTACCTTCCACCATGGGGCTTGTAACCGTCACTTAAGTCTTGAGCAGTTGAAAGACAGAACGATCAAGTCAAGCGCCATGTTTCTCGCTCTTTGATCAACTATTATTCTAGAGGTTTTGCAAGATTTTCAAATAAAACTTAGAGATTCCTGTGTATGACCCTTTCAAGTCTCTCATTTATGGTATTTCTGGATCCTTTCCAATGCATGTATGACGTATGCCTACTCTCTACTTTCAGAATATGTGGTATTTGTGGAATTAAGGCATAGTGAGGTTGTGCCTTCTCTCTCTCACTCTACATCTAATAGGCTTATATGGAGTTCATAGGTGGGGAGACAAGGAAAACATACTTGCAAACATTTATTGCGCAATCAAACCATGGATCCAGAGAAACTAGTCATACAATCAAATCAAGATATGCATGTGTATGGGATATAAGGCATGTAGTGGATAAGGGGTAGATAGAATAGGAGTGATGGCAAAGGGGTGAAGAAATGATAATGGTTCATACCTAATTCTACTAAAGCTCCTTTGAAGGAAAACTCATACCTCTTATTTGAACTTTGAAAAACTTTAAGGAAAACTTGGGATGCTCATGATATATATGAACTCTCTCTTTTTTCTTTCTCTTTTTTTTAATGGGGGTATAACTATTTTTCTTTCCTCTCTTTATTTTCTCTTTTTTCTTAGGACAAACAGCACCCAAGCTTCTTTGAAACTGATAAATTGGTAAGAGGTAGCAATAGAAATATTTAGAGCTTTCTGGGCTAGCAAGAAAATGGCAGAAAATATATGATGAAATATTTTTGGGTAGCTTACTCCCAGGATAGGAGTAGAACTAGTTTTTGGGTGGATGTAAGTGGAATGCATGAATGCACACCTCCAGGATAGAAGTGGCAAGAATGAGTGGATGTATATATGTAGATGCATACTTCCAGGATAGAAGCAGCATATATGGGTGAATAAATGCGGGTGCGTACTTCTAGGATAGAAGCAGCACATATGTAGGAGGAGTGTGTGTGGATCTTGATTTTTGACCACATGACCAGCTCCTAAGGGTCTACACAGCTCAACCACACTCAATGTTCACAAACAGTAACAAAATTGAGTGTAGGGGTTTTCCTAATCTAGTAAGCATGTATATGGCTGTGGTAGGAATTTAAAACTCTCGTCATACAGAAACTTATCATGCAGCAATTTAAGATTTTCAAAGATAAATTCTTCAAAACTCTAGTATCTCTAGGAACAAGATGGACAACAGCTCAAAACCTTCCCATATCATATCTGTCAACTACCTAGACTTAGATCAAGCATTTGCTACCTGTAAGTTTTAGGTTCAGAGCAAATCTCAAATCTAAACAGTTGTGTCCAAAACTCGGGAGAGTTCGAGGTTGAAAACTAGGTACTTGGAAGGAACTATGGTAGAGCAACTATTTATCATTTCCATACAAGAGTTTATTATAGGGATTAATGTTAGCAAGGTTAAAAATTCTCCTACATTTTATTTAGCAAACATATATAGAAAAGGGAAATATTTATTTGGTTTCGAAAGGTTATGTATCTTTTTATTTGCTTCAAGTTAACATAGCACACTTAATAAATAAATAAATAAGTTGGTGATACTTAGCTGGATATACGGGGGGTGCTCTCCCCCAAGCTGAATGTTGACGTAGTCTGTTGGTGTTGCTGACTGGCAGTGAAGGCGTACTGGTTCTCCTGGAGTGTTAGGGATGGTTACTGTTGAGACAACACTCTTACTATTGAAGACAACACTCCGACAGGGGACAAGACGTCCTTCTGCCTGTTAGCTCTTCTTGATCCTTTAAATTCTGTGAAGCTCAAATAGACAGCAAAACTTGTGGAACTAATTAAGCGTTAGTGATAAACCTGTAATCCTAGGATGTCGAGAACCTTCTTAACACATCTTTTAGCAGGGTCCTTAATATTTTTTTGTTCTTTTATATTTTATGGTATGCAGAAAATGCACTAAGATGAAAACTTATTTTTATGCCACCACCGTGGATATCTTTGTGGGCTGTCACACCACAAAATTATTCACATGGGGCTTAGCATTTTCTAGATGCAATGCATGACATAGCATTTTCTAGATGCAATGCATGACATATTTTTATTTTCTTTTTCTAATGTAGAAATGGTAAAGTGGATGTGCGACTAATTATGCATTTAAGAGAAAGTAAATATGCTAAAAGAAAATTATGCAGTGCTGAAAGGGAAACATTGATAAATACCAAGTTACCCTTGGCATGGTGTTCGATGATTTAGGTCCTCCGGACAGGACTTCTTATCATGTTAATTCCTTAGGTGCTTTATCTGGTCCCAAAGGTGGAGACCATGATAGTTGCACCTCTTGAGATGGTGTCACCCATGTTCATTGCTCTTCTAGCGTGTTGGAGTCAAGTACTAGTTTTGGGAGCTGGCAGCATCTTCACTCAGTGTGCATATTCATAGGTCTAGGATCTTCACTTGTAGGAACTGGGGAAGATTCCTTAACCTTGCTCAAGGTGTGTCCTGCTCATACAGACAAGGCAGAGATCAAGTGCATGGGCTCTGTTGGTGGGAAAACACCAACAGAACCAAAAGGTTTGTTTATTATTCTCTGGCCTTAAGCACATTGAACGAGATAAATTTGATATTCATGTGTTTTGCTCAATCTTAACATGGGCGATGGTATCAAACAATGAGCAAGAATGTGGCATTAAAACATTTGGCAGAACAGATTACTCAACCTTAAGGAAGGATAGTCTACCTATGCATATTGTGTAATGATTTTATAATTATGACTATCTTCCAAGGATACGATGCACAACATTTTAGATCATTGAATTAAAGGCTATGAGATCAAGAAAGTGACGCTAGGAACAAGCATAAAGAACTGAACATGTTGAGTTAATTAGATTGGATCAAATGAGGTAACAACTCAGAACATATTTGGTTCTCTACTTATGTGCATATTAGAGTCAAGGAAGATATTTTGGAAGTAATAATCACTTACCTAGAGATGTTACCTTTAGTATTGAAGCATGTTGAAGCCATAACATCTTATGGAAGCTTTCCTTGCTTGGCTAGTCACGTGTCTTGTTCATGAACAGCTTGTCTCCTTTGTTGTACTCCTTTCTTACCTTATGCCATTATTTGTTATTTGTCTAATTTGTGCTTGGACTTTTAGCTCTTTTTATTATTTTATCCCTGTAAATCATTAGTGGACAATACATACCTAAAGGAATATACAAGTTATGGCAAGGGCATTGTTGTAACACGGCTAAGGGTCACTTTCTATGCTACAAAATAACTTGCTTGAGCATACTTAGCATAGCACATTTATTATTCACAATTACTTCTTTTTAAAAGATTGATTTTATTTTCCCATCTTATGTTTTGATTCTCAAATATAGGCATTATGAATTAACTCAAACTTATAGAAATAAAGCAATAGTGAATTTAGAGATTGCAAACCAGCGTGTGGAGCGATGGGAGCATGAGAAGAGGAAGAATTTGGTTGGATCATCTAGAGGAGTTGACCTTTCTTTCTCATGTCTCAGCTTCTCAATCTCAGAGGTGAGGGTGCAGAACGTTGCATGCTCTTCTCTTGTTAATCTTTTCTTGATTCCTAATAATTAGTGATTAACAAGAGAATGCAACTCCATGGAGTGAGTGCTTTGATTGTGGGTCATGTTTTGTGGCACCCTTCTTTTTCCTTGGCTACGAGTGAGTTGTGTCTCCCTTGTGCGAAATTTTTGTGTCTCTCTTCATCTCTAGTGTGAGTTCATCTTAGGACTTTCCCATTTTGAATTTGGAAGTTTTTCTGCAGGGGTTAGTCCAACAAAATATCCAACATCTACTATAGCATATTATCGGCTAAAAAATCAACCTAGACACCACGTCTAATTTGATTCAAGAAGGAATTTTAACCATGTGTAATTAAAAGCCTTTGAGAGTAAGATCACCACTCCTAAACTCGGCACCATGCTTTATTTAAGAGATGGATAAAACTACTCCAAACCTAAACATATACTATAGCAAACGAAGGTAGCCTGATAGCATGATAGAGATTTACTCAAACAGTGATGATAGAGCGTAACTATTGTTTAGCAAATTGAGCATGTCTTAAAGGTAGGGATAACCAAAACAGTATAGCAACATGGCAAAAGATGTATGTATGGAAGTATATCCCCCAAGCTTGAATTTTTGCAAAAATCAAGATTGGATGAATGTAATTCAATGTTGCATAATTATTGGTTGGACATACCTTGCATTTGTCATTCCTTCGATCTTTTTGCTCCAAGCCTAGAAAGGTTAGTGACAAGAATACCCGAAGAAATATTTTTACAATTATAACTCCGTGCTCAAATCATAAGGGTAGCGCATCAAAAAGGTGACACTAAGCTTGTCCTTGGGAAACCTTCAAGATGTGATTTGGTGGAGTGGTTTCCCCTCCAACACCGATCTATGTGCACTAATCTCAAGATTCAATACATCAAGATCTGCTATATTTATGATGAGCATATGTGCCTACAACCACCCATTCAGGGAGATAAGGGGGTTGAAGATCTCGTGTGAGGCAATGTTAAAGAGACTAAGTGAATCAGGAGATTTCTTATATGAGCAAGGACTTGATGGGGTTCTAGCGAAGTAGCTTCCTTGCTCATTGAAGTCTCCATCATTTTTGACTTCCATGGGTGATTCTCCATGAATGTCCAAAAATTCTCTTGGATCACCTCTCGAATTGATCTCATCTAAGTCCTTATCCATCCATTCAATGGCAATAACACATAGACTTTTAATGCTCTCTAGCCATGGATGTTGCTTTTCTCGATCTTCGATATGGTCTTGATGATTCCTATGTGTGGGATGTCTAGATGGATTTCGAGGATCATCGGGAGGTTTAGGAGAAAGAGCATAAAACGAGTTATAGGGATCAAGGATGAGTTTAAAGATGAGTTCGTATTCTATATCTGATGTGGGCACAGAAGAGGAGAAGATAAGAGTGGATTCTAGATGGCTTCGCTCTCTTTCTATGGCATCACTTGACATGCCATCCTTGAGTCTTTCTAATTGTCCTTCAAAGGGATTGGATTTGAGAATCTTTATAAGAGATCTCTTCTTGAGAAGATTCAAACTATATACGCTAAAAGATCTCTTATAAAGCGAGAAGTTTAAACCCTCCCAAAATCTCTTTGATGGCGATTTTGGAGTACTACTGGTTTAGGATGGATAGACAAATCATGGGATTGGAATGTTTGCAATGTGGCTATGAAAACTTCCTCTTCTAGTTTAGGGGATGATTCCTTCTCTACCTCTAGGATGTCATCATGAAGGATAGTGCAAGGAGTGTGTCTACTAATAAGGACAAGGAGTGTGTCTACTAACAAGGACAAACCTCACTTCACTAATGGATAAAGAAAGGAAAACTCCTTCAAAGGTGATATTATCAAGACCCGTATAAAGATGTTGAAGAAGAACAAGTTCTTGTAAGGCTAGGTCTAAACCTAAATTTATAGGAAAATTAGAAAATTCCCTAAGTATAGCCAAAAGTTCATTACCTACTTGATCAGAAAATAGGACTTTGGGTACATTACCCTCTTGATTAGAGGATAGGACCTTGGGTACATTACCCTCTTGATTAGAAGATAGGACTGTAGCTATAGAAAAGGGTTGGCTTTGACCTATTGCAACCAAACATGGGCGCAGCTCATAGCTAGAGGTGAGAATCATGGGCTCTAGTGGCTCTAAGCTTGTGCTCATGGGTGCAAGAAATTGATAGATAGGCGTGGAATTTGGGTTATCCATAAGGATATAAAAGAAAAGGAAAAAGAAAACAAAAGAAAGATAAAAGTATAATACAAGGTTAAGCATGACTTAAAGTTATCTCAGCAGACCGTCTTTCTCCCCGGCAACGGTGCTAGAAATGCTTGTTGATATTTGTTATGCACACAAAAGATAAGAGAAGTAATCCGCAAGCGCATGGATATCAGTGAGCACTTCACCCAGGAGATATTCCAGAGTATCGTTATTTATTTATCCGCTAGGAGAAAACGTGCATCTGACTAACTCAAGTCTATACTTAACCCCTGAGCTACAGACAAGATAGCGAGATATGAGCGATATAGAGAGGATTACTCCGTCAGTCTTCCTCTAACCTATGGCAAGCTTTGCGACTATTGCTCAAAGGGGGCACCTAGGAAAAAGAGACATCTCAGAGAATGCTTAACCCCGACACACTAAGTCCTACCAAACCTTCTGCCGGTTCGGGCTCCCGTTTGGTCCAGTGCCTTCTCGAACCTTCCAGATTACAGAAAATTGCCTGGATCCCCTATTATCTCTATGTAAACCTGACATGTGGGCCATTCTTGGTTCTTTTCAGCTGACACCCTATAGAAACAGACATTCACCAAAACTCATGGAATTCCATTAGTATAACCCCTATATCTAGATGGTATTTATATTTAGGTCCTTTTTCATGTTTAGTTGATGGTTAAAAATTAGAGTTAACTACCGTCAACACATGACACCTGCGCTGTCGAGGTCGTAGTGGTACGAGTCTTCTCCCATCAATGTAGTCATTCAGCAGAACCTCCTTCCTCGTGTTCATAGCCTCTTCCCTCGGAGCGCTTCTCGTTCGATTCTGAAATCAAGACGTAATAGTCGCGTAAGCGACTCCTATAGAATAGCACAAAGAACGAATAAATAGCGAAAAGATCCAAATGCACTCAAACATTAGCTCAAGGCATAGAGCTCGATTTATAGAAAATTTGGACGCTGGTTTCGTATTTTTCTGAGTTCATATGAGTTAGTTATGAATTTTTGAAGATTTACATGTATTCTGAAAAAGGATAAAAAGGCTGGATTTATATGGGGTCGGCACGTGGCTGCATAGGGTTGAGCCACGTGGCACGCCGTTAATGGCCAGAACTAACACAGTGAATGACGTGCGGGGGTCGTGATGATGTCATGCCGACGTGGCGCGAAGCTGATGTGGCAGTGGGACCGGGTGACATCATCTCTGATAGGTGGGACCGTGCTGACGTCACATGATGATGTCAGCATTGACTCGGTCAACGGCTAAAGTCAACTGGGCCGTTAGCGGGCCAAAATGAGCCTGAGCAGGGCCATATAAGGGCTCAATGGGTTGATCTCGGCCGGGCTTGGCCCGCCATGTGTCGCTCTACGACGCTGCCACATCATCAGATTGGATCTCTTTTGAGCTCAGTCCACAGCTCAAGGTTCACAGTGCACCGGCTCCAGCGGGGTCTACCTGCAGCGCCTCTGTTTCTCATGGACCGAGTCCATCTTCTTCGTGTTGTCTTAGCTCCAGCTTTCCCCATCTTCTCTGTCCGACGGCGGAGAGGCTCGCCGGCTGTGAGGTCGTTGAATCCGTCGTTGGGGTGATCTTCCGTCTTCATCAACTAGCGACATGGCATTGGGGTGGCACGGCGACTCGATTGGGGTGTTTAGAGGCAGCAGTTGGCAACCGGTTAAGTTCATCCATGGAAACGGCGGAGCGTCGGCGACGGCATGCGATGGTGCAGAGCATTTGCGCATCCAGGGGCCGAATTGGTCCTATGTGAGTTCGATTCGGGTCTGAGTGACGCTGTAGACCTCACCGGCGGCGACCATAAGGCCCGATGAAGCATAGCCATGGCAAAAGCATGCGGCAGCTCCGGCGAACACGGTCCCCACACGGACGGCGGTCTCAGCGTGCTCGTCCCCACTCTTTGGCCATGCAGCAATGTGTCGTGGTCCACTCTGGTGCCCTTCGGTGCAACTATTCCAGAAAATGCGACCGAGACAGTGGGGCAAGGCAACTGCGCTCGGCGGCGCTCTGCGCGAGCTCTGGCATGGCGGCAGTGTGCGGCGATGCCGATATAGGGTTCCTCGGTCTTCATCTTCTTCGCATCTTGGTGCAGCACGTCTCGGCGAAGCTTGTTGATGCATCTTCATCCTTCAAAGCAGCCGGAGTTGAGCAGAGATCCCTTGCCATGGCGGCGCTCCGGCGGAGCCCCGCGGCGGCAAGGTTGCGGCTGGCAAGTCTCCGGGTCGTCATCCAGCACAAGCGTGCATGCGGTGTGTGCATGGTCAAGGCGGGCACAGATCCGGGGTTCATGAGAGCCAGGGTACAACGACGAGATGGCAAAAGGAGCCTCACCGTGGCAGACATGATTGCGGCGACGACATGGTGGTAGGTCTAGTCCGGCGTCCTCCTGACGCCGTGGAACCTGGGGCTTGGCTGGTCCATGCGCGTGTGCGTGCTTGTGTCTAAAGGGGCCGGCGATGGCCTCGGCCTACGCGCTCACGGGGCAGAGCGCCATGGCCAGAGCAGAGGTCAGGGTTGGATGAGGGGCACGGATACGGCTCACCGTGTGCGGTGTAGATGAAGCAGGCTCGGTGTGGTGAGACAGTGAGGTTGCGCAGGCATTGAGGTCATGGTACGATCATCGAGGAAACAACTCAGCGATAGCAGCAGCTCCAGCGCAGTGTACTCCTTCACCGGTGGAGGCTTCAGCTTCGGCTTCGGCGGCTCTAGTGCTTCGCATCCTCTTCTGCTCCTCTTCTCCCTCCTTCCTCCTCCGGCTTGGACACGTGGTGGCGAGGTCGACGATTGGCGCTTCAGCTTCTTGTCCGGCGAGCGCGACTTCGGCGATCTTCCCCAACTCCGACGGCGGCGGCTCTTTCCCCGCCTTCTTCTTATCCGTCCCTCTTCCTTCTTCTCCAAATTGTGGCGTGGATCGAGTGGTTGTTGGCCACCAAGGTGACGGCGGCAGCTGGGAAAACCTAGGGCGCGGGCCCTGCTTTTATAGAGGAACGACTAGGCTTTGGTGCTGGCGGACGGTGATCAAGGCTCAGGAGACGATCATGCAGCTCCAGGTGCTCCGGCGGGTCCCAATTGGCAGCGAGGGGCGCCAATTTACCTTGGCAGTCAAGGAGAACGGGGAACATGCGAACGACAGTGCCATGGAGTTGTCGGGGCAGGGGCGCGCGAGCGATAGGGTCATGTGAAATGCGTGACCCTGTCGGGCCACGGTCGATCCATGTGGCAGGTCTTGGAGTCGTCGATGCAGCGCTGGGACGGATCGGGCGGCTAGGGCCGTTGCGTCGTGAGGACGCGGTCCTCTGTTTCACGGCAAAAAGCAGAGAGGAAGGGAGGGGACCGGTGAGGGAAAGGTATGACAGTCGGGGTCCACGCGGGGGCCCGGTCGTCAGCGACTATAGCTGGTCTTTGCGCGTCATGGTAAGAAAAAGAGAGAGGGAAGGCCGGGCTGGGCTGGTTCGGTGCCATGGGCCAGAAGGGATTTTCCATTCCTTTCTTATTCTTTTCCTTTTCTCTTTTCCGTTTTCATATATATGTCACACATGTATATATGCATGATATACATATATGAGATTTAGGGTTTTGCAAATAGTTCCATGGTAGATATATGAGGTCATAGGCCATGTTAGGGTATTATTCCCTATAGTATAGATATATTTATTTATTATATAAATAAACATTGTTGGCCATTTTATTAATCAACACATAAATCAAGAGAAAAGCCAAATCACATGTTTGATTTAAAATGCAACTTGGATGATTTACTAATGCAACATGAAGATAGAACTTAGTGCAACATAGAGATATAACCTATGGAGCATAGGGAGAAACATGAGGTGCGTTGGAGACAAGATTTCAATGAAAAGGGCTTGAGCAAGATGAGGGGAGTTAGTGGAGCAAAATAGGTGATTTAGATAAGAGGGGGAAACTCTAGGGTCAAGCCTTATGTATCATAAGTGCAAGAGTGCAACATAGGTACTTGACTCATGAAACATTAGGTGCTAGACAAGTGTGTTAATCACATGTGGCTTAAGATTATATTAAGACACATGTGATGATGTTACTTGAAGAGTGTAACACTAAACATATGTGTCACATGCAAAAAGAGTAGGGTTTCTACATGACAAGCAACAAACATGGACATATTTTAAAAAAATTTTGTTGGTTGCATTTTTCACTGTTTGTAATTTTTAGGGTTGTTATAATATGTCTCATCATCAGCTTCAAGGGAGGTCGCCGCGCCCGGTGATCTTCGGCTTGTGTGTCCGTCACCACTGTTAGTCGGTACTAGAACGACATAGCTACCGGAAGTGGTGCAGGACACAATGGCCATGGTAAAACCGACAAGTATGTTGTTCGGTGGTGATGCAAATCGACCATCAATTAGTGTCTTTTGGCTTGTGTCTAGGATTATGCTTGTTATTGTATTGTTGTTGTAATTCCTTCCTTCTTACCTAGCCTTCAAAGGTCGATCCCTATATTGCGTGCTTTGCGCCTTTTCACCCAATAACTTGCTAGGATATGTAGATAATGAAATAAGGTGAGGATCGATTTGATCGCCGTAATTGACTTAAAAAGTACTCCCTCCGTTTTGTTGAAGTGATATTTTTAACTTTTAGGCATCGTATTTGACCATTTATCTTAGTTAAGTTTCTTTGGCAAATTGTAAAATAAATAGATTATTAGGCTACGTACAATGGGGGGGCCCTACGGGCCGTTTCTCCGTTATTCTTCCACGGTGTACGCCAGCGTGGCCAATCCGGGGCGCTCGACGAAAGAATCGCCGCTTCGCTAGGCGGCGGCGCTGCGCGCGACGCTTCCGCGATCCGCAGGAGCCGGCGCTCAAGATAACGCTCCCAACGGTGGTTGCTTCGGTTCCGACGTATTTGCTTCTTCTGCTCCACTCGTTCCTCTACTAGTTTGCTTCGTCTGATCTATTGGATAGATCCTCTCGATACTACTGCAGTTTATATAGCAGCGTTCGCATGGCCAGATCCTGTGAAAGCTACTGTCTTGCCTCATGTGAAAGCTACTATATACTTACACGTGATTAATTAGTTATATATATAATAAATAAGAAAATAATATATACAACGAGGGACATCGAACGGTATCTTTGAACCTGAGTAGATCCGAAAACAAAGGCATACCGCCCTTTAAACCTGATTAGATCCTAAAACAAAGGCATACCACCCTTTAAACCTGATTAGATAAAAAAAACCCAAGGTTTCACGCTTTACTCGTCAAGTTTGTAGTACTTCTGAAACAACAAGTCAAAGCGAGCAAGGAATGAGAAGCTAGCAAGCAACGGGAAGGTGTGAAGGTAGTTGAACGGTTGGATGGCATTGGCGTTGTAGCAAAAAAAAAATGCTTAAAACAGGCTCTTAGCTCAACCGAACAAGTTAAGCATCCTTCCAAGCGTTTTTGCATTGTAGAGTGCATCACCCGAAGAGACGCTTGCTGATATAATTTTTCTCTCTCCCCCGCCCATTGCACATGGCCTTATTAAAGAATCTCTAATGATAAGTCTTAACATAAAAAAGATAAAATTTATACAAAATTTTGAATAAGTTTAATAGTTAAATAAGATGGCACGATGTCACTTTCAATGAGACGGAGGAGATAGATAGATTAAAACGCTGTTCTGATATGTTTTGAAAAGGGAAAACCAGTTCTTATTCTTATCAGTCCTGTAGCACGGCCAAAGCAATTGTGGGCAGAGGGTAACACTAACACGGCCAAAGCAATTGTGGGCAGAGGGAAGCAGGCCAAAATGCTCGCTAATCCTGCCACGTCAAGATTCAAGAAGCCACTGACAGGCAGGCCTAGCTAAAATGCAGCGACGCCATTTCTTCGCCTTCCCCGCTCGGCCGCTTCCTCTTTCTCTCTTCCTCCGCCACTCCCACGCCATGCACCGCGCCACCACCATTATTCTCGGACGAGCATTTCCCCAAAACACCGACCGTTTCTTCCCGGCCTCATACCCAAATCGCAAAATTTTCGACCAAAAGAATCGCATAATTTTTTTCCCCAATTTCATCTTCGTCTCCAGAACCCCAATTTTTTTTCGCCATTGTGTTTGATCCTTCCTCATTTCTCCAGTGACTCTCCAATCCCTCACATTTTTTTCTCAAACTTTATTCATGGAGTAAGCTTTTGAGATGGGGGAGGAGGACACCGGCGAGATGTCCGATGGCTCGCCGCCCGCGCCGTGGGAGCACGGCGTCGACGAGCGGTTCGCTGACGAATCGCTCGGCTCCTTCGAAGACGAGGCGTACACCGTCGAAGAGGAGGAGGTGTCGGACACGGAGATGAGCGCCGGTTCCCCGGCAGCCCCCTCGGATCCCTCCCCGCCCCTGCGGAGGCGCCTGGCACCGGTCGTGCCGTCGGACGTGCCCGAGGAGGTGGTGCGCGCCGTGGACGCGGTGATCATGGGCGGCGGGGTCGACCGCCTCCGTGAGATGGTCTCCGAGGAGAATGCCGAGGATGTCTCGCATTTCATCGTGGACGTGCTGATGGTCACCATGGGCGGCGTGGATGGACTCGACGAGGGCGCTGGCGACGGCATCGGCGGGCCCACCGGATTGCCGCCCAGCATCATGTCCAGTTCGCGAGCTGCTGCGATAGCGGCCGAGCTGGTGCCATACCTCCCTTTCGGCGTCGAGCCGTCGCCTCGCACCCGCATGACCCGCGGCCTCCTTGCCACTCTCAGTGCCTGCACCCGCAACCGGACCATGTGCACAGCTTCGGGCCTCCTCGCAGTCCTCCTGGACGTCGCAGAGAAGCTGTTCGTCGGAATGGGTCAGGGCAGCAAGTGGGACGGGACGCCGCTTGTGCAGTGCATTCAGATGCTCGGTGGGCACTCTGTCAGTGTCAGGGACTTGCACACCTGGCTCCTTTTGATCAAGAAGGTGCTCGGCACGCGGTGGGCCACGCCGCTGACTATCGCTTTGGAAAACGCCGTGGCTAGCAGTGAGGCTAAAGGGCCAGCGGTGACCTTCGAGTTTGATGGAGAGAGCTCTGGCTTGCTCGCCCCGGGGGAGAACCGGTGGCCATTCTCAAATGGTTTTGGGTTTGCCACATGGATATACGTAGAGTCCTTCTCAGGCTCACTTGACACAGCAACAACCACTGCAGCCGTTGCAGCCGCTGCAGCATCGGCATCTGGAAAGTCATCACCTTCAGCAGCAGAGGCTGCTGCCTGCACGCTTGCAGGAGAAGGGACAAAGCACATGCCCAGGATTTTCAGTTTCCTCACTTCGGATAACCATGGTATTGAGGCCTATTTCAATGACGGGTTTCTAGTTGTGGAGAGTGGGGCTGGGAAGGGGAAGAAGGCTTCTCTCCATTTCACTTATGAATTCAAACCACGGTGCTGGTACTTTGTTGGTCTGGAGCACTCTAGCAAACAAGCTTTGCTTGGTAAGGTTGACAGTGAACTGCGGTTGTATGTTGATGGGGATCTTCATGAAAGCTGTCCATTTGAGCCCCCACGCATCGTGAAACCACTGGCTTTTTGTTGCATCGGGACCAATCCATCACCAACTTTCGCCGGCCTTCAGCGGCGGCGGCGGCAGTGTCCACTGTTTGCAGAGATGGGACCTATCTATATCTTTACAGAACCTATTGGGCCAGAGAGAATGAGCCGACTGGCTTCCAGGGGAGGAGATGCACTTCCCAGCTTCGGCAACGGTGCTGGTTGTCCTTGGAAAGCCACAAGTAACCACGTTAGGGAAATTGCAGAGGATGGTTATACACTGGATATTGAGATCGGTGGAAGCTTACATCTTCTTTACCACCCCATCCTGCTCAATGGTCGGTTTTGTTCTGATGCTTCACCTTCTGGCTCATCAGGTCTGTGTTCAAGATGTTCCTTTTTCTGTTCTTATGTTCATGTTGCTTTCATTGCCCATCCTGATAAATGATAATTGAGACTCATGATCTCTTTGATTTTTGGGGAGCTTGATTATTACTTGGTCATCCTGATGCAATGTTTCTGAAATTCTTAGCTTACCATGATTTTTTTAGCCCTGCATTAATCATGTGTATGTTAATTAAAAGAAAAGGGGTTTTAATAACATGGTGTTAGCCCTTATGACCAGGGTATTCTAATGGGTGCCAGAACATATGTTGTGCAATGATAACAAACAAGTGCTTGGACTTGTTTAGAAGTATTACTGCTGATGGCACCTTATGTTGAATATTAGGTACTCACCGAAGACCTGCAGAAGTTCTTGGCATGGTTCATATTTCTAATCGTGTGCGTCCAGCTGAATCTTTATGGGCATTGGCTTATGGGGGTCCCATGGCATTACTACCACTGATTGTGAGCAATGTCGAGATGGATAACCTGGAACCTATACTTGGCGATTTGTCATCGTCTCTTGCTACTGCGTCTCTTTCTGTCCCTATTTTCAGGATCATTTCTGTGGCTGTTCAACATCCTGGAAATAAAGAAGAGTTATGCCGTACTCATGGACCAGAGCTTCTATCTCAAGTTTTACACTACGTATTGGACACACTATCCAAACTTGAAAGTGGGAAGAAAGAGATACTGAGTGATGAAGAGCTTGTTACTGCAATTGTATCCTTGTGTCAGTCTCAAAGAAACGATCATGGTCAAAAGGTGCAGCTCTTTAGCATTTTGCTGTTGGACCTGAAGATGTGGAGTTCATGCAACTATATTTTGCAGAAAAAACTTCTCTCTTCACTTGCAGACATGGTTTTTTCAGAATCTACTTGCATGCGTGATGCAAATGCACTGCAAATGCTTCTTGATGGATGCAGAAGGTGTTACTGGGTAATTCATGAAGCAGATTCAATTGATACCTTCACACTTACTGGAAATGAGAGACCTTTAGGAAATGTGAATGCTCTGGTCGATGAGCTTTTGGTTGTCATTGAACTGTTGATAGGATCAGCACCTTCTACATTGGCTTCTGATGATGTTCGTTGTTTGGTTGGATTTGTTGTTGACTGCCCACAACCTAACCAGGTAACTGCACTTGGAACTGGCAGTATAGCACAATATTACTTGCCACATGTAAGGTAGAAATCTTATCCGAGAAAAAGGCAAAAAACTACTCTGGCGAAGTTTTGCCAACACCTTTTCATGTTCATCTTGATGTTTGCGCATGGAAATACTTGGTTCTCCCACACCCAAGTTTTGGATCTTCATAGTTTCATAACACTTTTCATGTCTCAGACATTCTAAGTATGTCATACTCAGATGTGCCGTCTTAGTAAATAGTATAGAGTTCTAAGGAGGAATTTTTAGTGCCTTAATTGAACCTTTGCCTGATTTTGATCTACAATATGCCCTTCAGATTCAAAAGCAATTTGTTTCTAAAGCCTTTTGATATTTATGGAATGTATGATGTCTTATCATTTAGTTTTTGAGATGTGCACTGAGCCCATGCTCTTAATCACATTGTATACATTCTTTAAGTATAAGTTAAGTAAGATATGGTTCTTATGATTTTATTAATGCTCTAAATTGGCAGGTTGCTAGGGTATTGCTTCTCATCTACAGATTGATTGTGCACCCGAATACTTCTAGAGCCAACACGTTCGCTCAGTCCTTCATTTCTCGTGGAGTAGTAGAAGCATTACTTGTTCTTTTGCAGAGGGAAGCCAAATCTGGTGATAACAATATTGTCCATAGCTGTAATGTGTCACATGATTCTTCTTCGTGGAATGAATGTTCTAAGCTTACCAATAAGGATTCAAAATTTAAAAATGCTAGTGGTGAAACAAACTGCCAGGATCATCAGATTCATTCAGTGCAGCATCGTGAACCCCCCTCTCATGAAACTGGAGTTGGAATTGAATCTACTAGCAAATGGTGCCTATTAAAGGGTCAGTTTCTAAAGAATTTGGGTGGCATGGATGTCCCAAATATCTCTGACAATGTGCAAAATATTGATAATGGTGATGGAGTTCTTGTTGGGATAGTCCATGTTTTGGGTGCTTTAGTTGCTTCAGGCCACCTGACTTCTACCTCGCCTACTGCAAGACCGAAGTTACCAAGTGGTTTTCTGACTACTGGAGAAGGAAATACCATGTTTGAAGACAGAGTATCTCTACTGCCCTTTGCATTGCAGAAAGCTTTCCAAGCCGCTCCAAGGAGGCTTATGACCAGAAATGTCTACAGGGCGTTAATTTCTTCAGTGGTATGGGTGTTTTTCAGGTGCATTATGTAGTTATGTGTAAAGGATATATACGAGCCCTGTAGTAGTGGGTCTGTATGATTGCCTTTTTTTTTCCTTATCTTAGAAGTACTTGAATAAGTAGAACATACTAGAACCTTCTTTTAAAAGCATGACTTCCATATAAAAGTTATCGAGTTTATTTAACTCCAATTCACGCTATGAACTTTAAGTGCAACTGTTTTTCCTCCAGACTTCCTAAATTTATGTTTGTGTTCTTGAATGCAGATCAATGTTTCTTCATCAAAAGATAACGTAAAAATTTTTCATGATTCTGGATACCATTTTAAACATATTCCACTTTTGGCAGTCCTACTTCGTTCTCTTCCATATGCATCAAGGTCATTCCAAGCTCGTGTTATTCAGGTATATTTATTGATTTGTTAAGACTGTATTCTGTCTTAATATTTTTCTCCATTTGTTTTTTAATTTAATGTTTTATTGACATTAATAACTTGACTTTATTACATGTAATATGCTTGTAAAGATTTGTTTCTTTATTGCATTATAAACCAGATATCTTTAGTTGTGTCACACAGACTAGACTAAGATCAATATCACAGCTAGTCCGAACACATATGCTTTCCACCCTTGATGAGAGTTATGCACAAAGTGCAACAGAAAAACCACACATATGCTATTTCTCCTTGTGTTAATTAAAACTTGATGGTATTTTTTACATCAATATGTTTTTATGGCATCTCTTGTTCCTCCTGTCCGATCATTCATAGTGCCCTTCTACCTTATTTCAGGATCTTCTATATTTGGTTTGCAGTCATGCCAAAAACAGAAGTACAATGACTTCCATCAGCGAGTGGCCGGAATGGATATTGGAAGTTTTGATTTCTAATCACGAGGTAATATTTTCTGTGATGGAAAATCAAAATTTATTTTTGTAGTGGTCATACATTAAGAGCTCACAGCTGTACTCTCTACTTTCTCCATTTTTGTGTGTTCACTTCTGTATATTCTGATGTATAAACTGGTGTGCAGATGGGGGACAACAAAGATTCAGATGGTATAAGCATTTGTGAGATTGAAGACCTAGTACACAATTTTCTACTTGTTGTGTTGCAGCATTCAATGCGAAAAAAAGATGGGTGGAAGGTGAGATATTTTGATATCGTGTTTCTGTTCAGAAAGTAATATATTTTGTAGATCCAAACTTCCTTTTTGCGGTAGTCTTCTGCTTGGCATTGCTCGTTCATTTGTCAGACTCTATTTGAGATGGATACTTTGTTGTAGCCTTATACCTTTTGTAATGTGCCAATATTTCAGGATGTAGAGGCAACAATACATTGTGCAGAATGGCTTTCAATGGTTGGAGGAACTAGCACTGGTGACCAAAGAGTTAGGTAAACAATAAGATGCTTGCCAAGTTTTCCAGTTAATTATGTAGTTTCTGCATCCTGTGCTTTTTCTCTAATCTTCTAGGCATGTAGTTTTTGTGGTTTATCAGTTATCACATTTTTTTTGGTCCCCCAAGAGTACACATGTACTTTTTCCTCAGATCAAATTCAAGCTGATATCTTTTTTATTGATTTCCATATTCCTGTTCTGTTACGAAATATGTAATGCTAATATCGCATTAGTGATATCTTGTGCTATTTTGTTCTTTTTAAGGCGCGAAGAATCATTACCAATTTTCAAAAGGAGATTACTGGGTAGTCTGCTTAATTTTTCTGCCCAGGAGCTTCAAGTTCAGGTGTTACTTCTTTTGCTAATGTTATTCAATATTCATACATGCAATTGATTTTACATGTAATGTTCGACCAACGAATTTGTGTGTGTTGTGGTGATATATTTTGCTGTTGCTGGATCCTACCCTTTTGAATCTTCTTTTCTTTTTCATCTAATGAATCTGTGTAGAGTTATTGTTCCTTTTTTGGTAGGATCCTGTTAAAATTGGGAAATAATAAAGCATAGTCCTAGGTTTTATCTTGTTGGTGTATCTCATTCAGTTTGCTGTGCACATATGTGAAACAAGCTAACTCTTGAAGTTAGTACAACAGGTTACACACTAGTTGAGACTGTAAGCCCTTGCAACCTTGTAGGCTGCCCCTTTTTTGTTATAAAATGGAAGGATCACTGCTTATGCAATTAAGACAAAAAGATTAATAAGGGCTACATGTACCCGCTAGGATCAAGCAACAGCTGCAGATGACTCAACCTCTTATACATTCTAAATCATCCTTCACTGGAGTGAGCTTCTGTTCATGAAGGATCCTGGGATTACCAAATTAGGCTGTATATAAGCATGGGCATGTTACTAAATTGATATCAAAAGACTAGCCTGAATTTTCTCAGTTAACATGGACACTGACATCTGGCCCAATTTGGAATTTGGCCCATGTGCATGTTAATGAGATAAAGTGGATGGTTTAGTCCCACCTTTGTTGTTTAGGGTGGGTCAGACCAATATATAAATCTTCTAGAGTCGGAAGCGAGGACTAAGCGTAAGTGGGATGGTGGTAGGTGTGGTTCACTCAGCATGAAGAGGGGACCTGAGCTGTTTGGATTAGACTCGGGCACTACAGACACTCTGTTAAACATAGTAACAGCTGTACTGGTGACTCCTTTCAGCACGTGATTGTGTGTCAGCACAGTAGTAATATATTGTTGTGGCATTTCCATCATCAATGACGATATTACTAGAGGTTACAGACACTTTGTTAAACATAGTAACAGCTGTATTGGTGACTCCGTTCAGCACGTGATTGTGTGTCAGCGCATTAGTAATATATTGTTGTGGCATTTCATCATCAACGATATTACTAGAGATCATGTTTGTTATATACTCTTAATGCAGTGGTCTACACTCAACAATGATGTTTCATAAGTTAATTAAAAGTATTATTGAAATTATAAATTAATAATTCTCACTTCATCAATGATGTTTTACTATTTGTCTTTACAGCAAACTGAAGGGATTGGTGCTGGTGCACCTGGTGTTGCAGTGGAGGGTATAGTGCCTAAAGAAACAAAAGTACATGCAGAGAAAGTTGCCAATCTCTCAGTTATAATGTTAGCTGAGAATGCAATTGTTCTGCTGATGCTTGTGGAAGATCATTTGAGGTCACGCAGTCAACAATTTTTCATGACCTGTTTAGTTGATAGTGCTGCCTCACCTGCTTCAATGGCTTCATCAGCTGTCAGTAGGTCAAATTCATTGAGTAGAACTGGCAGTGAGCATTTGGAAGCTGGGGGCTCAAGACAGTCTTTGTCCAGTGATGCTGGTGGTCTTCCAGTTGATGTATGTATATCTAGAATGGCCTTTGAATGTTTCAGCATGTTACATCATTGCATGTCAAACTTATTTCTATTTTCTGAGTATCGGTGACTTTGCAAGATGAGCTGGTGTCATTCTAAATATTTTTAGTTTGTTAGAAGCACTATGATATGATATTGGTTAGGGAATATATATTAGATGATTGAAGTCCAACTTGAAGGAACAACTTATCATGAAGCAATAAACAACACTATTTGTTTAACCTTGTAATCAGTAAAGCCCTTATCCATTACGGGAACCAAGCATGAACTTCTGAAGAGGATGCATTATAATCGAAAATCCTGTTTGCAGCTTGTAGGTTCTTGATTAATATGAATGTCTGTAGCTAGCAGGTTATCTTATGATATGCTTTTGGTAGTATACTTTTCTTAGCATCATTGATTTAGGAACTCAACAAGCATAAATGTAGTCCAAAAGAATACTGTGTTTACTGCAGCAATGGCTTTAATTAATACCTGGTAGACATTCACTCACTTTTTGGTTACTCTTCGTATTCTCTTTTGAACTTTATCTTACTATATTGCTTTTGTCAAAAAAATATCCAGGTTCTTGCTTCTACGGTAGATACAAATGGGCAACTTTCTGCTGAAGTGATGGAACGTGTAACAGCAGCAGCAGCAGCTGAGCCTTATGGATCGGTCAGGCATGCATTTGTATCTTATGGGAGCTGTATTTCAGATCTTTCAGAAGGGTGGAAATACAGAACCCGATTGTGGTATGGTGTATGCATCCCTTCCAAATCTAATGTGTTTGGTGGTGGGGGGAGTGGTTGGGTGTCATGGAAGTCCGTTCTTGAGAAGGACTCCGACGGAAACTGGATTGAGCTTCCATTAGTAAAGAAATCAGTTGCGATGCTGCAGGCACTTCTATTAGATTCTGGACTTGGTGGTTGCCTTGATAATGGAGTTGGATTTGGTCCTGGCATGGGTGTCATAGGTGCCTTTAATCAGTTGTTAGATAGTGATCAGCCGTTTTTTTGCATGCTCCGGTTGATCCTTGTTTCAATGAGGGAGGATGACAGTGGGGAAGATGACATTTTCATGAGGAACATTAGCATGAAGAATGTGATTTCAGAAGGATTAGTCTGTCAAACTGGAAGCATGCTGGGACTTGATGGTAACTCCAGTGCGTCTACGAAAAAACGTCCAGCTGCACTTTTGTGGAGGTACAACCTATTCGCTATCCTGTAGCCACAATAATCAATGTACATGAAAAATGGATATGATGTAGGGTACTAATGAAAATAATAATAATAAAAAGAGTTCAGTAACACCTCATATAAATTGGAAAACAGAGTCCAGTGTGAAGCTGACAAGTGGTCCATGGGACCTGTCTCCAATGACATTTTCTATGTTGCATGATGTTTTTGAATATTTAGGAAAAAACGAGTTTTGGTAGTGGCGGAGCCTGGGCCAGGGTTAGTGGGCTACACTGGCTGCAGCTCTGAGCGCTGGTCCAAGGCCAAAAACTGAATCGAACCCACTAAAAATTATGAAATAATCAAGGTTAAAAAGGACTTGATCACTTGAACATGTATCAACACTGGATCAGCCTGGGGCCTAATCTATTCCTGGTCTCGCTCCTGAGCTTCGGTGCTAGTCCTGATACTGTTGTATACATCACAACCCACTAATTCTCAGTGTTTAGTCATATTCTGGAGTTACCTTTTATTAAATATTTTTTTCTGTGGCCGTATATATTCACTTATATTTTAGTTCTTTCTCTTTTAACAGAGTGCTCGGCCCTATTCTTAATATGCCAGTTTCTGAATCTAAGAGACAACGAGTTCTGGTTGCTTCTTCTATTCTTTATTCGGAGGTAAGTTTATTTATCATTGTCGTAGAATAATAGATCTCCATCTGATGAGATATCAGTTTCCAGTGTTCTCATTCCAGCTTGAAAAATTTATTGAAGTCAGCGCATAATGTCACATTTTTCTAATCATAATGATTTTCTTAAAGTGCCATGAATCATACTCTCTGTCCTGGGATGATAATCATAATTTATACAGGGAAAATTCAAATTTTACAAACTTTGACCCATTATTAGTCAAATAATATACAAATAGGCCATGAAACTTGTATCAATAGATTTGATTCAAAGTGCCTCTGAGATGATATTGGTTCTTTAGTAAATGGTCAAAATTTATTTTGTTTGACTTTTCTCTGATCAAAATACGTATATCATTCCAGGATTGAGGGAGTATTATTAAGCTACTTTTCTCTTTTGGAGGAATCCATAAAAGTGTTTTAATGCTTCAATGTGACCTTCATAAAAGCTGTTTGTTCATCTTTTGCTGTTAAGCTTAGGATTATTTCTATGAAACATAGAATATAAGGAACATTAATATCACCTCGTAGCCTCTCTTGTATTTTTTTATTCTTGTTTGTTCTCTTTTGAATGAATCAGTTTGTCCTGATACACAAAGCATGTACCATGGACTGTGTTTCTAAACTCCAAAAACATATGTTGTATATCTGAAATTGATGTTTAATGCTACTCTCAACTCTGTGTCAGTATAGCTTCCTTTGATTTTAAGGAAGAATGTTTGTCTATGCTTATTCAGAGCCTACTATCTATGATAATCATATCGTGCACTGTGCGATATCAAAACATAGCTTGCATTATATAATGTCTAAGTAAGGTTTTCTGTGTTAGACCTTTTAAAGTCATGGAATTCTATTCTGCTACTGTCTGTTTGTTGATATTGGTTGTTTCTAGAAGCTAAACAAACACGTTTTCTTTACCACACATTGCTCATGAAATTTGTGTATTATAACAGTTATGGCATGCTGTAAGCAGTGACAGAAAACCAGTGAGGAAAAAGTATGTTGGACTGATCATGCCACCATTTGTAGCTGTCCTGAAAAGATATCGTTCTGTTTTGGCTGGTATACACGAGCTTACATCTCCAGATGTGCAAAATCCACTAGTTGTTGATGATTGGGCTTCAGCAGCAGACACTTCACCTGTTGAGGTAAAAGTTAATACTTTATATTTCATGCAAGGGTGACAACTGAGGGTGCTTGTGCTCAGATTGCATGATTGTATCATTGACTGTTGGTACTAGCACATATTAGAAGTTCTAGCAAGTTATTTTGGAGAATCATTATTTTTGGATCATACCGTTTTCTAAAAAAAACAAAGGAAACTTTGAGCTTTCTGCAGAAAAAAGCTAATTTTGCAAAGGAACTCCGAATCTGGTCAGCTTGTTTATCTTGAGGGTGCCTGGTGTTTATCTTGGAAAAAAAAAGCTAATTTTTCAAAGGAAACTCTTGAAACTGTGTTTCACAGAATTATTACAAATCATTTCTTACAGTGTTGCTATTTGTATTTTATTTCTGAAATATTTCACGGGATGCTTGCCAAGTCTTCATAACATTTAAGTGGTGATACTATTACATGCTACTTTTAATAAAAACATTGGTTTTTAACTTTTTATGTAAAGTTAGTATTTCTATTGGATAAAGTTCTCACCACTGTTTTTCTTCAAAAGTCCATATGTTCATGGTGATCTTTTTGTTTCATGTATTTTGATCTTAGGTTGGTGTTGCAATGATATCACCTGCCTGGGCTGCTGCTTTTGCATCTCCACCAGTTGCAATGGCATTGGCCATGATTGCCGCTGGTGCCTCTGGGACAGAAACAATAGCACCACCAACCAATAAATTGCGCAGGCGTGACACCTCATTGCTTGAGCGTAGAGCGGCTAAATTACACACTTTCTCAAGTTTTCAGATGCCTATAGATACTACACCAAGCCTACCTACATCAGCACCAAAGGACAAAGCAGCGGCAAAAGCTGCAGCCTTGGCTGCTGCTCGTGACCTTGAGCGTAGTTCTAAGATTGGTTCAAGAAGGGGTCTTAGTGCTGTAGCGATGGCTACTTCAGGACAAAGGAGGTCTGCTGGTGATATTGAGAGAGCCCAAAGGTGGAACATATCTGAAGCTATGGGTGCTGCATGGATGGAATGTCTGCAGTCTGCTGACTCAAAGTCTGTTTCAGGAAGAGATTTTTCTGCCCTTTCATACAAATATGTTGCACTTCTTGTTTCCAGTTTCGCGTTAGCACGTAATTTGCAGCGAGTTGAGGTACGTTGTTATGGAATGGAACACGTCCACTCTTGATATTTAGAAATTGCTATGCATCATTGAGGCAACTTTTGGGCATGCAGATGGAGAGGCGAACACAAGTTGAAATATTAAACCGCAGTTGCATGTCTGTTGGACTTCGGGCATGGAGGCATCTTCTTCATTGCTTGATAGAGACAAGTAGACTCTACGGACCTTTTGGAGAACTGCTCTGTAGCCCTGATAGTGTATGGTCACAGTTCTGTGTTTTCTTTACACTTCCCTGTTATACTACATTATTATGAAAACCAATTCTCCTTGCTGACCACTTTATGATGATGTTTAACCATTTTTTTCATCAGGAACAAATTGCATTATAGAGCTAAATGACTTGCATAGATGTTTTCTTATCTCTGACTTTTGTGCCTTTCCTTTTTTTCTATCACACAGATTTTCTGGAAGTTAGACTTGACTGAAAGTTCGTTAAGAATGAGAAGATTTATGAAAAGGAACTACAATTGGTTGAATCACCTTGGTGCTTCTGCTAATTATGAGGAGCAGAAGTTTCTTTGTGATGGTGCAGACGCATGCCACTCAGAAGATGGAAACTCTTTACTTAGTGTTCTTCGTATAAGTTCTTTGATTATAGTAGATGAAGGACATGAACAACAGAGAGAAAGTGAGAATATCTGTAGCAGTGCGGATGATCAACTGACAGATTCATCAACACCTGATCAGATTTTTACAGGATCAATAGATTCAAGAAGTTCTGACTTCTCTGGTGTTCGCAATTTAGTTCAATCCACAGTAGTTACACCTGGTTACAAGACTAATAATGAGCGAATTATTATTGAACTTCCTTCAATGATGATTCGGCCATTGAAGGTTGTACGAGGAACCTTCCAAGTAAGTGTGTTCTAATGTACGTGCTTTCACTGTATATTTTACATGTATTCAGTACTAAAACAAACTTCTGACTGGTGTCATTTCTTCTCATAATTAATGATAATGACATCTAAATCTAATTAAAACTGAAGTTTAAATAAACAATGGCATATGACAACCAATCTCTTATGCATATATACAGTTATTTTTTCTTGGTTATTTACCTTCACAGCATGATAATGAAATCTCAGTTCACTAGTGATCTTTAGCTACTATCACAAGTCTTTCTCTTGTGTTTTCTGTCCTACTAATCCATTTCATCTCCTAATTCAATATGCTAATGGATATCTTAAACCCTAGTTTGTAATCTTTTCCTCAGGTCACATCAAAGAGGATTAATTTCATAGTTGATGAACATATGAGTGACAGTTACATGGATGACAGTGTATCCACTAGTGGCCAATATGATCAGCAAGATAGAGATCGGAGCTGGTTCCTATCTTCACTACATCAGATTTATAGTAGAAGGTAAATGGTTTTTTGTACCGTCTGGTACATATTGGAACTTGTTAGTTTATGATTTTCTAAGGAAAAGATTTAGTTAATGGAAATGTTTTTAGTTTTTAGATCATCTGTTACCTGCTCATATATTTCTACATAGAGTTAAGTAGTTAACACTAACCACTTAGCTTTCTTTTTGCCACACTGATTTAAATGAATTACTGCAGATATCTACTGTGTCAAAGCGCTTTGGAATTATTTATGGTAGACAGGTCAAACTTTTTATTTGATTTCGAGGTACATCCTTGATGAGACTCTAATCCAGTTTGTTTAAACCTTATGCATCTTATAGGTGAATAACCTTTTTGGAATTGTATCTGAACTTTATCTAGGATATAGGATCACGTATACATGCTTATCGGGCCATTGTTCACACCAAACCTCCTTATTTGAACGACATTTTCCTTGCTACCCAAGTAAGTGCTCAATGCAGTTCTGAAGCCAGGAGGTTTCTTGTCCTTTCAAAGCCACTGATCTGATATGTTCTTTTTAGAGACCTGAGCAAATCTTCAAGCAGACACAGTTGATGGAGCGCTGGGCTAAATGGGAGGTACATGAACACAATAATTTCATTTCTGCAGCAGCACATCCCTATGTCTGAGTATACTTTGCTTCTGCAGATTAGCAATTTTGAATATTTGATGGAACTGAACACTTTTGCTGGCCGCACTTACAATGACATTACTCAGGCATCTTTTTTTCTTTACTAAATAATTCTCAGTCCAAAATGTAATAATTTTTTGCTACTGTTCTTTATGCTCAATATCTTTTTCTGCAGTATCCTGTTTTTCCATGGGTAATAGCAGATTACAAGTCCAAAACCTTGGATTTGGAAAGTCTGTCCACATACCGAGATCTTTCAAAGGTAAATCGTGTACCCCTTTCCTTGCTAGTCTGGGTTCTCCATGTAATAATAGCATGTCCTGTGTTTCCATTTGCTTCACTGGTGATACTTGATAATTTCCTGTGCAGCCAATTGGTGCACTAAATCCTGCACGGTTGAAGAAATTCCAAGACCATTACTCCAATTTCAAGGATCCAATCATCCCAAAATTTCACTACGATTCGCATTACTCCAATCCTGGAACGGTACATCTTTCTTATGTGTCTATGCTTTCGTGTTTGATTGTGGTTTGTTTGTGCCTTTTGTTCGGAGTTGGGACTAAGATATATCTGTTAAGCTTTTCACTGCTCTTCAATAACAAACATTTTTAGTTGATTGGCATATCTTGTGTATATGATTCTTTTTTGAAGTATTGCTTCATTGTAAAGATACTGAAAATTATTATTATAAAAACTATTGCAGGTATCGTATTATCTTGCCAGGATAGAACCTTTTAGTATCCTTTATGATCAGATGCAAGGTGCCAAGTTTGATCATGATGATTGTGCATTCTCTGATATCGCCGGAACATGGAACAGTGTTCTTGAGGGCATGAATGATGTAAAAGAGCTAGTAAGTTTTGGTGAAACATGTGCTTCTTGGATGTATTTTCCACTGGTTACTGTGCACTCTGCATTGTTTGGTGCAGAACTCTATTTCGAATCTTCTACAGGAATCTGATTATGTGGATATCTTTCTAGGTTCCAGAGATGTTTTATCTTCCTGAGGTATTTACTAATGTAAACTCAAGTGGAAGACTAGGTGAGTCTCATTTCAGTCTGTATAGATACAGATAGTGAAACTGAAACCCTTAATGTTTGAGTATTATTGCAGGCTCTGTAGCACTGCCTCCTTGGGCTGAAAATGCTGTTGATTTTATACATATGCATCGGAAAGCTCTCGAGAGTGATCATGTCTCCACACATTTGCATGAATGGATTGATCTAATATTTGGGTACGTTAGTTATGTGTTCTTATGTTTCCACATGTAATTACATGTGCCTTCTATTCACTCATATATCTAACTCTTTTATTTTTGCAATATCATTCACATCCTCTTCCAGTCTGCCTTCTTTAAATCACTAGTTCAATCATCGTGCCTGATGCGTTTTTACTAGGATTGGTCATAATGTTACCATGTTTAAGGCTAGTTTCCATACTGCCACTTAAGCTGCTTTAATGTCTGTCCTTTTACATTTAAGTTTTTGTTATGATAAATAGATCCTTGGAATATGATTTCTATGTTTAGACTGTTCGCTTTATAAGAACTTATTCATTGACTGTCCTATTTTTCTCTTAAGAGGCTTGTATTGATGTAATATGTCTCCGCATCTATATGATACACCACTTTATCATTGAATACTTGTTCAGATATAAACAAAGAGGTAAAGAAGCAGTGGTAGCCAACAATATCTTCCCACATGTGACATATGATGGGATGGTGGACATCGATAAAATCACCGATCCAGTAAGTATATGCATTTTGCCTTTTCGGATTTGGTGAAATTATCCCAAATTTTCATCATTTTTTAAAATGTTGAAGGCGCAACGGCGAGGTGTACAAAATCAAATATGTTATTTTGGACAGACACCATCTCAACTGTTGACAGTTCCACACATAAGAAGAAGGCCGTTGACAGAAATGTTACAGTTGCAGGTAGAAATTTCAAGTACCATTTCCATTTTTCGCAAGAAAAGAAGTCCATTATTTGATAGAGATACTTGTGCATATACTATTAGTCTATTACTATACCAATAGTTATGAAAAATGGATCATTTAGACTCATACTTGCTGATTTATTATTATTCCCTCCGTTTCAAATTATAGTTCACCTTAGATTTGTCCTAAGTCAAACTTCTGTGTCTTTGACCAATTTTTAGAAAAACATTTATTGACATTTACAAGTTCAAATAACTACTGTAGCATGATATATTTCATGCCAAATTTAATGACTAATTTGCTACTGTATATTTTGATGCATTTTCCTATAGACTGGATCAAACTTAGAGAAGTTTGACTTTAGGAAAAGCCAAAGTAAATTGTAATTTGGAACAGAGGTAGTAATTGCTTATTCAAGGGACAGAATAGCACATTATTCAAGAGTTCACTTTCATATAGGTTACATCCATCTCCATTTTTGCCTCTAGGGCATATGATAAGTTGACAGCGTTTATTAGATGTTCTTTAGAATTCTAATTAGATATGACTACTCCTAGTCCTTCATGCTACTTCAATACTATTGATGGTTGAATGACAAGGTGACCACTTTGCTCACAGGTCGCCCTGCTAATGGACTGAGAACCGAACTGTACCCACACTACACTTTTAATTAATGCACGTGAACCCAATTTGTCTCCACTCTGCTTCTTCCCTCTCTTAAACCAATCTAAACCAACCTGAAGTAGTAAATCATGCCAAATCAAGCCCATCTGTTTCTAAAACTTTTTTTAGAAAACCAATTACACCCCATTGCCCAGCTTAGGTTCCGTGCCCAAGTAGCACTCGTGCACTGCAGTTCGTCCATCTAGAAGCAACCATTGATAGAGTTCAGAGAAGAAGTAGCACCTCGCTGTTTACACGGGAGCCAGAGACCTGTCCAGCATACGGGCATGTATGCCCGACCTCTCCACCTGTAGCCAACTCCATCCTAACCCACTCCAAACCAACTCTGACTGCCAAATCATTACATAGGCCAGCTAGTCCATTTACAACCAACTCAAAGGACCCCAAAGCAGAAACCAAACCATTAAAACTGGATCAGCCCAAACCATTAGCAGGGTGACTCACAGGCACCATTGTATTTTTGCATTAAACAGCACACAGTTGCTTTTTTAGCACCGTGGTATTTCATGGTGAACTTAACTTACTGCCTCTCATTTTTTTTTTCTGTGTAGACAATATTCCGGAACCCAAGTGAAGTTAGATCTTATGTTCTTCCAAGTCCAGAGCACTGCAATGTTCCTGCTAGCACAATGCTTGTATCCAATGATTGTCTTGTAGTCATAGATTCTAATGTTCCCACAGCACATGTGGCATTGCACCATTGGCAGCCAAATACTCCAAATGGCCTAGGGGCGCCTTTCCTCTTTCATCATGGAAAAAATGCCATAAATTCAAGTGGCGGTGCAATATTTCGCATATTTAAAGGTTCAGGTTCTGCAGAAGACTATCAGTTTCCACGAGCGGTAGCATTTGCTGCATCTGCAGTACAAAATTCATCAGCTGTTGTTGTTACATGTGACAAAGAAGTTATAACTGGTAATTATTTCATTGCACGTTGATTTTTTCCTTCAATGCTACTTGTTGAAAAACTGGCTTTTGTCATTCTCTTTGGTACATATTTTACTCTCTTTTTTTTTTGCCCACGGAGCCCTCATAATTCTCTCAAGTTGAAACCTAAAATGTTATGGTTTCAAACAACTAGTTTTATAATTGGTTCCTGAGTAGGTTGCTATATGATTTTTTTTATTATATTGTTTTAGTTGTCTGTCCTACAATGATAACTATTGTGGTAAGCTGTTTCTGGTATCCTTATTTTCTTTTACTATAGGAAGGCATGCAGATAACTCTGTAAAGATGATCTCTCCGGATGGTGCAAGGACTATTGAAACTGCATTTGGGCATCTTGCTCCTGTGACCTGCCTAGCACTGTCTGGAGATAGTAATTATCTTGTTACAGGGTCTCGTGACACAACAGTTATACTTTGGAGGATACGTCAGGTGGGTTCTGCGTATAAGAAAAATGCTCCAGAGCCTCCACCATCTACACCGACAACACCTACTAGTCCTCTAGCCACTGGTAGTAGCAGTGATAATAGTCCAAGTAAAACTCTAGAAACCTACAGGAGGCGACGAATCGAAGGTCCTATGCATATACTAAGAGGACATCTTGGAGAAGTAACCTGCTGTTCTGTTAGTTCTGATTTGGGGCTTGTTGGTTCATCTTCGAGTGTGTCTGGTGTCCTATTACATTCCTTGAGGACAGGTCGGCTAATAAAGAAGCTCGATGTGCCAGAAGCCCATTCCATATGCTTGTCTTCTCAAGGAATTGTATTGGTTTGGAATGAATTTGAGAAAAGATTGTCCACCTTCACTGTTAACGGAATCCCTATTGCTTCTGCGGCTGTGTCACCTTTGTCTGCACGAGTCAGTTGCATTGAGATTTCTACAGATGGACAATTTGCTGCAATGGGAACTTGTTCAGCTAGCACTGACAATCATGACTGCAGTAATGCTCTAGAAGATTATGAGCTTGACAAGCCCGATAGTGATGAGGATGTACAAGAATCAAATGAGACCGGGCTATCTGTTGACCCTCCCTCTGTCTGCTTCCTTGATCTATACAAACTTGAGGTGAACACCGAGCACAACTTTTTAGCTTTTGCTATGTATTCTTACCTCTGGTTTTACCTGTGCAAATTTCTAAGCAGTCAGGTATATATTGCCAGGTAATCCATACGCTGAAGCTGGAACAAGGACAGGACGTCACAGCACTCGCTCTAGACCAAGAAAACACCACCCTACTGGTTTCGACAGCTGCTGATAAGCAGCTAATAGTCTACACGGGTCCGGCTCCAAGTACCCCAAGTGCACTATAGGTTATCACTAGCTAGTTCCCCGGTACCTGGTTGGAAAATGTAATGGAAATCAGCGCTACCTACCTTCACGGCCCAACTGGCAGGTTTGGCACTGGCACTCCCTTTTTTTAAAACAAATTTGGCTCTGCCACTCAGAATGACCATATATATGTTATATAATGTCTAGCTTGCCTACCTGATTATTAGTCTCTTTGATGTTGCAGTGAGCGCGAAGACGACAGTTCAGATGATGCACGCAGGCGACGGGCTTCTCTTGCCGTGAGCATAGCGCTGCTGTACGTAAGAGTCTCCAATGGATTCTGCTGAAATACAGACTGGAACCTGAAATGGGCGACATGTGTATGTACCAAAAGGAGAAGAGCCGCAACGTTAACCCCTGCTGTGCGTTGTGCTGCTGGTACAGAAGGAAACTTGAACAGTTGAACTCTAATGTACAGGGACCTCGTTGACATCCTCCATGTAGTGAAGCCTGCCACGCTGCGAACAGGATACGACCCATCTGTGTAGCGGCCAAAAGATTTGTTAGAAGCAGCGCTCCAAATGTAATTATTGCTAGGGACTCGTACAAGTCGCAGTAGCTTGTTTTTAGCTGTGTGCCGGCACGCAAAGATTTGTTAGCTTATTTTCAGTAGAGAATCTGTGTACAGAGTCTCGTGCAAGGAATTGATTCGCTTTCGCTTGCACACAACGTAGACACGCAACCCATTGTTCGATTGTTGAATAGCCATGTGGTCATCTTCCAGAAAGGGCGCAGATAACGCGAGCATGATTGGCCCCTATCATATATACATCAATGATCGTTTGTAAAGTGTCAGAATATTCCGAGTTCCAGATGAAAGACCTGTGGCCGTGAGTCCGTGACTTCTGAAAAGGAGCGATTGCTCCCCAAAACCAAAAGGGAGGCAGATTTTTTCCATGTTGACCTTTAATTAGGTCACAATACCATACCGATAATATTGTTCCATGTAGGTCTAGTCGACGCCAGAGGTCGCACACAAACTTGGTGTATCCCAGCGATGAGTGCGATATGTAAAACACGTTGCTAGAGGAGGCTTGTCGAAGTGTGATATGCCAACGAGGTCTTTTTGAAACCTAAAACTCCATGGGTCCGGGAGGGACCCTGGCGGGACGTGAGCTCCGTTGTCATCCATCCACCAGGCAGCAGCGACGAAGAACCAGAAGTAAATGAGAAACGAGGGTAAAAATAGAGATGGTAGATTGGGTTTTTTTTTCGATCGTGTGTACCTTAATCTGTCGTGCCCCTTATATTTATAAAAGGAGATGATGGTCTTATATGCCTATAAGGGGTCAAAAACTATTGTAAAACAGGTTAAAACACAATTTAGATCTAAATTTGGTCTCTCAGAACTAACTCGACGGGCTCCAAAACTAGTCTGCGGGTTTTGGACAGAAACCCTTCAAAAATTATAATTAATTTATCTAGACTTAAAATGAGACCATTGGCATATGGATTTCGATCAGCTTGAAATACAATGATGCAATCCATTCTTCCATGAGAAAGTTAAAAACCGGCCAGACGGGTGTCGGCTGAGTTAGCCTTTTATTTTTTGTTCGAACTCTAAATATGATGATGTCACTTATTACAAAGTTCACAAAAGAAGCCAACACGTGTGTGGTGCCGTGTCAGGCACAGCCAATTATCATGAGCTGCTAGAACAAACCGGTTGCCTCTAGAAAGGGAAGGCGATGGCAGGGGGCCCAGCAAGCAAAACCTTGGGAGGCCCAAAAAAGGCGACGACTGACGAGAGAGGGAGAGACAGCTGGCCGCAGGAGGCAGCAACAGCCGCAGCCGCGGCGTTACGAAAAGCTGCGCTCCGTATTTGCTGTTCGGGTCTTCCCCTTTCGATCGGAGGCCTTCAGCAGAATCTCATCTCGTCGAGGTAATTGTGCGGAGTTAAGCTCTGTTTGATTGGTGACCACAACGTGCCACGCCAAACCTTTGACAAACTGTGACTGTCAGAGAAAGTTTGTCGCACAAAATCGAAGCCACAGTGTTGGCAAAAAAATGAATCTATGACATGTGGGACAGGGTGCTAAGAAAGTGTGGCACGGCGTAGTTGTGGCAGCGAACCAAACACCTGCTAGAAAAATCTTGGTATGACTAAGCTGTGGCATGGCACGTTCTGGTCATGAACCAAACAGAGCCTTATTCTCCTTCTCCCGTTGTAAGTGGTAGGTTTTGTTTACGGAGTGCCTGTGTAGAGGTAGTTGGTAGTTTCTAATGAGATAATGAGACTAGTCCTGTCATTGGGTTTCAACTACAGGGAAATTTCCCTTCTAAAAGGACGATTCAAATTAATTGATTGATCTGCAAAATACGAAAGTTGCCTTTTGAATTGCTTCATGCACTTTTCTTACAAAATAGTACTGAATTGCTACAGGAATTCTAATGTTTTGTGTCCTGGTCCTTTATAGATGGCATGTACTCAAGTATGGCATTAGGATGTTGGCCAGGTCTCTTCCAGGCTCTAGCATTGCGGAGAAGCTGAGTTCTGCGTCGTGCATGAGTTCCAATTCCAACTAAACAAAGTGGTACAATGCATAGGGCAAAGCCTCCTGGGATTCATCTTTTTGAGTGTGCCCAGGGGAGACCTCTGTCCCTCAGGTCATGCCAGGTCCTTGTCTTGATATTGACATTCTTTTCTTACGCTAGCTACCATGCAGCAAGGAAAACCATGAGGGTTGTTAAGGGTGTTCTTGATCCTAAGACATCAAATCTAGGCTTTCTGCACTGTCCTAGGTGCAGTGCTCTATGGTGGCTGGGCACCGTTTGATTCCAGAGATGGCACTGCACTGCTTGGGGATATTGATTTGGCATTTCTAGCAATTTATGCAATTGGGATGTTCTTTGTTGGCCATATAGGTGATCGAGTGGATCTGAGGGTTCTCCTGACCATTGGAATGATAGGAACTGGTTTTTTCACAGCAGCTTTTGGAGCTGGATACTGGCTCAATATACACAGCTTCTACTATTTCTTGGTATTCAGTTAGTTGCTGGATTTTTTTCAGTCAACTGGGTGGTCCTCAGTGGTAGCAGTTGTTGGTAATTGGTTTGGCAAGAGAAAGAGAGGGCTAATCATGGGAATTTGGAATGCTCATACTTCTGCTGTAGGGAACATATCAGGATCTCTGATAGCAGCTGCTCTCCTGAAGTTTGGGTGGGGCTGGTCATTTGTTATTCCTGGTGCTATCGTTACATTGGTTGGGCTTATAGTGTTTCTGTTCTTGCCTGCTAGCCCTGATTCAATTGGAGCTGAGGATGATCATTTCAAGGATTCAGGTGAGAATCAAATAGGGACCCCTTTATTGGAAGGACAGACAGAAGTGACAGAAAAGGCAGTGGGATTCATTGAGGCATTCAGAATTCCTGGAGTTGTGACATTTGCTCTCGTCTTTTTTTCTGCAAGCTAGTGTTAGCAACCTGAAGGCATCCGCAAGCGCTGAGGCACCTGGTGGAGCCAAGCCGGCTGAAGAAGGCGAGCGCGAGGGAACTGAACGAAGGAGCAAGCGCGTCACGCGACCGAACGCACGCGTCACCGGTCGAAATTGGCGTGAGCCGTAGGACAACACAGCTGCGCCTGTGTGGCTCACGCCTGGCACAAGAGCCGTGTATAAAGGAGAGAGAGAGGCATCCGAGAGAGGCATCAAACAAATGAACCAAACATTTTATTAATCATTTATAGTTACTTCCTCCCACACGGCTCTTCCGTGCTCTCCAATCCCAAATTCTCTGCTCCAATCCCTGCTTCCGTGCTCACAGCTAGTCGCCTACACATTTCTATATTGGCTTCCTTTCTATATTAGCCACACAGGTTAGTTAAACTAATAATGTATTTGTCTTTCATTTTCTTGTCACAAAGATCATGTGTGATATGATTATGATGCAGTAGGATTTTAGGGAACAGTGGTCCTAACGTTTGAAGAGAGAAATGGGACATGACATACGTAGCACATAGCAGTGACCAAACTGATACTAGTAGGCATTACACAACGTACATTTCATCACTCTTCTAGTGCTCGTTGACTGAAGCATTGATGTGGTACATATTAGGCGTGGATCTGGCCAAAATCTAAACGACCCATTACCAGATTTATGTCTACAAATTGTTGTTCACTATTTAATTATATTAATTGCATTGTCTCACTGGCACCATGACCGGTAGAAGTCCAAGGTTACTATGTTGCTCCTAGCAGAGCAAGGTGTCTGCGAAGTTAGCGGTTAGAAAGATGTTAAAAGAAAAGGCCGTGTTACATGATCATCTTAGTATCCTAATCTGTGATGATTGCGATTATTACTACCGGCACATTACAAGTGCTCAAATTCAACAACCAGATTCAACTTTGTTGTATATGGTAACTGACTGCTTACCATCCTTTGTCTTCCTCCCAGCTGTTGGTGGGGAATATTTGTCAGACTCAACTGCTGGAGTTCTATCAACGCTGTTCGATTTAGGTGGTGTTATAGGCGGCATTCTTGCTGGCCATATCTCAGACCGTCTGGATGCCCGGGCACTGACAGCAGCAAGTTTCACATTTTCTGGGATACCAGCACTCTTCTTATACCACGTATACGGGAGCATCTCGCTTTACTGGAACGCCACTCTAATGTTCATCACCGGCATGCTTGTGAATGGCCCTTACGCACTCATAACCACCGCGGTCTCTGCAGACCTCGGAACACATAGCTCCCTGAGAGGCAACTCCCGAGCCTTGGCCACTGTGACAGCGATCATAGATGGGACAGGCTCAGCTGGCGCGGCAATTGGCCCTCTTCTGACAGGATACATCTCTGCTAAGAGCTGGACTGCAGTTTTCACAATGCTGATGGTTGCTGCGCTCATTGCAGGCCTGCTGTTGTCGACGCTGGTCATGGCTGAGGTCTCTGCAAAACTAGAATCCTGGAGGTCAGCGGCTGCATCAAATGATCTGCCAGTGTCCTCCGTGGAGGAAGTTTAAGATGGATTGTGTATAACAAATCTGCTTGTGCCTTTCTGGAGATTATTGTGTGAGCTGATGACACTGAAGAAATTTGGTTAAGCCCTCAAATATCAGACCTGAGCTGGTGGTCCATGTTTGTTCTGTATGCGACCATTTTTCAAGGTTTTCTGTGACAGGATTTGTGACTTTGCAAGCAACTGGCAGTTGTATCATTGTATGGATGATTGAAAATGAGAAAAGAAGATTGAAGATGTACATGACACTATGGACGCAACAGTGATTGAAGCGGAATTTGGATGTTGGTAAATGTATCATATCAGAGTTTTAAAACGTGGCTTTGGGTTTTTTTTTTCATGTTTATACTGTTAAATGCACAGAATTTTGGTTACTATTTCACTGCTGGTCATGAGTAGAGGAGACAGGAGGCGGTTCACTGGCATATTTGTCATTTGTAGTGTTCTTTTTTCCCTCATTTTTTGGAAACTATGTGCACTATTCATTTGCTGCCGCGCGCGGCATTAGTGCATCAATCTGTATATTTTTTAATGTTTGTTTTGCATAAATGTTTGTCACAGGAACTCACGATCTGGCATCTGTATCATGTAGGCTAGGATTCGAATTTTTTTATTTGTATATTTTTAATATTTGTTTTTCATAAATATTTGTCAAAACACAAAATTTGCAAAACTATACTACTACAGCCGATTGAACAGGTGGGAAGTTTGGCGGAATCTGCTTTCTGTTTCAGCTCATCTAAAGAATCATAAATTTTCCATATGAAATGAGATGAACATAATATAAAAGAGTTGTAGAGAATAAAAAAAGATTTTGACTTTATAGTCTATAACCTTTTCATTTGAGGTTGTTTTAATACAAATAGATTGATACAATATTTAGAACTACTCACTCCGTCTTAAATTGTTGTTCATTTTTTTACTTTAAGTTTGACCACTCGTCTTATTCAAAAAATTTGAACAAAACTAGTTAAATTTAGGTCATTCTCGAAGAACTTTTGTTAATAAAGCAAGCCATAACAAAAGAAATAATATTTTAAATAAATTTTTGAATAAGACGAGATTGTTAAATTTGAGAACAAAAAAGTCAAATGAACTACAATTTGAGACAGACTAGTACATAACAAGATGGCTTCAAACGAAAATGTTGTGAACTAACTGTAAGGTTGTAGATCTATAACTTTGTATACGGTAACATTTATACAAATATTGTACTTCCTCCAATCTAAATTGTAAGTCACTTTAACTATTTTGGTGCATACATTGTGCCACCAAAAAAGTCAAACGATTTACGATTTGGAATGGAGGAAGTATATACCTAAGAGATCTATAATTTTGTAGTTTACAATAAAGCAATCCTGATACCTAAATAATTAATTTAATGTTTAAGAGATCCAAAAAAGACATCTGAGTATTATATTATTCTTTCATGTATGAAAATACTTCTAATTAAAAAGGTTATAAACTACAAAGTTATAGCTCTTTGGTCTCTATAACTTTCTTGCAAAATTTATCTTCATCCGATAATTACGTTTTTTATGATAAGTTTTTTCAGAAAAAAGATGTTTGAACCCATGGTATGTCCTTCCTGCGGTACAAATATTTTAAAAATAAATAAAAAAAATCATCGCATTTTGAAGGAAGATTCGGGCCCGTCAGACGGAATTGAAGTTGTTGGGCTTATCGTCTTCGCTTGTGGAACAGCAGACGGGCCGAATGGATGGATAAAGTTCCCAGACGGATTTTACCTTCTCGTGTATTTACTCCATTTGGTTTTCCTAATTTTTTATAATTTCAGAATTCCAGAAGAAGGGTGACATTTTCCTTTCTAGTCTCGACAGAGAAAAAAAAGAAAGGTGAAACTTGTTAACCCAAAGACCCGGCTCGATCAGTCTCCACAAGTGACAAGCCTAACTAGCACTAGACTAAACTTTGAACGCCGAGCGTTAAATTAAAGTACAGTTCCAGAAATACGGTTCTGGTGCAAGCGGTACAGCTTTACCGTATGTGACCGAGAGATTTAGGGTTTAAGCCTCAGCCTCTGTATATTTGTGCAGAGATAGCTGCTGGCTATTTTTCTTTCCTAGACTCCGCAGTGCGGGAGCCTACGACACTGGATACGTCCTTCCAAAAGTATGCAAAGGCGTAGTAAAGTTCACCGCAACAATGTGATGTACCCTGATTACTATACCAAGTAACGACGTTAGTAGTTTTTTTTATTATTTTTGAAGCAGACATTAGTAGCAGTCTTCATACCGAAGGAAACGAAGAATATATTCCCTGCCTGCTGTACCGATCGCGTATATACAGTCTACGCTTTAAGGAAAGGCAGTATAGTACAGTACATTATTCCAGGTAGATAGAGAGGCGCCCGCCCAGGAAAAAGAACTTGGAACTTTCCTGCGTGACAGTTCCCGATCGAAATTCTTCATCGCTGTCTTTTTAGCAGAAGATAGCAATATACACAAAAGTGACGTCTTGCTAGCTAGCTGCACGCGCGTTCCATCACAAAAGGAACCAGACCGCGCGCATCAACGAGTGAGCGACATCTCCTGCCCCTTCGTCCATGACCATGATCGATACACTCACAGTCACAGCTCACAGCACAGTTGCACACACAGAACAGACAAGCTAGCGGCGGCTGCCTGAAGAAGCTACAGGTCAGTTTCACTGCGTCTCTCTCCTCTCGCCGTAACGACGACCATGCGATGGGGCCGGGCAGGCGCATGCTAGCTACTGGATGCAGAAGGCCTCGGTCGTCCATGGACACGTCGATCAACGCCGACCCCGTGTTGTTGTGCACGAGCCTGCTTACCGTGTCCGGCCTTATCCGAAGCCATGGTATACCGCATATCGAAAAGGCTAGAACAAATGATGGATGGATGGATGGATGGATATATGGATGGATGGTGAGAAGGGAGGCTGAGAAGGAAACGTAGAGGCCGAGGAGAGCGATGCGCGGCGAAACACGAATCACACACCCGAGCAGCTAGCAATCTTTTCTGTCCGCGTGGAGGAGCCATGTACGTAGTAGGAGTACGTAGCTACCCTGGTTGCCACCAAAACCAACGACCAATCGATGTTTTACTGATCAATAAGATGAGCTCGCATTGGAGGCGCGTGCGTATACTAGAGGAAATAACTCACTGGTCATCGTCGCCTACTACTTTGATGAAGTTTGACCTGAGAAAGAAAGAAAGAAAGAAATGCGGCGCAGAGCGGACGACAGGAACATGCAATGCCGCTAGAGAGGGAGAGGGACAAGGACAGGCACTCGCTCGGCGATCTCTGATTTTGTTTGTTTCGTTTGGTGGCCCGTGGTTGAAAGCTACGTCGGACGAGCTTTAATTTGCCGTTGGCTTGTGTTGCTCCGAGTTGACCTGCCTCTTTCTCTTTGTCTTTGTTGGTTATTAAAGAAAGGAAAGAAATGTGTGTCCACGACGACGCATCCATCTGCTGTGTGTTTCATTTCATCTGGACCAGGAGTTAGCCTTCTTTCATGGGCACTACTACTAGACTACTCCCTACTTCACCAAGTCCCAGGCTCATTCTTTTTCCTTATAGTAGTGTATACTAAAGTAACATAGTTTTCTTTCGTTGGTCAATGATATGTAAATAAGCATATGATTGATGACTTTGAGTGCTTCCTTTTCTGTTTTAAATATATACACACAAGCGAAGCGATCGATCTAGTTATAGTTAGTAGTCCGAAGTCCCTCCAAAGATGGAACGGAGGCCGGATGCGTCTCGATGCACAACACGGGTGTACGTATACTAGACGACGAGACTGAGCGTGAGCAGAGCAAGCACACAGGACGACTGGGCCGGGGGCCCCTTCCATTCCTTTCCGGGCCACACAACACGCAGCCTTTCGACTCGCTGATCGAGTGCGTTCTTTCTCCGGGGCCGGACCGGACGGCAGTTGGTGAAAAAGATTTTGTGCAAAAGGTGGCGAGGGGAAGGACGGCTGGCGGCTGCGTTCGGCCTACGCGCGCGTGCAGTCGCCGGAAGAAAAGATTGGCGATTGGCCGATCCAGGAATGGATGAGCGTGACCATACATGGTTTGGTTATCTTTCTAACTTTCTTGACCAATGACCATGCAAATCCCACAAGCCGAAAAAGCCTCGTCTTTCCCGTTCTCTTTTCATCGATTGATTGAAGGAACCAACACTTTGCCCGCTCGTGGTTAGTGCGTTGTTGCATTGCACTGCCATTCTCAACGCCAGCAAGTTTTATAGTTCTTTCTAGTCCATGCACGGTAGAGGTAGTATATTACTACTTTAAGAGCTCTTTTCACTACCTCGTCTTTTTTTTTTTTGTTGACCTTATATAGTACAGAAGAAAATAAAGTTCGATGAGAAAGCAACGGGAGCCGTGAATTGCATACTGCCTGCGTCGACCTTCCATTCCATTGGGGTTTTGAACTCTTCATTCAGTCTACTATTACTTGTCGTTACCTTACGCGCGAAGAGTAGTATCGTATCAGAGATCCAAGATGTTGTGCACGATCGATGCTCAAAAAAAAAAAAGGTGGTTGTGCACGATCTGGTCTCCCATCCCATCCTCCCTTTTTTTTGCCGGCGCCGGGAAAGGCCCTGCATTATTACGCCACTTTGGTTGACGACGCAACGCAATAGGTGGGTCGACGACAGCCAGAGACCGACATGGTCGAGCCCTACGCATCGTGGCGCGGTGCAATACGGACGCTCTGCCCTGGCGCTGTGAGTGATGCAAACAGGAGGCCAGCCGTGGCATACAGCTGGCTGGCACGGCCGTCGGCCGGGGCCGGTGGCCTCGGTTCCTTTCTGCCGCCTGCTCCGCTTTACTCGTCCGGCCTCTTTTCTTTCCCGCTTGGCATGAGAACCATGGCCGGCGAGCAAAAGCTCGCAGCCTTGGTTGATAAGGAGGACAAGGGAGGCCTTTCGCTCGCTGCTTTGCTTTGCCTTTGCCTTTGGTTCCGCTTGATCGATCCAGGTCCAGCTTTCCGTTCCGTCACACGACAACAGCATCAGGAAGGCAAGCAAGGCTGGCCTGATCGCGTGTTCCTCTCCTCCTTTCGATTCCGTGGCCTATTCCTCTGTCGCCTTTGCAGTTGCAGAGCACAGCAGGATCGATCGACCGATCGATCGATGGATCTCCCTTTGACAATATACCCAGTATGAAATCTTAACCGATGAGCTGGTGTTACTTTGATTAATATTTAATAGTAGACTTTGTTTATTATTGTTATTATTAATCTGGCTCGCTTTCTACACTTGACTTAGAGAAAGAACCTGCATGTGCCTCTGAGGCTCTGACGATGTAATGTCAGGCACAAGTTACGCGTGCCGCTACACCACCCCATGCGAGATCGCCTTTGTACTGTAAACAGGCTGCTGGGATACGCTGCAACTGCTTTAAGCAGGTCGGGCCACAGGCAGAGCGGTGCACCGCAGTCGTAGCATTCCAGCAGGTAGAGCAAACACGGACACGAACACACGGCACTGGTTCAGTGTCGGCGGCGGTGTACCATCGCCTGATCTCCATGTGGTCGATGGAGTTGATCAGCTGAACCGAAAAGCTGCGTGCTTTCACGGGATAAACCACCTATCTATCGTGTCTTTTTCTTTCCTCCTAACGTAAGACGCGTCGTGCTTTTGCAGTTCTATCTACGCTACTAGCTGTGTCCTCTCTCGGTCTCGGCAACGTGTAGCCGACCCCTACCTACATCTCCTGATCTAGCTGCTTCCTCTTTTCAACATGTAAACTGTAAAGCGTAGTACTACAGTGCCACCGCAAAAAAAACGGGCGTTGTCGTGAAGAAAAGCAAGCAGACAACCGTGTGTCTGCGTCCGCCTTTAACCAATCGAATTCGCGCTTTCGGGCCTAGGCCTTGTTTAGTTTGCCAATTTGGTGTGCCTGAATCGCTGTTTGGGCACTAGCATACTGTAGCATTTTATTTTTATTTGGTAATAATTATCTAAGCTTTGACTTAAAATGTTCATCTCGCAAAGTATCAAACTATGGATTTTATCTATATTTAGTACTCCATACATATGCTGGTATTTTGATGTGATGAGGAATCTTCTTTTTGCACGGTGAATCTAGAGCCAAATTTAGAAAACTAAGACTATCCGCACCGGGAACTCAATAACAAACTGTAAACGCATATGGCGTCTGAAAACCCCGCAGCGGGGGACGGTAAAGCGAACTGTAAAGTCCCGGGCGCCCTCCCGGACGGTAAAGGTGGCGGAGGTACGGAGCGGCCTGCATGCAACACACAGGGCCCGCGCGTCATCGTTCTCCGCGCCCCGCCCACCCGCTCGCGAATCCGCCCTCGTCGAGCAGAGGAGGTCGAGCCGCCGCGTCGGGGAGCGGTCGGTGGGGAGGAAGAAGGAGAGCTGCCGATGCGGAGGGCGAAGGCCATGACCCAGTCTGAGTTCGCGGCACGCGAGGCCGCGATGGGACGCGACGATGAGCACGGAGCCTGCCGCCGGAGCTCCATGGAGAGAGAAAGAGAGAGAGCACGGGGCCACTCCGCCGCGGCTCGAAGCAGGGGCCGTCGTTGAGGGAGCCGCGCCGGACTTCGCGGCTGACGCTGGGGGCATGACTGTGGCGGGTGGTGGCCGCCGCGGACGGACGCAGACGCACGAGGTCGGGGTCGTCTTCCGCCGCCGCCGCAGATGCGAGCTCCAGGTGCAAGCTCCGCCGGGGAAGTGCCGGGGCCGCGCCGCTGCTATGCTCGCCGACCTGGGCGCGGCTCGGGCATGCGTGGGTGCCAGAGCCTAGCGGACACCTTCCCCACGAGCGCACGAGGCCGGAGCAGAGCCGGGCGGGCGCCTCCGCAGCCGGCCCTCTCCCGCGCGCACGCCCCGCCGCGTCTTGCGCCGCTCCGCCTCGCCATGCCCACCCCTGCTCGCCGGCCGCCGGTGGAGGGCCTCACCGGGGCCCCTGGCCACGCCATCCGTCTGCCTCCGCGTCCGCGGCTCCACCCGCAGGCTCGTGCTGCGCTGCCACCTCCCCGGCGCTCGGTTGCTGCTAGCTGTTGTGCTCGCCGCCCGCCATGGGCGCCAGCCGAGCTCCGCGCCGGGCGCGGCTCCACGGGGAGCACCACCGGGAGGAGGACGGGGGAGGTGGAGGACGACGGGGACGGTGGTGCTGGTGCCAGCGAATGTATAAGGAGAGGGGAAGAAAAGGAGGAGAGAGAAAAGAAAAAGAAATAAAATAATCTGACAAGTGACCCCACAGTGGATGGAGGTTGGTATTGAGTTTGGATGGGTGCGAAAAAAATAGTATAAAGGAGAGAATCTTGATGACTAGAGCGTAATATTTTTTTTAGAGGTTGAATTTAGAGTTTTATGAGTACGGATAGTCTAAACGAGGCCTTACGGAGACTTTTATCGTTTCAGTGGGTGTCTGGTATTCAGCAGGGACACACATCGTGCCGGCGAGCTGTTACATGGCAGCGCCTCTTTCTTTTGCCGTTTCTGGGCGCCCCCCGGGACGGATGCGTGGATGAGATCTCGTCGCCGTCGCCGCGATCCGGACGGAGAACCCTCTCTTGCGTGCGACGCTGCGACGCGTAGTCAGGTCAGAATTCAGACGGCCTTTTGCAGCTAGATATACTTGCTGCCCCATGCCTACAGGAAACGATCTGGACCGCTTTCCCTTGCCTCACACCTCGCCCAACAGGCGGGAAGGCGGAGTCCTTGTCATTGCCCGCGAGCCAGGGAACGCACAATCCTAACCGGAATACCGTCCAATATAGTTAGTTACACACAGAAAAAATAGGCTGTGGTGAACACGCCTGTGAAGCCGGTGCTGCCCCCACACCCTTTCCCCAACAAGATTTGATCTCCTCGGCGTGCCATCGTGCTTTTGGAACGTCATCCATCCAACGGCCAAAGCAAAGGCCTTTTGCCCCAAAGGCATGCAGCCGAGCCCGGGCCGGGTCCCCTCCCCCTCCTCTCCTCTGCTGCCTCCTGGTCCCGGTCCCGAAAGGCCGAAACGCAACGAACCATATCGTGTCCGCGTCGCGAAACCACCGCTCGCTTTTCGCATTTCGTCACTCGCGACCCGCGCCCGCCCGCAGGCCAAGGCGGGGCTCTGGCACCGGCGCCCGCGCAGCCACGCTCACGCCCGGCCGCCCCCGCACCCGCAGGCCCGGTGGCTGTGGCACCGGTAGCGGCAGGCGCAGCGACGAACCGCCCGTCCGTCCAGTCCAGTCCCTCGCTGTTGCGTGTTGCCGCGCGGTTTCGGCACCTGCCCCCGCCCGTTCCGTCCAATCCGGCCAACTGTTTCGCGAGGATATCAGCGCCGAGTCCGGACGGGCGTGAGGGGAGATCACATCATGCCGCCCCTGCCGCAGCGGTGTGCGGTCTGCCGCGAGCTGTTACATGGCAGAGCGTGGGCGTGCCGAGTGGTCCTGGTGGCCGGCCAGCCGGCAGCGGGGGCGCGGCCGGGGCCGGCAGACGACGGACCACGCCTTGCGGTCCGTCCGTGTCACTCACACTGTATTTACGTGTGCGTGTGCATCCATCTACTCGACTCCCTCCTGGACCGTGTACGTGGGGCTGGCTTGTGGCTGGGAGTCTCGGAGATCGGCGCGTATCTGTGGTCGTGGTGGACCGCATGCCTCCATCTCTCTCTCTCTCTCTCCATGCGATGGAGCCAGACAGAGCCGGCCCCTGGACACGAGTATGGTGTACTGTATGGACGGACATCGTGCATGGTGTACATCAGGGGCATATCTTGTACTGTATTGCAAGTGGCCGGGGCCCTCCCTCTCGCCGTGCAGACGATGGCCTCACAGTCCTCGGTCCAATCGACGGCCACGCATCACGAGGCCATATCCTGGACCCGGCGTCACCTGCTCGGTGCTCAAGTTTACTAATTTCTACTCCTCTCACGCACGCAGTAGACTGGTCCTGGATTGCTTTTCATATACGTACTGTACTACTCCTACAGTACAGTAATAGTATACACTGCTCCATGTAATGTACTCCCTGCCAATCATGGTACTCCGTATCCGTATGTTACGTTAGTTAGACCGTTTGCATCCGTGCGGACGTTGCAGTTGATCTGGACCTTGCACTTAACTAGACTGCCTAAATCGCCTTGATAAAGGACGCATGCCTACCAGACGGACACACCAGGCCACAAGCCTAGCTAGGGCCCCGAATTTCAGCACGACCTACAGTGCACTGTCGGAGAGCAATCGGACAGTGCGCGGCTTGTTGTTGTCGTCTCTACAGCACCGGGACGACGACGAAACCAATGCACGCTGGACGGTTGCTGCGCGAAAGCGGCGACTCATAAAAGTACATTTTAGCTTGAAAAGAATGGATCGTCGCTGCCAACTGTTAAGCTCCTTGGATTAGCAAAAAGGCACTTCTCCAGGGTGTCAGCTGGCGTGTGCATGGATGCAACGCGGCGAGGAGAGGACAGCCATTCCGCGGTAGACTGGTAGGGAGGTAGTAGGGAGCAATCGGGGGCGCATGGGGACATAAACCAATGGAGCTCATGTCGTCGCCACGCTCCCGGGTTTAAATTAAGAAATGGAGCTGTCAGTCAGCTTCATCATCAGGAGCACGTTCTCGGTCACCTACTGTTGTAGGATCCTCTACATTCGTGTGTTCCCATGGCTAACACGTTTCCGATCCTTATCAATCTACCTCCCTGTATATATACAGAGGGAGGTAGATTGATAAGGATCGAAAACGTCGTGTTTTTTACGCTGCTGATTGATGAAGAAAAAACTGATTGAAAAGGATTCAAAATATTTATATAAATAATAAAATAAATCAATCAATATTTGATTATCTTTGTTGATAAAAAAAATCATAGCAAAATTAATTATATTTATATAAAATATTTAAACGAGACGAATGATCAAACAAGATGACATAGAGTCTAAAATGAAAAACTCAATAGGACGGAGGGAATACGTGACTACTACTCCTTGTTGCGGGTATGTTGTCGATGTTGGACAAAACGATGATTGAACGATAGACGATGGGTTGTGTGGAGTCAACGGTGAGAGCTTGGTGGAGGGGTGACGCACATAGGATTGTTGTCGTGAAAATGTGATTTATCCCCCTTGTTGCCGACGTGACGCCACACAGGACAGTTAACACTGCTTTTAAATCTCGTCTTAGTAATTTGAGAAGCGTACCCGTCTTATATGTTGATGTGGGACCTTTTTTCCTATTTTTTTTGGGAATGCTCACTACTATTGTCTCCACCGGTATTTCCTTGAAATAAAGTTCATGTTCTTTTTCATTGGAACCTAAACTATTTCTGGATTAATTCAGGCTGATCCAAAGCTCTCTCTCTCTCTCTCAGCTAAAACCATGCTACTCTTTCTTTTCTTTCCCGTCTCTTTTTCTCCTAGAAGGGAGAGAGAACCACATGCATCGGGGAGTTATGAATGATCCAGCCGACATCTAGCATGGGGTTGTAGGCTTTCCCAATCACAACGCTCACCTGGCGCCCGTCGTCAAGTCGAAGGAAGCATATGGCTAGTGGGCCACGTGTAGCTACAAGTGCATGGACCTGGATAGTGGAGGTAGAGGATGCACCCTTAGGTGGAGGGCGATCGGGAAGAGGGCATGGACAGAAAAGGGTTGAATACTTATATGAAAAAAAAACATGAGTAGGAGGAGGCGGCATAAGGTGGAGGGATCATTGTGAAGAAGGGCGTGTCTAGAGAAGAGTTGGATGGGGAAGAACTAGGTATATAGGAGGAGGCGTCGGGCACGATGCAAGTGTTAATCGGGAGCAGATGACGAGTAAGGAGGAGGAGCTGATGACTAGGGAAGATGCATTGGGCTTGGAGGTGGCAAACGGGGAAGAGGAAGCGTCACACGGGGAGAAAATGGCATAGTGAGTGGGAAACCGAAAAAAAGTAGTAGAGAACCCCTACTCGACTCATAGGAATCGATAGTAGAGGATGATTTAGGTAGTTATCAAATCATAGGGGATTATGTAGATAGCTTGTTGAAGGTTGTTTTCGGTTTAGAATTTCTGAGCTATAACAAATAGTGACCTCTTCTTTCCACGAGCTAGAAAGTTGAAGCGCAGCTATATTGTGACTATAATAGATAACAATGTTTAAGAGTTATGCATATCATGCTAGTAGATGAGAATAAGGTATTGGACGATTTAGTGGTCAACAAAAACTACCTGTGTTATTGAACATGAACCATGCTATTTTTTGTGGAAGAACCATGCTATTTTTTTACAATCTATAAAGGTTAGATGTTAAGAACAAAATAAGAGTTTAGTTTGGTATAGGAAAAAAGCAAGAAACAAGGAACGAGGGAAGAAAATAGGAGCCAAACAAGTTACAAGTTAGCCCCTTGGTTCTGGTACCATTGCTCGGACCACTTCTAAATCACTTTTTCAGACGGCCTCACAATCGGAGCTAAAAAAATAGATTCCTCCCGCTCCCTTGGTAGACGCAAGCGAAGCTGCTCTTCGGATCCTCAAATTGGAAGAGAGATTTGAGAGAGATCAAGAAATCTAATTCTCCTGTTTGGAATGGATCCAATTTTATTGAGTGCAACCATAGTGATCATCTCTCTTTCACAAAGAATGGCCTTGGTTATATATCAACTGATTGAACAACCGAGATCTATTACTTATGATACCTAGTTGACATTGCTAACAAGGATCTAATGAATTATGAGTTTAATAAATCCTCTTTGTGCGTTGCCTATTGGTTTCTTTCCAATATTGCTGCTTCAGCATGGCGTGCGCGGCAAGAGAGCGTGTGACAAAGGTGGCATGATCGCGTGACGGAGAGAGAATGACAAAGATGAAGCGGGACCGGCGGAGAGAGCTTCGACACAGGCACGTAGGAAGGGCTCACGCACGATAGAGACGGATATGTCAAAGGTGTGTGGCGAAGAACGCGAAGACACGAACGAGATCCTGGCGTGAGGTGAGTTGGTTTGCAATGGGAGACGGGATTAAGGAAAAAAAAACAAGGGGAAGGATATATGGTTCGGGGTGAAGTTGTTTTACCAAAGATCTTTCTAACTAGTGAATTTGGAGCCAGATCTTTCTAGCTAGTGAATTTGGAGCCAGAAAAGTCTGTTTCTTCAAAAAAGCTACAGGTGCAGCTATTTTTCATGATGGTGGAGCTCAAATAGACCCTTAATTATGGAGTATAATATACGAGTAATATACATAGAGCCATATACACCACGATCTCAAGATATGGCCAAGCCGGAGAAGCCAATACAAAGAGCCAGAGTTGGAGCGTTCATTTTTTTTTTTCTCTTTTAGCATTGTATTTCAAAGATTTTCCTATTCATTAAATTTTGTTCTCTATCCAATGAAAAGAAAAAACCTTCGTATTCCGACCTCGGGACCCACTCATGCAGGCCGTGGACTTTCTTCAGTGCAAAAGATACATGGAGAAGAAAAGTGTAAGCTCATGCTGTACTCCGCTGTCACATCCATGCTTTCAAAACTAGGGCCTTATTTAGATACTTAGGACACTAATTTTATATAGTAAATTTCGTTAAATACTGTAGTAATTTTGTTTTTATTTGATAATAATTATTTAAATATTGATTAATTAGATTTAAAATATTCGTCTCGCAAAGTACAATAAAACTGTGTAATTAGTTTTTTATTTTATCTATATTTAGTATTTTATACATGTACCGATATTTTAATGTGATGAGAAATTTTTTTTTATATAGTAAAATTTGAAGGTGAAATCTAAAATCTAAACAAGCCTCAGGTCAGGTTAGTACAATCTGTATAGCTGACAAGCATTTTATATACGGTAAGTGGGCGGAAGCCAAGGTGATGCAGGGGCAGAGCCGCAGAGGTGATCATGGGGCAAGAATGTGAAACTGAAACAGGAGGGGACACAGCCATGTGAGCGATAAGCAGGGTTGAAACTGGACCTAGGCCTTGTTTAGATGAGCGTAAAGTTTTAAGTTTTTTTATTTTTTTATTATATTAATTTTTAATTATTTATATAAAATATTAAATATAGGTAAAAAATTAACTAATTATACAGTTTAGTTGTAAACTACGAGACAAATTTTTTAAGTCTAGTTAGTCCATAATTAATAATAATTATCAAATACAAACAAAATGCTACAGTGTCAGAGTTAAAAAATTTACGCATCTAAACAAGCCCCTAATCGTGCCGGTTTTCTTGTCCGGGTCTTGACCAGTAGCAGGTAAAATAGAACAGTTTTAAAATATTTTCAAATCAGAGGCAGGACATATCACATGATGGATTGATAGTAGCGGTACAGAGAAGTATTATATCATGAAAGCAGATGATAATTAAACAGAGGGAGTGAGAGAGATCTCAAAGGGTCCCAAAAGCCAAAAATATGTCATTGTGCTTACTACATATTTATGTAATCCGGTTCAAGAGCAGTCAACACGTTTCACAACCCCAAATCTGGGCGGCAAAGAGTCACAGTCAAGGCGCCAACAAGCTGACCCACAGTTTGAAAAAGGAAGCTAAATCAAGCACACCACTGAGAAAACCTTGCCAGGCATTATACAAGTTAATCTTACTCCTAATAAGCTTAGCCCATGAACAAAATGCATGGCCCTTTGTGATTGCCATGCGCTATTGGCATCTGAGTGTATTGTGGAAATATAACAGAATAGTCTCTCAAGTGTGAATTGGTTTGTCTATGCTTGGCACATTAACGAGACAAGCAACAATTTACATCCTAGCTGATACTTTATGTTCTTGGTGTGTTTCCTATCGTAAGGAACATCAAGAGAACCAAATTTACCATTTGTGACTAGCTTACTAAAAAAACATGTATGACTCTTTATTTGACAAGTCCGGTGTTACAGTTCACATGAAACCTATCTGGAAGACTGGAACAAGGAATTCCTTCTAGCTATATCCAACTAAATTCGAAGATAGTTTCAACAAGGAACCCATACCCTATGTTCAAATAAACCCTCCTACTTCCACATTAGGAATGGCCCATTACGAGTACAGCTCAAAAAGAGATGCACTATGTGAACCAGTAAACTTCTAAACAATCTCTAATTATCTTCATGAAACGTTTAGTTCTCCTATTTCCAATACAGTTCAAACTCTAAGCACGACCAGCAAGCTAACCTTTTGAAATAATTGTCCATAACAATACTAATTTTGAATGTTTGAGTCTAATGGAAGTCAGACCCAAATTTTGGTAGTATGAGGATGGATGGTGTAACACCTCAAGTGTTATTGCACAATTGCATTGCTTAACATGTGCATAAGCATCATGCATCCAAATTTTGTCATTACTTCATGAATGTGTTGAAGTGTTTAGATTCAAATTCAAATTTAAATTTTGAAAACCCTAGTTTCAAAAATACTGAGAATTTAACTATGGTACAAAAAGCAAAAGTGAAATTCAGTTGATTTTGAACAACTTTTATTTTGGAAGAATTTCAAGTTTTAATATGGAAATTGGAGCAATTGAAAAGGGAGAAAAATCCCCTTTACTGCTACAGTAACGCGACCTATGCCCTTTTCTTTCCCTCACTGGCGCCGGTGTCTGCCATGGCCATCGAGCATCTTCTCGCGGGTGGACGCGCGGACGATCGCGTGGTCGCGTTCGCGAAGTTGCCTGCCATCTCGCCCTGCCAACCAAGTCGAAGCCGGCCACCCCGATTTCTGTTTCTCCTCCTTCCCTCTCTTCCTTTGTTTCCCGGCCGCCAACACGTCGTCCCGCAATTCAACCACACGGCTCCCTCTTTTTCCAATTCCTCGCGCTCATAGCTCCGCCACAAGCTGTTCTTCCTCCCTGACCCATCCGTGCTTCGCGCCATCGCTAGGTGAGCCTCCTCGTCGCGCCGTCGCCATGGCCGCCATGACCGCGAGCTCGGTCTCGCGTGGCCAGCTCTCTTCTGCCTCCCTTCCTTTCTTTTCTCTAGTGTTTTGGAATCGCTCTATCATGTAGAAGCTAGAACCGAAGACCTTGTTGGCTCTAGCGCCTCGACCTCGCCGGAAACCGGCCGGCCACCGGGTGCTCCGTGCGCCGTCACCGCCGCGTGTCACCGCTGTAGCCCGGAACCCTAACTTGTGTCATTAGCTAGTCTATCGTGTGCGGGGAGTCGAGTAGGACCGGTCTCGTCACCGGAAATCTTGACGTCGGCAAGTTTCACCGCCGGCCGAGCGTCCGCCGGTCGTGCTCTGTTCGAGAGCCGTCCAAGGACTTCGTGTTGTAAATAGGAAGAAGTTCAGGGGTCTTATTGCAAAGTACGTGACTCAATTGAATATTGCTAAATATTAGTTTGGGCTTATTTGTAATTTTATTAAAACTACAAGGGCCTTTCTGCAAGTCTGCCAGGCCACGTCGCGTTGGCCTGCTCGCGCGCGCTGCTGACGCCGCGCTGGGCCGGCCTGCCTTGCCTCTCGGCCGCTCGCGCGCGTGTTCCGCCGTACCGAGCCGGCCTGCTGCTGCTGGGCCGCGCGCTCGCCGCGCTGCCTCGCCGCTGGGCCGTCGGCTGCACTGCCGCTGGTGGGCCGCTCGTCCATGCTGGGCCGCGAGCACGCGCACGCCGCAGGCCGAGTCGGGCCAAGCTGGCCAAATCGGCCTGTGTGCCGGTTTTCCTTTTTAAAAATATTTTTCAATTTAGTTTTTGAATTCAAACTTTGGGAATATATATCTTGAGCTAGAGAGGTCCAAAAATGGTGAAACTAGTTTTGTTAGTTTTGTTTTATTGTGATCTACTTAATGACGTCATAAAAATTTTAGTTTGATAAACTTTTATTTATAGCTTTTATTTATTAAAAGAAAAAGCCTTTTTAACTTGTAAAATTAATAACTAGAGGTTTATTTATCCAAAAATTATGAAACCAAGTTTATTAATTTTGTTTTAGTATTCTCTAGCTAATAGGAAAGTTAACTTTGATGTTTAATTATTTTTTTATTTATGTATATCATATTCTTTTAATACATGAAATGATATGTTGAATTGTATCCCTTATATAAGACTTGTCATGCATAATATCTTATATACTTAAACTCATTAAGGTAAGATCTTAGATGCAGGTGTTAGGTCCTTAACTGAGGACGAATTGTTATATGTTGAGTTATGTAGTTTTGGTAAATGAGTTTACTTTCTATAAGAAAAGTAAAGTGCTTTTGTTTTAATGATTCAAATAGGACTGGAGAACTCGGTAAACGAGTGTCCAGTGATATGATCAGATCAACTTGTCATCATAAGCATCATATCATCATCACCATCATAACTTATGCACCCATGGTTCTCATCCTATGCATATGCATGCAATAGGTGCGCCGGCACGAGTGACCCTGTTGGAGTTCGAGGGAACGTGTCCGCAAGAGCCGGAGAATCCTCAAGAGCCGAAGATTCAGGTGGTCGAACCCGACGCCGGAGAGGAGATCGTGCTTGACTGCCCACTGCACGAACCCGCAACATTCGTGAAAGGCAAGCCCCGGAGCATTTTAACTTCCTAACTTTTTATAATATATTAAATATGCTATGTTTGTTGCATTAAGTTCTAGGAATTGAATTGGAACCCTTGTTGTATTTACATCCTTCCTTATCCAGTTATTATCCTTGAAATCCTAATGATATGACGCCGTAGTATTGCTTAGCTATGCTTAAACGATAGAAGTCGAGTGATTATTAATCACTTGCGAGAATTAGGGAGATGGTTCATGGTTGGCTATATGTGTTATCGTGCAAATAACCCATATGGATGTAAATCGACGGTAAGGCGAAACATGGAAGTTACAAGATCGACGGACCTTGTTAAATGAAGTGTACCGTCATGCCGATTAATCACCTACAAGGAATAGAGCCTTTCTTTGTCATGTTGAACAGTGCCTAGCACTTAGCTGGCTGGATCCGAGGTTATCCGCCGCAAAGCCTAGTAGCTCAACTCAGGCCGGAAATCGAGGAGTATCAAGTGCTCACTACTGGGGTGGTATGTACATACTAGCCGTCATGTCCGTAAGTCCTGCATCAGGTGAGTTAAATTCCTGACCTGGATTGGTGACCCCCATGTGAGTGAGGCGCTGTCCGGATCCGCGATTCCTGAGTTGTACGAACGGTGTTCTACGGCTATCCTTAGCGGGGCTTGCCGGGAGAGTGTTAGGAATATTTCCCCAGCTGGTTTGTAATCGATTCGAATCGCCATCATCTCCTGGATAGTGAGAAGCTTGACGGGAGTATCTCCATACTTGAAAATATTAAATTACTTGGATGGTTAATGATGTTTCACAAGAGAGCTGATGATGAACCTGGTATGGTTATGTAATTCTCTTCTCTTTTGCTTGATTAGTACAGGTACAAACATAGATGACAGGCTAATGAACATTAACTTGATGCTAATAATAATATAGTTACTCTCCTCACTTAAGACTTTTTATGCAAAATGAGTAAACCAACTCCACCTATAATAGCCTTGCATAATCCTTGGAGTCTTTATTTCTGGTTTACGACGGGTAAGTCTTGTTGAATACAATTGAGTACTTAGGGTTTTATTCCCTCTTGTTGCAGATGACACATTCTATAATGGTTGCTGCAAGTACTGCCTTCTCCCAGCCGGGAATGAAGACTAGACCTTTAGGCATGGTCTCTATTAGTATCCTTATCTCATAATGCTTTTGTAGGATGTGAACTTGAACTGGCAATATAATCTTTAAACTATGGATTTGGTTTTAAAACTATATTGCTTCCGCTACCTTACATTTTGGTTTGTAATAACTAAAGTGTACTTCAATGTATGTAATCTATGTAGATTATCTTTGAAATGTTGTAACAGATGATGTTGTTATGCTGACTTACTACGATCTTGGTTTGCTGCGAGTTGGTTTGAAATCCTTCGTGATTTCGTTGGACTACCGGGTTTATATAAGTGAAAGTATGTGAATCTCAACGTGTTAGCGGGGACATCCGTACTTGATCTTGTATAAATTGGGCGATTCCGTGACAGATGGCATCAGCAATCTAAAGTGAATTGCAGACAAGGTAACAGGACATATTAAAGTTTGATCCATAACAATTGCACTGCACAATGAAAATATCATAAAACAAGAACTGATATAAAGAAACACGAACCACACATTAATACTGTACCACAGACACATTTGATAGGTTAATTATACCCTCTCCTCACAAGCAGTGTTTCAAATGACATGAGAATGTCTAGTGGCCCGAGAGCAAGCGGGGTAAAAACCTAGAGCAACATCATTACACTAGAGACATTGACAACATTGCTAAAAATCCACTAGTTCTAGCTAATAAGTTGCAAAGATAATCAACACGAAGGGTCAACACCAATATATTAGTATCCTTTGCAACACTTACTTGCAAGACAAAATACACATTACTGGAGTTGAAGATACCAGCAAATGGTGGTGGTCTGCACAGGCGTCGATTGCTGATCAGCACCGCCATGCTGATACAGTGACAAGCTCGCCACGCTGCCAGTATAGTGTAAGCCCAACCCCATATTTCTCCACGTGGAAACCGCGGACTTGCACCCGCTTCAGGAGGCAGTCAGCCTGTGCCTCCGCCAAATTGCTGGGTGGAACAGGCGCCAACCCAGCAGCTGCAAATGCACTTCTCCATGCAATTGGCTTGTCCACCTTGCTCCGCCCAAGCACCGAATCCTCAATTCTTGGCTGAATCAGGTACTTCTCAATCTTGCCAGCAGAATCAGCATCAATGCCAGTAGCATCAAGCGAATCAAGGAGGAACATGCAAGACTGAAAGCAATTCAAGAAGTGCTGAGAGAACGGAAGATCAGCACGATCAGCACCGTGGTCTATGGCTATCACAATCTTAGGAGCTAGCTGTTTCACCAACCGAAGGATCGCTGGCAGTGGTGGTGCACGAGCAGAGCAACCAGCCGGGAGGACAACAGCTACAACTTCATCACCAGTGGCAGAAATGAGCTCAGCAGGGTTGATCATATCAGCACTGATAGCATTGAACTCAAAGGGAATTCCAAGGTCTGCAGCAAACTGTGCAATGTTGTCCCGCGCAAGACGCAGCTCCAGTGGATGGTGAGAAGCACCTGATACAAAGGCAGTGAGCTTAACGAACGGCAGAGCTCCACCGCCTGCGCCACGGCGGTGTGCAAGCTCCTGCAAGAAAGAAGCCCACTGGCCTCCAACGCCGAGATCGAAATCGATGACATGGATGCAGGACGATGTGCTGCCGGCAATTTCGTCAAGAAGTGCCTGAGTTGCGGTGAAGTTGGTAAACTGGAGCACGGGCGACTGGTCAGAGAAAGTCTTGTACGCCGCGAGCTTGAGGGCAACGTCGAGTGGCGATGTGAGGTGGCAGCCGCCGTGGTGGCCTTCGGCGAGCGCGAGGAGGAGGGCCTCCTTGAGGTAGGAGGCGGAGCGGAGGAACGGCTTCCCGAGCGGGGGAAGCTGGTGATTGAGCCGCGCCAATATCTCTCGCGCGCCAATGGAATTGCCGGCTTCAGCGGCCTTTGCCGCCGCCGCCAGCTCGTCCAGCAACTGTTGCTGCGGTGCCTCCGCGGCCGTCGTCTTCATCGCCCCGTGGGGCGGTGGTGGCGAAGGCCGGAGATGGAATGGAGCAGGGCTGTTTAGTGGTGGAAAGGCACGACCTTGCCCCGCCGGCAGCGGCAGAAGCCGGTTTCGGGCGAGATAGAGGTCATCTCCTATGGATTGGTGACGTTTGGGCGGTGGTTGGACGATTGGTGGCTGCTGGTTGTGGTCGGAGAAGGAGGGGATGGGCATGAAGAAGGTTGTGGCGGGGGTCGGCTGGTGCTGGTACTGGTGGAGGAGGAAGCCGGGCGGCTGCGCACCAAGAAGAGGGGGCTTTGTGTCGATACCTTCGTGGAACAGCACCGGAGGCGGCGGCGGCTGGAGGGAAGCAGACTCCGGTGAGAAGAGCCCGAAGGCGGCCGAGGACCCCTTGTTGCCACCGCCGCCGCCGCTGTTGGTGGCGTGCGACACCGCACCAGGGGACGACATGTCAGATCCAACGCCGCCGAGGTGGGGATCGAGCGAGAAACCCAGCGGGTCCGCCGCCGGGAACCCGAAGCCCACATTGTCGAGGAGCGGCTGCTGGTGCACGGGGAGCGGCGGCCCGGGCTGATCCAGGTCGCCGGCGGCCCCAATGATCCAGTTCAAGAACGTCTGGTCCTGCCCCGCCGCGGCAGCGTTGCCGAGCATAGCGTCCCAGCTATCGCCGCCGCCGCCGACCCCCATGTCGAGGCTGATGGGAATCGGCGGCAGCTCACAGCCGCCGGCCCAGTCCTCCTTCCCGCCGCCGCCGCCGTGGTCGCCGGGGGCTCCCCATTTGGTGGCTTCGGCGGCGGCAGCGGCTGCGGCGATGCTGTCCGAAACCACCGCCACGGCGCCGGTCGAGTCCGCAGCGCCGCCGCCGAGGGACGACGACAGCGTCGATGTCGAGTTGTTGGGGCTGGGGCTCCTCGTGCAGTCCAGCACGGACCTGGGCTCCAGCAGCGCCTGCGCCTTCCCCTCCGGCCAGAACAGCGTCTTCCCCCCGCCTCCGACGAGGTCCGCAGCCCCGTTCCGCTGCGCACCGCACAGCGCCGCCCTCATCTACCTCTAATCCCACATAACCTCGCCGGGCGAAGGTATGGCGTGGAGGAATTCTTGGCGCCGGTGCGTCTGATGGAGGGGACGGCTTGGCTGGGCGTGCGAGTATAGAACAGGGAGGAGGTGGGGGCAAGCAGGAGCACCGCGTGCCCTTGCCTGCCTTGTGCCTCTCTGCTCTGTTCTCTCTCTCCTCCCTGCCTGCTGGCTGCTGCTGCTGCAAGCTGCTTTGCTATGCTGTGGTCTCTCCTCTCTCTCTCTCCTTGCTCTACTGCCTTTGCCGCTGGATGCGTGCAACATAAAAAAGTTTTAAAAAAGTGTCTCTCTCCCCATCATTTTCAATCTACCTCTAGCTTTTTCCACTACCATATACGGAGTACTACGTAATAGCTACTGTACGTTTTACTGGTACTACGTACAATATCGCCATATCGGCCGTAACTTAAAAAGTAGCATACGGGGTACCTGTATTTCTGTATTTCTGTAAATAAATTTTTAATTACCGTGTGGAGTCTGTAGAGCTAAATTATTGAAGCGAATCCAGCCAGACGGCATGAAATCTTTGGGGGCGCTTTGACGACGGTTTTGTTCGGTTAATGCGAGACTCCAAGTCTCCAATCATATGACGTCTACACGGTGGACTAGCATGACATGTCTACTGTAGTTAAAAACGTCTTGACCACATGTTACTATGTTAGTGCTCACCCTTCACGTCTTGAAGCCTTTGTCCTCGGTCCTCAAGTGTAGCCACCAAAGTAGCTGTCAGAATAGTTAAAAAAGAAGTGCTACTACTTCAAGGCATGGACAATTGGACCTCTATTTCTTTTAAAAAAAAATCACTAACCTCTGGGGATTGTTCTGAGTTTCATGCAAAGTTAAAGGTACAAGGTGATCTTTGTTCAAAAGGTGTGGCAAACAACCGTGAGCTTAACAGAATTATTACACCGATTCTGTAGTTTGGTTAGTGTTGAAACAAATAGGCATGTGTAGGATTACATCCGAACATACTAAAAAATTAGAGCTTGTTATTTCTCATGCGATTCAGGTACCACTTAAATGAAGCATGTTATTTCTCATACTAAACTACTTTATTCGTTTCAAATTGTAAGATGTTCTGAATATAATGTATAATCTAGGGGCTAGCAAATGTTAGTGTATTTATGAGCACCATGCATGAAAAGTAGCTTTAGAATGAATACAAGAGACCAAAATAGAATGGTGCGAAACGTTGCCTTTAAGGGAAGCCATTACTTGGGTGAGTGATCCTTGTTGATATAGTCGAGCTCAATTGGTGTAGCAATTCTACGTAGTGCAACGATACTCTATACAGCAATGACCATCAAATGTTTGTAGATGGTCCAATATTACAAGAGTCATCGGTGATAATGAGCAAGATGTAGTGGCTATAGTGACAAGGCAATAGATAGAGATATACGGGGAAAATATTTGACTACTATATAAGCTTTCCCAAATATAGGGGCTCCTCATGATCATCATGAAGTAATAGTTATAGTGCTCTTTTCCTATAAGGTGTTGTAAATATATGGAGAGGAAACATTCTACCTCTATATTAACTAGTAATATGGTACTAATTGATATTATAACTTTAATTCTATCCGTGGGCTTAAACATTAAAGATAAATATATTAGGGAACATGGGCAGTGACTATATAAGATTTATTTAAATTTCTACATGCAGGTTTAAGGGACTGACCCATATAAATTCTAATGGTCTCAAAACAGGTTTGCATACCTCGACTTCCCAGAAGAAAAATGGTGCACATTCTAAAAAAAAAATGGTGCAAATATAGATAGCACGGAAAACTTATAGTACACCAATATAAAAAAGAAATCTTTCTTTAGATAATGGATAATATAAAAAAATGTACATGATGTATACCTTTATTAGCGCATTCAAATAAAAAAAGATGCGACATTATGTACACTGTTTTTGTATACCTATGTCCGCTGAGTTTGTAACGCGCTTTCCTCTTGGCCTATGTTAGTAACGAGCGTTAGCGTTCTATTTTGAGCAAGTATAATAGCATTCTATAGATAGCACGGTAGACTGATTTTATGAAACTTTCGACCACATAAGTAAGTTTTAGTGGTCTAAAGTTTTAGTCCTCGACTTTTAATTAACTAGACGTGAGAATCCAAACATGCCTAGATGTGTGCTTGTCCATAAGACGATTATAGGAGCTTTGATAATCTCAGAAAATAAAAGCCCTTTTTTGACGGTCATTATAACGTGGTATGCAATTGTCGTGCATGTATAACAGCCATTGATTATAAAAAATTTAAAATCTTATAATTTGTATAGCTCAAACATTTTCAGGGTTCTCACGAAAACACTACACCGCGTGAACAATGACACAAATATATAAATATAAACTATTATACTTCGTATATAAACTATATGTTTGGTTCGCGTCTAAAATTTGACATATCAAAGATTTGGCAAGCCATGATTTTGACAAGTATTTGGTTTGCTATCAAAAACTTATCAAATACTTATATTTGGCTTGCCAAATCTATGGCAATTTTTTCAGTCAAATTTTAACTTGGCAAATTTATGGCACGACAAAATTTAGATGTGAACCAATAAAGCCTAAAATCGACGCACTTTTTTCCCTGCAAAAAGAGAGAACATGTTACAAGCACTGCATGCCACTCTCGCGCTGGATCGGAGGCTGGGCTGCTGGAACATTTCGAAACCCGGCGCCGCAGCGTTTGAGCTGCAGGGCAGAGAATCCCGTGCCATTTTTTTGTGGCCCCGCCAGCGGTCTTGCTCACTTTTTACAGTCTTTTAAACAGTGACCAGACTAGTGACTGTGACCGGAGACGAGGGGCGGCCCGGGGGGACTTGCCGTTACAGCAGGTCCAAAAGGAAATAATAATAATAACCAGAGACTCCGAAAGGAAGAAAGGGATAGTGGGAGAAAGAAAGAATTTCTTAAAGCCAATTGGTCCCAAACAAATACGGGCAACTATCATTGCATTGCTGCGGCCGCCCATCCCCTCTGTCTGACCAAAATGCCCCTGAAGGCGATTGCTTACCGTGCCAAAACGCAGTGAATCTTTGAACCATTTTTTTTGTGAACTGAATCTTTGAACCATTTTACTACACTACAGTTTTACCGAGGCTCTTATTCGTCATCAATTCCCAAGAAGTGACGAAAATCATACTACATAGTAGGAACGTGTAACAATAACAGGCAAACGTACTACAAACCCAAAGCCAGGTCGATTCCACGCGTCGCTGTCCCAGTCCCAGCTGGTCCCATGCTGTTTGGGTATACTAGCAATTTGTGCCGCGGTGCCGAAACTGCCCCCGCTAGACACGGCTCAAGGTCCTGCCTGCATCGAACACCGCTGTGGCTGTGGCTCAGCCTGTTCGTTTGAACTTATCAGCCAAACCAGCCAGCCATTCAACAGTATTTTTCTCTCATAAAAAATCAACAGCAGCCAGAACCAATCAGTCAGAAATGACCAAGCGAACAGGGCCTTGGTTTCTTCCCAAGATTTTCCCGTTTTCTCCGGGTCCGGGGGGCTTCTCTCGCGGAAACAACAAAGTTTTCATAGAAACCATCATTGGAGTGACTGTTTCCTTCCCATTTATGGATGACGGACACGCCTCTAAACCTTTTGGCAATAATGATAATGATGAAAAGCTGAGGGGGGTTTGCCAAGGTTGCTTCCCTCTCCTTTGCCTGCCCAGCAATGGTCCCAACGGGGCAGCCGGATTGCCGCCGGAGCGTAGCGTTCCTCCGCCGCCCCTCGCCTGCAGGCTGCAGTCCAGTCCAGTCCAAAGTCCCAGCACCCAGCCCCGCGTCGCAGCCGACCACGTACTGAGACACAGGACACAGGAGGAACAGCAACGATCAATGGGCGCATTGATGACGGCAGGAGGTCAAGATAACCAGTCTTTGCAATGTTTCATTGCCAGGGACACAGAAGAGAAATGTCGAGCAGGCCATTAGGAAAGGATAATAATAATGAGGCCATCAGTGTTGGGCGGTGGCCGTTCTTGGAACGGCACGCGGAGCAGTCAGCACGCGGTCGCTGAACCGGCGCACATGCCAGAGCCGGACCGCGGGGGCCGGGGGGCGTAGTAAACATCACGGTTCATGTGGTCTCGTACACTGCGCTGTACAGTAACTCTACAGGAACGTCCGACCGCTATCATGTGTCCTTTTTTTCTACAGTGCTCACTGATCTAGGACTACCATTACTTTTCAGTCATGTAGTACGTACAGTACAGAGTACACAGTACAGTGTTGAGAAAAAGCGGAGAGAGGATCGAAAAGGGATTCGTAAATGTAAGTGGGCCACTTCTGGTACGTTTTAAAGCCGAGCAGGCCCTGGGCCAACCAGAAAGATCTCTCCGCCTACCACACGCTCTGGATTTTCACGTCCGCCCGGCCCAAACGAAAAGAGAGAGAGGAAAAAAAAAAAAACTCTTAACGGCTCGTGCATCATCCGTGTGCTTTGCCGTACCCTACCAGCAGATCTCTTGCGAGTTGCCATCTCATCTGATTGAGACTATACTAGGACTTCGACAGTTCATCAGGCCCCGCCCGGCGGCCATTCCTCAACTAATCCACCCCTCGTGGCACGCGTGAGTGACTCACTGCCGGCGCCGCCGCCGCCCCATTTCGCCATATCAGAAGTTCAGAACTCGTCTGCGCGCGCGATCAGGATTCGTGCAGCTTAACAGCATCCTGTGCACCGGAGTCCCGACGACAACGACAAGCTCCTCCACCGCTCTCTCTCCAGCGCCATTTTACTCCAACAAAGCGCCATTTTGACGGCTCGGAAAAATTGGCTAGTTCAAGGTGAAGAGTTGGTACGCGAAAAAAGGTTAAAAAAAAGTCAATATTATGACGGGTCGTAAGCCCGGACCCGGATCATGGGGTGCGGCGTGGCACACACGGCCGACGATGGCGCGCCATGGCCACGGCACCGAGAGTTGCCGGCGATGAAGCACGGTGCTTGGAGGAGACGACGGTATGCGGCGAGGACGTAACGCGCACAAGAATCGAGGGTTAAAGCAGGCCGGCTGTCCATGTATTCTAGTGCGACCTGGCCTCCACGTCGAGGAGCTCTGCATTGAATCCGGCAATGTCGTTTGGAATTGGTTGTGAACTCTCTTGACGACGGACTCTTGTAGTCTTGTATGATTCCAACGCGAATATTAGATATAGACAGGTAAAGATATAGTATACGATACATAGATGATTTCTATAATCTCCCGGATCCAACAAGACACGTACATTCGGACTCTTATAGGTTTCATTGTCTTCTCTCGCCGCCGCCGCCAGTTGACCAGAAGAAAGTCGAGTGCAGGGTAAGGAGCGTTGTCTCACAGACATCGACTGTGTTATATGGACGCGACATCCGCCGTCGCCGTCGAAGAAGACGCCGCCACAGCAGTCAACGAGGATGCTGTCAACGCCATCACCCCAACTGAGATCCAGCTGCAGGGTGATGTAGTAGTGAAACCGCAGCCGAAGAAAAGGAAGGCTTCAGGTCCATTGTCTCGCCGAGATCTGGATGGGAAACCTGCTTTCTTTGCTGATACTTATGCTTTAATGAAAAATATCACGGACATGTTCACGGCCAACGCTTTAGCTGCGTGCGATATTGCGAAAGAAAACTCCGAGTCAAGTGCAGTGGCCGAAGCCAAAGCAATAGTAGACATACTGATGCAACAGCATGAACTGATTTCTGAGCTGAGCGGCTTGTTCTTGAGTTATGTGGGGGGAAATGCTCTAGATTCTTCGCTGGTATTCATGAAGACCAGGCGTCTCTCTAATCTTTCCGATGATCTCGCTCCGTTGCTGGGGTACCTGCCGTCTTATTCGGGAAGGCTGAAAGATCTATGCGTTATGATTATTGACCTGAAGAAAAGCTTTATCATTGATGCCACGGGCCGGCTGCGAAGGCCATCTGTCCAACAACACCTTCTTCTACATCTAGCACTGGATCTAACACCCCGGTCGCAGGTACTCTAGGCACAGATGTTCCTGGCTCGTTCTGATCTTGTCATGATGTACTCCCTCCATTCCAATTGTAACGCGTTCGGCGTCAAAAAAAAATTGTAACGTGTTCTAGTTTTTTTTTTCTAAATCAAACTTCTCTATAGTTTTTAACTAAGTTTATTATAGGAAAAACATAAATAAAATTCATTCAATACATCAGGAAATATATTTTATTGGCAATGAATTTATTTGATAGTCTAGTCTAGATAATATAATAATTCTCTATAAACTTGGTTAAAATTCCTTAAAATAGGTTGTTTTTACGTTTGTATGTGTTGAGGAGCCATGGAACATTCCTGAATGTTGGCCCAGTTTAGAAGGGTCTTTTTCTTTACACGAAATTATACTCAGGACATTTTAAAATCCAATATTGAAAATTACAAAAATAGTGGTTTCCATATTAGTAAATTACACAGCTCAATAAATATTGAAGTTAAAATAATAAATTAGGGAAAACTAGCAATTTTATTTTCATATGAGGTGGAAGTACCTAAACAAAGAGTACATACAAAAGAAAAAAGTCTAAATAACCCCCTAAAGTATTAGAGCTGAAATACTTAAGGCCATTAACTATAAAATCGGTTATTTGACACTCTAATTAAAATATGCTAAACCGTCTAATTTAGCCCCTAGAGTGGTTTTGGTACCGGTTTTGCCTACATGGCACTCCAACTTGGCTGAAAAAGGCACCTTGGCAGTGGAGCCCAGCTGTTAGTCTCCTTTGCCCCCTCAATATTGACCTCCGTGCAAACGCGTTGACACGGCGGCGGCCCCCTACCTCGCGCGAGCGCGCGGGACGCAAGAGCGGCGGCGAAGCAAGGCTGTGCCAGCCGTGGCCGCATGATCCTCCTCCAGCAGCGCCGGTCGCGGCGAGGTATGGCGTATACTGCACCTGGGCAGGCTAAGCGGAGGCTGCTGCAGGTGGTGCTCCGGTGAAGGTGATGGTCAGAGAAGGGGCATGGAGGTGCAGCGAGATCTGGGAAAGGTGCTGGCGCCCTTGACATGGGCGGAGGAAGCTCAGAGAGGCACGCTGACGTTGAGGGCGGACTCGGTGGCGCGAACCGGTGAACACAACGGAACGGCTCCCGCGTGCATCTGGTAAAACTGAGAGGCTGATTTTAGGGAACCAAGGCAAAGCTAGAGCAACAAACCAGGGCGGCCTGCCCACGTCGAGGTTGTTACGACGGCGATGGCGGCAGCTGCGGCCGGCAACCGGCGCCGAGGACCACTCCGGCTGCGAGGGCTGACGCGAGCGGGCTCATGAGATACGCAATGGCGTGGCGACACTACGGGTGCGAGCTATTGGGTCGAGGCAGAGCAGCCATGGCGATTTGCGCTGGGCGCCTATGTGTACGCCCGTGTGTGTCGTGTCGTATCAATGGCCGGAACGAAAGCAGCAATCATCAGCGATGGGATGATGATTCGACGGATGATTAGATGCAGATAATAACGTAACAATGGAGGAAGAAAATGCAAGAAGATTTGTTTGGCACGAAACAAGTTATCGCTCGTCGCCGAGACGCTGATCATCTTCCGAGCTGCCTCTCTGTCTACACTGCACGAGACGTCTCTGAAAGTCTGAATCGAGGCAAAGCAAAGCAAGAGAGGGCGAAGATCAGCGGGCCGTCTATGTTCTGCGCGAGCCGTCTCTTGGCCTTGCGTCGTCATCGTGCCCGCCGAAGCTATCTAAGGGCGGCGGCGGCGCTTATTCTTCCGCCGGCGCCGGCGCGGCGCCGAACTTGACCTCCTCTGCTTCGACGACGTCGAGCGGAGGCGCCGCCGTCCGCGGCCAAGTGCAGGGAAAGGGCCACGAGGTCGGCGTCGGCCCGGAGCAGCTCCCGCCGACAGCCCAAGGCACACAGGAATGCCACCGTGGCCGCGGCTTGCCATGCTGGGAGGCCACGTAGGCATAACCAGCTAACAAAACGCCCAGGGGCTAATTCGACTGTTTAGCGTAGTTTAAAGTGTCAAACAAACGGTTTTGTACTTGGTGGCCTTAAGTATTCTAGCTCCAATACTTTAGGGGGTATTTAGACTTTTTCCACATGCAAAACACAATTATTGAATAGAAATTTGAATTGAAACCACAAAATGTTGGTAGTTTGATCTCCAAATGGACTGTAAAGAAATAAGGTAAAGAAATAATTCATGTAAATTATAATTTTTATAAAACTAAAATTGAATCCAATCTGTTTTTTACTCTCCCAAGCACTAAAAACTACTAACTTATTAATCCTATCCGGATTGTAACAATAACAATCTAAATGTATGAAAAATTGAATCCAATCTGTGTTTTATTCTCTCAAGCACTGAAAACTACCAACTTGTTAATCCTATCCGGATTGTAACAATAACAATCTAAATGTATGAAAAGGTATTAAAAAACTAATAATATAAAAATAAAGACTCAAATATAGAAAAATAAGAATGTAAAGAGACTTATAACAATATATAAGCGTGATTGACTTGATGTAATCTTCAACATTTTACTTAGGCTGCTGTTTTCTCTTATATATAAATAATTTATACCAACAAAAAAATGATCATTAGAAAGTATTTTTAAATGCAAATCCAATGTTGCCACTTTTATATTGTAAATTTTTTATATAACTACACTAATTATTGGCCAAAGATTAAGTTTAAATTTTAAACTACATGCACAAGCCTTGTATTTTTTTTTTAAAAAAAATATAATGACAAGAGCTCTGCCTTTTAATTAAGTAGAATAGAATTGGCCTAGTTTTTAAGGAAAACTAGGCCTAAAAACCTTACATATGCACAGATCGCACAAGCCTTGTATTTCGGATAGTTGGAGTACTGCTTAGAATTCAATCAACAATATTAGAATTAGATTTTACAATTAGAAATAAAAAAGAATAAGAAAATCACATGAAACTCTATGGGCGGGATTATATGTGGCACGCATATGAAAAATCATCGTAGCAGTTCGGATCCACACGCCACTTCTACCTTGTTGCCATCTCAACAGGTCTCTTGCCATAATAAGCTCACAAATAAGTTGCTCTTTCCTCGTGTTTACGGTCAGAAAGTTTTGTACCCTGATTTTTCTTGCTTCTTTCTCCTTTGCCTTGTTTGTTTGTTTTTTATGTATTTCTGTAACTTGTTTTCCTTTTAATAAATTTCTGTAGGGGCTTTGCCCCTCCAGTTTCTTCAAAAAAAAAAAAGAAAGTTTTGTATCACCAGTGACTAGACAACAAAACAGAAAGTGCGAGACGTTGGACCCAATTTGAATTTGGTCCATATATTGTATATATGTTGATGTGAGATTGAGGGGGTTTAGTATAATCTTTTCTAAGGTGAGATAAACCAACAAACAATGGTTTCTAGAGTCTATACTGCTATTCCCTGATTAACCCTTGTGCATAAAACATTGATTTAAGTATAAGCTTATTGGTGGTAGTGTAGTTCACTCAACTGTAAAGTGGATTGAGCCGTCTGTACTCTGAAAACTTTAGTGTGTAATAACATGTTTTTATTGGCAAAATAGGCATATTGGTCTCTAAACTTTTACTCAGAGAGTCAAGATCATCCCTCAACTTTTAGTTTGGCCAATCTAGTCTCTCAACTTTTTTTTGTTCAAAGTCATCCTTATGTTGATTTTTAGCATTTATTGTTGGCCTGGAACAGATGTTAAAAGTCTTTTTCCCTTAGCTCCTTTCCCTCAAAACAAGCAACAAGAATTTAGTAAAGGCACGCGACTGTTTTTCATGATGGTAATCACGCAAATGTTTGAGGAGCACGCGTCAAATACCGCCAGAATGATATTTTGAATGAAAAGAAATTGGTAACCGTCTGTTGTTGTTCTCGTGTTAGGACACATCACATGTATCTTGCAAAAATCCTATGATTATACCTTTCTAAAGAAACTAGAGAAAAACCATATCAATTCCCTAACCGTAGAGTAAGAATCATCAGAAGCCGTGAGATTATTCCTTGTTAATAGAATAAGGCTAAACAAGGAGATCTACATGCCACAGATCATTAGAATTGTCATGTTAAGCATCTACGAGTTACTAGTGCTTCACATTACCCGGTGAAATTGAAGAGAGGAAGAAGAAACAGCTGAGGGTAAAAAAGACTTTAACAATACTTCAATCCACAATGGAGTACCACATTAGTACAAAGATGAGGAGTCGCGTCCAAATAAAACGAAGATGGACGATACCACACGGACATGCTCAAACTTTCCAGAGTATAGAAGGCTTGTTCATCAGGCTGCCCCGCCGCGGCATCCATAGCTGAGCTCGTCTGCACGCGCGATCAGAATTCGTGCTCGTGCAGGACAACGACAACATTCTGTGCGCGCCTCCTCTTGTTCTCTGGAAAAATCGTACGTATTTTTTGTGGCAAATCGGCAATAATAATCAGGCTGTCCCGAACGAGCCCGTAGCCGTGGGCGGGCCGCGGGCGGCCGGGGGCAGTACGAGGCAACTGCGGCCTGGCCTCCACGTTGAGGAGCTCTCCATTGAATCCGATCCGGCAATGCCGTTTGGAATTGCTTGTGAACTCTCTTGACGACGGACTCTTGTAGTCTTCTTGTATGATTCCAACAATAATATTAGATATAACAGGTACAGATAGTATACGATAGATAGATTAGATTTCGAATCGAAAACACATATAATCTCCCGGAGCCAACAAGACATTGTATTTTTCATCGTCTTCTCTCGTCGCCGCCGCCGCCGCCGCCCGTTGACCAGAAGAAACTCGAGGGCAGGGGAAGGAGCGTTGTCTCACACACAGACATCGACTGTGATATGGCCGCGACATCCGCCTCCGCCGCCCCCGCGACATCTGCCGCCGCCGCCGTTGAAGACGCCACCACAGCAGTCAACGAGGATGCTGGCAACGGCATCACCGCTACCGTGAGAAGTGTAAAATTTGATGTTGGCGCTGCCGATGGTTTAGTTCGAAACCACGATTACAAAGGTCTCGAGGAGTATGTTCTTGAGTTCTTGACCAGGGTCCAGGGAAATACTAGCTTCTATCACCACCCAGGAATTCTCTGCTCCATTTACCAAGCCGAGATCGCCCATTTGATCAGAGTGGAACAGTTCGTGGAAGCAGAAAAAGTTTTCAATGACAAAGTGAAGCCTCTCCTGAATCACAGTACTGATGAACTGTTCAGGCCTGCTGATTTGGAGGATCGAGTGAAGATGGTGCAGGATTGCGTGACCAAACGCAAGCCACCCGCAGCAGATCAAGATGAAAATGTTTTCGGCGTTCTTTGTGATTACGTCCTCTGTATTTCCCGTCATGCATGCCAGGTGACACAGACAGGCAAGGTTCAGTTTCTGATTTTATGGTGGCTTTCCACGATTACAAGAGGGGAAGACGACTCCGCTGCCTAGCCTGCCAATGGGTGATACCAGCGTCGACCACAGCTGAGAAAATCGTCAAGCATTTCAGGAGCTCTGATAAGCATGAGGAACGCTGCTTTAGAGTCACAAAATGGATGATTCAGTATCTTGATGAATCTCTCGAGCGTCATCAGCCTAACACTGAGATCCAGCAGGGTGATGCAGTGGTGAAACCGCAGCCGAAGAAACGGAAGGCTTCAGGTTCACTGTGTCGCAGAGATCTGGACTGGAAACCTGCATTCTTTACTGTTTCATATCATTTAAACGAAAAAATGGGCTACATCTTCACGACCAACGTGAAAACTGTATCCGTTATCAGGCAAGAAAACTCTGAGTCAAGTGCAGTGGCCAAGGCCAAAGCAATGGACATACTGATCCAACAGCACGACCTGATGTCTGAGCTGTCTACCTTGTTCTTTGGTGCTGTGCTGGAAAATATTCGGGTGGATTCTGCACCGGTATTCATGAAGATCAAGAGTCTCTCTGTCCGATGGTCTCTTTCCGTTGCTTGGTTACCCGCCGTCTGAATCATCAGGAAGGCTGAAAGACCTATGCATTATGATTATTGTTAGACTTAATCTGCTGCTTCTCACGTTCTCATCCTGCAGTCGGTCGAAGGGCAGGCAAAAGGACAGCATATGCTACCCATGCCCTGCGGACTGTAGCAACATGGCATTAGTCCATGCCTTGTAGTTGGTAGTAGTACACCAGCAGGTAGTGGGCTGATTACATCATGTACTAGCAGTAGGTATGGCTGAGGTCAGCCCCGTCCTCTGTACCTTGCAGTAGGTGTATGATTTGTATATATATTCAACCCATGGCAATGGAAGAGGTAGTTCAGCAGACCAAACCATTCTGGGAGACTCAGGTTTCAGGAACTAAAACCTTGAGTAGAGTGCGTGTGTGTTTGTTGTGCTCATCGTGCTTTAGCGTCAACACGTGGTATCGGAGCCGTACACATCGTCAGGCTTAGCAGCCAGCGATGGCGGATGCCACCGAAGCTGCAGGGCGGCGGCGGAGATGCGGAGCGGCAGCTCCAGCTGGTGGCGCAGCTGGTGGAGGTGCGCGTGGTGCGGGAGTACAGCGGGAGCAACTCCTGGCCGATGCTCACCCGCACAAACTACGGCGAGTGGGCTATCCAAATGAAGTGGAAGTTAGGCGCCCGGAGGTGGTGGGCGGCCGTGGAGGTCGGCAATGCCGGCAAGGAGGCGGAGGTGGACGTCATGGAGGCGCTCATGGCTTTCACCCCGGACGAGTTCCATGAGGCGCTCGGCCAGATGAAGACGGCGAAGGAGGCGTGGGAGATGCTGGAGTCGTTCCGCGTCGGCTCGGATCGAGCCAAGCGGGCCAAGGTTCAGCAGCTGCGCTGGGATTTCAACGACATACGGTTCAAGTCCGGGGAGTCGGTGGAGGACTTCACGCTTCTACTTCAGGCGCTCGCGAGCACCTATGGCAAGCCGCTGGAGGACGAGGATCTCGTCAGCAAGCTCCTGTGCGTGGCGCCTCCGAAGTACTCACAGCTCGCCATGTCCATTGAGACGATGTTGGACATCTACACATTTTCTCTGGAGGATGTGACAGGGCGGCTACGGGTTGTGGAGAGCCGCGGTGCAGAGCCGCCGGAGCAGGAGGACAGCAGCAACCTGCTGCTGACTGAGGAGGAGTGGACTGCGCGCATGAAGCAGCGGCGGTCCGGGGAAGGCTCCTCTGGCCGCGGTGGTGACCGTGGAGACAAGCGGCGCGGCAAGGCGCCGTAAAGCAAGAAGCGCAACATTGACCTGAATGCGTGCCGGCATTGCGGGAAGGTGGGGCACTGGGCACAGGAGTGCCGGAGAAGTGCCCGGAGAAGAAGCCAGAGAAGGAGGAGGCCCACCTGGCTCAGGATGACAGCGATGACGAGCACACACTGTTGATGTGGGTGTACTGTGCGCTGGAGGATGGCGAAGCAGAGAAGGCGGAGCAGGGGACTGCGCCGTAGGCTGTCCATCTCGACGAGCCGCGCGCGCAGGCCCATCTTGGCGCAGTTGACATGCTAGAGTAGGTGGTGGTGTCCCGGGAAGTCGCCTTTGACAGGGCGGCATGGGACAGGCCAGGAGCGGGGGAAGAGCCTATGGCTGCAGAGGCGGGGGACCCGCCAAGCCCAGTCGCAGAAGGCTTGCCTGCTCACTCCTCTGTTCTCAGTGGCGACGAGGCCATGGAGGAGCCGGTGGCGGGGGATGAGCCCGCGGCTACAGAGGCGGAGGAGCTACCAAGCCCAACCCGCAGAAGGCTCGCCTGTTCTTTGCTTTGTTTCTGGTGGCGGCGAGGCCAGCGGAGCACCGGCGACCGGGGAAGCCGAGGTGGTGGAGTTCACGGTGGGAGGAGCAAAGGACTCTGCGATGGTTGGGGTGGAGGAATCGCCCAGTCCACCTGGGGCAGGAACCCCCACCCTCGACCGTGCTCCGCCTCGTCTGATCCCACCTCGACAGGAAGCCTCGACTTCGGTGGCCTCGGTCGTAGATTGCGGGGCGTCAACCAAGGCTCGTGGAGTCTTGATCCTAGGCCTGAGGGCCTCGACTGGCTGGTCAGAGGGGCTCGACCCGAGACGATGAGGCTTGACCATGGTAAAAGGGGCCTCATCCGAGGGCCAGGGCGGCCTCGAAGGTCGCAGGGCCTCATCCGCAGACCATGGCGGCCACGAGGGTCATGGGGCTGCGTTTGAAGGCTGGGGCGGTCTCGAGGGTCGTGGGACTATGACAGTTGTCCACAGGGTCGAGACCGAGGGTCGCGGTGCTACGCGACCTACGCCTGAGTGCCGCGGACGTCTTGACCCCGGGACAGGCCTCGACCCCGTGACTGGGGGCTCGGTTGTGGGACGAGTGTCATTGAGCGCAACACCAGGGACCTTGACTCGGGCAGCCTCGACTGCGACCATGAGTCGGGGCACTCGCGGGAGGCGCGGAGGGCCTTGACCCTGATCACAGGGGCCTCGACCCTGACCGCGGAGGCCTCGACCGCGCGTCAAGTGCCCTTGATGAAACATCCTCAAATTTTCCATGAAGGGAAAATTCACAGAACGGATAATAATGTGAGAATATAAACCATCACATTATTATACAACAGTTGATAATTAAATCCATACATTGAAACTAAATAAAGGAATACAATAATAGGGCTTACATTATTTATTACATCGCCATATGGTGGATCATCAGGGTACAAGCATCTAGAACAGCTGCGGAAGAAAAGAACATTCACGAAAGGATCTTTATCAACCATCTTGAGCGTAGGCACGAGACCTCCTAATCCTTCTATTTCTAACATCACTGTGAAGCAGGTAAATCTGCACACCGCCAGATGTGTGCAGGCCATGGTCAGCACCGATGAGCTTTAGTGGAAAAGAAAACAAAGGGATCTGGCGATCCTATAGTTTGGCTGTGGGTTTCCTATGCATGCAAGCAGTAATCAAGTTTGATATAAAAACAAGTCAAGTTTTATACATTCCCAACCCATCCATACACATCCATCCACCATCCCATCCATCCATCCTGGATTCCATATCACCACCATCACCATCAAGACTCACTCTCTGGTCGACCAGGCCAACTCCCTCTCGGCCAGTCTCAGTGGCCCGCAGCCCTCAACCTGGCTCACGGTCGAAAACAACTCTCAGGGGAAGGTAGAACACTCTACTCACTAGTCTGGTGCAAGCGGAACATAGGAAAGGTCCATAGCCGACAAGTCAGCATATGTATCGATCGATCAACCATATACTCTGCAGAGGTTTCACTAATCCACCAGATAACCATCATCGATGGTGCGCACCACCCAGGCAGATTTCGGGTGCCTACTGCCATAGAACGATGCCACTCTACCCTTCAGCTCTAGATCGCTGAAACTGTGAAGAGATCATGTATCCGCTCCCGTAGAGGATGCCATGTCATGTACCCGCTCTCGAAGAGGGTGCCATGATCATCTTGGAAGGGTGTTAGCTCCGCCTCATGCATATACCTCCCTAACACTACTCGCCTAGCAGTAGTGGCATCGATCTATCCAGCGGTTCGGCCATCTCACCCCCATTGGAGAGCGGATGAAAAGCAAAGGATTCCTATGATCCGGTTACCAGTGTAACAGTTCCTAGGTGTAACTAAGCCAGGATATCTCCATCAGGGTTTACCTTTAACGTGCTACCATGGCACGCTCTTCCTGGTTTCCACCCCTCAGAGGCTTCCATCCAGGATTCTCCATCACATCCAAGTTAGCCCGCCACAGGCTCCTCTCGTGGGAATGTCCAGATCCATTCCCCGGTAAGACTTGCTCCAAAAGCTCGTCGTAGATCCTAGCTCGATCGACTCAACCCTCACCCTACACCCTGCACTAAGATCCACCCAAACCCAGATACATCACCATAGCTCACAAGCCCATCCAAGACCAACGCATCCATCGAGCCTGGCATCCACCGTCAGACCCTCCCGGGGTTCGTCACGTCGCATCAAAATGTAGGCGAGTGAAGTGTACATATATATAGATATAGTAGATAAGCATGTGGCTAACATAACAGCAGGTAAGCAGGTAAAAGGTTACGACAAGGTAGGGGCTATCAAGTATAATTCTACCATGCATTCCTATCACAGACGAGCAGATTGTATTACAGAAATGTAAGGCAATAGCAATCTAGTTATTAGCCATGTCTAATAGGATTTCTAAGAGAAGGTGCTGCCATGACACCTGCGCTGTCGAGGTAGTAGTGGTACGAGTCATCATCCATCAATGTAGTCGTTCAACGGTACCTCCTCCTTGGTGTTCGTAGACTCCTCCTTCGGATCGCTCCTCGTTTGACTAAAAACGAGACGTAATAGTCGCGTAAGCGACTCCTATAGAATAGCACAAAGAACCAAAAAATTCAAAAGATCCAAATGAACTCAAACATAAGCTCATGATGTAGAGCTCGATTTATAAAAAATTTGGATACTTGGATCATAATTTTTGGAGCTCATATGAATTAGTTATGAATTTCCGAAGATTTACATATATTCTAAAAAAGATAAAAGGCTGGATTAACCAGATGCCGACACGTGTCAGCCTGGCATTGGGCCACGTGTACAGTGGGGTCAGCTGATGTGGCATAACTGCTGACATGGCGGATGACGTCAGCACGACGTCATGCTGACGTCATCGTTGACCAAGTCAACGGTCAAGCTCCCGTGGGTCCGCGTGACGTCACTGCTGACGTCATCACTGATTAGTGAGGGCCAGGATGACGTCACTACTGACGTCAGCGTTGACCCGGTCAACGGTCAGCATGGGCCCATGTTGGGCCGTTAACGGGCCTTTATTGGGCCGAGTGGGCTTGACAAGGGCCGGGCTTGGCCCGCCACGTGGCTCTTTGTAGTGTTGCCACGTCACGCATCTAGATCTAGACTGGGCTCGAGGCGGGTCTGGGGTGCAGGTCCGGTCCATGGTGGACTAGCAGCGGTTCACGTCCTTCTCTCAGTCTCTGGTTCATGTACACCGGGCTCACGAACCTGGACGGCTGGGCTCTCTGGTCCACTGATCTGGCACATGGTGGACAGCGTCTGTGGGGTTCACTGACAGCTTCTGGGTCTACGAAGACCACGTCCATCTGCTCCACGGCGTCTCCATCCTTTTCCCCAACCTTGTTCCTCTACTTCACTTTGCAGCAGTGCCCGCCGGCGGCAAGTCGGCCGCGCAGGCACACCGATGGGTATATGGCTTCATCAACCTGCAATTCGGCATTGCGTCTCTATGAAGAGTTGAGCGGTGGCTTCACGGCGAGCTTCCACAGTCCATAGAGGTGGCGCTTCATGTCAACGACGAGGTCGTCCGTGCGGCAGCGTGGTCTTGCTTTTGGGCACTCCAGCGGTCCTCGGCTTCTGGTCGGTGGTGCATGAGCTCTGCGTGGCTACGACAAACGCAGCAAGGTCCTCAGGGTGGTTGGGGTGCTCTCCATCTGGTTGGCTGCGTTGACGGTGGTATGGCGGCGTCAGCACCCATCGACAACGGGGTTACGGCATCATCTCCCCCCGATTGAGGTTACGGTACAGCAATTGGCGCCGCTAGGCAGCTGTTCGATCTGTCAGCGGCTCCCATAAGGCACACCGATGTCCAACTGCGACAAGGTACGTGGCAACTCTGGCATGCACGACAGCCGCGACAGCGTTACACAAGGCGGCCTCCCCATAACCCAATTCGGGGTGTGGATTACCAATTAGCATCACAAAGAGCTCCCTGGTCGTGTCAGCGATGACCATAGTAGCATGGCATCACGCAAGCGTGCTAGGCGTACGGCGGCACTCTCAATGGCACGGGGCTCACGGTTGCGGGGCCGATGGTGGGGTCTTGAGCTTCATCAACTCGACAGCTGGAGGCAGCAGTGCAAGGCGGAGCTTGTCGGCCGATTTTTGCAGCGCGGAACGGTCAGATGTGAGTGGGGCGTCCACGCCACGATGGCACAATGTCGTGCCCAAGGTGGTACGGAGCTCCTCGGCCTCCATCTTCTTCACGGCGTGATGCAAGTCTCCACGGTGAAGCTCGATGGCACGTCCTTGTCCCACGAAACGTCCGGAGTTGAGCAGGACATCCTCGTCTCGATGGCTCTCCGACGAAGCTCCACGATAGCAAGGTCTTAGCTGGGGCGTGTCTGACGCTCGGCTTCCAGTCCCAGTGTGTGCATGAGATGCACGGCATTGAAGCGGCTCCAGTTCGAATGGTGATGGCTTCTAGAGGTCTCTCGTCATGCCGGAAAAGTGGCTCGCCGTGGCAGGCATGGCCGCGATGACGGTCTTGGTGGTCGCGTCCGCTCCGGTGCTCTCCTGGCACCGTGGTCCATTGGGCTAGGCCAGGCAACGTGTGTGGGTGCATGCTAGTGGCCAAAGGGGCCGGTGATGGCCTCGGTCTACGCATTCCCGATATGGGATGCCATGACCAGACAGCAAGGTCAGGGGCAGAAAGGAGAGCGGTGACGGCTCACCGTGAAGCTGTAGTCATCGCAGGGGCTCGGGGCAGCGGATCAACGTGACCGTGTGGCGAGCGTGTAGGTGAGGTAGTCGAAGTAGCGCTCATGGTGCAGGTCTAGCCGCTCTTCCTTCTTCTCTCTGGCTCTGGCGAGTTCTTCTTCTCCAAGGACAGGACTCCTCCTCGGATCTTTCCACCGCCTCCACACTTCCCCTTTCTCTTCCAACTACTCCAATTTGGTGCTGGCAGTGAATTGGGATGCCACAGAGTGGCGGCGATGGATGGGAGAGGGGCTAGGGCTCCACGGCTCTTGTGCCGTGGCTTTTATAGGCGGGGTGCCATGGGCATGGCTGGCGAACGGCTGGTGATCAGGTTGGGCGATCAGGCGGTCGAGGTACTCCTAGGGCTGCTGTCGGGGTAGCGTGGGCTCCATGAGTCAGTGAGGCATGGAAATTTTGCCGTAGCAGCCAAGGAAGGGAGGGGCAAGTGGCCGACAAGCTCACGCACAGCCAAGGCATATGCGCACGGGAGCGAGAGATGCCCACGCCGTGGGTACTTCTTGCCAGAGGCTGTCGGTCCAGGTGGCCTACATCCATCCGTTGGTGAGGTAGGTGGCAGGCACGGATGCCGAAGATAGACGGGGCCGGCTTGGGATTCCTTGGCACGCGGTTGTCCTGTCGTGGCACCAAGAGCAGAGGAGGGGGACCAGGAGTGGTGATGACAGCTAGGTCCTGGGGAGGGGCCCGGTCGTCAACGGCAGTGGCGCTAGTTTGACGTGGAGTGGAGGTCCTTGCTGGGCCACGACTGCTTGGGCCGGCCGGTACTTGCTGGATGGGCCGTTCGAGTAGGAAAAAAGGAAGAGAGGAGAGAGGCAGGCTGGGCCGGTTTGCTGTGGGGCCGAGGAAAAGAAAATAAAAAATAGAAGGTAGCAGGCCGGGCCGAGGTCGCGGGCCAGTTTGCCTTCTTCTTTTCCTTTTCCTTTTTCATTTGCTTTTCCATTTCTTTTTCCTATTTTCAAATATATATGTATATATACTAAAAGATATAGCATGTTGTGAATACTTATATGGTGGAATAAAAAGTCATAGGCCATGTTGGGAATATTATTCCCGTAATAGATATTTATTTATTGTATAAATAAATATTATGGGTTCATTTTATTTAACATCACATAACCCAAATAAAAACCAAATCACATTGTCGAATTAAAATGCAATATGGATGTATGCTATAGGATAAATTAAATACAAGGTAGGAAAGAGTGATACTTGTGCAAGGTCCTCGCATTGGGATACATGTGTTTATTTAAGGTGTCAAACACATGTTGATTGCAACATAGATGGAAAACTTATGTAACATTGAGGAATAACATGTGCAACGTGGAGATAAGACATATGAAACATAGAAAGGTAGCATGTGGTACATGATATCTAGGTAAGATGCTTGTTCAAGTTGAGGGAAATGGTGGAGCATGTTAGGTTGTAGATATAGGGGTTAGCTCGAGAGCTAGGTCTCAAGTGACATGGATACGAGATTGTTACATTGATGAGTCACCTATGCAACATAGATGTTTAACTAATGCAACAAGGAGATACAACTAGTGCAACATATGGCAACATCTAGTGATACATAGAGATATATCAAGGGAACATATAAGTAGAACTAGTGCTGCTTGAGATTCATCACAAGAAAACACAGAGGGGTAGCTAGAGTGCATAGGACATAAGATTTTAAAAGGTTAGGCTCTCGAGTAAGATAAGGGGAGTCGTTAGGGCATGATAGGTGATTTTGGTACAAGAGGAGTTCATAAGTCCAGCCTCGTGTAACTTGGATACAAGGGTGCAACATGGAAAGTTACGTGGGCATCATAGATACTTGACTTATGAACATAAGGTACTAGACAGGGAATGATCACATGTGGCTTAACTAACTATATATATATTAAGACACATGTGATGATGTTACATGAAAAGTGTAGCACTGAACATATGTGCAAGTGCATAAAGGGTAGGGTTCCTACATGTCAAGCAACAAACATGGGCTTGTTTTAAAATTTTTGTTGGTTGTATTTTTCGGTGTTTATAATTTTTAGGGTTGTTACACTTGACCACGGGTCCAGGGGGCTCATCCGCAGGTTCAGAGGGGCCACTTGTGGGTCATGGGACTCTGACTGAATTTCGTGGGGCTGCGACCGAGGATTCCACGGCTTTGTTTGAAGGTCGTTGGGCCGGAGGCTCGACCCTGGGACGGGGGGCCTCGACCGTGGGACAAGGAGCCTCGATCGAGGGGCCGGGGGGACACCGGCAGAAGAGCCAACCACGTTCGCAGTTGCGGAGCACGACGCGGCGTGGCGGAAGGCGATGCTGGAGGAGCACACCTTGTACATCGGATGACGGGGGAAGGAACCAGACATCGTTGGGGTGTACAACGACCTGGGATGCGGGCGGTGGACATCACCGCGCTCAAGCATGAGAAGGCAGATCGATTTGAGACAAGCAATCTCGGCGCGCTCTCCTGCTACCTCGGCATTGAGGTGGAGCAGAGGAGGGACTTCATCACGCTGGGGTAGCAGAGGCTGCTGGAGCGGGCTGGCATGACGGACTTCGATGGAGGAGCGGATCAAGCTGTCGGTCGGACAGCGAGTCACGGAGGACGGCGGTAAAGAGGCTGCGGCACTACATAAAGGGGACACTTGATCAAGCAGTCATCTTCCTCAAGCACGGTGGGCAGCGGCTGACGGCGTTCAGCGAGGCGCCGCTCAAGTTCGGTGAAGGTGAGCAAGGGCTCACGACGCTCAGCAACGTGGACATGGCGGGCGACGTGGGTGGGCGGCGGAGTACCTCGGGCGTACTCAGTCGTGCCAATCGCCTGACAGTCGCTGGAGCAGAAGACGGTGGCGCTGTCAACCTTCGAGGCGGAGTACATCACAACGGCCATCGCAACATGCCAAGTCACTCGGGCGTCTCAAGAGCTGAGGCAGAGGATTGACATGGTTGAGGGTTAGCAATAGGATTAGGGGAAGAATGTTAGACTTAATCTGTTGCTCCCCCACGTTCTCACCCTGCAGTCGGTCGAGGGCCAGGCAAAAGGACAACACATGTTGCCCATGCCCTGCGGACTGTAGCAGCATGGCATTAGGTCATGCCTTGTAGTTGGTAGTAGTACACCAGCACGTAGTGAGCTGGTTACATCATGTACTAGCAGTAGGTATGGCTGAGGTCAACCACGTCCTCTGTACCTTGTAGTAGGTGCATGACTTGTATATATATTCAATCCTTAGCAATGGAAGAGGTAGTTCAGTAGACCAAACCATTCTGGGAGGCTCAGGTTTCAGGAACTAAAACCTTGAGTAGAGTGCGTGTGTGTTTGTTGTGCTCATCGTGCTTTTGTCCCTCACATTTCATCCAGGTAGCTGACCAACGCTAGTGCTTGTGGGAGAGCGTGTGTGCGGGAAGACAGAGCTCAGCTCTTCTTCACTCGAGGGCCTCGGGAGGAGTCGAGGGAGGTCGAGCAGGTGTTGCTCGCCTCGAACCTGGTCGGCGGCCAACGCTACTGGTCAGTGCCACTGGTCGGCATCTTCCTCAGGTGATCGGTAGTGGTCGGTGCTAGGTCCTAGCGCCAACAATTATTGACGTGAAGAAAAGCTTTCTCATTGATGTCACGGGGCCTGCTGCGAAGGCCGTCCGGCCAACAACACCTTCTTCTACATCTAGCACCGGATCAAACACCCCGTTTGCAGGTACTCTAGGCACAGATGTTCCTGGCCCGTTCTGATCTTGTCATGATGTAGTCCCTCCGTTCCAATTGTAAGACACTCTAGTTTTTTCTAAATTAAACTTCTCTAGTTTTTAATAAGTTTATAGGAAATACATAGACATGTATTAGAGTCATTCAACATCAGGAAATATATTTTATTGATACTGCATTTATTTGATAGTCTAGATAATATAATTCTCTATAAATGTTCAAAATCCTTAAAAAATAGCTTGTTATGTTGGTATGCGTTGAGGAGCCATGGAATCTTGTAATTCCTGAATGTTGGCCCAGTTTTAGGACGGCCTTTTTCTTTACACGAATTATACTCAGGACCAAATAGTTTGAAAATTACAGAATTATGATTTCCATATGAGTAAATTACACAATTCAATAAAAATTGAAATAATAAATTAGGGAAAACTAGTAATTTTATTTCCATATATGAAGTGGAAGCACGTAAAAAATGAGTACATGCAAAACACAATTAGTAAATACAAATTGAATAGAAACCATACAATGTTAATATTTTGTTGTCCAAATGAATTGTAAACTGTAAAGAAAGAAGATAAAGGAATCATTCATATAAAAAAATATAATTAGTGGACACTAAAATTAAAGGAGAATATTAATTTGAATTAATCTGTTTTACTCTCTCAAGGACTAAAAACTACTAGCTTAATTGCATCCTCATTGTAACAATAACAATCCAAATGTTGAAATGTACGAAAAGATATAGAAAACTAAAAAATAATAAATAAAGACTCCAGTGCAGAAAAATAGGAATGCAATGAGACTACATACCAAAATATAAAGCTTGATTTGACTTGGTGCAATCTTGAAGATAATACTTAGGACAGCTACTACTTACAATTTTTCTGCACCAACAAAAAGTATAAATTTATACCCACAAAAAGAACATTAGAAAGCATTTCTAAATGCAAATCCAATGTTACCGCTTTTATATTGTAAAACTTTTTTTAATATATAGACTAATTGTTGGCCGAAGATCAAGTTTGAATTTTAAATACTTGCCGCCTTATGTTTTGAACGGATTGAACAGTAGCATAAAATTCAGTCAACATTACAATTGGATTTTACAATAGTAATGATAAAAAATAAGAAAATCAGAACTCTGTGGGATACATGCATGCAAAACAACTATCCAAGCTGTCTCGGCACGCATATGAAAAATTATCCAAGCACTTCGGATCCACACGCCAGTCCTACCTTATTGCCACATCTCAACATGTCTCTTGCCATAATAATAACTTTAAGTTCACAAAGTCGCTCGTCAGAAAGTTTTGCATCGCCAGTGACGTCGACTAAGGGGAGACAACAAAATAGAACGTGTGAGACGTTCGACCCAATTTGAATTTGGTCCATAAGTGTATATACGCTGATGTGAGATTGCGGGGTTTAGCATAACCTTTTGCAAGTGAGATGATAGACCAACACATAATGATTTATAGAGTCTATACCACTATTCTCTGATTAACACTCTTCTACATAAAACCGTTGGAATATAATATGGCTAATATGGCAAGTGGGTATGTCCACAAGCCTATATATATGTATAACAATCAATCACATTAATGTATTGAGAATTCTCCGATCACTTTCTATCATAGTATCACGGGAAGGTTACGATCTTTTCTGCTTCCGCTAATCGCGCGTCTCCACCGATCGAGACTGCGCCGCCGCCGCCAGGCGCTCGATCGCCAGCTGGCAGGCTCTCTTCTTCCTCCGTGACCGCGCGCGCCACGGCGCCTGCGCAACGCACTACCCCCGCGACGTACACGACGCGACGCGCTACCCCGCGACGAACCGCGACGGCGGTTAGTCTGGCCGGTCTTCCTGATCGCCATCGTCGTCTCGACATCGACTCTGCAAGGGTGCCTCGGCATCACGTGGTCGCCTGATCGGGAGGCCGCCGGCTACGTCTACGTGATCGGAAGTCCACGACACACGCATACATCTACGTCGCCAGGAGATCCAGCGGTCACACCGATCGGCTCCATCTCCATCGATCACGTGCGCCCGTTCGTCTACACTGCCAGGAGATCGCGCGGCTACGTCGCGACTGCACCAGACTACTCGTGTGATCTGCAACGGCCGGCCCCGTTCCCGTCCTCGGCTCCGTCTCCCGTCGCCATGGCTGAGACCGACGCCGACCGACAGGCCCGCGAGGCGCGCGAGGCTCTCGAGCGCGCGGCCGAGGCGACACGCAAGGCGGAGGCCGACCGGACTGCGGCCCTCGACGCGTATGAGGCCAAGTATGCCGCCGTCCATGCTGCAGCAATCGCCGTCCTCAACATCAAGGTCCTCGTGCCCTTGGTTCTAGAGCGTGCCGCAGACAACTACAACCGGTGGTGTGCCATGTTCCTCACCGTCTTGGGCAAGTACGCCCTCATCGACCATGTCCTCTCCGACGTCGTCAACACCGATCGACCGGCATGGGTGCAGATGAACTGCACCATGCTGACATGGATCTATGGCACGATCCACGCCGACCTCCAGCAGTTGACGATGCTCTGCAAGCCCAATGCTCGCGGCGCCTGGACCTACCTCAAGAACAAGTTTCTCGGCCAGCGCGAATCGCGCTCCCTGCTGCACTCGGCGGAGTTTCGCACGGCGAAATAGGGCTCCATCTCGATCACCGACTTCTGCCGTCGTCTTGAGACGATGGCGGCGACCCTCGGCGACTACGACAATCCAATCGGGGATCGCAGCCTGGTCCTCACCCTCCTCCGCGGCCTCAACAGCAAGTTCCGGCCCATGGTCTCCAACCTCAAGATGCGGCAGCCCTTCCCCACCTTCGAGGAGGCTCACACGCTTCTTTTGCTCGAGGTGATCGACATCGACAACATCGCCGCCAGCGAGGCAGCCGAGGCCTCCGATCCGCCGGCCTCCTCCACGTCGACCGCCCTCATTGCCGCTCCACGTCCTCCAGCCGGACGTCCTAACGGCGGCCATGGCCGGGGCAACCAGGAAGGTCACGCCCAGGGCAGGCAGGGATGCCACTACGGCCAGGGGCAGGGCGACACTGCCGCTCATCAGGGCGGCACTGCCGGCCCTGGCCGGCAGCGGACCGACCGCCGACACGGTGGACGTGGCCGCAACCAGCAGCAGCAGCCGGTCGGCAACACCAGCGCCGGACTGCAGCACCAGGTGCCATACTACAATCCGTGGGCGGGCCACGTGCAGTTCTGGTCGTGCCCACCGAACGCCTCCGGGACGCCGTTTTGTCCTCCGCCAGCCGCCTTCACCGCCCAACAGCAGTACGTGCAGCAACCGTACACCCTCGGGCCTCCTCCAAGGTTCAGCTACGGAGGACCGCCGCCGCCACCACAGCAGCTGCAGTAGCAGCCTTGGAAGCCCATGCAGGGCATGTCCTAGGATCCGTCCGGCCACGTCAGCGACTTCAACACATTGACGTTGACACCTCCTCCGTCTGGCGAATGATATGCTGACTCCGGTGCTGGAGCTCATATGGTCAACAACGCTGGTATACTTTCTAGCCTTCAACCTCCATCGTCATCTAGTCCTTCATCTATCATTGTGGGTAATGGAGCTTCGCTTTCTGTTACATCTATTGGGTCACATTCTTTATCTATAGAACGACGTCCCCTTGTTCTTTCTAATGTCCTAGTGTCACCTAGCATTATTAAGAATTTAATCTCTGTACGTCATTTCACTACTGATAATAATTGTTCCATTGAATTTGACCCATTTAACCTTTCTATGAAGGACCTTCAGACACGGAGTGTGATCGCCAGGTGCAATAGCACAGGTGACCTCTACCCGTTCTTTCCCGCACCATCCAGCACCACCACTGCCCTCGCCACCACAGTGTCATCCTCTTCACTTTGGAAGCATCGCCTCGGTCATCTCGGACACGCGACTCTATCTAAACTTATTAGTTCCAATGCCATTTCATGTAATAAGCACAATGATGATCACATTTGTCATGCCTGTCAGCTAGGTCGCCATGTGCGCCTACCATTTAGTGTGTCAAACTCTCGTGCTATTAATCCTTTTGATTTAATACATTATGATCTTTAGAAATCTCCAGTTGTTAGTGTGTCTGACTATAAATATTATTTAGTCACTCTCGATGATTGCACTCACTACACCTGGACTTTTCCTTTACGCCTTAAGTTTGAAACTTTTAGTGTCATTTCTAACTTTTTCTTGTATGTTCGCACGCAGTTTGACTCCTCCATCAAGGCAGTTCAGTGCGACAACGGCCGCAAGTTTGATCACTCTTCGGCCCGCATGTTCTTCCTCACTCATGGGGTCATTCTTCGGATGTCATGCCATACACCTCCCAACAGAACGGACGTGTCGAGCGCATTCTTCGCACAATCAACAACATTGTGCGGTCTCTTCTGTTTCACCCCAGTCTCCCTCTGGTTTATTGGGCTGACTCTCTCCACACTGCCACCTACCTCCTCAATCGTCATCCCACTAAAACCCTAGACGGCCATACCCCCTTTTTCGCCCTTCACGGCAAACAGCATCTTACACTCACCTTCGTGTTTTTGGCTGTGCTTGCTATCCCAACCTGTCCTCCACAACTCCACATAAGCTATCACCTAGATCCTCCCTGTGTGTTTTCCTTGGGTATTCATCTGATCATAAGGGATATCGATGTCTCGACCTCCACTCTAACCGGATCATCGTCTCTAGTCATCTCGTGTTTGACGAGTTGATGTTTCCGTTCATCGAGATGTCCACCTCCCCCTAGGATCCCACCACACTAGCGTTTTTGGATGATGCTGATGATTCCTCTTTGCCTGCTTGGCCAAGATTTGTGACTGTAGGTACACGACTCCCTGGCGGCATGGATGCCACACTTGGGACAGCTGGCGCCCCTCCCTCTGCTGCCTCGGTCGCCGCCCAGGAGGGCGGCATTGCCGGCCTCAGCGAGCGCAACAGCAGCCAGGGTGGCACTGTCGGCCTCTCCAGTGCTGGCATTGCTGGCCATGGCGGATCCTCCACCAGTCCGGCTGGTGCCACTGCCCCTGAGGACTCTACGTCCTAGGTTACTGCCAGCGGCACCAGACGGATCAACAGTTGCACCATCACCATGGCTCCTGCGCTGATTCTCCCCGTCAACGCACACAGCATAGGCACTCGTGGCAAGGACGGTTTTCAGCAACCCATGGACTGCCTCAACCTCATCATGACGGTCCCAGACGCCTCTCCACTGTCGTCCTCCGTCTGCACAGCGCTCTTGGATTCGGCCTGGTGTCAGGCTATGCAGGCCGAGTTCGACGCTCTGCAGGACAACAACACCTGGACTTTGGTGCCACGTCCTCCCAGCGTCAACCTCGTCATCGAGAAGTGGGTTTTTCATCACAAGTTCAAGTCTGATGGCTCTCTTGACCACTACAAAGCTCACTGGGTTCTTCGCGGGTTTACACAGTGGCCGGGCATTGACTATGATGAAACCTTCAGTCCAGTTGTCAAGCCAGCCACGATCAGGATAGTTCTCACTTTGGCTCTGTCTCGCTCCTGGCCAATTCATCAATTCGATGTGAAGAATGCATTTCTCCATGGCACCCTGAATGAGACAGTCTACTGTGTTTAGCCTACTAGGTTTGTTGATTCTACCAAGCCCAATCATGTCTGTCATCTGAACAAGTCACCCTATGGGTTGAAGCAAGCTCCTCGCGCCTGGCACACCCGCTTCGCCTCTCACATCACCGCTCTTGGGTTTGTTGAGGCCAATTTTGACTCGTAGCTGTTCATCTACTGCAGAGGTGTTGATATGGCTTTTCTCTTACTATATGTTGATGATATTGTTTTGACTGCATCCTCCGTGATCCTTCTTCACCGGATCATCGCAGCACTTCGCTAGGAATTTTTGATGACAGACATGGGGCCTCTTCACCATTTTTTGGGTGTTAGTGTTCAGCGCCGAGGTGATAGCTTATTTCTCTCTCAGCGGCAATACATGCTAGATATTCTAGAGTGAGCTGGTATGAGTCACTGCAAGCCGAGCAGTACTCCTATGGACACTCACTCCAAGCTTCATGCAGATGGTGTCTCTGTTGCAGATCCCAGTCAGTACCGCAGCCGTGCTGGAGCCCTTCAGTACCTCACTTTTACCAGACCAGATATTGCATATGCTGTTCAGTAGGTCTGCTTATATATGCATGATCCCCGGGAGCCTCATCTCAGTGCCTTGAAGAGGATTCTCCGGTACCTTCAAGGTACATTGGATCTTGGCTTGCATCTTCACCGGACCTCTCCGGCTGATCTCACTGTCTACATCAATGCAGATTGGGCGGGTTGCCCTGACACACGCAAATCCACCTCGGGTTATGCGGTGTTTCTCGGGGACAATCTCATCTCTTGGTCATCCAAGCATCAGCCTACAGTGTCACGGTCCAGTGCAGAGGCGGAATATCGAGCTGTTGCGAATGGAGTCACCGAAGCCTGTTGGTTGTGCCAGCTCCTCATAGAGCTTCGCTGCCCTCTTCGTCGCGCTACAGTGGTCTACTGTGATAATGTCAGCGTCGTTTACCTCTCCACCAACCCAGTTCAGCATCAGCGAACCAAGCATATTGAGATCGATTTGCACTTCATCGAGAGCAAGTCGCCCTTGGTGAAGTCCGCGTCCTGCACATCCCCACTACATCCCAGTACGTCGACATCTTCACCAAAGGTCTGTCGACGTCCATCTTCATGGAGTTTAGGTCCAGTCTCAATGTTTGCGGTGCTCCCAGTTTAGACTGCGAGAGAGTGTTGGAATGTAATATGGATAATATAGCAAGTGGGCATGTCCACAAGCCTATATATATGTATAACAATCAATCACAGTAATGTATTGAGAATTCCCCCAATCACTTTTTATCAGAAACACCAACTAAAATATAAGTTTATATTGGTGGTAGTGTATAGTTCACTTAACGTGTATAGTGAATTTGTGCCATTTTGTACTCTGGAAACTCTAATGCGTTGTAGTATGATTTTATAAGAGAAAAATCTTAGCGAAAGTGCCACACCAACAACTTTTCTCTACAATTTAACAGAACCTAACGGAAGTGGCACAAGGGAATAAAGGGTATATATACACAAGCAAAACCATGTAAATTTAAGCGGCACCAACAGAATTGGTTCCTCTACCCTGCTTCTACTGTTAACACAGCCATGCAGATGCAGCCATCGTGGTACGTGTATAGTGCACCAGAGTATCAGACGACAACAGGGAGCGTCCAACGCTGGCGCGTGGGATGGATTTTTCATGATGTGCATGTGGCAGAACCTTCTAAATAATATGGCCCACATGCACTTATCATTGTCTAAACAGACTTCTAATAGCAATGCATGTGTTCTATAAGACTTAAAAGGTCTATCGGGTGAATTCCGAATCATCCACGATTCTTCGAGCAGGATCAATCATTATAAAGAGACATTGCAGTATTACAACAGTTTTATACAAATAATATACATCAGAGTACAATAGCATAAGTTTCCAAACCATTTAGTTCAAAACTTATAAACCATAAGTTAGATTATTACAAACCATAGCAGTAGTGGAGTAGCTATAGATAACTTATTTATAACACCCTGACGGTACGCTCTGCCCAAGAGCCAAACTTCCTACTCATCGTAACTCTCCGCAACGACTGTCATGCAGCAGGATGCAAAGCAAACCTACTCATGGGGCTCACCTGCAACAAGGGTTCAACAAACCCTGAGTACAAAAGTACTCAATAAGACTGACCCGACGAAAAAGAGGGGTAAAGACTCAAGAAATGCAGGCTAGAGGGACAAGGTAAGGCTTGCAAGAGATAAGAATTTTTACAGAAAAGCTCAGCATAAAGTAAAATTGTCTTGCTCTAGCTCAAGATTACCAACCAACTCCATTTATGAACCTTAACCATCATTCAAGTTGTTACTATGATGATGAATACCGATCGAGTCTTCTTCTCTAAGAAGCAACGGCGATTCGAATCCATTTTTATATACCCAGCTAGGACCTAGGTCACTGATATACAGGAGACTCTAACTCCTAAGCATATCAGATAACACGATATACCAGGATAACAACCGCAGCCATATATCAACCACATGATATACAGAAGACTCAAACTCCTAAGCATATTAATATACATGGGACTCTCAACCCCACAAGTATACCACACCATGTGTGGGTGGCTATCTAAGTCTCGATAAACATGAGTTCACAACGGACGGGACCTAGGGCATCAACAGATGGAAACACTACAGAGGGACTCCTTTCCCAATGCAAGTTACCCGTCCGAACTCGATTTATTAAGTACCATCGTGATTCCATCAAGAAAAAGCCAACATCATCTTTTTCATTCTTTTTCTTTTTAAAAACCTACTAATTAAGCAGGGCTAAGCATAACTAAGCATTGTCCAAAAAATAGGTAACAAGGAATATAGAAATAAGACAGGTAATGCAATTGGTGGGTCATCACTAAACTCCTAGTACTTAATGTAACATTTCATAACTGAAGCGATAAAACTTTTATAAAATCAAGGAAGGGTTTAAATGTATCGAGGCTTGCCTTGGTGTTCGGGTAGACGATCTCGGACTCTGGATCAACACCTGATTCCTGATTCAACTCTTCCTTGGGGTCTGGTTCAACAACGTTTAACTCTTCGTTAATGGAAGCTACACGATAACATGATATGTTTTAACATGATGGAATAGTAAACATGATGCTTGATGAATACATAACCAGATTAAGGACTTGAGTACAACTTTTCTTCACGATAAAGTTGTAAGCCAACAAACTTACTAAGTTCATTAGGGTTAACTACTTCATTAATGAAATTCATTAAGCACATGAAATAACGTTAATTAAGCCCTAATAACATAATTAAGACAAGCATAAATAATTAATTAAAGTGCCAAAGGTCATTAGGGTTAATGATCCAAGGTCATCAATCAATCCCAAAGTCAAACAAATCCTATAATGATTAAGCATGCTTACAGGGATTAATTAATTAATTAAAAAGCATAAAATAAAGATATAAAATTAAAGTGTCTAAATAAGCTCAAAATTTTAATTTGAAAAGATCTTGGTCTAATTAGATGGAAAAACAAATTTTAGAAATAAAAACCAATTATTTTATTTATTAAAAATCATTGAAGATGTATTTTTTAATTAAAAGAGCTAATTTTAACTTATGCAAAAAGTACTCAAATTTGGCATTTCATATTTTTTCTAGGTAGAGAACATCATAAAGATAATACACATAAATTTTTAGAATTTTTAGAGCTATACATGAATTACTATGATTTTCTAAAGAAAATAGCATTTAAATTATTTTCTAAAATAGAAAAGGAAAAGAAAAAATCCTTTCCTGACGTTGACCGGCGGCGGCCGGATTTTGACTGGCAAGAACTCACCGACGACGAGGTCTCCGGCGATGGGGTTTGGCTCTACAGGCTCAGCTTGGCACGACGAGTCGATTGGGGTAGCTAATGAAGCGGCGGAGCAAGAGCAGCAGGCTTGCCGGCGGCCATGGCGGCACGGCGGATCTCGGGCACGATGGTAAGGCTCATCGGAGCTATCCCCAGTGACGGCGAGGAGAGCACAAGCTCCTACGCAGCTACGCGAACGCGATGCACGAGCTAAAGAAGAAAAACACGCCTGTTGCTGTTCTAGCTACGCACGCGGCGGCGGGCAAGGCAGAGCACCGGCGGCGAGCAAGTACACCGGCGGCTACGGCACGGTAGAGATGAAATTGAGGGCAGGGACAGACGCAGGAGCCACCACGATGACGATGCGCACGCTAGTTGGCTCGGGGACGGGGCGGAGCAAGCTACAGGTGGACGCTCCGGTGACCCCTGTGCACCAACGAGTGGTCCAAGGTGTGCATGAGAAGCAGCAGAGAATGGAGAACACGATTGGGAAGATGATGAAGATAAATAACCAACCACGGCGGCGGTGGACGGTGGCGGGCTCGCGGTGTTCCGGCTGCCGGCCGGGAAGAAGATGACAGCGTGCGGGCGACTCGGGCGGCGAGGGCTGGTGCGAGCAGGCTCAAACGATGCGCAAGAACCTAGTGGAGCTTTTGGCAAGAGCAAGCAGGCAACGATGGAGTGACAGCGATGAATTCGAGAGGCGGGCGAAAGTCGACGGCGATGGCGAGCAGGGGGAAGAAAAGGCGAAACGGCAATGGCCGGCCGGTATTTAAAGGCCAACGACGTTGTATGGGCGGGCAACACGTCGACGGTGAAGCTTCGAGCGTCGGGGGCGAGCTGGCGGCGGAGACCGGCCGGTATGGCGCGGCGGCCACGGCGACGCCATGAACAGAGGGGGAGAAGGACGATGATCACGTCATCGAGCACTATAGCAGCTGAGGTCATTTAGCAATTTACAAATTACTCCATATTTTACATAAGAACTTAAAAATATCCCAAAATATCATTTGCATGATTTTTCAAGATCTATATTTTTCATTTAACAAATATTTTGAAATTCTACTTAGATTTTAAAATATGAATTCAAATTCAAAAGAGAAACAAAACCCTAGAAACAAATATTTGAAATTACTTTTGATTTTTTAATAAAACTTGAAAATATTAAAAACTAAAGAATGCTCAAATTTTCAAACCAAACATTTTTATATACAAAGTTTTTTCAAATGCATAATTTTTGAATCATGGGTTAAAAATCAAAAAGGGGCAAATACAGGAAAACTTTATTTTTAAATTCATTTGAAATTCTTTTTAAAAATTGAAAAACTTTAAATACTAACTTTATAGCTATTTTCAAGATCTACAAACTATATTTGGAGAGTATCTCTAAATTCTATATATATTTTGAATTATCTAAAAGGGGGTAAATCAAGCTTTTGAAATAAAGGGTTTTTAAAACCGAATTTAAACTTGATCTAAATTAATTGGTTGGTCATTAGTAATCACAAACATCATCCAAGGATATTTTTAGGTCCATGACCCAATAGTACCCTTGGTTGACCAAGTTGACTTTTAAAAATCATTTCAAAAGACTCTCAATTTGAATTCAAATTTGAAAACCAAATCTAAATCTAAACTTGGAGTTTAATTTTAACCGTTGGACTTGACTTTATACACCATGCCTGACACTAGTATAAACACAGTTTACACCTTAAGGTACACAGGGCATAAATCAAGTATTTGAGGTGACATTCGAAATTAGGGTTTTATGATTTCATGTAACACAATATTTTAGAAACACAAACAATCTATAAAATATAGATTTATTTTAGTTGATGCATATCAGAATGAACTAACCATAAATGCTTTAGAATACATACGATGACATAACAGTTTTAGTTAATATAACACCAGAAATGTTACGGTGCACGGCTGACGAGCGGGTGCGGGCGCGTGGCCGAGACGGCGGCGCATGCGGCGGGTGCGCGTTCGATCGTGAGACAGCCCCCGGCCTGCCCATCCGTCGTTTTGATCATTTCCTTTCCTTTCACCGGCACTTTCTCCAACGCCACGCCACTACGCCAGGCAAAGGCTGTGCCGCCATTTTTTTCCTCCCCATCGCCAAGCTAACCGGCCAGACCGATCACCGATGGCGAGTGCAACGCCAACTGCGGCCTGCTGCCTGCACGCGCTTCCGTTTGCTTTCAGAGTTCAGACTAAAACTTCTCTCAATGCGCACAAACTTTGCATGCAAGGGAAAACAAAACGAAAGTGCCTTATTTAGGTGTCAAGTTCATCATATGTTCATGCATGTCGACGGATGGATGAGCTGATATGCTAGCTACATACCATATACCAACAACTCTGCAACTGAAGAAACGAGTAAAATATACTATATAAAAGATGGTGAATTGATCCTAGTAGAGTCCACTCCAGCTTAAGAATGCCAACTTGGTCACATCGAGGCGATAAAAACCGTGATTGGTTAATCAGCTCGATGATACGGACCGGCTCCAAGCTTTGCCGAAACACTGGATCGAACTGCATGTCATAATGGCAACGACGCGCATGATCAGATGATCGAGGTCGAGCTGGGCCACCCACAAAATCTATGCGCAACCCCCGAACCTCGTGCCTCAAGAACGGGGACGACGGATCGAGACATTCATGTGCGGTTGAGTACATGGCTCTGCTCTGCTTCTCGTGCCCTATGTGTATATATAGCTAGTGTTCGTACGACAGATAGTGCTATGAAATGAAATACACTGGCTTCTATTTGTTTTTTTAGGACCAGATCTGGCTTGAATTTGTTGCTAGGAAAGATGGTGTGGACCTTTACTTGACACATGCACACTAATCCCAACTTTCCTGGTTAATCGCAATTCAGAATTCACAAACCTCTGTTGGTTGAAACACGAAGTTAAGGTCGACTAAGTAATGTATAGATAATTCCAACTAGCTGTGAGAGCAGAGGCTGCAGATGCAAACTGGCTTAGGTGCATTTCTTAGGCCCTGTTTGGTTTAATGGGACTAGAGACTAATTTTTAGTCCCTTGTAATCTCTAAATTGGCAAACATAAAGACTAAAAGAAGGATTGATAGTCTCTACTCCACTTGTTTTTTTAAGAGACTAATTGGTACTAGTGGTCCCTTGGTAGTCCCTAATCCCATGAACCAAACAGACTCTTAGCCACTTGACATGAAGAAGAAGAACCTTATGGAGTACGTACACATACCTTTGGTACCTTTATTTATTCTAAAACCACTCCCGATACATTCTGTACTTGTATATAAAAAGGAGGCGTACCCAGTGTCGTAGACTCCCGCACTGCGAGGTCTGGGGGAAGAAAAAATAGCCAGCAGCCATCCCTGCACAAATATGCAGAGACTGGGGCTTGAATCCTGAACCTCTTGGTCACAAGCGGTAAAGCTCTACCGCTTACACCAGGGCCGCCTTTCACATTCTGTACTCGTATATATTTTGCCCAATGCATAGAATCGTTAAGTACTGATCTACTAGTTGCGGAGCCTTCTTTCTTCTCATTCTTGTACTGTCAGCCACTCAGCTAGCCCTAATTGGAACGATGATACAAAGCACATATAGCCACTCTCTGATGCTTTATCATTCTCGTTTCTTACCTATCCATGTCTTGTAAGAGATCACAGCAAGCAATCACCACACCACTCTCACTCCATGTTTAGCGCAAGCTCTCCCAAGGGGCGGCTAAAGCTCAGTATCACCACTACCAACCTCCTTGTGTTCATCCTCGCTCTCTACGTTACTAACTGTGAGGCTCGTGATCTCCGTGTTCATGGTAATAAGCACTGCTCAAGCAAGCTGACGTCCTCACCACCCAGGGTAAGCAGATTCTAACTAAAATCATTCGATCTAGGACAATAAATTCTACCTGTAATTCTAATAGTTTTTTCTTTTCATTTTTCTCTGTTTTCCATAGACTGTGATAGATGGTGGTGCTGCCAAGGGGAATATGAGATCTTATTCATCGGAGATTCCGGTTGGAAACAAAATGGTGGATGCATCAAAGGTCAACGAAGCGGTGAAGGCTGTGGCGAAGAAGGAAGTGGCATCATCAGGTGGAGTAGCTAGAAATGCTAGGCATATGGTTAGGGTTTTGCGACAGCTTCAGCGTCATGGGCATGAGGGTGATCAGGGAATCCATCTGGATTACGCTCAACCTAGAACCCACACCCCACATCACAACTGATGAGAGAATATCATGTCTCACTGTGACCCTAGTCGAGCAGTTACACCTTTCAATATTTCTTCCCTGCTTCTCCCTTTATATATATACGATTTTTATCCTTGGCGTCTATGCATGTTTGATAGGATCTGACACACTTGTGATGAAATTGACTTAATGCTTGTTGGCCGTAGACTTTTGAATATACCTCGAATAAAACATGAAAACGAACCATACATGTATTGTTAGATTGCCCATATAGCGACGCGTGTGCACAAATTCATTGTAGCTAGACACCCTCTCTGATTGATCGAGCATTCATTCATAGACACAGCGTATTGTCTGATCTGCAGGTGATTCCTGTCGTGATTCTTTGAGAAAAGCAGTCGAAGCGATCAAGGTATGCCGCATGTAAAATGCGTTTGGCATTGCACAGCATTTTGCAAGAAAGTGAAATAGGAAAGCCTTTTCTATCTTGATACTATATGTAGGTCAGGTTGGGCATTGGAGAGCGGTCGCTGCTAGGAGCTGATGGTTCCAACAGCGTGCAAGTAGGAAGTAACATGACCACCGCGTACACCGCCGAAACCCTAGTAGCCATGGACTACCTAGATGCGCACCCGGCACCGGCTGTTCACAACAGGTAGCAGCAGCGGTGCATCTTCAGGCAGACAAGCCACAACTACAGGGGGATTTTGAAGAACTGCTGGGATGTTCTAGTCAGTGTTGATATACAACACTGTTAGCAGTTCAGGCAACTGCCTGAACTCGGCACATCTTGTGTTTTTGTATAGTATGACCGATAACAATGGAAGGGAAATTTCAAGTTAATGCAGAGTACAAGTCCACAGCAGCTCTAAAATCTTTCGTCCCCTCTCATATGTATTTGCGCTTTTGGATTGCTGTATTGTCGCGCACAGAGTATGCATGATCTTCATATGATGTGATGAAATAACAGTGGAGAATTAGTGTCGGGAGAGCTTCCTGATAAATTACCATGACCAGACCATGTAACTCTTAGGCACACCAAACAAGTAACCGGAGTTACTTGTAGGCACAAACTTCAAAGTGTATCATTATATGCTCAGTTGTGGCAAATATCTCAAACTTCCCAAGAATGTCCCTCCACCACATCAATCTTAACCACAATTAGCTGTAAATAATGTGTGCCGAGCAACAGAAGAGGAACTAGCCTGTTCCAAAAAAGACAGACATCCAAACCCCAGATCCAAGCAAAACCTACTTGTTTCGTGGTGCACCTCCATGTGATGGGTGGATGGAGGCTCGGTAGAAATAAATGAATCAGAAGCTTCTCTTAGATTGTACGACTATCATCAGCTGCATTTCACCACGAATGGACTAAAGGCACTTGAGGTCAACTTCTCCACTGCCCAGCCAGAAGAAATCCTCATCCAATTTGGTGATAGCTTCATCTATGATAACCTGTGGATGAAACCTTTTGCATCAGGTACCTTGCTAACTTTGTGAGTTCACTCATAAAGTCATAAGGCATATGATGTGCATTTTAAGAAAGTTGCATAAGAATATCCGAAAGCATCGGTTTGAAAGATATTTTGTGCATACTAACAGCTGAGTGTTCAAGCCTTCTTACTATTGGCTATTGATATTATGCATCACTTACTCTTATGTACCTGGAGTTGGACCATCTATCTATTGGCTATTGCTACCATCCATTTACTCTTATGTAACTGGATTCGAAAAGGATAGAAGCTGTAGGATTGGAAAAGCTAAATAGATGTTTACTACAGAATGTCATGTATGGATATGCAACATACACAGTTTGTCACACATAAATATATCAATTTTAATCTAAACCTAATAGCTGTATCTTTGTAGTGTACATGCTTCAATAGCTGAAATGTAAATATAATTTTACATTACCGGTATGTTTGTTTCCATCCCAATGCAAGTGACAGCGTTATGCACAAACCCAGTAAGTTTGTGTGACTCCTCTTCTGGTGCCAACCTCACTGCATCAAACAAAAGTAAATAGCAAGGCTGGTTTCAGACGACAGCAATAGTAGGCCTGCAGCCATTCAAATTGCCTGAAGTATGGTAAGAGCCACTGCTCATTACTAGGCACTGAAAATGTTTAAATAGAAAAAGAAGTAGAATTACATTGCAATGGCATAATGAAGAAAACAGTTAGCGCCAAGGAATTTTCTTTCAGTGCCCATTACAAAATATGCCATGCACACATGTTTCAGAAATCAGTAGTGAACCAGTTACTTGTTCCCTGGCAGCAGGTTTAGGTCATAGTAAAAACAGCAACAAAGTAAAGGGCACAGGAAATAGCCTGCAATTTGGCCTGGAATAGAGACAGACAACGCCTGTTGTGGAAGTTGTAAAAGCTAAAACTTTACTGAAATGTGTTAGTAGCACATTCAACATCTTTTCATTGTCAATGTTAAGACTCCAAATCTATCACTGTAATCAGCTCACTGCAATTTGTACATGATTTTAGTAAATTGCTTCTTTTTTTATGATGACAATTTCTGTTTATAAGAATTCCAGGTATATGAACCAAGGAGTTCTACATAGAGACCATCATCCACATAGAAAAAGTGCTTGCCCTAGCAATAGAAAAAGTGCTTGCCTAGCAGCAGTCAGCCATAAAAATGAGATACACCACCTGAATGCACTGATAAAAAGCTGAGGGAGCATTGTACAAATATCAGCAATACATTGTAAAAGAATCTTGCTGTTTTTTTTAGGAAAAAAGAATCTTACTGTTAAATCTCTTTTTGGGTATTTGCCTCTCATTTAGTTCATACAGGAAGTTCTTGATGTTTTCAGCGTTAAGCCGTGCATTATACTACAGGAATATACATTACGTCAGTATAAATACAAGGTATATAAATTTTAAATGGTACATTGATGTCTTAAAGCTTACCTGAACAACAACGACATAGTATTTTGAATTCTTTGGATTGCTGCAATCAACAACATCTGCAGCAGCTTGGGTGTTCACCTAATAAAGATGTACAGAATTCATCACAACTAATGTTAAAGATAGGTTATTCTCAGATTTAGAGGCAGAATCTTCTTAATGAAATGGCATGCAGCTCTCCTGTGTTGTTCGAGAAAAAAGATTTTGAGGCAGGATCATAAAACTGTAGTTCTATGCTTCACTGCTAAGCAAATCAAAGGAAGTCTTTCGGTCCTTCCCAAGATAAAACAGTACTCGTTTTGTGTTCAACCACTCCACTAAATCTGATAAGCAGTGATGCCCCATTGCTTCTCAAAATGCATCTCTGATTCTCAAAGAACTGTAGAATTTAAATAAGCCCAATGCAATTAAAAAGTTCCTGTTCCGCAAATACTTTAAGTAGGCGGAAATTCTAAAAGAATCTCATGAAACACACAAGCATGTTGGTCCGTCCTAAATGTTCAAAGTAGGAGGTATTTCGACTCAAACTTTGAGGCGTTTGCAGACAATGGCCTCTATCTCTTATCCATGCGATATAGAAATCCAATGTGATCAACAAATTAGCAAACAGCTACTTGCACCAAAAATCAAGGGAAATAGACTCAGGTTCCTATACAGGATATAAGCATGAGTTATTTTGGAGAGAAAAAGAACTGCTTCTGTTAAACTTAGTGCTGATTAGCTCTGATATAAGCTAGAAATGCCATAACAGCTTTTGTTGCAGCTTGTCATAGCTTAAAACATAGTAGCATATAAAACAACAAGCTCTGCTATGCATCAGCCTACAGGCAATGAAATCATGAGAAACAGCAGTACCGCTCAAATGCCATGACAATAACTAGCATAACTCATCATCTTTACTCAGCCACAAACTAACTATAGCAATTGTGCCCATGGTACTATTTATGCAAACAATTTTTTTTAGAAAGGACGGTAAAAGCTTTGCCGCTATTTCTATTAGACGAAGAAGAAAAAGAAGGCAAGTGCCCCACCCAGTTTTTTGAATGGAAACTGGGCCAAAACCATACAACTGAGGAGAGCCCCGCTCATCCTATACATCTCTGCAACTCACACCACTACTAGGACCAAATTGGTCAAAAACGACCCCAGCTAACAACTCAACTAGGCACTCCAACTTGGTCGAAAAAACGACCCAAATAACAACTCAACTTCACAAACTAAACAACTAAAAGAACCGAGGAAAACACGACAGCCTGCGTAGCAGCGCCAAACAGCATGGCAGGGGCACAACCATGGCAAGGCGGCAGGAAGTAACTGTCGAACTGGAATGCCTAGCAATGCCTCTAAGGAGGAAACGATGCAAATTTATACAAACAAATTCAACACTACTATTTGCAACCTTCAGAGAGTATGCGATTCATTGTTCAATAATCAATAGCAACAATCATCAGTAAATTATCCTATTCAAGCTATCCTATGCGCACAAAATCCGGTATAATTGTATAAAAACGCTACATTAACTTAATTGTAGTCAACCTAGCAGTTTAGGCAGGCCAGTGCTCGACGAAACAGCCGCAAGGAAATGGAAAGGGGGCGAACCATACCATGACGATGCTCTTGCAGAGCTGGGCGACCGAGTCGGCTCGGAGCAGGCCGCGGCGCTCCTCGAGGGAGCGGTCGTAGTAGTCGGCGGGAACGCGACGGAAGACGAAGTCCCGCACGCCGCGCGCGGCCAGGAGGGCCGAGAGCCGCGCCTCGGTGGCCCCCGCGTCGGCCTTTCCGTTCTCTGAGGGCGCGGCGGAGATGGAGAGCGCCCCGAGGCGGTGCTGCTGCGCGACGAGCTCGAGGTCGGCGATGCGGGAGAGGATGCGGACCTGACGCGCCTCGAGGTCGGCCGCCGCGGCGCCCATGGTTGCCGGACCTAGCGTCGTCGGCGGCGAGTCGTCCACTCGTCCTGCTGCGGTACGTACAAACCGGATGCAGGCCGAACTGCCTTCTAACGGGCTTATGGAAACCGGACCTTGGGCCCAATTGAAGTCATTGTGAAAAGGGCCTGATATAAGACTGTTGGTCCATGGCTTCATGTATTCACCAGTATGGGGTTCCCACTCACGCTGTTCTAACTAAGAAAAAATCTACTTTTGGTCCCCTTCTATCGTAAAAGTTTAATTGTTGGTCCTTCAACTTCAAAACCAGACAAATCACGTCTCTCAACTTTAAAAACAGTACAGATTAGCAGTTTTGCTACAGTAACAGAGGTTTTGCTATAGTGAGAGTGGTTTTATTTTCTTTTTTATTTATTTATTTCGACCGAGCAGTGTCTGCAAAATATAAAGGAAAAAAGAGCTCATGCAGCGTGTTTACAAACTTTGTGTTGTTTGTACTTCCACGTAATATTTCAGAGTAGTGTACACATGCGGTCCCTAAACTTATCTCGTTGTGTCATCTATATTACGTTCTCGAAGTCTCAAAATACATTTTTAGGTCTGGAGTGTCGTGTAGATCCAAAAAATCTCAAAATATCATTTCAAGTCCTAAACCTATGTCATAGGGTGTTATGAAGGTCTCAACGAGCACCAACTCGCCTACACATTGCTGGTGCATGAAGAAATAACTACACCAGCCCTTGTCATGTTAGCACTGTATCCACACAGTAATGCTATTCTCATTTTCATGTAGTCAAACAATTTGAGCTTTGCCTAAATATATTTTTCGTCGAAAAGTTTTGTTGAAGACATAAATGTTACTATTTATTTATTAGTATAAACCTATCGATGGAACTTAAAGTTTGTCTGCTGCAAATTCTATGGTTGCATTTTTCTTTTGAGGGAGGGAGTGTTATGTTATACTACAAACTCGTACTCCTACATGAAAATCCCGCGGACCCGCAGGCGGTCACGGGCACCAAACTGGCGAACGGACCAGCGAAGTCTGGCCGGAGTGGAAGCCGCCTGCAGAGTGCAGGTGCAGTGCAGGGTAGGATTCAAATATCGAGGTCTGGCCTTGCAAGGACCTGCTGGCACACTGTCACTGGCTGCATGCGTGCCGGCGGCGCGCTCCGATAGGTCGCAGCTCGTGCTTGTTGTCTGAGACTCTGTGGAGGTTGCGGTGCTGAGCTCCCACATGCATATACTACTGTGCTCCGGCCGGCGCCCCCTGGTCCCGCCGCCAGGACGAGCTAGAGGTTGGTGGCATGATGGGCTTGTCGCAGGATCGTCGTCGTCATGCCAATACACGTGAACGCTTCTACTAGCGAGTTCCGTTCCTCAGCCCGGCATTCTCTGTGTAAAGGTGCACATTTTACAGTTAATAATTAATTTTTTTGACAACTACAGTTAATAATTAATTTGTTCGTTCATCAAAGTATACTGGCATGTCAATCGACGACGGCGACGGAGACTTACGCTACACATGGCGCCATATATACAATACGATATGGGCAATGTCTCATGAATCTCTCTATAAAATTGATTGATGGGAACCGGAGAGGCACTGGTTGTTGCATTAGCTAATTTCAACTTTAGTTTACTGGCATATATGGTCTCTCAGCGTCTAGCAAGTTCATATGCCTATCTATGTCGTCGGAACCAGCGTTCCTCTGTAGTTGGGCAAATCAACTTTGTCATTGTAAGATGTTTTATTTTGATAGGAGCCAAAAAAAAAAACATGAGACACAGGACGGGACAATATGACATGCATATTTTTTTGTTTTCCCCTATTTTATAATGCTGATTAATGAGGCATAAAAATGGAGCCTCCGTCAAATTACTAGAGGTACTGCATGTGATGATTGGTGATAAGTGTTTTGTAGACGGAGGACATTATTACAACACGAATATCAGATTCAGATGACGATACTACCAAGCATAGCTGGTCATCGTACACAAACTTTTGTACACCAGTGATTTTATCAATCCTCGACTTCTAAAGAAGACATTAAGAGCCTTTTTTTTACAAGAATTAAGAGCCTGTTGTTGTAACCTTCTGGTACCCTTGTTTATTTTTTTCAATATAATCCTTGTAGAGGCCTTCGGGCCCTTCCAGTTCGCTCAAAAAAAAAAGCATTAAGAGCCTGTTTAGAACGTGAAAAATTTCCTAGTTCTTACGCTTTTCCTATATAGATAAAATTAAACTGATTTCTATAAAAACTCTGTGTGATTCTTCTAAAATCCGATCCTGCGTTTCAAACAAACACTAAGATTAAATTAATTATTTAAAAGCAAGGTAATACACATTTTTCTTGGAATGGAGGGTTACAAGCAGTAGCCGACAATGTATAGGAAACACACACCAATAGCACTGCATGCATGCAGTTCCTAGCTAGAGTAGACTTTGGAGAATTTATATATACTCATAGTATATCTCCATATTAATAGGCACGCTTCACTCTAAAAAAAAACAAGCACGCATGATCAATCAAACCAAAAAAAGGAGATACGGAGTAAAAAAAAAAACACACACACACACACACACACGTTGACTCACACTTGATTGTCTAGAGTAGTTCTACATTCAGAACCAACATGACAGAGCAAATAAAGCAGACAATGCAAAAGAAAAAAGATGGGAGAAATCCAATGCATGGACTGCAGGCATGCGAAGTACGCCATCACGTGCAGCTATCAGAGATTCAGCAGTGCCATCAGGCGCATATGAAGCCACTGGGGAGGTTCTTGCCACAGTAGTTGACAATGAGGCTGAGCTTGACAGGGATGTCGACGGTGATGCCCAGCACGTTGGCCTTGATGGCGGTGCAGAGGCAGACGGCGGCCTCCAGGTCCGCGAGGCCGCCGAGGATGCTGCAGCACGGCTCGTAGGGCGGGTGGCCGACCTCGGCGCTGACGAGGCCCAGCACGTTGGCGCACACGCCCAGCTTCAGCGCGTGCTTGGGGCACTTGCCGCCGGTGGAAGGTGACGGCGGCGTCGGCGTCGGAGTTGGTGGCGTTGGCGGCGTCGGGCAGCCGGCGTTGGCCACCGTGAAGAAGACCAGGTTGAGGGCCACGAGGAACAAGGCCTTGGACGATGCCATGGCGCGGCTAGCTAGCCAGCGCAGGGATGCTTGCGCACTGGTGAGCTAGGACTAGCTAGGAGGAGGCGAGGAGCTCTGATGCAACTGGATTAGAATAAGCTCAGGGAGGAGAGTATTTATAGGGAAGAACTGAACCAGAGGTTGGGAAAATCCTATTTACTTCATTGTAACTATACAACTTCCTGGATTTATATGGAACAAATACCCCAAACAAAAGTACAACACTACAACGACGTGTGTCTCTTATGGCCTATTTGTTTTGGTAAAATGAATCTTGTTTCGAGAATCAAGAATTACATCCTACTTCATATCTTAACTGAAGTGTTGCTACTAGCGAGAGCTTGGCTGCACTAGTGAGGGGTCCTCCACAATGAGCCTTTTGTGTTCGGACTCGCGAGAGATGAGTGAAGGAGATCAGACCGAGTGGGTGGGTGGCAATGAGTCTGACTTTCCGTTTTTCTTACTACTTCTCTTTTCATTTCTAACACTCTAAATTTGACCTAACTTTTAAGTTGTGTGAATATTAATTAGCATAGTTCATGAAGTAGATTCCAATTCAGCTAAATGAAAGGATCCAAAAACGCCCAATGATTTAGAATTGTGGCCATATGCGCACATGATTTCTAGTTCGGTTTCACTGTCGTTTTGGCAACAGAAGTAGTTTAGTTTTGACCTTAAAGAAAATTTCTATACTACATATTGAGTTGCATGTACCAATCAGTTAAACCTAAAAGCTTAAGTTTTTTTAGATTATGGAATCAAAAGCTTAAGTTAATAGGAAAGATTGGTATTTCGCCCATACTCACTCCCTCTCACGTGGAGGCTCCCTCAGTCTTAAGATGTGAAATAGAAGCGAACAACGATCATTTTATTTAATTGGCCTAATCAAGATTTGAACTTGATATCTAAAAGATTAAATTGATGGGAAACACTACAAAATGTGGAGCAACAGTGGCAGCATGACAACAAGTAACCAATGCAACATGCAAACGCATGGGGAGCGAGTGTGTGCTCGACTGGCCAGCAGAGTTGGCTTAGGGCCACAGCTGGTCGACCGGGGTTCGAGTCTCGCTGGACACGAATTTTCGGTTCCCACCACTAGGGCAGGTCCCCTAAAATAATTTCGTGGAGTCTCTTACGCGTGAAACTATAATGAGATCGTGACGTGTCCGTCGTCTACGGAGTATTCCGTACGAATAGATACTATAGTTCGTCGTCTACGGAGTATTCCGGTGATTTCAAGAAGGACGCGGTTTTAAATCTGAGCGTAGTTGTAGGTTTGTTTGTACACGGATCGTGGTGTGAGTAGTGCGGTTTTAAATCTGAATGTAGTTGTAGGTTTGTTGGTACACGGATCGTGGTGTGAGTAGTGTGCGTGTGTTAAGTAGACGTGTGTGTACGAATAGATGCTATAGTTCAGATGAGAGGCGTTAAAAAAAAACATGCAAATGCAGCAGGCCAGCAGGGACATAAGGTAACCAGTGCAATGCAACTTGCAAACGCGCGTAGTTGTAGGTTTGTTTGTACACGGATCGTGGTGTGAGTAGTGCGGTTTTAAATCTGAATGTAGTTGTAGGTTTGTTGGTACACGGATCGTGGTGTGAGTAGTGTGCGTGTGTTAAGTAGACGTGTGTGTACGAATAGATGCTATAGTTCAGATGAGAGGCGTTAAAAAAAAACATGCAAATGCAGCAGGCCAGCAGGGACATAAGGTAACCAGTGCAATGCAACTTGCAAACGCGCGCGGGGGACCCATGCATGTGGTACGTGGAGATAATAAGCTGGTCGTTCATGGGTATTGGACGGCCGTGAAACGTTGTGTGTTTGATGTGGCAACAAGCCAGAATAATGGCAGTCACAAGGCTCCAGTAGGGCTCGGCGGCTTGCGCAGCTCGTGGGCCGCCCCGGCCGGTTGTGCTGCCGCGCCAATGGGCCACATCCTCCCAATCCCCATGCCGGTCTGCCTGCCCCGATGTGCCCCTGACCCGGCAAAAGCAGGAGGCATCAACGTCGCTACCTCGCTGGATTACTTTCAGGGATCTATACGAACGCAGTGGCCGGCGCGCGCGGCGGCTCCAAGGCTCTCTAAATTTGCACGTAGGAGATAAACCCAGGCTACATAGGTCCTAAGCATGCATAATACCACTCAATGTTCGTTTCAGAAGAGCTTTTGTGGGGAATTTTTTTAGAGTAATCTTGTAACTAGTGTGGCCAATACAAATATATAATTTTTCTTCAAAAAAATACAAATCTATAATAGGCTTTCGATATCTTTATTTGGCACTTGTATAATAACAAGGTTTTATCTGTAAATTCTATGTGTAAATTCCTAGTATAAGTAATAGGATCAAAATTTCACAAATAGTTTGATGTCTTAAGATACCTTTGAAGATGAAAAATCTTTCTTTGGCTCCTTTAGAGAGGGGTGATCCTCAGGAAAGATAATTTGTTAAAAAGCAAATCGAATGATGATAAGACTTGTTGTTTTATAGTAATCTAAGAAACATCCAACATATCTTCTTTGGGTGCACTTATGCTAGTTTCTTGTGGAGAGCTATTCAAATGCTGGTACGGTGTTAGGAATTAACCCACCTCAAAATATGCAAAACTTATTTGATATATAATTGTTATTATAGGAGGGACAAAACTCTTAGATCCTTTATAATGACATGTGATGTGATGTGATGTGACTATTTGTTGGTTGGTGTGGCTAGCAAGGAACAAAGTTTTTTTTAACAATGTCAACCCAAAGCACTTTTGTGAGTTTTATTTAAGGGAACATATTAGCTCCGATTCAGAGCCCCATTGTAATAATGGTGCGAGGATTAGAATCTTGTGCTCGAGGCATGTTGTAAGTTGAACAACATGGTAATTCGTTATTTTCTCTTACTCATGGATGACCTTTTATTTTATATAACTCAGTTACGCGTCAAATTTATTTTGTAAACTCGATCTGGAGTGCTAATAAGCTGTAATAACGTGATCTGTTTATTCCTCCTATGGAAGGTGAGGCCGAATGTTCTTCTCATTGTCTAAGAATTAATTTAAACTGACTTTCCCTCGAACATAAATTTAAAAAGAATAGTATATCTATACAGTTTAAAACGAAGAATACCCCATAGATGCACCAAAGAAATTACAACAGGTTGCGGTGGCACTAGCCAGGTTAGGGCACTTGCAATGCAGACTCTATCATCTAAGTCTATTTATTATTCTCTTATTTATAATAATTTGATGTGGCATTGAAGGTGTTATAGATTTAGAGTCTAAATAAGAAATAAAATCTTAGTTTTTTGATCTCCTTCTCCTCTTCAATAAATATACCGCTATATCAATAAAATATTATTAAGGTAATAGATAAGTTTAAACTCCGATACAATCTACATTGCGAGTGCCCTTAATATTGGCTCTAAGTCGAGATGTGGACTACTAATCGTCTACCGAAACATTTCCTTGCTATAACAAGAGACCGAGCACATGCATGTGGTGGTGCCAATTGTTCTGGAACCTTCCCAACATGCATACATATGAAACCGACGAACACTCATCAGAGCAGCACAGTGATCGGTTTTCCTCATTAGCTGGCGATAAACAACAACGACCCGTGACAGTGTGCTGTAGTGTGCAACTGTGCGTTATTATTATTAGCTGCGAAATTAAAAAGGGCAACGTTATATACGAATACGACGCGCGCGGGTTTAATTATCTAACTGTTCATCATTAGATATTTTTTTTCGAAAGGACGGCAAAAGCTTTGCCGCGATTTCTATTAAACGAATAAAGAAAAAAGAAGGCAAGCGCCCCGTCTAGTTTTTAAAGTGAAAACTGGGCGAAAACCACATATGCAAGTGTGGAGGGTATCATATTCTAACTGCACACCTAGGTACCAAGTCAACTCAACTCGCGCCATAAGCGCCAACTCAACTCGACTCAGCTCCACGCTTGGTCGGACCGGGAATTCGACACAAGCCTCTAACCACTAGAATTCGGTCGGATTGGGTCGTCGACACGAGCCTTCACTTTAAACCACTGGGAGCTCCACTACTGGGCAACAAGCAACTAAAAATTAGGAAAAACAACTGAAAACAAAGGAACTAAAAACAAGAAAAGCCTACTCCACCACAGGCACCAACCACGCACTCAACGACAGAAACGACGAAGTAGCACTGCCCGAGACATCCCAACCGAGTCCATCTCCACAACGACGCCTTCAAGAAGGTTACGACGCCCAAGCGCCGCCGTCGTCCGTCCACAGAAGGACAAGGTTCTCACCCATGGAGTGTGCGGGGGACGCGACGCCCTCAACAGGGGAACGACACAAAATGTCGCCGTCGTCAGGCTTTCGGCCAAAGAACCCCACCACAGACGTCAGTTGAGATGACGGATCCCCGCCAATCACCAAAACGTCGTTGCCGACCGCCCAGAAGATGCCTCGCCGGGGTCGACGCGTCGGCCGCGCGAGCAGCCGCAAAGCTGCGCCAACACCCCGCCAGACCACCTGCCGAACCCCAGCCTTCCGCCACCGAGAACGACCACCAACCACCCGCCGCCGTCGTAGTCGCCACCGACCACCGCAAACGGCCGAGCTCCCGTTGCAGGCGCCGCCACCCTCTGAATGTGCCGGATCTGGAACAGCGCCCCAGACCAGCACCCCCGTGGACGCCAAGGCCTTCGCCCTCAAAACGACCGCCCCACGATGGTGGTCGGAGGCATGGGGGAGGGACGGCGTAGACGAAGACCGCCCCCCAACACCGACACAATCCCGGCCACCGCCATGAAACGACCACCATGAAGAGGAGGCGGGGGATGAGCAGAGGAGGAGGGAGCCCCTCCGCAGCCCCCCACACCTGAAAGGGTAGCAGGCCCGCGACGCCCTGCTGGCGATCCCCAACGGAGAGGAGCGTCCACCACCGAACCTGGCACAACCAGCAGCACCACCACGGTACCGCCGCCCTATCAAAATCACAGCCGGCCACGCCACCACGGCGCCGCCGAAAAAGTCGCTCCACCTCCACTGAGCCCCCCACCCCATAAACCGGCCACTGCAGCTACCGACCGCAACAACCAGCCACTGCCGGCAGTGGCAACCCAGCAGGGGTAGAGGGGGGGCAGGGAACCGCTGCCGGTGGACAAAGAGCTCCAATCGCGGCCAGTCCCCACTGCAGGAAGAGCACCCGGTCTTCATCGCGCCGCCGCCGTCGAACCGCCGCGCCACCACCCCTCCACCACTCATCACCACGCAGGAGAGCCAGATCCGGCCTGTGGGAGGCCGGAGCTGGCCGCCAGCGCGCCGGAATCGGCGGCTGGAGCCGCCGCCGCCGTCGAAGCCGCGCCCACCGCCGCCAGCGCACCCTAGGCAACGAGCAACGCCGTCCACCAACAGCTCCATGCGCGGGCCGCCGCCAACGCGCCTCAGTTCGCACCCACGGTCGCGTGCTCGCCGCCATCTCGCCATCGTCGCCGTGCCAGCGCCAACTGCCGCCATGCCCGCCGCCCCCTCCCCGCTCGAGGTAGGCCACGTTCCCGGGAGAGGAGCCCCGCCGCCACCATCCTAGGGGGGCCGCATGGGCATCCCGGCGGCCTCCTCCGGCGGCGGCGAGGGAGAGGATGGCGGAGGTGGGGGAGGGAGCGGCGATACTAGCCGAGCCGCCAGAGCGGGGGCGACGCGGGGCGGGTGGGAGGGGGGGTGTTGGTGTTCAGGAACTCAATATCGTTATGATTTTTTTTTCATCATCAGATATTTTTGCATGCATATATACGTGTGGCTCATATCGATTCTTGATTCTTTCTCACTGCATGGTCCTCGCGTACTCGCGTTGCAGTTGTTAGACTGAAGAAGCTGAATGAGTTCGTCAGATCAAAAGGGTGCTGCAGTTTTTCGTCTTTTGCTGATTGTCGCCAGAGACTGATGATTCAACTATTTGTGTGTGTGTGTGTGTGAGAGAGAGAGAGAGAGTTGCCATGGACCCAAACCCTGGAATCCTGTGGACCACCAATAGGTTATTATTTAGTAACCATTATATATTAGTGTAGATACCAGGGAATGTTTTTTATCTACTCTATAAATAATTGAACATTATGAGCATGGTCTCAACTTGCAAGCACCTCCTAATATACTCGCTTGATTTTGTATTTTTGTTTCTGTTGATTGGCTTATGTATGCCTCTGTTACATCCAAAAACATGATGAGTCTATCACTACTGGAATCTCGGATTTTTCCGCGGGTGTAAAAACCTACGAAAACATACATATACCCACGGAAAAATATTTTTCCGACGGTGAACCCACGAAAAATTACCCAGAGATAGAATGACAGAAAAATGGAATTTTTCCATGCGTTCGCCGACATAAACAATTTTTCCGTGGGGCAGACACCCACAGAAAAATCAGTCTCCGTCAGATCAAGAAATGATTTTCTGTGCGTTTATACGCACAGAAAAACAACAAAACAGATAGAAAAATTAGATTTTTTGTCGGTGCCGCTCCGTCAGAAAACTAGGTGTACTCACAGAAAAACGACCAATTGTTCTGTCGGTGTGAAACATTCCAAACACCAACAGAAAAATTCCAAACACCAACAGAATTTTTACATTTACCCATGCAACAAATTGGATATAATATACAAAAGTTTCATCGCCACAGAATAAGTAGCATACATGTAAAGATGAAGTCCAAATGTTCAGCACATCCATTCATAGCATCCAGGTTACATATAGATGATGTCCAAATGTTTCGGCATCAATACATTCAAAAGCACTGCCATCTCATCTCAGCAGCTCAAGTTTCAAATCGCCACAGAATAAGTAGCATACATGTAAAGATGAAGTCCAAATGTTCAGCACATCCATTCATAGCATCCAGGTTACATATAGATGATGTCCAAATGTTCCGGCATCAATACATTCAAAAGCACTGCCATCTCATCTCAGCAGCTCAAGTTTCAACCAAGATGAATGAAGTACCAGCATGCATCATTGAGTCATAAAACTTAGGCTAACAGATTAGAGCCACCTACTAGTTAATGCGCAAAAGCGCAGCTCTACAAAAGAAGAAACCACCACCACATCCATGTTTTGCAACTAAACACAACCATCACATCGATGCATGATCTCCAATGTTGTCAGAACCTTGATTGTTGCCAACATTTGCAGCATGAGGATCCCCATTGTTGTGGCAAACATCATCAGTATTGTTGGCAGATTCAGCATGAGAAGAACCAGTAGCTTGTGAACAAGTTACATCAGTAAGTGAAATTGTTGCAATTCTGAATAGTACCCCACAAAATACTATCAGTTTCTACTTCTTTTCCGTCTTAAAATCCCTAAGTCATGGATCTGACAACTACAGAACATGTTGATAGTGGAATGAAGATACACTCACAATTGCTTGCGTAGCGGACAACTGTCGTAACGCTTCTTCTGGCACAACCCTTCCTATCTCCTGGTAAAGGTTCTACAAGTGTATTGGAAGCACAGATATTTCAGATTCAAATCAATAGATAATTCACACATAACATTGGTAAGGTATTTAGAAGAGCATTGCACATACCAGTACCAAGCCTACAAGAACTTTGCCTTGCTGCAGTGCATTCTCCTTATCATGATTCTCTTGTTGTAGCCTTCCATTTTCACGACGTAAGTCTTCCATTTCACGAGACATGTTTTGCATAGTCACTGAATTTGATGGACGCGTACTTCTGTCCCTTCCGGCTGCTCTGATATCCGAAGACTTAACCGCACCATTTCCTATGGCAAGACGCCCATGGTTTCTCGGGCTACCACGAGACACATCATATAGAGCCCTCCCATTCAATGATAGCCGTTGCTCAACCTCATGCCCATCCACTTCCATGTCTGCATCATCTTGATCCTCTTCGTTTGCACATTCTATCCTCTTAACAGCAGTAAGGTACTCATCCTACAAGTACCAAAACAAGGAAACATGTTGTACAGATAGCCAAAACGTGATAGCATCGTATTCTGAAATTTCTGGACAGCATCAAGGTAGTCACCTAAATAAATCATAACCAGAGTTCTCTATGTTCTTTGACACTTTAGAAAGTTTAAGAAGTTCCCCACATCTTTCTAGTAATAACATAGACCTGATTCTTAATTTAACAGGGTGAAAAGCAAAAAGAAACGTTGCTGCATGTAGATATGAACATAACTTGACAGGAAACTTTAGAAAACTGTAACTTGCAAAACTGAGGACCGATGTCATGAAATTTTAGGACAGTGAAGATACTTGAATTATCTACAGCTTTTGTATTAAAAAGTTCCGCAAAAGATGTCATTTAAGTACTCAAAGTAGCATACACTTAAAGTGTACAAGAAAAATTTTCAGCAAACATGTCAATTTTCATAACAAGACATCACATACATACCATGCGTCTTTGTGCTTTGCAGCTACCGATTGGACCACATCTACCATTGCTATCCAGGCTTTTCAAGCCAGCTTTCATCGCGGCAAATGTATTAACAGGGGTTGCTTTCAGTGGACCAAACTTAGCTTCCTAAAAACAGTAAATTTTCAAATGAGAATATGAGATATGAATATGTAATAGGCCTACTAAGTTCCTAAAAAGAATGAAGGAATATACACATGCATACCAGTACTTGTCATGTCTCTGTGAATGGTCTAGATCCTCCTCGGTTTTGAGCAATATCTTCATTACTTGACCGAGATGTTTGCCCCCTCTTGCATTTTTCCTTGTACTCTTCTGAGCACCAATAATCACAAAGGAGGAGCCACACCTCATCACTGAAACCCTCAAGCTGTCCTTGCTTGTATTGCTCATACTCAAGCTCAATATGGCAGGCTACTTTATTTTTTATTTGTATGTGTTTTATTTTGCTGTAGTACTCCTTGACAGCATCCACACGGACTTGATACATCATGTCCCTCGCCCTTTTCTTCAAATATTCGTCTAGAACACGGTCCGCATGTTGTTGATGTCCTTCTACAGCTTGGAACAAACGCTGCAAGTGTACAGAACCATGAACATAAGTTTTAGATTGTTTAGATTTCAGAAATTTCAAGTTATGCTGCTCAGATATTTCAGATTGAACATAGGTATCTTACCCAAAATTCAGAAAGCACGTTTTCTCCCCTTGTTCCCTGAGCACGAGGATTTTTGTGAAAATAATCGGCCCAATCCAGAGCTGGGCGCTGGAATTCATTACCGTTCTCATCCACCGCCACAAGCACACCTGGATATTCTCTTCTAAGTATAGCCCCAAGTTTGAGTACTATATTCGTAAGGTGCTGGGAGGTGAACATATTCGAATTGCCTATATACATAAAGATTATACAGAAACAGGTCAGCACAAAAAGATATCCAAGAAACATCATGCTAGAGATAAAGAGCTGTGCATGCACTCACTCGTCTCCCTCTGGTTTAAGCAGCACTTTAACACCACGTGGAGGTTGTTTAAATTTTGTTCGGGACCCTGGCTTCCTTCCTCTATTTTTAGGTGGCTCTATTGGGGTAGCTTCAACATCTAGTTCCGTTTGTGAGGCATCAATTGGTGACCTTTGTGAGGCATCATCTGCAGCTTCAACAGGTATATGTCATGAAAATATCAATAAGAGTCATATATAGATACTATAAATAGACAAGGAAAACATGCAGATCCAGGAGTCCCATTGCAGTGTCTTCATGAATGAAAATGTATTTACACTAGTTTCGATAGGCACTGCCATGAAAGAAAATGGACAATAGATAACCTGAAACTCGATTCAGATTTGAAGCATACAACACTGGCGACCAAATCTTGAGGGAAGCAGACTTCAACTGAAAATTCATACAAAATTACTCAGATAAAACCAGCATCTCATCTCATACAAAAATTGAATCAGTGAAGAGAGAAGTGTACCTTGACCCACTGGTGGCCGGATCTGGAGGATGGAAGAGCAGGGCGGAGGAGTTCGACTGGAAGAGGAGGGTCGTTGCCAGAGATGAGCAGTCGAGGGGAGGTCCTGGGGACGCGCCCCGCAGCACCGCCGGCTAGCGGCCGGCACCCAGTGCCCAGCGCCCAGCAGCCGGTGGACCGCCGGGCGCACCGGAGGGGGCGCGGCCGCCGGCGGCCTGGGGAAGGGGAGGGCTCTCAAGCGGCTGGCGAGGTGCTTACGGAGACGCAGATCCAGGGGCTGCCAAAACCATCGAGCGGAGCTGCTGCTGCGGCGTCGGAGGCGTGCTGCGGTGCGGCGTCGGAGGCGTGCGTGTGTTGGCAGCTGGAGTTGGGGGGTGGGTGTGTTTTTTTTTTTTTTTTTTTTTTGGGATATGGGGCGTGGGTGTGTTGGGCGGCGGCTGGAGTGCGTGCGTGTGTTGGGGAATACTGGGGAGTGGGACGGCGCCAGCAGGTTAGGGTTAGGATTCTTTTTTTTATTTTTTTATTCATTAATATCGTGACAAGGCGCGAACGCCAAAACGCAAGGCGCGAACGCCAAAACAGAGGGCGCGAACGCCAAAACAGAGGGCGCGATAGAATTTTTCTGTGTGTTCGTATATTTTTTCTGTGCGTGCGTCTTGGTACCTACGGGAAAAATGCCAATAATTCCGTGCGTATATATATTTTTCCGTGAGTATGTACAGCCTAGATAGAAAAATTTGAATATTTCTGTGAGTTTACAATTTTTCCGTGTGGTCGCTGACACGCATGGAAAAATAGATTAACTTT
>CM041635.1:45496217-45516893 GCA_023333625.1 Bothriochloa decipiens | reverse complement strand
GAAAAAATAGAATTTTTCCATGAGTATCGAAAAAAACACACAGAAAAATTTGACACCGACGAAAATATTCGAGTTTTCAGTAGTGTATTTCATGCATGCATGGATCAGTCATCGAACATCGGTAAGGTATGTCAAAATAATCAGACTTAGCTTCAAGAATCTGCTCAGTCACCAAAAAAATATTGTAAGTATGATTCCATATTGACGCGAAAATTCAACTAAAAAAGTTATATAAATGAAAGTACATATGCCCTTGCCAATTACCCATAGAAGCATCTTGTAGGAGATCTAGAGAAAATCTCCTTACAGTACTTAGATATGAAGCCACACATGTTTGCGGCCGGTCTCTTACTTAGTTTTTACATGGGCACTGATATATGAGAGTGTAACCCATATGTCAACTCTCGTTGCACACTTATAAAAAAAAACTCTTGTTGCACAAGGGTAGAAGGTAAAAAACTCTTGTTGCACAAGGGTAGAAGGTACACATCATCACTGCATGAGAGATTCATCCTCAATCACCGAGAAGCCGTGCAGTAAATGGATCCATTATATGTTTTTTTCCTTTTTCTTTGATGTCGTGCTAGCATATTCGGGGTGGATAGTGTCTTGGGTGGGGGAGGGAGAAGGTGGTTTGTGGAGAAGATGTTAGGTGGAGCGGATTTCTTGGGCAGACATGGTGGAGGGAGAATGCATTGCGAGCGGTGCGGATAATCTTGGGTGGAGGAAAGGGAGATGGTGGAGGAATGACGTACATGCATGAGTAGAGAAAGGAAAGAGGTGGAAAAGCAACACACAATAATGGATGAGAGAGGTGTTGAAGCGGGGTGCAGTGTGCAGGGAAGGGAGAGTGCACCTTAGCAGCTCATGCATGGATGAGGGAGAGAGCGAGGAGCCGGTTGAGCTTGGCTCTTGGCTCACACACCACTTAACTTATTAGCAACTATTTGGTTCATTTTGTTGTGAGTCGTTATATATGAAAAAGCTTAGGGCACATTTGATAAACTAGGACTACTGGTGAGCCAACTAGTAAAATCACTAGTCCTAATAGTTGTGATTTAAATGGACTAGTGAACTAACAACAAGTTGAGTCTTGGATTAGTTGTTAGTCCATTCACTAGTCCATCTGTTTGGATCCTAATGAACTAAACATTAGTCAACCTGGGTGGAGCCCCTTCTATACCATCAGAATTACGGAGGCCCTCCTGCAAGTTTTGTAGCCATTAAAGTTCAAAAGACAAAAAAAGGAGGATGAGCCCCTCCTCTAGATCCTTCACTAGAACCTACCCTCTCTCATCTCATTGAAATTATTATGAAATGTCTCTATTTTTCCACCCATTTGAATCAACACATAGAAAGAAAACATAGAGTTCAAAGTGTTGTGAAAATTATTACATGAAAGCAATTACTTTTGAACATGTAGCTTCAGGTTCCATCATTTTTGTTGGTGTTCTGCTTTTTAAGTAATAGAAACCACATCTCCTATATCTCAAATGTTTGAGATTTGGACGGACGTTTAGGTGATGCTTTCCATGCCCACGCTCTGCGGCTCCTTCCTTCACTCTAGCGACACCTCCTCCCTGATGTGCCCACTTAGGCGACGCACCCTGCGCTCTGCTCCCATGTGTTCTGGTGGTGGATCCTCCTCATCATCCCGCTAGATCTAGGGTTCGAGCCAAGCCCTAGCGTACCTGTGGTTGGGGAGGAAAGCGGGTGCGACGCTGTTGGAGTCGGAGTGGAAGATGGTCCATGAAGAAGATAAACATGGGGGGTGTATCAGTAGGGCCATTGGATCTTGATCCAATGGCTAAGATGGCTGCCTAAAAAAAATTAAATTTCATGTGTCTGGATGATAGCAATTCCCAATAGAAACACTTTCTAGCTGAACCAAAATCCGGAGAAGTGCTTTGGCTGCTTTGTGCTGTTTGCAGCTTTGTTAACTTTGTGCTCGCTTCTCCACGTAGTATACACATGTGTAAACATGGATCCAAACCTTTAAGTACGTGGTTAGCCTATGTATTCATATGCTAGCTCATGCATGCATGTATGGAAAGAATATATAACCAGATTATGCAAAACACACAAACCAAACTTGATTATTCGAACTTAGCACCGGCATACAAGTGATCGCTGGCGCTCTTTACAACAAATGCGCAGGGACGGAATAAGACACAGGAAAAAAAAATACAAATCGACACCACGGCCACGCGTGCATGCATGCATGCAGACTAGCCGTACCTCGTACGTGGAAAAGCAATCAAACCATTCATCATCATTCAAACCGAACCGAAAGATGCGCGCCCGGCCATGCATGCATGCAAATTAAGGGAGGCAACGCACGCCGAGCTCGAGCACGCGTTGAGAGATCGGTCGAGGCGCTCATAAGCACTTGAAGCCGGTGGGCGCGGTCTTGCCGCAGTAGTTGAGGATGAGGCTGAGATCGACCGGCAGGTTGAGGTTGATGCCGAGGATGTTGCCCTTGATGGCGGTGCAGAGGCAGACGGCGGCCTCCAGGTCGACGAGCCCCTTCAGCAGCGGGCAGCACGGCTCCGCGGGCGGCACTGCCACCTTGGCCTTGATGAGGCCCAGCACGTTGGCGCACACGCCCAGCTTCAATGCGTCCCTGGGGCACTTGCCGGACGCCGCCGGCGTCGGCGTCGGCGTCGACGGGGTCCAGGCGCTGGCCACGCCCAGCACCGCCAGGTTCACGGCCAGGAACAGCGCGAACGCCTTGGACGCCATTGCTCGATCACAAGCTAAGCTAGCTACCTCTCGAGAGATCACACTCTAGCTAATGTAGTTAGAGAGCTCTTAGCTTGTTTGCGATGCTTTGATCGCGGTGTTAGCAGCGGTTTTTATAGTCGAGCCTCGGGATTTAAGAAATCGGTGCACTAGGCACAATAGCGTTCATGTGAACCCTGCCGGCCATCGTACATGCGTGCATGTGAACCCGGTGACGAAGAGTCCGATCTGGATTATTATGCCCACCTCGTATATAACTAGTGTTTTCCCCTATACGGTATCGAATACTTTGTGCGCAGCTTTGGTTGGCTCCGGAAATGGCCAAGATCGCTGCATGGGCTGGCTCGCACTCCCGCCTTGTTTTCATATGATCATTGGGGTTTATTTTAGCTTGGGATCTTGGCGTATCAGACGGTGCGTAGCGTGCGCAAGTGGTGCAGAGGGCATTGGGTGTCAGGCAAAAAGGTGATTAAGAATGAATATGCGTGGGCTGCGATCATCCATAGGCATGGATGTGCGCAAGAACCAAAGGCCAGATCGAGAGTATGTTTTTGTTTAGCTTGGAAACGTAAATGAATTTCAGACACAAATTTTGGGCCTATATTATATTGATCATTTGTTCCGATGGGTTCGAGACTTGTCATTTTGTCAATGCACTTCAGGTTGCATCCTACCCCTGAAATCAAGATAAAATAAAAGAACAAATTTAAATATGTGTGAGTTAAGTCCTCACATATGTCATTTCTTCTCATTTTGACTTTTTTTTGCGGACATGCACATTGCAATATCTCATTAAGAGGATTATGTCTTCGCAAGAGTTGCAACCAAATTTCCTCCACAATTTTGAGCAAGTGACTTACCGTTTCAATACGTATTGAGTTCGCTTCATGATTCCAAATCGACCTCTTCATATGATCCAACAATGATTTGATTTTTATCAAAATATGACTCATAATAGCTCGATTAGTTCCTTGATTTAATGCAAGTACTTTTTTCTTCACCTTAACCATGGTACTCGATGCTCAAACCGTCGCTTGCCCTTTACCTTAGTATCTTGAAGTTGTTTCCTTGCTATCTTCACTCTATCAAGTCATCCTCACATCACATCTTTTTTAATCAACATTAAGCCAATTAAATCCATTTCATCAAAAATATTACTTGTCTGAATATTTTCTAGAATATCCATCTTTTTTCCTTTCTTGATTTGATTCAACAAAACTTTTTGAGTGAGACCGATCCATAAGAATTACCTAATGTCTCATTATATTTTAGAATTATGTTTGCCTTTCCAAGCCAATTATTAATCAGTCATGTTTGCAGGATTATCCATCACAATGTTTTACTTTGGTTTTGTCTTAACTTGGTTCAATGATATTCCATAATATACAATGAGACTATATACATTCATAAGACAATATCTCTTTTCTTCACACATTTTGGCTTGCCATATCTTCACAATTACCATGTAGAACAATTTCTTCATCTACCCCAAAGTAAATCAACTTCTAGAGTTGTCCTAAGACTGTTTAAGTTTGACCAAATTTATAAAATAAGAGCACATATAACACCAAATTAGTATCAGTAAATGCATCATGAGATATATTTTTTATACTGTACTTATGGTTTTCATAGATGTTGTTAACTTTTCTATAATGTTTGTTAAACTTAATCATCTTAGAAATTAATTTATTTTGGGTAGGAGGGAATACATTGCCAATCAGGGGCTCAGGGCCGTGGTGAGTGTGAGTTTGGGAGGAAAGGCATATACGGTCCGTTGGGCTTTTACTCTTTTTTGGGTAAAACGTTGGGCTTTTACTGAAACAGTTAGCAAACTGCGCAGAACTGAAAGGCCCAGGGAAGGAGGCACTTGGACGCTAGTGTCGCTGAATCTGAGCATCGACCTGATCTCCAATATGTTTCCCTCAAAAAAAACTGATCTCCAATATGTTTCACGAATACGTTGTGTATCATTGATATATAGGAGTATATAAGCCGCCTGTAGATTAAAAAATCTTTTAGTACTGCAAGGGAAGGCTGTTAGGTTGATCTCCCACCAGGATGGCCCAACGGCCACTTGGGCCTTGACCTCACGCCCTGATCGGGGGCGTCCAGCCATAGGATGGCTGGTGGGCCCCTGTCGTACAGTGCCTATAAAGAGGAGGTGGGGGCCACTGGCTCACGGTATGAGGTTCACAGCCGCCACCCCACTCCCTACCCTAATCCGATCTCGAGGGTGGCACTGCAAGCGACAGGAAGTACCACCAGCGTTGCCACTCCTCCGGCTCTTTCCTAACCATCGCTGTCCGTGCGCTGCCTCCATCAACGAACGTGATGGCGGCCTCCGGATCCCGATGGTATGTCTCTCTCTCACCCATCTTCTCTCTCTCTCTGTTTTGTGCACCATGAAGGTGCACCATGAAACACTACTCGTTTATCCCATATGCAAGTGAAAAAACCCCATTGATCTACACCTAGAATGATCCAATGTCCATCAATGGTATCAGAGCTCCTGGTTTTACCTATCTAGAGTGTAGATCGAGATTGGGGTAGAAAGAAATCAGAAGAAAATGAAACAATTTTGAGCCAGGCTAGGTACGGTCCTTGTTTCGGGGTAAGAAACCCGATCTAGTGTGGATCAGGGGGAGAAGGGGGAAGGTGGCCGATCCACAAGGATCGAGAATAGGGAAACCGAAAGACCAGATCGATCCCAACGGATCGATGATGAAGCAGAACGAAACCCTAACCCTAATCTTCCCCTCCGATGAACCCGAACCCACCGGACCCTAACTCTAAGTCGGCTGGAACTCAGAGAAGAATGGATCGAAGATGAAATGAACCATAACTCTAAAGAAGAAAGGACTCACCTTGGATGCCTCGGGCTCACTGGCCGTCGTCGATCGCCACTGGCCCCGGCCTCCAAGGCCCCACCGCAGATCCACTCGACGGCGGCGCTCCCTGCCGAAGAGCGAAAGCACACGCCGGCGAGAGGGTCTCGGGTAGCGCTGGCATGCCCGCGTGGTCGCTGGCGACAGCCACCGCGGCGGCTGCTGCTCGTGAGAAAGAATTTGCGGCGCCACCAGCACTAAGAAACAAGCCGAAGAGAAAGAGGGAGGGGGAGTTGCTGGACTTGCTCCGGTGGCGGCCTTTCCTCATCGGCGCCGTCGGCCACCATGGCGGCCGTCGCCGCTGGGCAACAGAAGAGAAGGGGAAAGAAATGAAGCTAGGGTTACAGGGGGCGGCCGCGTCCTGGGGTTTTGACCCCCCGCTCCACGCGCGCAGCCGTCCGATGCAAATGGACGGTTGGCAGCGTTCGGGCCGCGGCTGTTGGGCCTCTGTGGGCCGAATGGCCGGGCGCGCGGCGCGCGCGGCTGCTAAAGCGGGCCACGGGCCGCGTTGCAGGCTGGCCGAATGGTCCGCCTCGGCCTGCCATGAACAATATCTTTTCCGAATTTTATTTCAAATTTTTCAGAATCCATTAAAAAAGGGCTTATTTGGGCCGACGCCGTGGGTCGCCATCTTGGGCTGCGCCACGTGCGCGTCTGCCTGGGTCGTTGGGCCTCTTTGGCCAATAGGCCAGATAGTTAGTTTTGAGCCCGAAATGAGTAGTGAATCTTATTCATTTTTTCAGAAATTTATTTACTATGAATTCTCGATGAATTTGAATCAAATTTTGATGCAAATTTTTCTGTGCAAATTTTATCCAACGATAATTTTGTTCAGAGAGCACTATTGAATAGATATTTCTGAAAATTGAATTATTGAATTTTCACTACATGTTTTCGCTACGAATATTGAAAGAATTATTCCCTCATTGTTGAATTTGAACCAACGAGATAATTTAATTTGAGGTGAATTATGAATTTCTGATAATTTTGCTAAGATTATGATATTGTTATTTTCTGACCAACGTTGATGATAACAATATTGTAAGTTCATTTATGAGTTTTGAATTTTGAAGTTCAGATCTTCGAAGAATCTCAAAGAAATGGCAATGATGATGATTCTTCTAACTGAATTGGAACCAATGAGAGAATTTGTTTTAAAGAAAAGTTAATAGAATTCAGTGGATATTATATTGTTATTTCTGACCAAAGTTGTTTGATAGCAATATCATGATATGATTTATGATTTATATGCATTGATTCTATTTCTGCCCAACGGTGATTTAGAATTGATGTAGAAGAAAGATGTTTTTATTCTATTTCTGTCCAACGGTGATTTAGAATATGAAGAGAGAATATTGTAAGTTTGAATTTGAAGTTTGAATCTCTGATAAATTTTGCATCACAATGAATTTAAAGATAAAGAAATGCTCATGAAATGAAAAGAATGTATTTTCGTGTTTTCGCTGCAACAATGATGATTATCCTCTAATTAAATTTGAACCAACTAGAGAATTTAATTTTGAGAAAATATATTTTACTAAGATAATTGAATTTCATATGTTGATTCCATTTTTGTCCAACGGTGATATAGAATTAATATAGAAGAATGTTGTTTTATTCTATTTCTACCCAACGGTATAGAATAGAACATAAAGATTCTAAAGTTTAATGAGCATTATTGATTATTATTGTTGAATGTTTTCAGATAAAGAACTTACTACCTTTGAAAGGTAGAAAAGAGAATGTTTTGGGTATTTATGACTCAGAAGATGAAAAGTGCAAGTTTGTATTAAAGAAAACCATCATATAAGGTGATGAGGACATGACACCTATGGATATACCCGTGGAGGCTAAAGATAAGGTGAGCTCATTCTTACATGTGCATAGTGATTTTTGGTACAACTCATTTGGTTCCACATGTATATGGTTTTATTTGAGTGTAGGTACAAATGTGTCTCAAAGTGCAAACTCATCAAAATCCAACAGTCGGTTCGTCGGCAGCACGATAGTGCTTCATTGGGAAGGCCATAACTCATCCGTCCGGAGTACGAATGAGGTCAATGAGCACTTGATGAAAAGCTTGTTTGATATGCTTTCAAATAGGTCTAGTCCCATCTCCATATCATGTTGGCAAGACTGTCAAAAGAATAAGACACTCCATCGCTATTTCTATAGGGAGCTACGTCGTTGTGATGGGCTTATTATCCATCATTGGGACCCTGGCCCAAGTGAAAGCACGCCCCAAAGAGTTGAAGAACACATCAAGGAAGCCCTTGGACGTCCTCCACCTTGGCCACCACCTTTGGAGGTCAGCATGGGCGTCCAAGCCAAGTTGGAGGCCCAATACATGTCAAGTTCGAGTCCATCTCGGGCTCCAGGACCAGTCAGCACTAAAACGGTCGCCCAGGCCACATACGGACTCGGAATTGGACGTTTTTGTACTCTAAAGAAAGATAACGAGAATACCTTTCCAATGAATCTTGTTGGAGGCCCAAATTCATCCTGAGTCATCGGGAATCATCAAAACAGTTTGACGTCCAGAATCTGTCAGGGCGCTGTGTCGCCGTCTTTTGGGCCGTTTGGGCCTTGTATTGTGTCGGGGCTGCGTATGGACGTGAGTAGGGGTCCTTGGACACCCCTTAGGCTATATTATGAACAGCCACCACCTACGTTAGGGTTTAGGGTTTTGCTTTAGATTAATCTATCTTTGAACAGTCGCCGTTATCGGTTTGTGAAACCCCACTTTATGATCTTAATCATATATCTGTAGTTTGTCCCAATATTTGAGCTGCGTACTTTCAAGTTCTTGCTTGTGTTCTTCAATTCGCAGGCAGGGATTAGCCTTCTTGGCAAGGTCAACCGGTTGGTGACACGGTTGATAACCAGAGGAGACGTGGTGCTAAGGTTGCAGGTTCGGGTCTTTATGATCTGAAGCCGGATCGGTGTGTCGTGCTCCACCAAATCGAGAGTTATTAGAACCTTTCGGAAGATCAGGAACCCTAGTTCACATCAAGAGGATAAACAACGATTTGGGCGAAAGATATAACAAATGAGAGTTTAATTTAAGAAATGACTTTTATGAACAATAAGACTGTAGTTTAACAAATGTATTTTATGTACTCCTTCTATGAACCATAATAAGAGATATAATATGTCATGTAACTTTTAATTTTAATTGTCATGATATGAAATATAACGAGTTATACACATGTTTAATTTGACCAATGTTGAATTAAGCATGGTTAAAGAGTATTTAAATTTATTTCTGAATTTAATAATTGAATATGCCCCGAGAGCCAATTCTGGCTTTGATATCCCTTTTATGGGGATTCTCCCGCATGGCGGGGGAGATTTTGACAGAACTTATCGACAGAACTTATCCTACATGCGGAAGAAGAAAGTTGCATATGAACCAAATGACAAGAATAATATGCAAGTGTGACTTGCAGAAGTACTGAATGACTCTGAAGTGGCATGAGGAAAGTGTACTCCCAAAAGATTTATGAAGTAACTTTATTTGCATAACGTACTCATGTGGATGAAGTAATGAAAGTTTTCTCATTTATAAGAATTTTTTTTGAATAGTTTCGAAATTATGGCAGAAAAGTTCTTGTCACATTTCGAGGGGGAGATTTGTGAGATCAATTAAGAAACAGAAAATCAAGAAAGAAATAGAAAATCAAGAAAGAAATAGAAAATCAAGAAAGATACTCCCCTATATTTTTTGACAATGTGATGCATGATGTACATTATGAACAAGAGATAAATGTGATATGAAGATGAATATGATATGAAGAAGAGTGATCTATAAAAGATGAATGTGATTGTTGAGGGAGTACAACAGTCACAATAATAATACCCCTAAGTAAAGAAATAGCTAGATTTCTAAACCTTTTATGGTTCCAATAGAAGATAGCATAGTGAAAGATACTAAAATGGTGCTCAAAACATTGTAAGAAGTTATGACAGATTAAACCCAAATAAGAAATTTGAATATACACCATTCTTACAAAGTATGGAGTAGTCTGGGGGAGCACGGTATGTAAATACCTAAAGAATTGAATAGAAACAGGGATGAATGCCCACTTACCTGTTGATGTTGTATGACATATACAACACCTGTTGTTTGCTCTTTATGAAGATGAATAAGTAAATAAGGATCATGTGATACAGAAACCTATAGAATAATTGCCTCTTGGCAATGAAGAGCAATAACAGCCCCATATGAAAGAAGTGCCACGAGGCCCTAGTAGGTCTAGAGAATGAGAAAAACAATTATTTTAGTGAATGTGAAGTCAATGATGATAAAGAAATTCAAATGGAAGGTGGTCTCATCTTTTTTTTTGTAGAAGCCAAGAGAGACGTTCACTCGTCCAAATGGCAAGAAACAAAGGTAGATGAAATGAAATCGATAAATACCAATGATGTTCGGGATTTAGAAGAAATTCCTAATGGAGCCAAAACAGTAGGCTGTAATGGGTCTACAAGACGTAACGTGGCTCTAGAGGGAACGATGAAAGATATATAGTGCAACTTGTGATGAAAGATTCACTCAAAGAGAATGAACGAATTACAATGAAATATTAGTGGCACATTATGATTTGAAGTCACATCAGATAGATGTAAAGATAACATTCCTCAATGGGGATTTATGAATAGCTTATAATGGGGATTTATGAATAGCTTATATGGCATAACCTAAAGGGATGTTGCCTAAAGAAATCTTTTGAGGATTAGCATAAGTCTCTAGAAAATAGAATTTAAAGTTGATGAATCAAAATAAAGTTTAGTTTTTGAAGAGAATGTGGAGGACAATTGCATTTATGCAAAGTTTATGAACGAGAAATTCACTTTCCAGTTCTATATATTGATGACATCTTGCTTGCTAGCAGTGATATTAATCTACTGATAGAGAGAATCTCTATGAAGAATCTTTCGAGTTGAAACTCATCGAGAGAGAAGAAGAAGGGTATTAGAACTATCATAAAGGCATACTTAGAAAAGATTCTGAAGAAATAAAGTATGCATACAAAGAAAACCTATGCCTGTTCTTATAGTCAAGGGTAATAGATTTGAGAACTTGAAATGTTTTGAAGAACCGAAATGAGATCGATCAAATTGACGTCCTATATGCTTCAGTTGTTGGAAGCTTAATGAATTGAATAAGAACTTACCCTTACATAGTTGATATATCCGGGATATTTTGGCAGAAGTACAATCCAGGTATAGATCACTGGAATAGAATAAAGAATGCATTGAAAAGATTTATAGTCTCATATTGAATAAGAAAGATCTAGTACTCTCAAATAGTTGTGGGTACAAAGATGAAAGTTTAGCGAGATGTGTAGTGAAATTCACAATCATTAACACTCGTTGTCAGAGCTTTATTATGAAAAAGCTCCAAAGAAACAATTGTGAAATCATGAATGATGCAAAGTTATACAATGAAATATTGTGAGGCTTAGAGGACAGGCGAAATGGTTAAGAGAACCTATACCCGGAGTTGATAGTGGTTGACAACAGCAACAACCATTTAAGTATTTTACTCCTATGACAATGTGTCAAGTGTGCTGCCAAACACATTGACATGAATGTATTCGTTGTAAAGGAGAGAGTCCGAAATCATTTTTAAAGGAACTGAACATATAAGTAATAAGAAAGAACTTGCGGATCCGCTTGCAAAAGGCTTACCACCCAGTATGTTCAGAGGACATACAGTCGACATGGGTTTATGATTTCCGGACAATAAAGGGCCCAGAAGAGAGTTTTGTTCTAAAATAGAGACGTGTGTTATGGCTATTAGTCTAATGGCACTAATTGCTGTGATGATGAGACACACTCAATATGCTAATCTGTAATGGAATGAGATAGAAGTAAGAAAGATTGAAATTGAAGAATGAAGTAAGAATTGAAGAATCATGAGAAGAAGTTAAAGAATGATGAGAGATCAAGGGGGAGAATGTTAGGTTGATCTCCCACCAAGATGGCCCAACGGTCACTTGGGCCTTGACCTCACGCCCTGATCGGGGGCGTCCAGCCCATAGGACGGCTGGTGGGCCCCGTCGCGCAGTGTCTATAAAGAGGAGGTGGGGGCCACTGGCTCACGGTACGAGGTTCATAGCCGCCACCCCACTCCCTACTCTAATTCGATCTCGAGGGTGGCACTGCAAGCGATAGGAAATACCACCAGCGTTACCACTCCTCCGGCTCTTCCCCAACCGTCGCTGCCCGTGCGCTGCCTCCATCAACGAACGTGATGGCGGCCTCCGGATCCCGATGGTATGTCTCTCTCTCTCTCACCCATCTTCTCTCTCTCTGTTTTATGCACCATGAAGGTGCACCACGAAATACTACTCATTTATCCCATATGCAAGTGAAAGAACCCCACTGATCTACACCTAGAACGATCCAATGTCCATCAAAGGCGTCTATGCTTGTTGCTTGTGTTTTTGTGCATAGCTCTGGAGCAAGTTCAAGGGAGGAGAGGAAGTAATTCGAATTAGAGTATAAACGTGAACGGAACTAGCAAACACACACTTGTTTCAAAATTGAAGATATGATTCATATGGACACTTCAAAGTTCAAACTCAAAAATATCCTATCTGTATCGTGGACTACTTAACTAGTATTATGTATAAATAGTATATAGTATATCTGTACTAAAAGGAGCAATAGACAAAACAAAAGACGACTGAGCCGTGCCGGTGCCGCAAAATGATGTGCTGCCAATTATCTGTTAACTTCCTAAGCTTTGTCTCCGGACATCAGGTATCCCAGAAGTGAAGACAACAAGAAGACAAGCAGCACAAACGTTGTCGAGAAGCCACCAGGAGATGCCTTTGTTTTCCGGAGGAGATCCTGAAAAGAAGCAGCTTCGACTGTCGTTAGTGATCAGAAACCAAAACTGGAAACAGGCAAACAGCAAACAGAGTTGGAGAATGGCGTTTTTGTTACACCGAGGTTGGAGGACTTCTGGTCATAGAAAGCTATGCTGGGAAACGGCGACAGAAAAAAAGCAATAGAGGCTAAAGGCCTCATCTCATCTTAATATCTTTTGTAGAATGATCAATCCCCAAACATCCAAAGTATCTCTGCTTAATGTAGCAATAATTTAACCAGCTTGTACACATTACCAGGATGAAAAAATATTGCTCATTTATATTTCCTATAAATGTTTAAATGTTTCTTTTTCGAAAAGGATTAATAATAATAATTAAAACTGTAAAGCGCCAAAATATTATGGACTCACAAAACTATCACATAAGAGTAAAAGTGAAATATTCATTACTTCTTATCATTACTTTGATAGTTGAGGCTATCAAATAATAATAAATTAACACTAGAGATACAAAATTGTTTGAAACATAATAATGGAAGACCCAAACTGTAATTTTAGCATAAACTGTGATGTTTGCTATCACCTCGCAAAATTTCTAATTAAAACTCAACATGTAAGTGGAGAAACAAAAAAAAAAGTCTTGTCAAGGGATAAATTGGATAGTGTGAAATAGTTGGGGGAGTAAATCGAACCAAATGTTGGAGGATTATCCACATATAGGCCACTTGTATAATTGAACTTTTCCAAAAATATAAAAAAGATTACTTAAGAAAAATAATGTAAATATGAAACTAATAAAGCGACTAGTCTCCTTAATACTTTTTTGAGGAAAAAGTCCTACCAGCTCTTTCTGAATCATCTTGTTTTCCTCTGCATATCTACTTTCCAATTCTAACTTGGATACATTGTCGTCCTGAGAAGGTCCAGCCAGCTTTTTCTGAATCTTCTTGTTTTCCTCTGCATATCTACTTTCCAGTTCTAACTTGGATGTAGAGTCATCCTGAAGAGTCACAAAACAATCATTGACATGTCAGGGACAAAGTGAATGTTCAGGGAAGACAGTATTTGTATATTTTGAAATTCTGACATCCCTGGACTAATGGTGCCGATAATCATGGTGGAACTAATATAAGTAATCAAATTTCTCAATTGTCAAGTGTCATTATGGTACAATAACAATTGTAAGAGAAAGGTATTCACATTACAATTAAACAGGAGCATGTTAGTCTTCTTATAGTTTTTTTTTTCCTGTCCTCTTCTTTTGTTTTCGGGTTGAGAGAGGGGGTAAAGATACTATGATAGAATTTCATGAAAACGTAACTATTCAATGCAGGATAAAAAGGGAAGAAATGACTATTGGCGAAGTTTTAGAGCTTATGAATCTGAGAGAGTAGACAAACGATATTTAAGTGGAACTAAAGTCACCTCAGCATCTGAAGCTTGTGGTCTAGTACATGTATGCCGTTGTCCTGTTTCCTGAAAAACAACGGAAGGCACCAATCATATTACACTAGGAACGAACATGGCATCATTTGCTGACATGCAGTAAGGCCATTTAGCACTTACAGAGTAGGACGTCGATGGTCTCTCCATTTCATGGTCCACATCTGAATCGAGAGATCCATCCTCTTCCTCTGTTTCCTCAGGCACTGGTGAGGGAGGATTCGCAGGGACATAGATCACCCTCATCTTGAACTCCTCAACTAACTTGCCTGGTGCTTTACTGAACTACAAGCCACAACGTTGGCGTTACACTATACTCTAGACTGACTGTAAAAATAAGCAATGCACAGTGCCACTGAGATTCCATAGACTCGAGTTCTGGAAGAATTTACCATGCCAGGATCAATGTCCTTCTGCGTCGTCCCCTCCTCCGCGGCAATGCTCTGAACAAGAAACTTGTCCTTGCAGTGGTAGTCCGGCGGGATCACCCTGGGCGCTTGCATCGTAACTACACCAATTTCATCAGAATATATAGCAATGAGAATGATCGATCAACCACATATACGACAAAGAAACACAGAGCAGACGCACTTGTGACGCCGCAGGACCCCCTGGGCGGCACGGCACCGGAGGCAGGACGCACCGCGTACTTCTTAGGGGTCGTCGTCTTGACCTGCAGATTCGGCGAGTCACAGGGGAGGGAAAAAAATCGATCGCTTTAGCCTGACTCCAATCAATGCACAAGATTGCAGCTTTCACTAGAACGAGATTCGTCAAATTCGTCACCTTGAAAGCCACCCACTGATCGGTCTTGTTGAAGAGCTCCAGGCATGCTGAATTGTGCTTCTTGAGCTCGACTGCGAGAGAAACCGATCAGATCAGTCTGATATATGCCGAAAGCTCACGCGACAAGAAACACGACGAACCAGGATAAGTATGAGCACTTACATGGCATCTTCAAGTCTGAAGGGTGGACGCGGAGCAGCGTGCTACTCATGGCGGCGATCAAGAAACAACGATCAGGAGGGTGAACTGAGCGCCCTGTCGCTTTCTCCTCTCCTCTCTCCTCTCGAGAACCAATAATCTGGAAGATCCAATCCAAGAACCCGAAAGAAAACTGATGAAATATCCCGGAGCTGGGGGCCCCGGCGACGTTTCCTGCCCCCGGAAGCAAAAGTATCGGGACACGAGAGAGACAAATTGAGGCCAGGCTATGACGTCTTGATTAGTACGGTTGGCAGCGCAGGGCTCTCGATCTTTTTGGTGGGGAAGAACAAGATTAAAGAACGAATCGGAGGATGAGATGGGCTCGGACTCCGGAGGACGGTGGAGTTTGTTTAGGTTGGCAATCTTGGCATAAACTAAGCAAGGTTTAGGGGAGGAGGAGGCCGAGTTATGATTGGCTGCGGCCTGCGGCGGTGGCGCCGTCCGTGCTAATCCGGGTCTCCCTACTGCAATCCTTTCGCCGTTTCGCGCGTTGGCTGGCAGAAGTGGTTGGATTCGGGCAACCCCACCTCAAGTCCCCGAGCACCGCCCGTTGCTAGTTAGGATCAGCTGGTGGTGATCGCGCCGCCCGCCCACGCTGGCACGGACGTGTACCTTCCTTGCGTCTTGCCTTATCCTTGTGGCGGCGGGCGGCCGTCGACGGAAACGAGACGGCGGAATACCAGACTGAAGTTTCATCAGTAATAAACCTTTTGCCGTAAACTGCAAAAAGGAGTCAGCTCCCACTGTTGGATGGGGATATCTCGATCTGCAGATGCCACGGTGAACTTTGACAGAGTTTTGTTGTCCACATCATCCTTTGAAAATAGGCCATTTTACCTGAAAGCTTGTATCTCCGCAGATTATCATTATCCCCATTGCTGTCGGTAAGCGATCGTTAGAACGATGATTCAGACGCCAGAAAATTGCTCCCCTTCTCAACTGCGTCCCACGATAACATGATTGAAGATATTATTATTAGATGCACTGTTGTTGCTGCATTATTGGAGGTTTCGTAAACAATGATTCTCTAAATTTTGTAGCAGTCTTTTCTTTCACTCCCAGCTCTGTTGCCAGCGATGGTGTTCAATTCCCATGTCCTACTCTGATACCCCATTTGACATTAAAAAAAATATTGATTTAGACAGGATGATTTAGTTGGCACCTTCAAAATCAACAAGCGGTCCAATTCCCATGTCCCATTTTTTTTTGCTGATTATACAGTGATCTACTTCAACTTTAACAGTTCCAGGGACGTTGAGAGCAGCACTCCTCATATACATGAACAGCACTATTCATAACTACTACTGCTACAAAACAAACTAACAGCGGCAGTATCACAGTAATCTTGTTTATATGGGTGCATTTAAATGAATTATGTGCATAGCAATAGCATCTATACACATGACACCTAACCACTGATGCTGGACGTATCCAATGCAGAGCTACCAGCAGTAGGTATGTAGCCGCACCTGGAAGTGGAAACAAAATCATCACAGCAATGGAGCATGGATATATGAACTGTGTAGACTCATGCATCATTTGCATCAAGCCAGAGTGAAAACATCCCACTTTTTCGTGATAATAATCCCTATCCAAGAAAGTAGAAACAGCGTTCCTGCTCAACTAACTTCAATTGCTTACCATATTTTCTTCCGAAGATCACCTTACATGCGCACCAGAGGGCGCACACAAGTTTGCGTAAGACCGCCACACTTAATGCCTGATGAAATGCTTACCGAAATTGCAACTTCGCAGTAACAGACAGCAATGCTGTATCACAGTGCATATGATTCGTGGTACCACGAGGATTAGCATACAAGGAAGGTGCTTTGAGCGCACATGAATCCCAAGAGCAAGTTGCTGAGCCAGGCCTCGAAGACGCCAAGGCACGCCCCAGCGACGACGTCGAGGACGTAGTGCCGACCAAGAAGCACCCTGGACGCCGACGTCGCGGTGGCCCAGAGGAAGAGCGCCTCGCGGGGACGGAACCCGCCGGCGGCGGCGAGGAAGGAAGCGACGAGGAAGGCGCGGGAGGAGTGGCCGCTGGGGAACGACCAGTGGTCGGCGGCGACGGCGACGTACATGTCCTTGGCGTTGTAGGCCGGACGCGGGCGGCGGACGACGACCTTGACGAGGCCGACGAGGACGAGGTCCAGCACAAGGCCAGCGACGAGGCCTGCCAGGAGCGGGGAGGGGGAGGCCGCCCCCAAGGACGCGTTGGCGGGGGACGCCGCGGAGAGGAGGAGCAGGGAGATGGGGACGGGCAGCCAGATGCGGCCGTCGCCGGCGACCTCGAGCGCCTTGAGGAGGAGGCGCGGCACCGGGAGGAAGATCGCGTGCAGGCGGAGGGACACGGCCGCGTCGAGGCCCCCGACACCACCTAGGAGGGTGGGCTTTACCGGCGCCGGCGGCGCGGTGGTGGTTGCAGTTGCCATCGTGCGCGCCGACAGGGGCGATCGGGGAAGTTGGAATCGCAGATCAGGATTGGCCGAGGGGACGGAAAATCCGAGGAAAAAGTCTTTTTTTTTTCCCCTCAACTATCACGGAAGTTCGTTTTGGTCCACCTAAAACCGGACAAAATAGTTCTCTCAACTTTTAAACTAAGTCCCTCGATGATTTTAGATAACGGTTTTGCTACAGTAACGACGGTTTTGCTACAGAAACGATAGTTTTATTTTTTTCCTTTTATATTTATTTTGGCTGAATCTTTAAGAAATCATAGTAAATCATTGAAAAATTCTAAAATAAAAAATAATTTTGTTGGACTCCACATGAGTAGATATACACATAGAATATATAATATGGTGTGCTTTAGTATAAAATTCTTCTATAAAGCTATTGAGCCAAAATAAATAAAATAAAATAAAATTTTTATAGACAAAAATTTATACTAAAGCATATCATATTATATATTTACTGTGTAGATCTACTCACGTGGAGTCCAACAAAATTAGATTTTTATTTTATGATTTTTTAGTAATTTATTATAATTTTTTAAAGATTTAGTCGAAATAAATATAAAAAAGGGAAAACAAAACCAATATTACTGTAGTAAAACCGTTGTAAACCGTTGTTACTGTAGCAAAACCGTCATCTAAAACTATCGAGGGGCGTAATAAAATAGAGGATCTGTTTTATCCGGTTTTAAAGTTAAGGGACCAAAAGCAACCTTTCGCGATAGTCGAGGGATTTCCAAAATCCAACGAAGCAAGGTCTCATTTCAGTGCGTTCGACCCACTGGGCCTTCTTGTCACTTAGATATTGGGCTCAAAATGGCAGAGTTACAGTAGAAAAGATGTCCATTAGACATCTCTAGTTCCACTTAATTTTTTTTTGACATCCCTAGTTTCCATCAAGTCTGAAGTCTGACTCGCCTCTTCTAATTGGAAAACCGTTTTCTCTCTCTTTATTTAGGCCCTATTTGGTTCGTACGACTAAAACTAAAATTAACTAAACTTTAATCATTTAGAAACTAAAGTGCCAACTAAAATGATTAAAACACTTTAGTTCTACTAGTCACTTAAGGTAGACTAAAAGGTAACTAAAATATTTTAGTCCACTTTAGTTTGAAGGGGAAGTGCTAACATTAGGACGTCCAATGGGATTGAGTCCATCGTACATCCTCGCCCCGCATGCTCCCCACTTCCGCGCAAGGGTACCCCTGCCCTCACGTGCACGGATCCGCCCGCCCGTAAACTCGCTAGACCTAGCACATTAGGCCGCCGCTAACTTACCCACCACAACCCACCCCAGCTCGCCCTCCTCACTGCCGATCAGATCCACGCTACAAAAAAATTCAGTTACGAAAAATATCCACTGAAACATCGAAAAAATTGTTGCAATAACGAAAAAAAGCTATTGCAACATTAAAAAAACATCTAATGCAAAAAAAAAGAAAAACATGAACTGCAACATTGATGAAAAACCTACTACAACGTCGAAAAAATCTGCTGCAATAATGAAAAAAAATCTACTGCAACATTTAAAAACACTTGCTGCAACATTAAAAAGTTTTGTTGTGACAATAGAAAACATCTAAAAAATGTGTACTGCAACTTCGAAAAAGTGAAGCTACAACAATAAAAAACAGAACCATTCTAACAACGAGACCTAACCTCGAGATCTCGTCGGAACCCTAGCCACCGCCACGTCCCTTAGATCCAGAGGGAGGAAGGTGATGAGGGGAGAAGGAGAGCTCAAATCCAAAGGAGAAAGAGTCAAAGAGGAGAAGGAGAGCTTAGATCTGAAGGAGGAGGGGGAAGAGGAGGGCTCGACCCGCCTACCTCGTTGGGAGATGTGTCGTAGCCCTAGCTCATCTCCAAGGCATGGAGGTCGTAGAGAGGGAGGAGGGAGGGGTGGCTCGCTGGAAGTCGCCGCTGTCTCCCTCATCTCTGATGGTATGGAGGTCATGGAGGAAGGGAGCTAGAGGCGGCGGCGGCGACGTGTGAGCAGAGCGAGAGCAGGTAGGGAGCGGGCAGAGGAAAATGCCGAGCGGAGCATGTGAAGCGGCGTCGGTTGAACACAACAACACACCTCTTCGAGTCACCGATGGTCGTGCGACACGCGTCTGAAAGGCGCCAGAATGTGCATTACCATTGTTCAACCCATTTGAATGTGCATAGTGGATGTTTTCAAAAGCAGATTTGGTTGCAACGAAAATCGTAGCCAGTCTTCTTTTCGGTTCCAACTCTTGCTCTTAAGAAGGAGCCCTCGCAAAGGGTAGTAGGAGGAGCCATTTGGATCCGTATTTTTCAGCAAAAAAGAAGGAACTTTTGAGGAGCATTCCTACCCAACAAATCTACCGCTGATGTGCTCTGAATGATGGACTTAGACCTTGTTCGGTAAAAAGTTGGACAATAGTAGTTATAACTAAAAATTTACCATATGTGCATTACTTATAACATAAATCTATGCACCAATAAAGCAAGCATATCTCCCTTTAATTCATCTTAGTTTTACCGCTGGGTACAGTCGACGCGTGGCGCCACTGTCATCTAAAATACATTTGAAACCACTTAGTTGACGCGTGGAGTCACATCATCCAAAATCACATTTGAAACCACATAGATATCAAATTTGGACGGTTTGAAAAGTTAGAGAAGGTAAACAAAAAAAAAAATCTGCTTTTTGATTGGAGGAGAACTAACAATAGTTAGGGAGCCATATATGGATTTTCCCCGATGTATGAACATGTTCTTATTACTGTACAGTGGGAGAGCGTTTGAGCTCAGAGAAACAGAGACAAAGTCGAGCATACACCATACACGAACGTTTTTACATGGAAATATCGGGGGCAAAATGGCGGGTATACAGCATAGCACTGTGCGTCTGTGGCTTTGTGCTGTCTGCAGTCTGCGTGGGCAAGAAACGGCCGACGCTGCATTCTGCATTTCTGCCGAGCATTTGACGGGCCAGGACGACTGGATCGGACGAGGCCGCCACAGCATATCGGCCGCCGGATCGAGAAGGTCAGCGAGTTTGGCGCGCGCATGGGGCAGTGGGCACGGCAGGCAGGCAGGCCGAGGCCTCGCGCGTGGGCCTTTCGGCACGGTCGCGCACGCACGCAGGAGGACTGGACCAGCGCGAGCGGCATGCGGCAGGGCGTGAGCAAGCAAAGGATGGGCCGTGGTAGCCATGCATCGGAACTCACACCCGTCCGTTGTCCGTTCAAATCACACCCCCCCCCCCCCGCCAGGCCCACGCGCGAGGCCTCGGCCTGCCTGCCTGCCGTGCCCACTGCTTTTTTTTTTTTTTTTTTTTTTTTTTTTTTTTTTTTTTTTT
>CM041635.1:45464171-45491217 GCA_023333625.1 Bothriochloa decipiens | reverse complement strand
ATCGCCCGCCCCTTCAGGCCATCACATGGTCATAGTAACTCCTCTTGCCCGATCGATGTCAACTTGTTTCCCCTGCTGCATGGCAGGTTGAACTGATTACTCGTAGTGGCTACTGACACGCAAATGATTTCCCCAAATTCAATAGTCTCTCCCTGTCAAGTGCCCTCCCAGCAAACCTGCAGCGACCTCATTTATCGGGCGTCTATCTTGTGATCTACTACTCGCCTGTGTACTAACAGGGAGTGTTAGGCTGAAGCCGATGAACAAGCAGATGCTAAACCTGAGGAGTAAGCTCTGCAAGTAAACCCATGGTTTTTAGTTCAGTCTATTGCATGGTTTAGTTCCCTCACTGCATTGCATTGGCGCAAAAGGAGTGCTGGCTGCGACAGGCCATGAGCTCTTGCTTGGCATCGGAGGAACAGAAAGAGAGATCAAGGCTTGTAAAGCAGGGCAAGGCTCAGGACCTCTGCTTTGAGACCGGAGCAAGCATGATTGCCTGAGTTGGGCGGCCACTGACTAATGAAGGAATGTCTCCGTGTGCTGCACTCAGCAACAAGCAGCTAGCATAACTCGCCCCCGGCCACGGCCTGGTCCTGGATGGAGATGGACCAAGGGTTTGGGGAACCCATCATGGCGACCTGTTCCGGAGTACAGCCCACACGGCGGTGCAGATCGTGTCTTGAAATTTTATGGCTCAACAACTGCGTTGTACTACTCTCCCGGGTTCATGGCACAGCTGCTTTCACTCGCTCTGCGAATTGAGTATAAATTAGAATTTGATTTAGTCGCTATGCCATTTTGTACAGCAGGTCACAGTTTGACGAGCAATTCAGGAGATAATTGAGATGAAAAAGAAAAATCATTGCAAAGTTTCAGTATGTGGGATGTAAGTTAGAAGACTCAAAATGGTCACAAAAGGTAAATTCCTGCGCATCTAATCGTCAGGTTTACTTACCGCCGACTGCTGATAACCCAGTTGCTCGGCCTTCAAATTCCACGTCGCTAGCAGTTTTTTTTTAATGGCCCAGGATCACAAATGAGCAGTTCAATTGTTTTCCTCACATTCGGTCCAGTACAGTATGCAGATCAGGCCCATTCAATCCAGCACTGCACTTCGAGGAAACCATTTTTTTCAGGGAGAGATTGTGAATGGAGATCGATCCACCAGCTCAAGCGGAGGCCGATTGGTATCTCGAGTTTGATTACATCCGACTCTTCAAAATTGATTTATATGATTAAATAATGTGAAACATTAACTAACCAGTGGATTCTCAACTATAGAAACTGATAAATTTATCGAAGTAGGGGCATAAACTTCCAATTTTAGCAGATATTTACTGTTTATATAAAATATATGCATTTTCAAAGTATGATATCGTAATTATGCGTTTCGAGCATGTCAAACATAAGCATGTCCTACTTAGGATCGTGATCATAACAACGAATGTTAAGTTTTTTTTTTCCATAACAACGAATGTTAAGTTTTTTTTCATAACAACAAATGTTAAGTTTTTTTTTTGACCGAATACGAAATGTTAAGTTGGGCAAGACTACGACAAACAGTATAAAACAGGAAGCCGTATTGTCTAGACAGGCAAGTTTCGATTTGGAGTTGGTATTGCACCTTGCATGTCAAGAATTATCACCACACAGAATGGTGTGGAACCCCGTGCTTTCCGGTCTTTGAACTGAAATCATCCGAGTCTATCGTTGCCCATGCGCCATCTACGCGCTTGCTAATCCAAACGAACCTGGTAAACGGCAACAACCCATCCATTCCCAAGGCCCAGGCCCCGGCCCCATCCCCACACCGCCGCGGTGCGCGGATCGACCGCAGGAGCCACCTAGCGCGCGTGCGAATAGACGACGACGATGCAGCCGGCCGCGGCCATGCGCGGCGCCCCACAGTGGCTGCGCGGCCTGCTATTAGAGGAGTTCTTCGACGCGTGCACCGTGCATCCGGGGGAGCGCAAGAACGACAAGAACCACTTCTGCGTCGACTGCGCCGCGGCCTTGTGCCGCCATTGCCTCCCTCACGAACATGCTCACGTCGTCCAGGTACCACCCACGCTAGCTGCCGGGCACCGTTCGTTTCTTTCCGCGCCGCGGTTCGGCAATCGGCATCCTGCTTACAACAAACCGATAATCTCAAACTCTTTTCTTTATTTATTTGATTGATCGTGTGTAATGAAACCCACCAAGATCTGGAAGTACGCGTCCTGCTTTGTCGTGCGCGTCGACGATCTGAAGCTGTTCGATTGCACCGGCATCCAGGTATGCTACTGGTGGTCACTGAGAAGAACACCAACTCGTCACCGATGCGGTCGATAGGCGCTCCGTTTTCATCTAGGTCTTGATTCACAGCGTTGCATGTAGTCACACACGGTGAGCGACCACTAGGTGGTGTTCCTGAACGAGCGCACGGCGAGGAAGCGGTCCGCGAGCGCGGAGAACCCCTGCGCCGCGTGTGCGCGGCCACTCTTCTCCGGCCACGACTATTGTTCACTCTTCTGCAAGGTATAAAACGCATCAAGTCGACAGGATCATAGACTCTCGATCTTGACCAGTGCACGTAATACGTCACACGGATTGGCGCAGGTGAAGCATCTAGGGGAGAGTGAGCATGGGCTAAGGCGTGCGCTGCGCGTGAGCCGACAGGAGGTGGCTCTCACTCCGGAGCCGCTGGGCGGGAAGAGGAGGCCATCGTCATCGCCAGACGCGGGACCGAGCTGCGGTCGATCGATCCTTCCGGAAGCGAAGGCGAAAGCAGCCTGAGCCTGCGCAGGCGCCGTTCTGTTGACACTTGGGGCGTTGTCTCACCATGTGTTTGTACCCTATGGAAGTATGTGATTATGTTAAATCTAAATTATTGGGAGGAAACATGTAAATTCAGAATGGTAAGTACTGTTCCCTACGTCTTGTAATAATACAATATGTATTTTAGAGATTTATAGACTAGGTTAAGAGAGAACATAAAAGACATATGTGCCCTCACTCAGTCATGAAGATAGAAAATTAGATCGATTAGATAGCTCAAGGTTCACCTTATAAAAAAATATTCAATATTAGTTTTCTTATATAAGTTATATACAATTAAAAAAATCCTAAAATCTAGTCTAATGTTAGGGGAAAAACATTGTCATAGGTGGGCGGTCTATATATTGTCATAGGTGGGAGTAGTTTCGTAGTATGAGAATTTGGATGAGGATAACAAGGTAGTTTATGGTCCACCAATATATTAATTTACTACTATAGAAGAGAACCCTAACAATCTAATTGCCTCATAAACACAGCGCACTGCCATATGTGGTCGTGAAACTAATGAGGCAGGTGCCTAGTAAGGTTTTCTGTTTTCACCTCACTAGGCAGAAGAAACAGGGGGAAACCATTGTGTCGTTTGAGTGGAGCAAACTGGAAATCAGACTCATAACAGAACGACGAGAAAGACACACACGAGGCCCAAAAAGTTGGGCCGGGCCAATAATTTCTTGCACGAGTTAGATGTCTCTCTCTCTCAGCCCACCGCCTGTCTCCCACCCTTCCCTCCAACTCTACAGAACCAGCACCGACTTCTCCAAGCGGCGAACCAACCGCCGCGACCGGGCCACACCAATCGCCGCCGCCGCGGGCTCCCCGCCGGAACCGGGCCACACCAATCGTCGCCGCCGCGGGCTCCCCGCCACAACCGCCGGCATGCCGCGGCCCCCGCCGCCGGGCCGCGGGGCCCCGGGCGCCAGGCGGCCGATCCGGGACTTCTTCGCCGCCTGGCTCGCCACCCTCCGCTCCCCGCTCCTCCCGCTGCTCCGCCGCGCGCTTTCCTCCTCGTCGTCGTCCGGCTCCTGGGACGACCCGCTCTCCTCCGTCGCCGCGGCCGTCGAGGCTCACTTCCAGGCGCACTGGTCCGCGCTCGACGCCGCCGCGCGCCAGGACCCGGCGCGGGTCATCGCCGCGGGGGACTGGCGGTCCCCGCTCGAGCTCCCCTTCCTGTGGCTCGGCGACGACCACCCGTCCCTCCTTACCTCGCTGCTCCGTACGCTGTCGCCCTCGCCGCGACTCCTCGCCGCCGTCGACCGCGTCGACCGCCGGATCCGCGCCGCCGTCCCTGTCGTCTCCGACCGCCTCCGCCGGACCCAGGAAGCCTTCGTGGCCGCCGAAGCTACCGGCGCCGCCGACGTGGAGGCGTTCTTGGAGGAGCTCATGACCGTTGCGCTCGAGGCCAACCGGCTCCGTCGGGGCGTACTCTCGGACCTCGTCGCCGCCGCCGGGGGGTACCAGGCGGCGCTGTACCTCGAGGCGCTCTCGCGCTTCGTCTTGTCCATGCACGACCCCGAGGTGCTCCGCCGCTTCGACCAGTGCCGCGCCTCACCTGGCAGCTAGTCACCCTTCTTGTTCCCAAGGTTCGTGGCGTTCCGTTCTCTATCGCTTCACTTGATCACTTCTTTCGGTTGTGCAAAATCTTGGTTTCTTTTTTGAAATCAACAAAATCTTGGTTTCTGCGTTTTGGGGACAGCAGGTCCATGTATATATTTCAAGAAAATGCCTCACAGATATTGTGCAATGGCTGTTATGTGTATAGCTTAGTGGCAGTTTGTGTACTACCTTATTCTGTAAACGTTTGCTGAAATCATCGGTGGACTCAGTGAGGGATGGTACCTAGGGCTCGTTGAACTGTGACAAAAATGCTGCTTATGTCTCCACTGTTCAATGCCTACTTGGATTTCCGATTTAGCATTCAATTGTCTGCAAATATGAGATAATTTAATATTTTGAGCACTTGAGCATCTTATTTGAATATCTGATTATGTTGCAGACAACAAATGTATAGCCGGTTAGTTTGACTGTTTGAGAATCACCTCATCTAGAATGGAATGGTCCATCACGGGGTCATCCCATGAATTTTAATGGGATGAAACCATTCCTCATTATTAAGCTAACCATGAAACTTCGTGAGTGAAACTTGGTGATGGATCAACTAATTTCATTCAAAAAATCAGACAAAAATATGCAAAAGCACACCTCATTCCTCAAACCAAACACCCCACTAAGTTTGCTTGCGTGAATATTTATTTTGTGACATTTAAAATTTACTTCAACAGGCATTGAGTGACGTACACAGCACTTTGTTTCATTGATGAAGTTTTTGCCTGATTGTGTTTTCCTTCTTTAGGACAGCCTCTCATCATTGTATTGGAGATAATTGCCTGGATTGCACTATGACCTCACAAGTAGTATCTTCTATGTATGAAACTGAGATCTAATTTGCACTGGTGCTTCTATTGCCAGTGTTTTCCTATGCCAGTCTTTTGTAGGTCAATTGCCTCATATGCACTTTTACCTGATCTGGACTACATTACAGTTAAAAGTAATTTGGAAATACTTGCTGCCTGCTAGATGAATAGGATGACAGCTCACCATATCTTAGACAAATGGGTCTCAAGCATATAAGTGATATGCCACCACATAATTTCACTACAAATAAAAAAGAAAACGACAGCAGTGCTTCAATGTTGTCGTAGTTATTAGTTATTGTTGTTTAAGGGCCTCTTTGTCCAGATCCATGCATATAAGTGATATGCCACCACATAATTTTACTACAAATAAAAAAGAAAATGCCAGCAGTGCTTCAATGTTGTCGTAATTATTAGGTATTGTTGTTTAAGGGCCTCTTTGTCCAGATCCATCAATTTGCATCCAAATGCATACGACTTGTTTGGTACATTGTTTCAATGCTGTAGCATCGTACTAGTATTCTGGACAAGTATTTATGCCTCTGGTCTGGTACCAGAGGTCTTAAGTGAGGTTCCTAATATCTACTGCTTAGTGTTAATACATCAATTGAAAGTATAGTCAGCTATGATATTTTCATCACTGGCAATTTAGCTGATTACAGCCAGCACTTGGCTAAGCTGTAAGTAGTTGGAGTAACTACTATTTCTATGGTTCTACTCAAGTCCTAGTTTCGTAATCAAACATATAATTCCATAGTATCACTTACTAAATTGTGGGTACAAAAAATATATACTCAGAATCATCAACTTTACTAGGAATTGTGCCATTATCCGCTGAGCTGGTGAGCTGCACATGGTGGGTCCTACTTCATTAGCACACTATTGCCTTGGTTGTAACAAATCTCAAATTTAATATAGATCATTACATCTAATCTAGGCATTACATGTAACACTTCCAATGGATCATGAAGACATGGATTCTAATAAATCACATGGATAGAATAGATCTGTGCCCAGATCTATCCTTCATAGAGGATCCTCAGTGGAACTTCCACATGCATACACAAATTAATCTTGAAAAAAATATTCAAAGTTAAGTATGACAACCTACCACCACCACTACAATCTTTTGAAGCAGCAAAGATATTTGCATGCAGTTTTTCATTGATAATAGACAAGGCTTCTGGTACTATAAGCCCAACACTAACACAACTCCCTTCTAGGGAAAACACATATATGTTCACATAGTGATCAAATGTAATTGCCAATTTCACTGCCCTGGGGATGCTTGTTTTCAAGTGCTTGGTAGGGACTTCTGCTAGTTACAATCTGGTATGTAGACCTTTAAGAAAACTAGTGCTTTGACTTAAACTGAGCACTTTCAAGCATTTATATCACCAGCTAAAATACCACAACGAACAACACCACTGATTCATGTGCCGTGCTCATGTAGTGTATAATTCTGCTGAGAAAGGTATTGACTACAGAACACATCACAAAAAATATTATTACTGTACTCATTACTTCAAAGAGGAGCACAGCAAAGTTTATGACCATGAAATGTCTGGCCTGATACAACATTTGGTAAACCTTAAATAAAAAAAACCGATCATGAGAGGGAAATATTGAACCATTTAGGGAGGTACAAACATGACCTGATGACACCTCTGAACCATTAGGATCCATCCCCGGTAAGAGTCTGAGCTACCAACCTAGTTATTGTTCTGTTCTCCTCTTTTTGAGGAGGAAGGAGGGGGGGGGGGGGGGGGGGTAAGCCTAACTTATGTGGGATGAATTCTTCCACAGACAATTAACTTGTCTGGGAAATTTGTCTGTAGGATCAACTACCATTTCTGATTCTATATATATTTTAATATTGGCTAGTTCAGATCTGGATCAAGTGCAAGCCATATGTATGTGCTTGAACATGATTGTAGGATCAACAAATAGTAGTATGTTTCAAGATGTAATAATGTATTCTTGGGTGCAGACTTAAGATGTAATAATATAGATTCTTCTTTCTTCAATGCTTCCTTGGCAACAGTTCTACTTCACTTCTCCTTTTTGACCTTCCTTTGTATAATTATATTTTGCCGCTGGGTTACATTTATCTGTGTTAGCCTGAAGAACTATTTATCAAGAACTGGACCAGTACAGCATGTAGAATTTGGTTTGAAAAGACAAGTCAACACAGAATTCTATGCTTTATGTGGTCCAAAGTAGCAAGAATTCATAGTAGTGCAAATAATATTTATACTGGATACTGGTGGTCCAATGCAAGTTCAACCTGTGATCTAGAGTCTTATACTAAGTAAATAATGAAGTCTGTGTTGGTTAGCATCAGGAACTTCTCATAGTCATAAAGAACAGTATCTTTACAGTTCTTCCATGTGACATGTGAACAGCGCACAGCTGTGTTAGGTGGTGGTCTCCAAAAGTGCACCCAAAGGTCCCGATACTCACATAGTTAGATCCATTGGTAGAATGGGCCTACATTGGCATAAGCCCTCTGGGGTTCATGTAGTTTCCAGTCTGGCAGTTGCACATACAGGTGATTGTAAGTTTACTGCTGATCTCGCTGAAGTAGTGTTCACGAGTTTGTGTTGTTTTCCTCTGGTTTGAGCTTTAAGGTCAGAAATTGGTTCTCTTGCTTGGTTCATACAAATGTATACAACAGTTGTTGATGTCTTTTAAATTGCTGGTAATCAACAGGCGGTTCATTTCTATCACACCTGTTTCTTAAATCTACATTTTTTTCCTTTTAAGCTATGAAAATTTCTTACTGTAAACACTCTAACTGGTTGCCGTTTGCTTATTCTTTATTTTGATGCAAAGTGTCCAACTGTTCATGGTGTCTTCACATGTTTAAATCTCTGTTCTTTTCATGAACCATTCACCAAGGATGCCATGTTTTGACACAATGTTAAAGCTCCTAGGGTCTTATATAATCTTTGTATTAATATAATCACATCAGAAGGGAATATCCTTCATATGCACATTTAAGTGTCAGAGCAAAGGAGGGGTGAACTGCACATTGAGTTCTTTTCTGATCTGCCAAGTTGCACTTGCAGCAATTTGTCGTACAGCCTAGCCTTGACTTTCAGTTGCAGTCATGAGCCTTCCCTAGTAAATCCTGCACCCATATGCTGGTATAGTGTGAGCTGTTACTTCTTGTCGCGTGGGTTTGTTTGCAACGTGACAAGAAGAAACACCTGAACCCTGCATCGCATTCGTCTGTTTCATTACAGGACATGTGGGGTTTGTAATCATGATAAAGTAAACTAAGACAATATTGCCAAAGAATCTTTGCAAGTTTCAATTGTTTATTTATTTATCTATGCTCCATACTAATTCGAAGTACCACAGAACAAAGAGGTGTCCAAATGTAGTAATATTTCGTGGCAAATGATATTCTTGTTAAACATACTCATAACATTGTCCTTGCAAGTTCTGGATGGATATATTACTACAATCCTTCATGTTCTGCCCCAGTTGTTGCTAATGTTGTCGTTGGTTGTTAGATTCATCTATGCTGCTAGTAACTGAAAACTCTAGTGCATCTGGAATGCTGCGTGAATCGGATTTCAGAGTCTATTCACTATTTGTTATGTATTGACTGCTTTTTTGCCTGTTCACGAGATGGGCTAGCAAGTGCAGAGGCAGTGAGAACCAAACCAAGACGATTGGGTATAATATTGTTTGATACTCAAATCTCCCAGTTATTAGATACAATTGGGTACATATACAATGTCTGCCAATTGTTCACAACAGGCAAGTTTTGAGAACCGATGCTCACCAGAGTTCATGCATGTTGTTCTTGGCTTGTGTCTTGGCAGTGGCCAGTTGGGCGTTAGGTGGTGGTGAGCGACTCGAAAACGTTAAGCTGCGCCCTCGTGCATCCGACTCGGACTCCAATACCCCACAAGGAACCATGTCGCCAGCAGTGACGCTTCAGTGTTAACCCCTCTGCGAATTGACGTGATACCAAAAATCTTTTAGTTGGGCAATGAATAACGAAAGGTGATGCATGAAAGATTGAAAGACGTCGCACGTTCTTTTACAATGGCGACTTGGGTTAGCATCTGCATGAAATTGGCTAGCCACCGACCAAATAAGATTGCAGTACTCTGTTGTATTTTGTGCATACTTTTTAGTTTGTATGGAACCGAAGTTTCTTGTGCTATCGAATCTCTTGCATGGTCCCGGCGGCGGCGAGACATATCAGTGACTCCTAATTGGCCATTGGAGAATTCGAAGTACACTTGAGCTCCTTAGCTTATGACTATAGTAGATAAAATAAAATAACAGCATCAGCATGGCCTATGCTGTTCAATGCCTTGTTAAACGGCACAGGATTGGTATCAGCATTTGTTTATCTCATCTTCTTCGTCGGGCTTCAGGCACGAAACAGCTGATGTGATGTCCCTGAGTCGCATTTGGCATCTCTTCTCTGCCATTTTCCGAAATAAAATTTACGAGCGCGGCCTTCTCGCCGCCGAAGAGCCAGACTGGCACAAGTTACAAGGAAGATACGCCGCTCCTCTCCCACCGAACTCAGTCGCCGCCGCCGGCGCGGCGCTCGCTCCCTCAAGTGCTCGACTGACAGTTACATCATCGCCGTAGTATCAACCGCCGCAACAAGTTCAGCCCGATTCCCGTGTGTGTGAATGAAAAGACTGAAAAGACATGCTACTACTGCAAGTTGCCGTCGTGGTCGAGACAGCACGTGCTGCGGACAGCCACGGCGGGTGAGTCATGTATTTGTATGCCGATGTGCCGCATTTCGCGGCGGTCGCGTCGGCGACGGCGACGCCGCGCTCGGTCTCCACCGTTCAGCCGCGGAACCGTCGCGGTACAGGCAGTAAAGCGCTAAAGCGAACGCGCCCGCGCTGCGTGCGCCCCGTGAGCGTGATCGCGACCGACCGGGCCCGACTCGACGCGCGCCAGCCAGCGCCGTGGATGCCGCCCGCGCCCGGTGAACGTGCGCGCGAACGGCGCCGGGCGCGTGGGCGACCACGACGGATCACTAGCAGTAGTGCCTGCTTTCTGTGTAGGTCAGTAACCGTGGACGCGGCCCCCGGGTCGGCGGACGGCGACTCCGCGAGGTGGTTGTTTCCTGGCGCCCGCCGTCCGCGGCGAGGGCGGGCGGGCCACGCCATGCCGAGGTGGCCGCGGATGGTGCGGTGACTGGTGAGAGTGGCCTTCGGGCCCGGCGTGTCGACGCTGATGCGACGCCAGCTCCGTGCTGAGAAGGACGCGGCTACGGTTGAGGGTGACGTGGGTTGCGTGGTCCTATTGTCAGTGGTGGGCGACCCCGGGGACGCTTTTGCAGTGGGCCACGACTGGAGGCGGGCTGGGGGGCCGAAGCTTGTGTGTCCCCTGGGCGTGTTCCCTTTGGTGTCTCCGTGCACGTGTTCGTTTTTTATTGGTTCCCTCCAGAGACCATCACGATCCGAGAAAACGGAGTCGTCTCCCGTCCGCTTGGTCCGTTTCCTTCCCGTGCGCTTCCGGTCGCCTCCTCCTTCATCAAGAGCGTGTGCTGCATGGCCATTACCAAGACCGCGGAGTAAAGCTCGGAGCAGGTCCTCGACGCCGGCGACGAGCGGCAGGTCGCGCTTGTTGATGTGCATGCCCTCCGTCTCCGACTGCGGCGACGCACGTGGACCATCGCAAGAGCGTGCCTCCAACCACGGTCACGACCTGTAGAGCTCCTCGAAGCCCAGATGTGCCTGGCCGCCAACGCGCTCATGGTGGTTGTGGTCTGTGGCTGAGCACGTGCTCCCGTGCACTAGGCGGCCGGAGGTGCCGTGGCTGGCCTTGGCGTTGTACGCGCCCTTGAACAGAGTAGGGAGTCGGAGGAGGCGTGCCGCAGAGACGACAGGAGAAAAACCAGCACCGAGATTAGGGGAGACGGATGGGGCTGACGGTGGTTCTGAATCTGATCTCATGGATCGCGGACGGAGAAAACAAACAGGGCCACGGATGCCGTCCATTGATACGGGGACACAGATCGAAACACGCTAAGGGGACACGCAAGCTGCAGCCGCTACGCGTCAGCCCGGTGGGTGGTGGACCGGTGGTGTGCGGTTGCTGCCAACTAGTTCCACGGAAATTGCTGGGCGCACACAAACGGTCTTCCCCTGCCACTATGGGTGGTACCGTCGTCGAGCTGGTCTTCTATTGCCGCAAAATGGTATTAGTTTACCTGGCTTCTCTATGGCCTATGGCTATAAGATTTAATAACATTAGATAATTGAGATAGTAAACTATAAAAATTCAGAAATATTTAACACAAAACCTTCTAATACAGAAACAAGAGTTTCTAATTCAAAAATCATCTAATGAGTTTTGCCACCGCATACGCAAAATCCTGTGGACTCCAAGGGGAGGGTTCCTAACAATAACCCCGTGACAAAACATGCAGAGGCGTCATTGAATTCTTCAAAAGATTTCTTCTCCTCCTTCCTTCCTTCCTCCCCCTCTTCTATATATAGCCCCTTGCATCCCTGCTCGACGCCATTCTCCCGTCCTCCGTTCTCTTCCTCTCCGTGGGTTGCCTCACACACATCTCGCGTGCGACTCAAGCCCTTCAGTAAGGTGTGCATCTCCTTCTCCTAGGATTCTTTGATTTCGGCCGTCTTGATTATTTCCTTTTGGTATGCGAAGTTTGTCTCCCATGCTCTTGGGAGTTTGTTCATGTTTTTCTTCTGCAAAATCTGGGCACAAAAAGAGCTGAATGCCATTCTAAATGAGATGTAATCCTTCATCCTTTTGCTAGAATGTTGTCCTGGGGAGCTGTGAGTGTTTTAATCTTTCGCTGGTAGAACTGCTTTATTTTGGCTTTGTTAATTCTTTGCCAGGCGGTGAAGAACCAGGGGTGATGCTTTAAACTGGTGCTGTAAACCGTTACCATGGTCTTGTGATTTTAATCGGAAGGCTGGGGCTGTTTGCCCTCAAATTAAAAAAAATCTGGGCACAAAAAGTGGACAGACTCAGTACGTCCCTTCCTGAAAAACAAGAGATGCATTATTTCTGTTTGTTGGGGAGGATTTGGTTCTCATGTAGGTCCGCAGATATAATATGTGAAATGCCACAAGCCTACAAAAAAAATGTGTCAATTCTGAAAATTGCGTTAGAATATCTCATGGCCCAGAACTTGTTAGAGGGGGGAATGAGATCGATTTACTTGTGTCTTTGTCACCTGTAGATGGGCCTGATGCTCATCAGACCCGCCTTGCCAGAGACAAATGCAACGTATATGATTCCGTCCGAGGAACTCAAGCCGCCACCAGTTCTTGGAACAACTTCCCATCTGTTGATCTACAGCTGCCCTACTGGGAGATGCTCTTGTTTTGTTTTCGCTTGCCGCATTCAAAGGCACGCACCGGGCCATTCTCTCTGTCTCTCTCTGAGAATGAAGAAGGGGCCATTCTGTTCTCTTGACCTGTTCCCTCCCCCTTCTTAAAGTCTAGTATTCTTCTTGACCTCGTGACGATGAAATTCATTCTGCACATGCCGTAGCACGGATGCATGCATTGTGATTTGTCACCACGCGTATACGACGACTTTTGCCCATTTGACGAGTGGTTGTTTTCATTATTTTCTGCTGTTTTCCCTCAAAAGAAGTCAATGCCAACGTTCTCGCCTAATACATATTTTGCAAGTATTGCGTGAAACATTTTCTTTTGTAAAAAATTTCCATGACATTTTTTTTGTCAATATCACTCCGCAGCATGACGTTCTTGTGCTTACATCACATTTTTACTACTATATAACATACAGCTGACGATCTCGTATACATGCTTTTTATCGCATCTTAATTATAAAAAATATACAACTGAACATAGTGATTAGGCGAACATGCTATTATGCTAACCCCTTTCTCTATGGTTGTAAAATGTATGTACAGTCAACCTTTTGAAACTTCAACACATCAAGCTCACTTGTGACATAAAACATTTCAATAGATTTTCCATCAACAGCACGTTTTCGATGACATCGCGCTTTCTAATACTATTCTCAAGAATGTATTTCCCCCCTAAATGTGTCAAAAGTGTGTCCAAAATAAAGAATAAAGTAGGAGAGGGTGCATGTTAGTAATTTACGCTAAGTCGCTACCTGCGCTGATGACCACAGGTTTTAAGTTTGCAACTGTTTTGCTCAGTTTCTCCTTAATTTGTGCAGTGAAACTTTCTGAATATCAAAGTGCCATAGAGCTGGACTTTTATGGCCATCCCTATGAAGCACTCCTTCCTGATATAGATGTTTCCTTGTTCTGAACATGAGAAGGTTCAGAACATATCCTAAGCCACCTAAACTCCTTTTTCTCATAGACTTGATGCACTCTCTCTGACATTATCTTTTTCTTCTCTGATCAGTTCTCAGGTACTCTGCTGTTGATGAACTGCCTCCACACCTGCAGCGACAAGAAAACGCTGAAGAAGTGGTTTTTCATCGACAAGACAGTAGGCTAAATTCAGTTCAGAGAACAACACAACATTCCACCAGACAGCTCTTCTCTTTATTGATCCCGATGGATATGAGCAGCAGCTCACCTGTTATCACCGATCCGATATCAATAGGCCCACCGCTGTTGGGAGGCTTGACATCAAACCTGATGCCGTTTTCAGTCATGTCCGGAGGTTGCTCCAGTCCTTGTATGAGCGCCAGCAGACGTAAGATCGAGGAGGTCCTTGTTAATGGCCTGCTAGATGCAATGAAATCCTCGTCGCCTCGCAGGAAGCACAATCTCGCCTTTGGACAGGATAATTCACTCGACGAAGATCCTGCTTACAGTGCATGGCTGGTAAGTTGCATTATGCAGTTCACGGCGACGTACTTTCTCTGAACATGAATACATGGTGTACTCATGGGGTCTTATGTTGCAGTCAAAATGCCCTTCTGCGTTGACTTCCTTCAAGCAGATAGTAGCCAATGCACAAGGCAGGAGGATTGCTGTGTTCTTGGATTATGACGGTACCCTGTCACCAATAGTTGATGATCCTGACAAAGCATTCATGTCCCCTGTGGTAAACCAGAACAGCCTGTTCCAATTACTTAGCATTACTTGATCAATGAACAACTGCTTATACTTTGTCTGAAAACCTTGTCAGATGAGAGCTGCTGTCAGAAATGTTGCAAAGTACTTCCCTACTGCAATTGTCAGTGGAAGGTCCCGTAAGAAGGTACTAATGATATCTTTACATGTTCTTTTTGAGCAACTATATGTTTGCATGTATTACTGTATGAACCTGAAGACACTGTCTGATCTGACATCTATTACGGAACTTCCTCATTTACGTGTAGGTGTTTGAATTTGTAAAACTGAAGGAACTATACTACGCTGGGAGTCATGGAATGGACATAGTAACATCTGTAGCACCACATACTACTGAAAAGGTGAGGCTTTCTGGCTCACAGCACTGAATTCAACATTTTCCTTGTTCTGTTATTACTGGCATACAGTTACGTGCAAAATACTTACAGTCCCTTGAATTCCACTTGCAGTGCAAACAGACCAATCTCTTCCAACCTGCTTGTGAATTTCTTCCTATGATTGATGAGGTGTGTTAATTTATAACTGCTGCACTGCACTAACAAACTTCATTGCTTAGTCCAAATGGTCACAGTAGATCTATCTGAAATTATGTGTTTGTCCTTGATGGGATCAAATCTTCGTACTAATGTTGAGCCACACTTGTACAATAGGTTTCCAAGTCCCTCTTGGAGGTCACGAGTGCAATCGAAGGGGCAAGGGTTGAGAACAACAAGTTCTGTGTATCTGTACATTACCGCAACGTAGCAGAGAAGGTAAGATTGTGTGCGCCACTAACTTTAGCTTCACACGTCCTCTTACTAGGATGCATCATACCATACCTATTACAAGAAAGTAAGCAAATTTATCTGAGAGTTTTATGCTATTGTTTTTCAGGACTGGAAAGTTGTTGCAGGACTCGTAAAACAAGTCTTAGAGGCCTTTCCTCGTCTCAAAGTAACCAATGGGCGAATGGTAGGATCCTAGACTATTCTACTAAGACTGTCATAAATCTTGATAATTGCTCCAAGATTTAACGAAAAATCTTTTGCAATTTATGCAGGTTTTAGAGGTTCGTCCAGTGATCGACTGGGACAAGGGAAAGGCCGTCGAGTTTCTGCTTGAATCACTCGGCTTAAACGACTCTGAAGATGTGATTCCTATTTACATCGGAGATGATCGAACAGACGAAGACGCCTTCAAGGTTGCTACATCTTCTCAGGGAACTTGTGCTTGTGCATCTCACTCGCATGTTTGAAGCATTGTAAACTCAGATTCTTCTGTTGCCTCTCTCCAGGTACTTCGAGAGCGAAACTGCGGCTACGGAATCCTAGTTTCGCAGGTGCCCAAGGACACTGAAGCCTTCTACTCGCTGAGAGACCCATCTGAAGTAAATCTCTCGTGATCTTTTTTAGTACCCTGTCGATTTCGTTCAATCGAGTCTAGTGACTCTAATCGTCGTCTGCTTTGTCACACAGGTGATGGCGTTCCTCAATTCCTTGGTGAGATGGAAGAAGCACTCAGTGTGACGAAACTAAAAACATGATGATTGGATCAAGAGATCGTAAAGCAGCCTGTAGTTCGTGCGGCGGCAAATTTTGTAGAGTTGCACGCACCGGGTGGCTCATTCTTTCATGTGTTCTGTTCATTTTTTCTATTGTCCGAGTTCTGCGCCACTGAGAAATGATCACTGGTTGTCTTATCCTCTTGCAACTGTAATTTGTAAGCAAGAGGCCCCTCTTCCTGTTCAGTCTATTGAATGAAAAATCTGGGACGCTTTTACCTTGCCCTGAATTTTGCATCTTTCGGTGGTGTTGATTTGTTACCAAGGCGTGTGAATCAAAACTTAGAAGTATCATGCATTTGCCCGTGGGATGCTGATGCTTGCTTGCTGCTAGCCTCTTAAATTATTTTGTGCCAACTGCCGAGTTAAACTGAAACAACAGTAGAAGTGGTTTTCGCACTGCGACGAATTAGAAGATTCAGAGTTCAGACGCCACTCAGAAGTCAGAACATCTGTTGTTTCCTGAATTTGATCCAGGCGTGCCCAGCCGCCGTTGGATCGGTCGCTGTTTGCTGCAAGGATCACGATCCGACGGCTGCGGCCTGCGAGCGGTCTCATCCTTTGCTTGCCGACCAGAAAACGGAATCCGGCCGCCGCGCCGTGTGCTCTCTGCTGCCGCCTCTTTCTCTCCCCGCGTGTTTATTCACGCCCAAACCCCAAATCGCACGCGTCATCACAATCCCAATCCCAATCCAATTGCGACACGCCTGCGACGCCGCCGCGCCGCCCGAAATCCGGAGGGGAAGCTGCTCGACGCCGTCGCGGCCAGCGGCAGATCCGACGATGGCCTCCTCCAGCTCCAACTCCAACTCCGCCGCCCCGGCTGCCGCCGACGGGGCCGACGACCTGGACCAGCTCCTCGACAGCGCGCTGGACGACTTCACCAGCCTCGATCTCTCCGCCTCCGCCTCCGCCGCCCACAAAAGGTACTCCCTCCCTCTGTCTGTCCTATCCTCGTCGGAGCCAGAAGCTGCTCCCGCCAGGACTCCGAGCGAATCACTCACTGGCTCTCGTGTCTCGCTCTGCAGCCCCGAACCCGGCGAGGCGTCGGGGTCAGGATCGGGAGGCAAGGGGCCGGTGAAGGGGCTGGGGCTGGGGCTTCCAGACCCCAAGGCGCCGAAGCGGCGCGCGGGGAAGCAGCCCCCGCCGCCGAGGGGCGCGTGCGCGAAGGAGGCGCTCGAGGAGCTGACGCGCGAGACGCGGGAGGCCGTGCGCGGGCTCGAGACGGCCACTGGTGGCGTCCCGTCGCTGGACGATGACGCCATGATGGAGGAGTTCGTCAAGCAGTTCGAGGAGTTCGCAGGGGCACAGGTGCCGTTTCTCCTTGCCTGTTTGTTCAAAGAAAATTTCTGGCAAGAGTGTCAGATTGCTTCTGTTCACTACTGTACCCACAGTTTATTACTTATTATTGTTTATTACTTGAAGCTTGTTGGATACTCCCTCTGCCCCAGATTATAGGTCAAACTTATCCTAATTTTAACTAAGTGTTTAAAAAGATACACCAGCATTTACAAATTACAACATCGAACTAGGCCTTGTTTAGATTGCAAGTTTTTGCAGTCCTGAGCACTGTGACACTTTCGTTTGTATTTGGTAATTATTGTCCAATTATGGACTAACTAGGTTTAAAAGATTCGTCTCATGATTTACATCCAAACTGTGCAATTAGTTATTTTTTTACCTACATTTAATGCTTCATACAAACGGCTAAAGATTGATGTGATGGAGAGAGAGTGAAAAAACTTGGAACTTTGAAGGCATCTAAACATGGCCTTAGTTTCATTAAATCCCATGAAATCTGTCTTGATAGTTCACTTATTTGACTGTAGATGTTAATATGTTTCTTTCTCAAAACGGGTCAAAGTTTGAATTAGGGCAAATGTAAACCGAACTATAATTTGCAATGGGGAGTATGACTGAACCATTGGATATTTTCATGTCGTGTTCAAAGGTGTTGTCAGACTGCTTTCGATGTTTGCGCAGCGCAGGTGGGGGGTAGGCATCAGTACTGGTGTCATTGATGTATTAAGTTTTCTTTTAAGGCTCTTTACTTGAGAATGAAAATGAAGCTACTTGCGGAGGGAAAGAGGTCAGCTTGTGAGCAGCTCAAGTAGTGATCTATTGACTAATTTACTATATCTAGCAAGTTAAAAGAAGAAATAACAATCTTAAATTTTGTCCTTCTCCAACAGTCTTCTATAATAGCTTCCTAAACAATTTTGCATTGGGAATTCTGAACTATTTCTAACCAACTAAAACCTCACTCCAATCTACTGAGAAAAAAAGCCGGATGGGAAGCAGATATGGAATTCCACTTGACTGCAGAAACTACGAGTTGGAGACAGATATTTGGCAACTTTTATTTTTAAGGGGCTCTTTTACCAAATGTTTGAGGGCACTTTTTCTTTTTCCTACTTTTTTGCTAAACAAATCAAAACAGGGAGTTGTTTTACAGAAATCTTAGAGATTCTCTTACAATCCCTCAAGCAGCCATTTGATTTATTGGTAAGTCCAATCCAATGGGAAAAAGAATCTGTAGCTGCACATTGGCAATTTGGTATTGGATTTATTGATGTAAGCATTGTTTATATGTAGTTTTCCCTGACCCTGTATTCAACCTTGCAATGAAATTGTTACATTTATCTTTCATGAATGTCGATATATTTAAGATAGCACAAATAAGATTATGTGGCTTCCTATATGTTTTCTGCTTAATGTGCTCCAGTTATGGGGGGTTATAAGAAAGCCTTTGTGGTACAATAAGTTCCTCCTAGCTTATTATGAAATTAGCATAAGAGCATCTCTAGGAGACACTCTAAATTTCACCCTCCATATCTCCATCTAGCTATCCATTTCAAAAGATTCCCTCTTCATATTATTCCGTACTCCTGCGGACGCTCCGAATCTTACCCTGCATATCTTATTATCCTACACTTCAATGATATTTAAATTAGTTGTAACAGCTACGGGTATAATAGTTCATAACATATATTGATTTCCACAACGGCTCAAACTTCCATTATTTAAATTGCATTGGAAGTAACACATTGAACAACATATATATTTTTGCACTGGAATTAAACAATATATCCTTGACACACAAGTATCGTGATTGCATCACTTAACCACTGACTAGTTGACCCAAAGCTGCAGGCCCCATTGTCAGTGTGAATAACTAAAAGCACAACTGTTCACTCATCTATAACCTCTCTCTATCATCCCCTTGTCTTTTAGGTATGTTGCTTGTCCTCAGCTACTTCTCTTCCCTCTCTCTCAGCATGCATGGTTTTGATCTGGTGAAGGGAAGAAAGAAAATAGTTCAATAGCCTCTCTCTGTAATCCCCTTCTTATCTTTTAGGTATATTTTATTGTCATGGATTCTGAAAGCTACATGCTCTTTGATTAGTTGGCAACTGCAACTGATCAGAAATTTTAAGGACAGAATATATCATTAACCATCACCCCGATTTAATTGCAGTTCAATAGCTCATTAATCCTTTGATACACGCCTATGTTGGTCCACTCTGTTCATCAGGATGCAATTTTGTGAAGTCCTTTGACCATAGAATATGTGGGTTTAAGGGCCTGTTTGTATAGCACCCTGGTAGGCAGCTCGCCGGCCAGCAGCGATCCCAGCCCCAGGTGATCGAAATCCAACGCCCGGGGATGCTGCCTGGGCCATCTTCATGAACCTGTTTGCAAGTTCTTGTTTTTTTGTGGAACCTTATCACCATGAACCTGGGATAATTACACTAGCTAAAACCAAAAGGCTGAGGTTTTCTTCAATGATTGATGTGGGACATGTGATCCACTCAACTTTTCACTTTGGACGTGTATATTTATGAGCTAATACTTTTCTTTTGTCATCCACAGGATATGGACTCCATTGTTGAAACAATGATGCAGCAACTTTTGTCCAAGGAGATTCTTCATGAGCCCATGAGGGACATTGTGGAAAAATATCCAAAATGGCTGGAGGATAATAAAGATAAGATAAGCAAAGAAGAATATGGGCGTTATAATAATCAGCTTGAACTCATGGTGAAGCTTATTGAGGTCTATGAAAATGATCCTGAGAACATGACTAAGATTTTTGACATCATGCAAAACATGCAAGAATGTGGTCAGCCCCCCAGTGATCTTGTCCAAGATATTGTACCTGATCTGGATCTAAGCAAATTGGGACAACTGTGAGTCTTTCATGTCTTTCCTGTAAACCAGTCTACCGTTAATTTTATATACATGTCCATGCCAAAAGAAGTCTAATCAGTAGGCTTGTGGGGTTATTCTCGATGTTTCGGACGGCCTAGGATGTGTTTTCTTGATAAATCTTGTTTTTCTTTTGTCCAACAATGTTCTAAATTGGCTTGGTCCTGCTAGAATGTTATTCCTAGTCTTTCTCTAGAGTCCTAGTCTCCTAGATATGCTTCTGAGGGTTATGGTTTTGTTATTATTTGAATAAGTAGAGATTGTGAAATACATCAGATAATTCGAAATATCAGGACGACCTGTGGTTATAAAAAAAAAATCTTATGAACTGTTCCACATCACTCTGATCATCCATGATGATATAATTTGAATGTATTTTTAACCTGTAGTCAGCTGCCTTTCAAATGTGAATTATCTTTTTGCTAGTGAATTTTTATTTGTACAACTATTGGCACTGCCCTGTAGTGACAATAATTGAGTCACAGCCTCACAGGAGCAAACCCTGTAGCACCTACAAAGGTGGGTTATGTAAAGAAAATGGCATGTACATCATATTCTTGCAGTTGAACATTGATTTTGCTTTAACATGTTTGAAAGAAAAATAGAAGTCTTCTTCACTTCCCTGTTTGACAATGAACATAGCTGTCTTGGAGATCGATGTTTTCACTTTTCCATTAGTAGGTGGGATGAATTTTTTTTGTCAGATTCTTTTAAAAAATATGACCTGCCATTTTTTGCTATTTGGTGATTGTACTTATGGAAAATTAGTCAGTCATTGATGTTGACTAGCAATATGAACAATTATGTAGCACATGGCAAGATGAATATTGGTGGTTCGGATGGTTATAGTTAATAGTTGAGTATCAATTTTAGCTTAGCTCGAATTCCATCTGTGGGCTGTGACAAAGTAGATGTTTTGCCTTATGTTATCTTAATATATATATTCATCATGTTACACATCGGAATAACATCCCGTGTCTAACTATTTATGGTTCTGTTATACTATAGGTCTCCAGAGATGCTTGAATCAGCACCAAATTGTTGCGTAATGTGAAGACAAAAAGCATTCCATATGGGATTCAAATTCCATGAAGTTTTCTTTACCTGCACGAAACCCCCCTTCCTGGCTTCAGTAGATTCAAGATAATCTCCATCTGGATAATCTGTAAAGCCATGCAAATATATAATGAGTTCAATGTTCTTTCTGGTTCTTGAATGGAAACTATATTCTTTCCGTTGATGTACTGTAACACTCCCGTCGCTCCCATACAACACAATGAGTACATACCATACCTTTCAATGCCCCTCCGTTTTTGTGACGCCTTTTTTTTTGTTATACGACTTATCATTTATCATTTGCTAACACAATTGTTCGGAAAAAAACTACTACCACTCCGGGGTGTGTATGGATTTTGTAATCCACCCGTTCTAATCCTAAACAGAATTGATCGTCGGTTGGTTAACGAACTTAGTCAAATACAAAAAGTTGAAGTTAGGAAAAAAAAAGGTGAACTGAACTGAACTGTAATTTAACTCAGGAAAAAAGTAATGCTGAATAACTTAGCCAAAGGTTGTACGTAGGCGAGATGTCTGCGTGTGCCCAAGCCCAACGTAACAGAGCGCACATGTTCCACATGTCAGCAAAGGCCTCATCGGTCGCTTGACTTAGCCTAATCCGAAATGGCATAATTTCAGTGAGGTAGCAAAGAGGTTACGCGCGCTGTGCCTGATAAAGAGACTGTAGCGCAGGCTACAATGCAAAGCCATGCGCTGCAAACATGGAACTCGGCAGCATGCGGCTTCGTTGTGGGCACCAGCTGCCTCCAAACACCAATAAACCGCTACCTAGAGCGATCAGTACTCCTGGTCCTGGAGCTTGGCGTCTCTGCAGCAGCCACCACCGCCTCGCCATTTTCCCTGGCCGCCGGCCGCTTCCCCGCCGCGCAGGAGCTCTGCAGGTCGCTGCCCCCGACTGCCGTCCCCTGCTTGAGACCGCCTGCGCAAACAGCATCGGCGAGAATAGCATAAAACTGAGGTTCTCCTGTCCCCTGCTTGGTTCTTCTGTGTTGCTTTCTCAATTCTTATTAGGGTAAAAAAGCGTAAGCACGTGGATATATCATTGGATGCGATACACAGGGAGGACAAGTTTTGCGTGGTGGAGATGGAGGTCCGTGACTGCGAGCTTAACCAGAGCGGGCTTGTCAGCAGTGCTGTATACGCGGATTACCTCGAAAATGGTCCGTGCACGCACTTTTACGACTTGGGCTTTATTAACCTCTTTTGTACTGTACCTTGCACAATGACATTGTCCGTCCCATCGCTTCTTGATCAGCTCGGGAAGAGGTTGCTTCGAGGCTTGGCATCGGCAGAGACACGATCGCACGCACAGGCAACGCTATGGCACTCTCGGAGCTGAACCACAACTACTACACGCCTCTAAAGGTAGGCAACGCATTGCAGAGAGACGGCGAGATGCATGGATGCGTCGTCAGCTCATGCGGTTTGCTCTTTATAAACAAATTCTTCGTCAGCGTGGAGCTAGGTTCGTTGTTATGGTGAGGGTCGTCCAAATCAAGGGCGCGTCGAGCACTTCATCGAGACGCTGCCCGAGCGCAAGGTGCTCACTTCATCTTAAATTATAAATTATTATAAGAATCTTAAAGAGTTAAATCATATTAAATTTGATAAAAATTATAGAAATAAATATAAAATTAACAAGAAATCCAATGATACCTAGTTGTCATTATAAATGTTACTATCTTATCGTATAAATCTTATCAAATTTAAAATATTTTAACTTTTTAAGATTTTTGAATGATTTAAAGTTTAAGACGGAGAGAGAGTATATATCAATAATTCAATATACGCTGCTCATGCACTTGCACATCGTGAGACGTGGCCGAAGCACTACTGTACTATGTCACTTCCTCTAATCGGCTGATCCACTTATTTACTGTTGGCACACGGCATGCAGCTCGTCCTGGAAGCGACGGCCACCGTGCTCTTCCTCAATAAAGACTACCGTCCCACGCGCGTGTTCCCGGAGGTGGCGTCTAAGATGCTGCTGCACTTCTTCTAATCTAATTCGTGCCTGCTAGCTGTTACCGTGCTCAGTAAGTATTACAGATACAAGGAAAACTACAGGGTTGTACATTCAACTGAATGCCAAACCTTTCAGTAATATGTAGTAGAGTATCAATGTGCTTTTTTTCAATGAACGCGCGGCGTTAGCACGTCTTTCCTGAAGAGGAAAAACAATGCTACAACCGTACCCCCTCTCATGGGCGTTGAGTGAGATGAAAAAAAATTATGGGCCAAAAAATCATGGACATGAAAAAATCAGGGGGAGCCAGCTCAACATTTTCGATCCTGATGAACTCACTCGCCAGATGGTGGTGCCAAGGGCATATCCCACATGTTAATCGTGAAGTAGTTGTTGAGGCCATGGAAAGTTGAAAATGTCTTTTTTTTAATTGTGCAAACTCCTAGCAATTGTGAGTTTCTTGGGTGTGAGCCATGCGGTAAAGGAACCATTGGATTGGATGTTGGTGGATCACTTGTGCGTCGAGGTCTCGAGGAGCTCCAGTGCGACTACATGGGGAAGGTGAGCTTTAGAGTGCATCCTCGACTGATTGCATTACATGATGTCAGGGAGGCCGTGGCCCCTGTTGGCCACCCCCTAGTTCCACCACTTAGTGGCCTTCGAGCTCATCGCTAGAGGAAGCCTGTATAACATGCTCCACAACGCCTATGACTGGATGCATGTGTTGCTCTTGTTGTCGGAGCACTCGATATCGCCATTGGCTCTGCGGAAGCACTGTGCACACTCACATGCCGAGCACCATGTAAATGACAATGTCAAGTCCGCCAACATCCTCCTAGACAAGGACCTTTTTTCAAGGCCAAGGTCTCCGACTTTGGCTGATCCAAGCTACTGGCCATGGGCATGTATTCTAGGTCGGTGGTGGCAGACATGAGCTACTTGAGTCCTTTTTATATGAAGAGCTCCTTGCGGTGTGGAGACTAGCTCCGCAGCGCCCCACCCTCCTCTCTCTCTCTCTCTCTCTCTCTACCTCTCCCTCGCCTCCCCTCCCCTTCTCTCCCCCTTCCTCCGACCATGTCAGCCGGCACTGGTGGTCGACGGTGCGCGGGAGCCAGTAGCCCCCCTAGGCCCAGATCCGTCACTTCCCGCCCCAGATCCGATGGCTGCAGGCGATGGCCGGCCTCCTTCCGGCTATGGCAGCAGCTCCTGCTTCCGGCGATGACCTCCTTCCGACGACGACCTGGGGGCTTCGGGGTTGATGGTGGATGGCTCGATCCGGGCCCTCGCACCCCTGATCTGGCGTCAGCCAGCCCTCCCAAGTATATGCTTGCATCCAATTCCTTCACTAAGAAGTCATCGAGTATAAAGTTAATTGCTAATTGTTGGTGTGTGGGTTGTGGTGTAGTTTTCTCACTATTCTGTGTAACTGGCTGACAGATAGATGCTCATCAAGCTCCATTAGCTGCAATGGTTTTTTCATTGAATGGTTTGTATCTAGCAATGACTTCTAAAAAGGGTACTATGATCAGAGTGCATCTTGTGGCACAAGCAACCAAGGTGAAACAATGCCTTTCTCGGTACTATGATCAGAGTGCATCTTGTGGCACAAGCAACCAAGGTGAAGCAATGCCTTTCTCATTCAGATACAATTTGACATTGAGCTCTCTACAATTCACCTTATATCTTTTTGCATTTTTCCTTCAACAGTCACATAGTTTTCGGCAAGGGACATACCCATCAACGATCTATTCACTGACATTTAGTCCCTCCCTCTGTTGATCTACCTGACATTCTTGTTGCCACAAGTTCATCAGGCTCTTTACACATGTTTTTCCTTGATGCTTCTAGGAACACAAGGTTACTTCAATGAAGAATTGGGAGGATGAAGGAGAGGAAGATGTGGAGAAAAAGAGAAAAATGGAGAGGGAGAGAGGGGGAAGAAGAAATCAACCCCCCCTACAATCTCAGTCTGCATCCGCCACTGAGCAGAAGCGATAGGGCGGACGACCTAGACCTGCCCGTGTGCCCCGCCCGCGATTGCGAGGACTATAGCTGTAAAGATCCTGGAAACCCCAAAAAATGTAAGCAGGTTGGGTGGCCCCAGCAACTAATCGTATGTGCCATCACGGATTCATCCATGGACCATTAGGCCATATAGCATGCTAAACTTACAGCACGGGCGGCTAACGGCTAATATATCATTAGACCATAGCCATTGGCGGATCCAGGGGGCTGGGAGGGCTGCAGCCCCCCTCCCCTGGGCCAAAAATACACTACAAATTTTAGCTTAATTTAGCCTAATTCACCTTTAAATTAACCAAAAATCTCCCATGGGCTAGAATATAAGAGAAATTTCAGTTCAAATCGTCTCAAAATCTATAAAAACGCTCTTGTGCATAAAAAATGCAAGAAAGATTTTATCGTAAAGTTACCTCAGCCCCCCTCGTGTGCCGATTCTGGATCCGCCACTAGCCATAACATACTAATTAGGCTATCCGCACTGGGTACTAGATGGGGCACGCTACGCTACCCTCCAGTGCGGTTTTACCGTGAAAATCACTGCACCGGGGTACTGGATGCCACACGCTACCATCTAGGAATTCCCCGCACCCAGTGTTTGTCCCGTGCGTACGGAGAGCCCGGTAAAGTACGCTGCGGCCCCCGCTGAGGAGAGAGAAGGACGGGCCCGTGACAGAGGCTACCAGCCATGCGGGGGCGAGCTGCCCGCCGCCGGGCACCGCCGCCGTGGAGGGCGCGCGAGGCCGCTGTGGAGGGTCACTGGAGCAGCTAACAGCCATGGCCGCGCGCAGAGGGAGGTGGAAGGACATGTGCGTTCGGCCGTGCTTCCTCTGCCGCCGGGGCGCGTCCCCGCGCGCGCTCAGACGGCCCGCCCGCCATGGCCGCCGCGAAGGGAGCAGGGAGCCAAAGGAGATGGAGGAGAGGCCGCTCGTGGAGGGGGAGGAGGGGCCACAGGATGAGGTGGAGGAGAGGCCGCTTGCGGAGGGAGCAGGGAGCCGGCACCCGGCATGGCGCCTCGCGAGCGCATGACCACCCGCCGCACGGCCACCCGCGAGCGCACGGCCACCCAGCGTGGCGCCGCCATGGCATGCGGCCTAGCGCGACCGGTGGACGGAGGAGCGGGATGGAGGTGCGCGGCGAGCCTCGCCGCCGGGAACCGCGACCGGGTGAAAGTCCCTAGTTTGGTTTGGGTAATTGATGAAACCTAAGGACTAACCTTACTTGTAAGTGGATGATTTAGAGAAAGGTAGTCCATGCCAAGTGGAGCTCAATGACATGAAGTTATGCAACCTAAGCATGGTGAAGATCAAGATGGGCTTGGCTCGATAGATCGGTTGGAAGTGTGAAGGGCAAGTTGAGGCTTCGAAGCGAAGGACCATGCGACGGTGAAGCTTGGGCATGACTTGGCGCCGATGGACCGACCAACGGTGAAGAGCAAGTAATATCAAGATCGATGGACCAAGACCGTTGTATGATGACATGGAGTGTCACGTATCATGTAAAGGCTTGGCGGTTGAAGGATCGACAAAATAGGCTCAAGGCAAAGGTATAACCTATAGGGCCATTTTGTTTTTTGCACTCAAGACACCATAAAGGATGTGAGTGGTTTAGGATCGATAGCCGAACTATGAAGAGGGGAGATCTTCGGTAATTCGGTTCATGAGTGCCACTAGGTCCATCATTTCTTGTGATTGCATTTAGGATCTAGTGCGCGATGAAAGTCCTTTGAAAATGCTTTGGAAAAATGCTAACACACATGCACATGGAGATGTCACTTGGTGGTGTTAGCACATTTGCAAAGGCGGCGGTATGATTGTAAGGTTTAGTTGGGTTTGGTAACCGCTCATCCACTCCCCGAGCTTGCGAGGGGGGATTCGGCGCCTTCGGGAAAATGAGAGAGATATTTTCTATTGCGCCGGATGCAAATTCGTTGGAGAAAAGAGGGCGTC
>CM041635.1:45293189-45455936 GCA_023333625.1 Bothriochloa decipiens | reverse complement strand
CTTGGTCACGGACGGTAAAGCTCTATCGCTTGCACCAGAGCCGCCCTTCGTAAGTAGACTAGAAGGTTTTCTTAATTTTTTTTCCAACCAGTATGTTCCTAGGTAACTTAACACTAAGTACTGCTACCAGTACAATTGCTAAGCCCTAAGCTGCATAGTACCAAATCAGGAGGACAGTAATTCTAATCATGTTTGATGTTACAGTTTTGAACTGCACCGAAGAGTTGATTTATGAGGCCTCCCAGTCGCATACCTATGGGAAAGCATCATAGCAACAGGTAATTAAATTGGAGACCGATCACTAGATCACTATCTTCGCTAGTTGTGGTGCTCACAAGTTATCACTAGTGTCTTTTCTGACCATTGTTTCTTTGTGTAGACATGAGACAGGTCTTCTAACTCTTTTGTACATTAGGAATTTTTACAGATGTGAGATCCACAGTGCCGATAGGGTGAGTGTTCAGATGAATTTCATGTGTTCTAATTTCTAAACGATTACTTTAGTATATGAGACTAACCATTGTTTTTATAATTTCTTCTATCCACTTAGGTGCCTGAGTGAAAACCGCGTGCAATCACCTGAACTTCACCATCACCATCGATAACTAGGAACTGTATCATTCTACTCTTTTGCTGTCCATGTTTAGCATATTAACTGAAACTGGTCAAACTTCACTACATTTGTAGTAGGTTTAGACCATCTATGTCATTTGTTTGTACAACTTCAGTGGAACTACGATGGATCATGCAGTTATGTTGTAACTGATCTCCTTGCTATTTGTGACAGCTGATGTTCCATTGCCTGGGTTTTACTTATGGTTGCTGCTTTTTCCTTATCATGGCCACCTTTTCATGTACCTGACCACTCTTACGTTGGCTGTCTTTAGTTACCGCGAATTTTGAAAAAAAATATCATCTCGTATCACCTCAGCGTACTGTAGCATTTTATTTGTATTTGATAAAAAATGTCTAAACTTTGAGTAACTAGACTCAAAATATTCGTTTCGTAAAGTACAACAAAACCGTACAATTAATTTTTGATTTTATCTACATTTAGTACTCCATGCATGTGTCGATATTTTAATATAACGAGTGATAGGAATTCTACATAGTAAATTTTAGGATAATTTCTGGTTAACTAAACACAGCCGTTACCAAATTCATATGGACCATGAGATATCGAGAGGGCTTATGTCAGTGTAGCTCAAGATCCGTACATGATCCGTCTCATAGTCTCAGTGGCAGTGTCCTTTCATTTCATCCTTCTCCCACAGTGTGTGGTGTCCTGCTTCAGTAGCATCCCAAAGTATGCTTGCCTCGACCTCGATCGATGGGTTGTCTCCGCATCCGTTTTTTTTCTTTTTTCCCCTACTACTACCATAACCTTTATGCCTTTTCGGCCGGCCTCCACAGCCAGAAATACTGTTGGTGCCGGCATATTTCGCCGCACCGAGGACGAGCAGCGAGCAGTTGCCGGCGGCCCTTCCACCAATGTCGTTTGTTGGGTGCGGCGAGGAGGACGCCACCGCATCACTCATATCGGCTTTGGTGCCCCGGCCACTTTGTTGGGAGCGAGCGAGAGTAGCCGCGCGTGGAAACGAAGGAAGGATCCAACGCAATGTAACGCAATCCAGTTCTGGGATCGTTTCATGTGCGTTTTTGACCTTAACCCGTTCCGTCGCTGCGGCTGCCTGCGCCAGCCACCCAGCACCCATGTGACTCGTGCCCGACGCCCAGTGAGGGAGTGACCTGCGCTGCCTGCTGGTGCGGAGAGGACCAGATTTAGCCAGCGTCACCAAACCTGATTCACATGCCAGCTCGAGACGCTATGATATGGAAATGTGACACGGGCTGGCTACTGGATTTGGCGGTGGTCAAAAGCCTGGCAGAGGCACGCATGATCCCCGATCCGGACATAAATCTCGTACACTATATCATGGATGGATGTGCTAGGTTGTCCAGAAACGAATGATACCAACTTGGCAACTACTAGCTCCTACAATCCGCCGTGTGCACATGTGATTGCTGCCGCCTGCCGGCTGCCAAGGGCAAATCTACAGGTCACAGCACGGGAGGAGTCAAGTTTAGGCGGCGGCCCAAGCTATATACTCCTAGTATGTTTTGCACTCACGGTCTCACCTAATAACCACGAGAGAGTGCCTAGCTGGGGTCCCCGGAAATGCATAGCATGATGATTAGTAACTTCACACACACAGCACTGCAGCAGCCACAGGCTCATCTCACCGCACCTACTGCCACTGTTTTGCCATCACGCCAATATGATGATTAGTAAAAGTTGGGTCCAACCAACGATATGTTTGGCCGCCTGGCCGTTGTGGCTGCATCTGGATGCATATATACGTGGACATTGTTGTGTTGTGGTTTCGTCGTGCTTGGCTTCACCTTTAAGCTTCTCTTTCTTTAGACCAGCAGCAAGCTTTGGAGGTTAAAGCATATGGATGCGTGTTATATAAGCATCCGAATTCCGGTGTCCACATCCTCCAACCGTACCAGTACGTTCCACATTCCAGACTGGTTCCGTACGGACGGTGTAGGGCGGAAACGAGCAAAGTGACACCGAAAGCTAACCACTGCCGGAAACCGAGAGTTTGTCGAGTGCCTGCGATTTGCCGAATGAAAAAATAAGGACACTCGGTAAAGACAAAGACGGCTTTATCGAGTGGCTGCCTCTCGGCGAAGACAGGCACTCGGCAAAGACCATATTTGCCGATTGCTCGACTCTCGGAAAAGATGGACACCCGGCAAAGAGTGCCGGGGGCAAACAACGTCCATGGCCGGCACCTTTGCCGAGTGCTTGCCGTCCAGCACTCGGCAAAGAATGAATCTTTGTCGAGTGCCCACCCTAGCACTTGGCAAAGGTCCACGTGGCAGGCTCCTGGGCCACGGCCGGCCCTTCTTTACCGAGTGCCACGTGGTCAATGCCAGCCATGGCACTCGACAAACCTAATTTTTTTTATTTTGGCCACTGATTTTTTCTATACCACTCCTACAATACCATGGTAAACATGTTCAAATGTGGCACAGTTTTATTGTTTTTTGGTATATTTTGTTTGAACTGCGGTCGGGTGCATCGAATATTCGATTCGAATGATTCAAAAAATAATATTCTTATTTTTAAGTGTAAAGTTAGGCCAAATCCATGAACTGACCCAAAATTTTAATCAATGTGCTCACGGGGCAACGCCACCAACTTCCGATCGGGCGGTTTTTAATTTAAAAATGCAAACGAATTTCGAAAATCGTGAAACTTGTCGAGATGTCATGATATCGTATGCGTATCATGTGGTAAAATTTTGAAAAAGTTTCGAGCACGTTGCCACTACGATGTTCACAAACCAGTACATCCCCACATGTGATATCTTGATCACATGTGGAGATGTCTGGGTTTTAGACATCCAACGTCGCAACTTGCTCGAAATCTTCTCAATTTTTTACCATATCCTCCAGATGCAATAATACGACGCTTCGCCAAGTTTCATGATTTTCTGGCTTTGTTTGGATTTTATATAATTTTAATCACTTTTCCTAGACGTACCTCGACATGTTACGTCAAAGCGATGGCCGAGATTTCATGTGACGTCCTGGATATGACCTCAACATACACCAAATATCATGACTATCATTTTTTGAATCACTAAGTTTCAATAGTCCAAGCACCTGTAGTTTAAATTTGAATTATCCAAAAAAATTCAAAGAAACAAACTAAATCAATTAAATATAGCAAAAAAGTCAAAATGGGCCCAAATTTTTAAATGGATCTATAGTTATTGTATAAAGGCCTCACAAAAAAATAGGTTCAAAAAAAGGAAAAAAATAGTTTACCAAGTGCGGGCCAGGGCACTCAGCAAAGACAGGCCTTTGCCGAGTGCCAGCCAGTGGCACTCGGCAAAGTTTTTTTAAAAAAATAAAAAAGGCTTTGCCGAGTGCTTGTGAGCCTGGCACTCGTCAGAGCCGGTGCCCTAATGTTGCTAGGTGGGCCTAAAGCCCACCCCGTGCCCCTCATTCTCCTTCCCACGTGCCCCACGCCCGCACCGTCGCCATCGCCGCTCCCCGCGCCGCGCCACTCGCCGTCTTTGCCCGCGCCGCCCCGGATCCGGCCCCCACCTGTCTGAGCCCCGCCGTCACCCCTCAGCCCCGCCACCCTCCGCGCACCAAGCCCGCACCACCACTACCGCAGCTCCGCACGCCGCGCGCTCGCTCGTGCGGCCGCCCTCGCCCGCCGCCACCCCGGGCCGGCCCTGCCGCACCGCCATAGCGCCGCCCTGTCTGGCCACGCTGCGCTGCCGCAGCACCGCCCCGGTGAGCCACCCGGCCCCGGGCCCTCGTCCCCATCCCCGGTCGGTCAGAGAAGAGGAAAAAGGATGAGGAAGGAAGAGAGAGAAGAAGGAGAAGGAAAAGGAAAAGGAGAAGAGGAAGAAGGAGGAGGAGAGGGAGTAGGAGGAAGAAGAAATAAGAATAACAAGGAGAAGAAAAAGGAAGAAGGAGAAGACGGAGAAGGAAGAAGGAGAAGAAGGAGAAGGAAGAAGAAGGAGGAGGAGAGAGGAGGAGGAGGAGGTGCCTCGGCCGTCTTCTCCGCGTGTCTGTCCCGCCGATGCCTCCACCATCATCGAACTGGCTTCGAAAGCAAGGTATATCAACTCCTTCTCTACTTGTCGGCCTTCGTGTCGTTGTGGTTATCAGCCTTCATGCTGTTGTGATGTCGGCCTTCGTGCCATTGTGCATATCGGCCTTCACGCCGTTGCGATTGTCGGCCATCGTGCCGTTGTTTCTTGCAGGTTTTGGAAACCTCCTCGTACAGGGGAGTTGCTGTTAATAGTCTCGTGTTCCTTCTTTTGTACAGCAGGACCTATCGGAGGTGACCCGCTACTGCCCCGCTAGCTTGACTTCACCGACACCCTAAGTATAAATCTCCTCTCGTATAGTTGTCATAGAGAATATGACCTAGTTAGGCGTCTCCCGTACGAAAGAGATACAATCATTGGTATGCGGATCATTGCATATCTGCGACTGTATCTCTTTCGGATTATCTACGTTTTTAGGATAGCATGTGGATGCATAGATGGTTAGCTTCCATGTTCTGCTCTCGTCCGAGTCAGAGTTTCGGCAGCACCTCCCCGTTGTTCTCTGGATACACACTCTCCCTGCTAGGACGTGTATCAGGAGAACAGCAGGGAGGTGCTGCCAAAATTCCGTCTCGGATAGGAGTAGAGCATGGAAGCTAACCTTATCTACGCATCCTCGGGTGGGATGAGGACCTATCCTTCGCCTATTAGATGGTAGGAACGCCATGTAGATGCAATTGCTGGTTTTATTACTCGCTTACATATATGTATGACAGAGGACGGACAACCGTGAGTGGATGTACACGGGCGACGCAAGTAAGAGCCATGAATGGGTTAGGGGGACCGATGATTTTACACATGTACCTTGTCTTTGTATTGTTTAAACCTTGCAGGTGTAATATTACAGGCCAAGCTAGCATAGTTGCGGGCCCATCAGGCGGCCCAGGAGGAGGCCCATCGACGGCAGCTGGCGGCTGTCCAGCAACACTTGGCGCGTCAGTTGGAGGCTCTACAGTAGCACTCAGCGCGTCAAATGCAGGACACGACGAGCTTCTTTTAGGGCTTTCAGATCCCAGGTGTCGTCCTTCCTACGTTTCCTCCCTCGCTGTTCGCTACACCCCCCTCCTTCTAGCCCTATAGAAACTCCGGTGAGTATATATATTTATCTATTGCTTTGGCTTGTGTGGCTATCCTGTAGGTACTAATGAGACCGCTTCTCCTTTGTGCAGGCACAGTCGGCAGGTTCGAACCCGACTCCTCTAGATTGCCCTTCTCCACACCATGGGTGGCCGGTTGGCCCGAGTCCACATACACGTGGCTAGGTGGCGTTCCTCCTCCGCCTACACAGCACAGGCACTCTAGGCCGACAAGTGGCCCTCTTTCGACGCTCGGGTGGACGTACCACGTGGCTCCGTGGCAAGGTGGGGGCTCTTCGCACTCTGGGGGCTATGGGGACGGCGGGTCGCAGTAGGTACCTCTCATTTCGCTTGTGACGGACTTTGTCACCTTGTGATGGTTATGTTGGACATGCTAGACTAGTGATGGATTTGTTACGAATGTTGGCCTTGTTGAATTTATTATGGATTTGGACATGTTGGATTTATTATGGATGTTGGACATGTTGGATGGATTTGTGATATATATGATATGGATGGAATGTGATATATATATGTGGATTTGTGTTATATATGTGATATATATATGTGGATTTGCCGAATGAGATATATATGCAAAAACAAAAAAAATCTCAGCTTTGCCGAGTGCAAACACTCGGCAAAGCTGGCACAGTTTTCCCAGCGCACCAGGTTTGCCGAGTGCTGACCTGGCACTTGGCAAAGTGACCATTATTTTCTCAAGTGCCAGCCGCTTCAGCACTCGGCAAAGATGATTTTTTTTTAAAAATATATATAATTTTTTTTGCCGAGTGTCTGCCACTTTAGCACTCGGCAAAGACGTTTTAAATTTTTTTTTGCCGAGTGCCTGCTACATCAGCACTCGACAAAGAAGATGTCAGATGACGGTAGACGTTAACTTTACCGAGTGCCGAAGTGACACTCGGTTAAAGAATTCTTTATCGAGTGGTCTTTATCGAGTGTCGCACCCGGCAAAGCCTTTGCCGAGTGTAAAACAGGTTTTGCCGAGTGCGGCCGACACTCGACAAAGAACCAGAATCCTGTTATAAACGGCCAGACCGGGAAGAACAAACACAAACCTGAGATGCACGGGAAGAACAAACACAAACCTGAGATGCACGTACCAAACCAACTGCACCACCTCTAGGCTCTAGCTATCTAGCATCAGCCGATCAACACGAACCCAGGACGTACTTCCTCTGTTCTATTGAGTTCGTCATCTTAAATTTCGTGTCATCTCATTCTATCATTTGTCTTATTCAAAAATTTGTATAAATATAATTTATTTTTTAATAACTTCTTTTATTAATAAAGATACTTAAATATTAATTAATTTATTTTATTATTTAAATAAATATTTTAAATAAGACAGATGGTTAAATATAAAGTTTAAAAGTTAAAAACGATATTCTTCGTGGGACGGAGGGAGCAGGATATATGGATCGGGTTGTTCCACACCTCACACCTGTTCTATCAGTCCGGCCGGCTTTTCTTTCCTTTCCCGTTTTAACAACTCGGATCCGATGGCGTAATGGGCGTATACCAGGGAACGGCAACTGACGTACGGCGCCATAACAGACGCACGGGACCGGCCTGCCTGCTCGCTTTTGCCTTTCCCTCTCGCTTTCTTTGATAGCGACACTGGCGATAAGTAAGCCAATTCTAAGTGACAGATCAAACGACCTTTCCACGTGGCAGCATCTTTGCCATGTCGCTATACTACTTGAAGTTTCCGCAGAAGCTCAGTCTTGACAGCGGCGAGAACAAACAAACAACTACCTCTGGTCGTGGAAACGCAAAAAAGAAAAAAACTACCTCTGGTCGTGGGTTCTCGAAGCTTTTTACCGGTAGCTTTAGCTTCAGGCGCAAGCATGTCTGCTCTGCATATGTATCCAAATATCCAATCGAGTGGCGGGCGGTGAGTGGCCGCCGGCGCCGCGTACGTGCGTGCGTTCAACGGCTGCTCTCGATCGGTCGGTTGTTTGTTGGACCAGTACTACGTTGTTGTTCCGCAGGAAACCCAGACCGCCAGCCGCGACGATTGCTGCAACGGCAAGCAGATGGTAGCAGCCACGGCTGCATAACAACGCTTGGAAATCAATAGGCAATAGCAGCTCTTGCACTGGCATTTCGTCGAGACGCCGCCGAAGCACTAGTGTACTATGTCACTGCCTCTGATCGGCTGATTCGGCAAGCAGCTCGTCCTGGAAGCGACGGCCACCGTGGCCTTCCTCAACAAAGACTACCGTCCCAGGCGCGTGTTCCCGGAGGTGGTGTCTAAGATGCTTCTACACTTCTTCTAATCATACCTAGCTAGCATACATGCACGTTGGATTGGATCTTCGAATTCGTGCCTGCTGTTACCGTGCTCAATAAGTATTACAGCATATTTGATCCAAGGGTCACTACAGGGTCCGACCTCATTTGATCCAAGGCCATTCTCAACTGAACGTCTTTCCTTGAGAGGAAAAGTAATGCTAGCTACAACCGGCGTGCCCGTTCAGGTCACATTCAGATATAGTGAGCGGCAGCCCGGACGTTGACACTACACGGGATAGCTAGCGTGAATGTTGTATTCACATGTTGAAGATAGAATCGGATTGATATATTTATGCACCTGCTTTTTAGGAAAAGTCTATATTTATATGGGCTACAAGAGATGAGAACAAAGTATTTGCCCTTATTGAAGCATGAGTCCAATGATTTGTATATGCAAATTATCTCGGAAACTAGTGCTGCCAGCATTGGGGGGTGTGTGTGGGGGTGGGTGGGTGGGTGGGTAGGGGGGGGGGGGGGGGGGGCGTTCTGTCTAATTGTTATGTTATGTCTCAGATTGAAAGCCGATTATTGTTCTATCCTAGGCCGGCCGGCCAAGCTTAACTAATGAGCATGGATGCTTAGCGTCTGCATTCTTTCTCTATACCTCTCCTGTAGTACCCTGTTGCACATTCAGACGCACAAAATATGTGTTCAGACATATCATCTGCTGCCTGTCCGTGGATCCGTCCCCTGTATCCATGAGCATTATTAGTTTTCCGATCCTTTGCAGGTGGCAGCAGCGACTCAGACAAGACGCGACTTTACATGCTGAAAGCGTGTCTGGAATGTGATCGAATTGGCAGTCGATCCTTGACAAATCAATGCATAGTTTTGCTTTCCAATTTTCTGCTACCGATTGGAAGCATCAGAAGTCTCTGCTGCTTCGTGCCTGGTCAGTTTTTTTATTTTTATTTAGAGTCATCGGGGGAGACGAAGAACTGAACTCGTTTTGGAGCATGGCTGTCCCAAACAAAGTTCGCGGCCGGCACAGGGCTGCCATCACGAGACTTTATAAGTCTATATAGAGGCCTTCCGAGTCGAACCTGCCATTCGGGAGACAGAAAATTCCACTCCTTTTATCAGCTGTATCCTGGAACTGAGTGTCTATCAGCATACGCGGCGCACCTCCAGGAGTTCAGCAGCTTCGGCCAGCGTCGACAATCGGCTGACAAGGAAAGGATGTCCACATCCGTCGATCCATTTTGTGAACACATGGTTTTTACGAAACCGTTGTGAAGCATCCTTATGGTTGTGATGAGTGATTATCAACATACCAATACTTTGGTGTGTGGTTTATTCGGTGGTTCTACTGATCCCCTGGCATAGGGTTATGTGTCAAAACGGTGTCTCTTGGCTCGTGATGTGCAGGTGTGGAGTCTGGATACAGTAGAAGCGGTCGGGAGAAGGTCAAGTAGGGCGTGCCGTGCTGACGGACCGGTTGCGGCGAAGGGCGGACGCTAGGCTTGGACTGACGGACCAGACGGCCGGGTGGCCAGCCGTGGTGGCTGACACGATAAGAGCAAGTGTACACGGCGGGGGACGCGTCCGGCCTACGCTACTCGCGAACGGTTTGGTGGTTTGTCCTAAAAACCATCGGCGACGGTTTGGTGGTTTGGCCTCAAAACCATCGGCGGGGGATGCGTACGCGGTACGATACTCGCGGGCGGTTTGGTGGTTTGTCCTTAAAACCATCGGCGGCAGGTTTCATGGGTTTGGGCCTCAAAACCCGGGCGGAGGTCCCGATGCGGACGGACGGCACGTGGCCGCATCGGGGAGATAGCTTCGGAGCGAGGCTACCGGTGAGGAGGCGCGGTGGCCGTCGGATCAGGAAAACTCGAGTTGGACCATAATGCCCCTGGCTAGGTAGTTCTCTCTTAGAATATCTAGGGGTAAAAGTGGAATTGTGTAATAAGACTATAAATAAGAGGGACTGCCTCCACTCAGTCTCACCTCTCCCATTCCAGTTGTTCATCCTAGGGTTTTTCTGTCTCTAGTTTTTCTGAGTGTGTGAGGTCCACTGCAAACATTGTAGTGATTTATTCGTGGAAAGAGCACCCCCTAGTGTGCTCGTGCCCTCTAGGCTTTTATCTTCAAGTGATTCTCGTGATGAATTTGTGTTCTTGTTGTTCTTGACTTGTTCATCCCGAGCTCCTTTCTCCTTTCTAATCTTGTGGTCGAATTTCTTCAATTTGGCACCGTTTGAGTCCATTTTTCTTGCGTTGGTTTGAGCTATGACACGAGATCCTACCAAAGGATTTGAGCTAATTCCTCACGAGCAAGTAGATCGGGGCGATTTTGTGTTCATGGCGAGTTCTTGGTTGTTTTTCACTCCCTTTGTGATTTCTCAAGATTCTCTTAAAATTGAGTGTTGATGTCTTGAAGAAATCTTCTCAACATCCCCAGGAACCTTCCTGCCAAATTTTAAGTCAATCGGAGTAGTTTTGATTCAGTTTTGGTCTTGGATTCGTTTGTTCCAGAATTCTGCCCGCTGATATCGGACAAGTCCGACCCTAATCCGGACATGTACGGTATTTCCAACATTTGACTTTGTTGGAGTTTTAGACTAAGATTAAGTGGAGAACTTCCCTTTGGTGTTTAGAAGTTTAGAGTAATTTTTCATAATTTTTGGACACCATTTGATGAGGTTTTGGAATTTTTTCCCATAGCACGCTGTGCTGTTAGAAATACCAGACTTGTCCAAAACCAGGTTGGACATGTCCGAGATTTGTAAGCTGAACCCATATCGGACATGTCCGGTATGAACTCAGACTTGTCCGGTATTGCTCTATGCAGTAAGGTGTTTTTCTCGTAGTTTGCGAGTTTGAACTCCGATTGCTTCACCGCTTGTTTCGCTGCTCTAGTGGTGACCCGCTGTGTTTTTAGGGAGCATCCACCCACGTCAATAGGGTCATGGTCATCACGGTTTTGTGTATTACTTCTTGGGGTGTTTTGTTGAGCCAAGAACCTAAAGATTCAAAAGAATTTTTGAGGCTTCCATTCACCCCCCTCTGGTCGCCATATCCGGTCCTTCAATTGTTATCAGAGCCGGTTAAAGATCACTTCCACCTTAATTGGTCTGTGATCCACAGAAAACGATATGGCTTTGCAACACCCGTCGGGTAAGCCGCCCTAATTTAATGGGAAGAACTACTCGTACTGGAAGATCCGAATGCAAGCGCATTTACAAGGGATCGATTGGCGTGTTTGGGAGATCATTGAGAATGCTGACTACCAGGTGCTTGATGCATGTGTCAATCAAGAGCAGATTGACCAACACAATGCTAACAACATTGCCTGTGCTGAGCTTTACGCTGCTTTGTTGATTTCTGAGTTTGATCGTACTTCCGATTGTCGTACCGCTCGAGAGATCTAGAGGAGGCTTCAAAGCTTACATGAGGGTACAACCCATGTCAAAACCAGACTCTATGAGACGTACAAGCGGGAGTACGAGAACTCCACCTAAGTTGATGGGGAGTCTGTTGATTCGATGTTTTCTCGTTTTACCACCATTCTAAACAACGTGCGGGCTAATAATGCAGCTATGCCCTATGACGAACATCAGAGAGCACTCAAGCTTCTATATGCTCTAGATCAGCGGGTTTTGGAGGTCAAGGTGCAGGCGATCAACGAATCGGCCAACTATGAGACTCTCACCATGGATGAGCTGTTCAGCAAGCTCAAGTCCACCGAGATTAACCTCCAGATGCAGGAGAGGATCAAGAATTCGTCTGCTCCTACCATGGCTTTGGTGTCAGGTAACTCAAGTTTAAGTTCTTCTTTGGCTAACCCATCACAGCTTTTGTTTGCCTTGTCTTCTCTTGTGTCTGCAATAGAGGAGCAGATGGAAGCTCTTGGGGATGATGAGCTGGCGCTCGTCATCAGCAAGTTTTTGCGGTTTCACAACAACCGCTTGAACCGTAGACGTGGTGGCAACAAGCAAGGTTGCTTTGAGTGTGGAAAGCTTGACCACTACGTCGCCAGCTGCCCCAACAAGAGCTACTTTGGCAAGAACGACTACACCAAGCACAAGGACAAGCATGAGTAGTCCTCCCACAATACAAGTCCAAGAAGGATTTTGACCCCAAGCGCATGAACAAGAAGTACTTCGAGGCCTTGCAAGAGAAGCAGCGCGCTCTGGTCGTGAACTTCAGCGACGTTGACTCTGACAGTGATTCTCCACCAAGTGATGATGAGGCTGAGAAGAAGGTAGAGAACAAGTTCAATGGCTTGAGCTTCTATGCCAACGAGCACCAAGGAGGTTACTGCACCATGGCGTTCGACAACAACACCACCACCAGCGACAAAGAAGAGGTCGACACTAACCCTGAGGTAGAACATACAGTCGAATCCCTTCTCGCTGAGCTTGATTCTATGACTGACACTATGCTCAAGCAAGATGCTTTGCTTATTCGTGCTGCTCAAGAATGCAATGGTTTCAAGGCTAAGTATCTTGCAGTGCTAGATGAGCTTGAGCATGCTAAGAAGGATAGGGTTGTTGTGTCCGATGAGACTGAATGCGATGAATGCGCTGTTCACATGCCCAGTCTCATTTCTTTGCAGTCCAAGTACTCTGCTTTGCTCGATGAGTTTGATGAGGTTAGATCCAAGCCAGTCATTTTGGGGGCTTGCAAGTCTTATGTTGAGTTACGCAATGAGCTCTCTGAGAAGGTTGCTGTTATTGCTTTGCTTGAGCAGTCTAATACAAGTGGTGGTGCTAGAGCTAAGTGTGCTTGCTGTGAGGCTTTGGAGCTAGAGCTAGCTAACTGTAGGCATGACAAGAAAAAGACCGAAGAGAAAGACACATTCCTTTGGCACATGTTGAGTTGACTTTCTTGCAGTGAGCCACAGTTGGGCATGATGATGAGTCAGTACAAGAATTGTACTGACACAACGGGTTTAGGCTTTGCTTCAGGTGGGAAGGGTGACAATGTTTTTGGCAAGGTTGGTGAACATAGTGGTTTGAGCATGAGTGAGAAACCCACCAATCCTCCCAAGCTTATCAAAATGAACCCACCTAAGCCCTCTGAGCCTCCCAAGCCCATTGTGAGGAATGGAGTGATTGATGAAACTCCTAAGGCTCCACTCAGAGTGTGGATTCTAAAACCTAACCACCTCAAGTGTGGATTCTAAAACCTAACCACCTCAGGAACCCACTTGACACTTTGCAAAACATCTCTGATAAGCCCCTTCCTAAGGCCAAACCACCACCAAGAGTGAACCAAGCCCACAACAGAGTGAGTCACCCACAACCCAAGAGATAGGTGTACCACTACGAGTATTGCAAGAGAGATGGTCACTTGTTAGAGTTTTGCTTTAGGAGAAAGAGAGATGAGAGGCGTCAGTTTGAGCTTTCACACCGGAACATGCATCGCCCATCTCATGGTATGCATGCTTCACCTGCTCAGAGGAGCAATGCTAGACCTAGAGGTGCAAGACCTCAAGGTACTAGGCCTCAGTTTGTGAGACCATGTGATGGTCATGCCCGACAAGGTCCAAGTATCCTCAATACGACTCAAGGTCTCATGGCAGTGGCTCTCAGTCCTACACTTCTAGCGGACCATGTTTTCTCTCTCATGGTGATCACTACTCTCCCATGGGTGTATGGTGTTTTTCCTAACACTTTTCCAGGGCAAATGACCCAACACTAGTTTTCACCTCAGTTTACTAACCCCAGTGTTGGATCGTTTGCTCATCCCATGTCTTTCTGTTGATGCAGCATGGAGATTTGGAGAACATATGGCTTGTTGATTCTGGGTGTTCATGTCACATGACCAAAAATTTAAATTGGTTCTCCAGCCTCAGTCCCATGACTTCCAAGGAGTACATCACATTTGGGGACAATGGTAAGGCTAAGGTCCTTTCTCGTGGGTCGGTAAGGCTCAATGAAAACTTTATGCTCAAGGATATTGCTTTGGTTTTGAGTTTGCATTTTAATCTCTTTTCGGTTTCGCAACTCCTTAGAGATGGTCTCGAAGTGCATTTTAAGCCGGGTCTTTCTCGCATACTTGATTCGCGTGGTGATCATGTGTGTTCGATTATACCTTTTGGGCTTGTCTTTTGTGCTGATTTTTCTCGCTCTTTCAGCGTCTCTCGGTGTTTGGTGAGGCACTTCTTCTGAGCTTTGGAAGTGGCATAGGAGGCTTGGTCATTTGAGCTTTGACTTGCTTGCAAGGTTGAGCGCTCTTGATCTAATCCGAGGATTGCCTAAGCTAAAGTTTGAGAAGGACTTGGTCTGTTACCCGTGTCGTCACGGGAAGATGGTATCCGCTTCTCATTCCCCTGTGAACCAAGTGATGACCAAATAACCTGGCGAGCTTCTTCATATGGACACTGTAGGTCCAGCTCGGGTTCGGTCAGATGGTGGGAAGTGGTATGTTCTTGTGATCGTGGATGACTTTTCTCGCTATTCTTGGGTCTTTTTCATGGAGTCCTAGGATGAGGCATTTTCCCATGTGCGGGATTTGGTTCTTAGGCTGCAAAATGAACTTTCCAAGAATGCCATAAGAGCTATACGTAGTGACAATGGCACTGAATTCAAGAACTCTCATTTTGAAGCCTTTTGCAAGTCTTTGGGTATTGAACATCAGTTTTCTTCACCTTATGTGCCTCAGCAGAATGGGATTGTTGAGCGCAAGAATCGGACCCTTGTGGAAATGGCCAGGACGATGCTCGATGAGCGTAGGACTCCTAGGCGCTTTTGGGCTGAAGCAATCAACACAACGTGCTATGTTTCAAATCGCATCTTCCTTCGAGCTTTTACAAAGAAAACTTTTTATGAACTACAGTTTGGGCATCTTCCTAAGGTGAGCTACTTTAGAGTCTTTGGGTGTCAGTGCTTCATTCTCAAGCAAGGTAATCTCGATAGGTTTGAATCTCGGTCTTCTGACGGCATTTTTCTCGGTTATGCTACTCACTCTCATGCATATAGAGTGCTTAATCTTGAGACTAACCGCGTCATGGAGACTTGTGAAGTTACCTTCGATGAAACCACACCTTGTTCTTCTCCTGTCTTTGAGCGTGCAGGTGACCAGGAGATGGGTGAAAGCATCTTTGTGGAGGAGGAACAGGACGATGCCGATTGGGGTGCTCCCGAGCTGACTCCAGCGGCTGCCCCTGTCGACCCTGCGACGACTACGTCTGCTCATGGCCCCGATCCTTCTTCTTTGACTTCATGGGGGCTGAACGATCAGTATCTCTCTCTTGCACCTGAGGGAGCTCCAGGTGCGGTTGAGGGGGAGGCTACTTCATCAAGGACGACGCCTGTACACATTCAGCATCACCATCCTCCTAAGACCATGATCAGTAACTTCAACAAGCGTGTCACTCACAAAAAGTCCTATGAAATCTCTCATTTTGCACATTCTGCTTTTGTTGCCGATTTTAAGCCCAAAGGTATTGGACACGCTTTATCTAACGCTGATTGGGTCAATGCCATGCATGAGGAGTTAGAGAACTTTGAGAGAAACCAAGTTTGGGTCCTAGTTCCTCCACCTCCACAATGTCATCCCATAGGTACCAAGTGGGTGTTTAAGAATAAGCAGAGTGAGGATGGGGTGATAGTTAGGAACAAGGCTAGGTTGGTTGCTCGGGGGTTTTGCCAGAAAGAGGGGATAGATTTTGAGGAAACCTTTTCTCCTGTTGCCCGTTTAGAAGCCATTAGAATTCTTTTAGCCTTTGCAACTTCGAAAGGGTTCTAGCTATATCAGATGGATGTCAAGAGTGCTTTTCTCAATGGGTACATAGAGGAGGAAGTGTATTTAAGACAACCCCCTGGCTTTAAAAATCCCAAGCACCCAGACTTTGTCTACAAACTTCATAAAGCCTTGTATGGTCTCAAACAAGCCCCGAGAGCATGGTATGCTAGGTTGAAGTCCTTTTTTCTTGGAAAGGGTTTTACCATGGGCTCTGTTGATAAGACTTTGTTTCTCCTCAAGCAAGGCAAAGACATTCTCATCGTGCAGATATACATGGATGATATAATCTTTGGTGGCTTTTCACATGCCCTTGTGGCAAGGTTTTCTGATTTGATGAGCAGGGAGTTCAAGATGAGTATGATGGGCGAGTTGACATTCTTTTTTGGGTTGCAAATCAAGCAAACTTGGGAAGGGACATTTGTACACCAAGGCAAGTACACCAAGGACCTGCTGAAGAAGTTCAACATGGGCGGGGCCAAGCCTCTTTCGACGTCCATGGCCACTACCATTGCCTTGGATGAAGACTTGGAGGGAGAAGCCGTGGACCAGAAGGAGTACCGCAGCATGATCGGGTCACTGCTGTACCTGACGGCAATGAGACTGGACATTCAGTTTGCAGTCTGTCTTTGTGCGCGCTTTCAGTCTTCGCCACGTAACTCTCATCGTCAAGCCGTCAAGTGGATCATGAGGTACCTCCGCTTCACTCCTGAGTTCGGCCTTTAGTACTCGACCGCTTCCACTCTTTCTCTCTCGGGTTATTCAGATGCTGATTATGCTGGTTGTCGTACTGAGCAAAAATCTACTTCTGGTACTTGTTAGTTTTTGGGTTCTTCTCTAGTCTCTTGGTCCTCTTGCAAGCAGTCTTCTATTGCCCAATCCACATGTGAGGCTGAGTATGCTGCTGCTGCTGCTTGCTGTTCTCAGCTGCGTTGGATAGTTGCTACCTTGAGAGACTTTGGCTTAGAGTTTACTCGAGTGCCTCTTTTCTGTGACAGCACCAGTGCCATAAGTGTAGCCAAAAACCCAATGCTTCATTCCAAAACCAGCATATAGAGGTGAGATACCACTTCCTGAGAGATAACTATGAGAAGGGCACCATAGACTTGATTCACATCAACACTAAGAACCAGAAAGCCGACATCTTCACCAAACCCCTCGACCAAACCTAGTTTGCACGCTTGCGAGGGAAGTTGGGAGTATGCTTCCCTTTTTGGTTGAGGGTCGCTTTGTATCTTGTACACTAGTTTTTGCCTTTCTTTTTGTTTTTTCTTTTGTATCATATTGCATTGCATATCATCATGTATCATATATCATGTACTTAGCTTCACTTGTATAGCTTGTTGATTAAGATTATGCTCTTGTTGATATGATCTATGGATACATGATGGCTATATAGCAGCTTAGGCTCCTTTTGATCATCTTGATACATGTTATGAGCTAAGCCTGTTTTTGAAAATGTGAACATGCTTAAGACTTGATAAAACTTGGAAAACTGTTCACCCTTGAGATGGCAACTAGCATGTGTAGGATATGTTGAGATCCATGTGCTTTCATATGTATGCTTTAGTTGCTATGTCTCATCTTTCTTGAATGATACACTTAGCTTGGATCCTTGATATCTTTATGCTAAAACTTGATGTCTAAGCTAAGTTATGATAAAAATGCTTTGGAGTTGGATCTTTACTGTCCCACGGTAATGTCACGAGATTGCTTCTCATTCTTCTGAGTGAGATGAACTTGGGCATTGTAGTGCTAGTCCTCAACCACTCGTGACGAGATAGCTTCCCACTTGCACATAGGGATGAACTCAGCGTGATTGCAAAACATGATAAAAATAACATAATTTTTTAGCAGACAGTTTTGATCCTCTCACATACACATGTCTAAAAATAACCATGTAATCCACTGTAAAACTCCGATTAATGTTGAAGCTACAAGTGTTAAGTGCTTCCTTGAGACATGATGTATGATCGTTATATGGGGTAGTTCACTTTTGTAAACATGAGTTAACACTAGTTTGATCTCCTGCTTATATGTGCTATGTGCTATCCTCCTTGGTGAACACCTTTCGTGAGATATGTTTAAAATTGTTCAAAATGCTTATGAATCATATTTCATTTCATTTGATCAGTTTGAGCATTGGCCTTGTCTTGCACCTATTGTAATACATATGTCGTACCAACTTGAGCATGTTTTTAATCCACTTGCTATACTCCTGAGGCTTTGTACATTCGCATTGTGCATCTCATAGTATGATTTGAGGGGGAGCTTCTCTTGTGAGTGCTTGATAAGTGCATTTGCCAACAAGGGGAAGAATGATTCCACAAATTCAGAGTGTGCATTCATATGCATTTGTGAGGTTGATGCACTTGTTAAGGGGGAGTTGCACATTTGTTTTTCTAGACGTGTCAAGCCGTTTGCCTCTGTCTACAGGGTCTAGCTGCTTTTAGGTACTTTGAGCTTGTTTTGCTTGGTTGTGTCGAGCCGTTGCCCATGTCTTTGGGGACCAATGCTTTGCTCATTGCAAGTGACCCGTTTCAAGCTTTTCTTTGGCTTTTGGTCACTTGAGTGGGTTTTCCCTGGCTTTGTGTTGGTGTTGACAATGCACTCATCAAGGGGGAGATTGTGAACACATGTTTTTTACATAACCGTTGTGGAGCACCCTTGTGGTTGTGATGAGCGATTGTCAACATGCCAACACTTTGGTGTGTGGTTCATTCGGTGGTTCTACTGATCCCCTTGTTGGGGATGCACCCCAGGACCGAAGGGGTTTATTACCTCCAATTTATGTCTGGCTAACAGTTCTGACTGTGTCAACCTGACCCATGCTTGCATGTTATGGAGAGGCGCCGCCAGAGGCCGGATCTCTGGGTGGAGGCCTCCGGGAAAGGAAGGGGACCGGTCGATGGCGGAGATCAGGCGGAGGCGGATCATCTCCTCCCGGAGGCTCGAGGTTCTAAAGTGGAAGCCTCCACGGAGGCCTCGAAGCCAATTGAAGGCGGAGGCTAGGCGACTTCGACCTCCGCCGTCTGGGCGGAGGTTACGTGGCAGAGCCTCACTGCCCCCGGAGGCCCTGTGCAGAAGAGATGGTGACCCAGGACTGCCCTCACACGACGGAGCGCCGAGCCTAGCTGGGGGGCATGAGGACAATTAGTGGGCTTAGTGGGCCTCTCACAGGCGGTGATGGACCATGGCCTACGGGCGCGGTCAGAGAATGGTGGACCAGCCTACCCCTAAGGGGCCCATGTGGAACAGGGTCGGTGTCTAGGGTTTCAAAACTCCCGTTGGGGCACGCATGTACTTTCAGCCTTAGGCTGGGGAGCCACTATAAAAGGCCATGCCTCCTGTGTAATAAAGAGGAGGCTCCCCTGGTAGCTGTAGCACTACCTGCTGCTGGGCCCACATTATAATTTCCATATTTGATACAGAGAGAGAAGAACCATCTGGATCATCCGTTCCACCTTCACCCTAAACCGTTGGAATCGGTCCCAACAGTTGGCGCCCACCGCTTGTGTCTGGCCAGAGATAACACCCATAGATGCCACCCAGAAGAAAGGCCCCCATTAGGAGACGTACCGCCGCCAAGGTGGAGGTACCACAACCCTTAGCTCGCGGGAGGCCAAGGAGAAACATTCGAAGCACTTATGCTTCCAAACCAGAGGACGGAGGTGATGAAGAGAACAACAACGCTGCGCAAATGGGGGACCAGTCTGAGCAGCATCCGCCCGCCCAGAACCAAGAAGATGAGTTGGCCAGACTGAGAGATAAAATGCGCCGCATGGAAGCTGAAAGAGACAGGTTAAGGGCGTAGCAAGCCGCCACACAAAGAACGATACAATCATCGCGTCAAGCAGATGAGATAAGGCAGCAGATGGCCATTCTGCAAGCAGAGATACAGAGCATGCAGCCTCCGGAAGCAAATCTGTCAGAGGTCGCTCAACCAATCACAGCAAGTCGTCCCCCAGCTATGAACGCGCAGGCTACGCACACCATAGTTCTAAGCCTACCCACACCTTCAAGAGTCTTTGACCCAAAATCACCGCTGTCCGAAGGCCTGCAAAGCTCACCATGGCCTCCGAGTTACAAACCCGTGTCCCTGCCAAGGTTCAACGGCAATTTAGATCCAAGACAGTTTATAATGAGTTTTAAAGCTGCAGTAGCCTCCGCCAGAGGCAATGATCATGTAATGGCTAAATCATTTGTGATTGCAGCAGAAGGAGACGCACTAGCATGGTATTCAATGTTGAAACCAAGCACTGTATACTCATGGGAAAACCTATGAGACCAGATACTGGAAAACTTCAAAGCTTACATGAATGAGTCGCTAACATCATCAGACTTGTTCAACAACAAACACCTCAAGGGCGAACCCCTCAGAGACTACTACCAGATTTCTACACCTCCGGGCTAAAGCGCCAGACGTCCCTGATGGGGTAGCCATAGAAGCAGCAATCAAAGGACTTAGAATCGGCCCGTTTGCTAGTCACTTAGCAAGGAAAAAGCCAGCCACAATGGCCCAGCTACATGAGGAGTTTGAAAAATATTGCAGGTCCGACAATGACCTCCACAAAAGACTAGAAGAAGCGGACGGTCAAAGTAAACAGTCTTCAAGCAATGGCAACAGAAGAGAGAACAGGAACCCGCAAAACAACAATACCAGAACCAGCAGAAACAAGTTTTCAATTTGTAGGCTAGCCATCCTCCTAATACTCGGGACAAAAGAGAAAATTGTGACCAGAGAAATCAAGAAGGGAAGGTTACAGCAAAAGCAACAAGTCCAGGAACTGGACGAAAAACTAGAAACCAAGAAAGCAATACTGCCTCTTCCACGGAGAGGACAAAGGGAACATCACACGGGATTGCCCGGAGGCCCAAGAGACACTTGACAGAATGAAAACCAAACAGTCACAGCTACAGCCCCAGCAGCAAGGTAGCAGGGAGGTTAATCACGCTGATAGTTAGCAATTCTATCAGCAATATAACTCAAGTTTCCCAGGATATGTTCCAGATCCGATACCGTAGCACAACTTGGCTCAACAGTACTATCCGACAGCACTACTAGCCTAGAGACCAGTCTATCAGCAAACATCACAGCACCAGGGCTACACCTAGAACAGAGCAGAAAATGGTCTAACTTACATCAATCAAAGACCTCCACACATAACGCTCATCGAATCAACACAGATACAGACACCTCCGGTGGCACAACAAAGGTAGTATGAAGAATTAATAGCACCTTCGCAGTATACTCTAGCCCAACCATCAACCACGAAGGCAGAGCCTCCAGCAGAAAACTAGTTAAATCTGCATTCGGCACTACCAACCATTGGCATGATATTACCTATAGCTGGAGGTTCAGCACTAGAATTCGAAACCAAAAAGCAAAAGAAAGACTACATAACAAAAGACCTTATGGTCATAGCACCAGATGCAGAGGCAACCTTGCTACTATAGGTTGCAGCTTCCGCAGGAGCAATTGGCGCAGTGCTAGTTCAAGAAAAGGGAGTTGGCAACAAAAATGTATAGCACCCAGTGTACTATGTATCAGAAGTGCTGCATGGGGCCAAACTGAAATATTCGAAGGTCGAAAAAATAGCATACACAGTAGTAACAGCATCAAGGAAGCTCAAACACTATTTTCAAGAGCATGAAATTCTGGTACCACTAGCACAACCGCTAGCTGATATCCTAGGCAACAAGGAAGCATCAGGCAAAATCAGTAAATGGGCAACAGAAATATCCCACTTTAGCATCAAGTTCATCTCAAGAACAGCAGTCAAGTCACAAGCGCTAGCAGATTTTTTTGCAGAATGGACATCTCCGCAACACGCAGAAGACAAAGCAGAGGCTTCAATATGGATACTATACACAGATGGCGCATGGGGCATCCAAGGTGAGGGAGTCTCCGCAGTACTAATATCACCATCGGGCATCAAAACAAGATAAGCAGCAAGACTGTGCTTCAAAGCAACCAACAATGTAGCCGAGTATGAAGCAGTGATCCTGGGGCTCAGCAAGGCTAAGGCACTTGGTGCCAAATACATCATGGTCAGAACAGATTCGAAGATAGTAACAGGACAAGTCGAGAAAGACTATGTCGCAAGGAACCTAGAATTGACTGCATACCTAGAAGTAGTCAGGGGTCTGGAAAAAAGATTCCAAGGCTTTACCCTAAAGCACATCCTGAGGGGGACAACTCGGAGGCAGACGAGTTAGCCAAAGCAGCAGCAAATCAAATGGAGGTACCCGAAGGAACCTTCTACCAAGAATTGACACTATCAGCTACCGCAAAAACAACAAAGGCATTTGCGGAGGTTCTCCTAGTAAACATGGAGGATTGGAGGAAACCTATAATTGATTATATCAATGGAGTCCATGTAACATCAGACGAATCAGTTGCATCAAGGTTGGCCGTACGGGCAAGGAATTACACGATAATAGACGGAGTTCTATACAAGAAACGAATAGTCCAACCATTGCTCAAGTGCATCACAGAATCAGAAGGCAGAAACCTCTTACAAGACATCCACTCAGGAACATGCGGATCACACATTGGCCCCAGAGCACTTTCAGCGAAGGCAATTAGGCAAGGGTTCTACTGGCCAACACATATTAAGGATGCATTGCACATAGTAAGTGTCGGTGTTCTGACCCTCGAGGGGTTAACACCAACGAGTAATATTTGTAATTACGTGCTCCCTTAATCCGGTGGGTGATGCAAGAAGGACATGGCGATTTATCCTGGTTCGGGCAAAGAAGGCCCTACGTCCAACGGGGGGAGGATGGTTCGTGTTATCTTGCACCGAAGTGCTAGTACAGGGGAAAATACAATCAGGTGTGAGGAGCGTGAGTTGGAGCTTGGGCGTTTCGGATGCCTGGCTCTCGACCTTACGCTGGCTCACGGTGTCGTTCTGTGATCTAAAGACTTAGCCTTTCTATGCTCTAGATCCCTTCGTTCGGGTCCTCCTTTCTAACGCCCTGGCGCCTCCTTTTATAGATGAAGGAGGGGCACAGGAGTACATATATTTCGAGTTCGCATGGCTGATGACGTATGACGTTGAGGCCGATCACGTCGGTGCTGTTGTAGGGATATACGTCGGTATGGGGGATCTGCAGCCGTCGCGTCGGGAGTTGTTGAGTCCCGCTCGAGGGTTCATTTGATGACATCGAGGGGCGGTGGTCGAGGGTCTTGGCTTGAGACGTGGGGGTCGAGTTGAAGGGGTCGAGCCTCACCGGATAAGGTCGAATCCCGGGAAATGCGGGAAACGTACTGATTCATACGTCTCGAGGGGGTGCTAGACATGGCACAGTGCTCAGCATGGTGCAACAGCAAAGTACGATCCGCAGGATTCCGAGGCATGGGCGGTAAAAGCCAGATTTGACCGCCACACCTACAACTGTTACCATAACTGTGGCCATACGGTTAGGCGGGGTAGGTAGATCGCATTAAATGCGCCCAGATCCGTACGGGAGAGTCGGTAAGCCGAGGGGTGCACTGTCCTCGAGGACCGCCCATTCGCCCGAACGAAGTTCCGTCCTCGAGGGCTGGCTCGTTCGGCGGGCGAAGTTTCATCCTCGAGGGGTCGCCCGAATTATACCCTCGAGTGTACAGTCCTGGTCCGTTCGGTAGCCCCTCGAGCAGGCCTTGGCTTTGGGCCATCGTTGTCCGTTCGTGGGTCAGCCCAATATGTCTTAGCCTGTGGGCCTTCATACGTTAGCGCGGGAGGTCACTGGAGGGTTCGTGTTGCTGATTTTGCGGGGTTTAGTTCGGTAAACCAGGGGTTTGGGGTACCCATTTCCTGGGTAACGACAGTAAGAACTTGCAAAGCATGCCAGAGTTTTACACCACATCAAGCATCTCTGGGAGCACAAACACAGCTAATACCTCCGGTCTAGCCGCTTCAGTGATAGGGGATGGATCTTGTAGGCCCATTACCTCTGGCTCAGGACGGAAGCAAATATGCAGTGGTAGCAGTAGAATACTTCACAAGATGGATAGAAGCCAAACCGCTCGTGACAATCACCTCTGAAACAGTCAAAAAATTCTTCTGGCAAAACATAATTTGCAGATTCGGGGTTCCAAGGGCACTCACGGTCGACAACGGGAAGCAATTTGATTTAGACAAATTCAAAGAATTCTGCAACACCATCAGCACACAAGTAGCCTTCGCTTCAGTCTACCACCCAAAGAGTAACGGAGCAGTGGAAAGGTCAAATAGAATCATATTCTCAGCAATCTCCAAAACATTGCTAGATCACAAAAAGGGCAAATGGGTAGAAGAGCTGCCGAAGGTTGTATGGTCTCACAACACAAATGTATCAAGAGCCACCGGGTTCACTCCATTCAAGTTACTGTATGAAGAAGAAGCAATGATGCCAGAAGAGATCAAATACCAGAGCCTCCGCACAATAAAACAAAACCTCGCAAAAGATGAAGAATACACCAAGGAGATGACCGAAGCATACAGGCTAGAGGCAATCGACAACATCGAGAAATACCAAGACCAAACCAGAAAATGGAGGGATGGAAAAGTGGTCACTAAAAACATCAAGGATGACGACTGGGTAATGAGGCGGAGGCCAAACGCTCAAAACATAGGAAAGCTACAGTCAAAATAGGAAGGACCATTCATAGCCAAGCAAGGAGGAAGGAAAGGGTCGTTCTATCTACAAGGCACAGAAGGAAGAACGTCAACCCACTCCTAGAACATTGATAGCCTCCGGAAATACTATACATAGAATGTAAGGACTCCGTAGAATTATAAGCGGAGGTCCCTAGATTTAAATTCCTGCAATTTACCTTTCCTGCAAAAATGGCTTGCACTCTTTTTCTCACAAAAGGGGCTCCAAATCGGAGGTGACGTTTTTAATGAGGCAAGACCGTATGTAATCAACCTCTAAATGTATAAAGAGGACCCCAAAAAGTAATACCTAGGATAGTTGAAAGCAGCTAGCACCGCGGCTGCAATATTTGACAACTATTCATGATTCACAAGGTTGCTTCATGCCACCATTAAGAAAAATGAGAAGGCATGAAGCAACCTCTGAAACAGCCTCTGCTAAAAGCCAAAAGCCCTCGAAAAAGCCCTGTCATTTTAGGCATCGAGGCAGGCAGTAGCAACCACAGGTTGCGAACAAATGAGAAGGCATGAAGTAGCCTCCGCTAAAGGCCAAAAGCCCTCGAAAAAGCCCTGTCATTTCAGGCATCGAGGCAGGCAGTAGCAACCACAGGTTGCGAACAAATGAGAAGGCATGAAGTAGCCTCCGCTAAAGGCCAAAAGCCCTTGAAAAAGCCCTGTCGTATCAGGCATCGAGGCAGGCAACAACAACCACAAGTTGCGAACGAATGAGAAGGCATGAAGTAGCCTCTGCTAAAGGCCAAAGCCCTCGAAAAATCCCTGTCGTATCAGGCATCGAGGCAGGCAACAGCAACCACAGGTTGCAAACGAATGAGAAGGCATGAATTAGCCTTCGCTAAATGCCAAAAGACCTCGAAAAAGCCCTGTCATATCAAGCATCGAGGCAAGCAATCGCAACTGCAAGTTGCAAAGCGAACTGAGGGAAGACCTGTAAACCAACTCAGGCACCAGTACTGGAAAAAGAAAGAAACATAACCAATAGTGACCTCCGAAATAAGGTACTAAAGCAAGCGAAGGTACCATCTATGAGCTCACAGGTCATGTAACCTCTGCATTACACACCTTCCAAAAAGGAGACAATATAGTTACAAAAAATTAAAGGACCAACATCATTCCAAAGTAGAGAAAATACGTAAAGCAGGATCATTTATTATTCAAACTAATGCTTACAACAGACAAGGCTCATTGCACTTTGCACATAACAGGAAGTGCATAACACATTTAACTATTAGACCAAAATGCACAACCTCCGGGTCAGGAAATCTAGCCACTCCACCCAGTTAACCTGCTACCACAAGGCATGGAAGTGGTCCAGAGGTTTCCAACACTTAAACCTACAAAAAACCAAAGGGTATAGCCTCTGAAAATACATCCGAAGGCAAGCAGACTGAGACTTCCTGAAGAATAGACGCTGGCGGAGGTATACCCTGTTCTGTCATGAAATACTCCCTTTGGCCTCCCGGCTGCATACCACCCTATGCCCCTGGTAACCCAGCCACTTGAACCAAGTCCAATAGACGCTCGGCACGAAGATAAGGAGGTGAACGCCCAACGCTAGCTTGTACATGACAAATTCCACAACCATCTGTCAGCACACCACTTTGCACCTTCCATCGGCAAGCAACCACCGCATCCAAAATCCTTACATCAACCAAGCTAAGCAGCATCATAGACGGCCGCCATCTCCGAGGATACAAAGGCAATACAGGTTGAGTATTGTTGACAAGCAGAAGCACCACCATCTTTAACCGCTGGCACCAGGCTCACTGATGTGGCTATTCCATTACGAGTCCTCACACAGTACCAACGCAAATATAGCCACTAAGAAACACCATTAGTACAGCACACACATAGAAGCAGCCTAAATGATCAAAGGGGGAGTACACCTTTTTATAAGGACCTCCAAAACATGAATAAACCAGTTGCAGCTACCTATCATTAAAGGAAGCAAGTACGAAATCAATACCCGTACCATCACATCTCAGGAGGCAAAAGTACAAAACAGTAAATAACAAAGATACGCAAAGTACACAAGGGGTGCTATAAAATAAGTATAGCTCAACGCCTACACGCCTGAGCATTAGGAAAGGGCCAACCACAAGCAACTCCACATAGCCAAAACCCACTTAAGGGAGATGGAGGCAGATGTCTGCATACGGACGACCAAAAATAATATGGCAGAACCTCCTAAACCATATGGCCCACATGCATGATTATTGTCTAATAGACTCCTAATAACCATGAATGTGTTCCATAAGACTTAAAAGATCTGTCAGGTAAATCCCGAATCATCCATGATTCTCTGAGCAGGATCAATCATTACAAAGAGACGTTGCATTATTACAACAGTTTTATACAAATAATATACATCAGAGTAAACAGCGGAAGAGTTACAATAACATAAGTTTACAAATCTTTTAGTTTTAAATCTTACAAACTATAAGTTTAAATATTACAAACCTTAGTAGTAGTGGAATAGAAATAGATCACTTATTTACAAAACCCAGTCGGTGTGCTCTGCCCAAGAGCCAGACATCCTATTCATCATCACTCCCCGCAACGACAGTCATGCAGCAGGATGCGAAGCACTCCTGCCCATGGGACTCATCTGCAACAAGGGTTCAACAAACCCTGAGTACAAAAGTACTCAACAAGATTGGCCCGATGAAAGAAGAGGGGTGAAGACTCAGGAAATGTAGGCTAGAGGGACAAGGTAAGGCTTGCAAGAGATAAGGATTTTTGCAGAAAAGCTTGATAGAAAGCAAAGTTGTCTTGCTCTTACTCAAGATCACCAATCAACTTCATTCTTAAACCTTAGACATCATTCAAGTTGTTACTACGATGATGAACACCGATTGAGTCTTCTTCTCTGAGAAGCAACGGTGATTCAAATCTATTTTTATACCCAGCTGGGACCTAGATCATGATATGCATGAGGCTCCAACCAAAATGCATACCAGACCACAGATATACCGGGATAACAACCGTAACCATATATTATCACATGATACACGTGAGCACCTAGACTCAGTGTATCGATATACATGGGAACTTAAACCCATGGTATACCACACTATGACATATGTGGGGACTCTGGCCTACTATATATCACTCCATGACATACCTGGGCTCCAACCCTCAGTATATCACTTCATGCATGTGGATTTCTAGTTTCTCGATATCACCAGTTCACCATCGACACGGGACCTAGGGCATCAACAGACGAAAACACTACAGAGGGACTCCATTCCCAATGCAAGTTACCCGTCCGGACTCGATTTATTAATTATCATCACATTTCCACAGATAAAGCCATCCTCATCTTTTTCATTCTTTTACTTTTTTGATAACCTAACTTATTAAGCAGGGCTAAGCATTACTATGTCTTTTCCAAAAACAGGTAACAAGGAATAATGAAATAAGATAGGTAATGCAGTTGGTAGGTTTTCACTCAACTCCTATTACTTAATGCAACATTTCATAACTGAAGCGATAAAACTTTTATAAAATAAGAGTAGGGTTTGAATGTATCCGGGGCTTGCCTTGGTGGTCGGGGTAGACGGTCTCGAGTTCTGGATCAACTCCCAACTCCTGAGTCTGCTCTTCCTTGGGATCTGGTGCGACAATGTTAAACTCTCCGTTAACGAAAACTATACGATAGAATGATATGCGTCAACATGATGTAATAGTAAACATGATGCTCGATGGATGCATGATCAGATTAAGGGCCTGAGTACAACTTTCCTTCACGATAAAGTTACAAACTAACAAAGCTTACTTACTAAGTTCATTAGGGTTGACTACACTTTTAATGAAGTTATTTAAGCACATGAAACAACGTTAATTAAGCCCTAATGACATGATCCAGGTAAGCGTAAACAATTAATTAAAGTGCCAAGGGTCATTAAGGTTAATGACCCAAGGTCATTAATCAATCCCAAAGTCAAACAAATCCTATAATGATTAAGCATAATTAAAGGGGTTAATTAATTAAAAGCATTAAATAAAGGCATAAAATTACAGTTGCCTAATTAAGCTTAAAATTTTATTTTGGACAGATCTTGGTCTATTTAGATGGTAAAACAAATTTCAGAATTAAAGCCAATTATTTTATTTATTAAAAATCATTGAAGGTGCATTTTTTAATTAAAAGAGCTAATTTTAACTTATGTAAAAATTACTCAAATTTGGCATTTTATATTTTTCCTAGGTAGATGACATCATAAATAACATACACAAAAAATTTCAGGATTTTTGGAGCTATACATGAATTACTATGATTTTCCAAAGAAAATAGCATTTAAATTATTTTCTGAAAAGAAAAAGGAAAAGGGAAAATCTTTCCCGACGTTGACCGCGGTGGCGGCGATTTTGACCGGCCAAACCACGCCAGCGGTAAGGTCTCCGGCAATGGGACTTGGCCCTACAGGCTCAGCTCGGCACGGCGGACCAGATGAGCTAACTAATGAAGCGGCGGAGCAAGAGCAGCTGGCTCGCCTGCGGTGATGGCGGCACGGCGGAGCTCGAGCACGGCGGCAAAGCTCACCCGAGCTATTTTCGGCGACGGCGAGCGCATGGCATGGTCTACACACCCATGCGAACACAATTAGCAACAAGATGAGGCTAAACCTGACCCCCAGCCACGATGGCTACGCGCACGACGGCACTGGCAAGGCCATGCCGGGGGCGAACTACGGCGGCCGATCACTACAGCACGGTAGAGGTGAAATTGAGAGCATGGACTCTAACACGATTGGGAGGTTAATTAAGATAAATAACCGACCCTGGCGGCGGTCGACGGTCGCGAGCTCACGGCGGCTCCGCTGCGGGCCACGAAGAAGAAGGCGGTGGTCAGGGCGGTTCGGGCTGCGAGGGGCGATGTGAGCTAGCTCAATCTGAGCACAAGGATGTGGTGGAGCTTCTCGCGAGAGCAAGCAAGCAATGATGGCACAACGATGGCGAATTTTGAGCGACGGAGGAAGGTCGTCGGCAATGGCGGCGGGGAGAAAAGAAGAAGAAAAGAGACGGCGGCCGACCTATTTATAGGCCCACAACGAGGAATGGACGGGCAATACGTCGACGGTGAAGCATCACGCGTGCGAGATGAGCTGGCAGCCGCGGTACGCCGGCATGTGCGGCGGTGGACGGCGGCGCGGCTTGAAAAGCCGGCAATTGCGGTAGCCTATAGGTCTCAATACTGTAGCAGAGGTATTATTTTTGAAATTTTGTAAATTACTCCAAAAATTACATAGAAACTTGAAAATCTCAAAAAATATCATTTGCATAACTTTTCAAGAGCTGCATTTTTCATTTAACAATTATTTTGAAATTCTGTTTAATTTTTGAAATATGAATTCAAATTCAAAAGGGGAATAAAACCCTAGAAACAAATATTTAAAATTACTTTTGATTTTTTGATAAAACTTGAAAATCTTCAAACCTATGAAATTTTCAAATTTTCAAACCAAACATTTTTTATATATAAAGTTTTCCCAAATTATGCATAATTTTTGAATTATGGTTTTAAAATCAAAGGGGGACAAATGCTAGAAAACTATATTTTCAAATTCATTTGAAATTGTTTTTGGAAACTTGAAAAACTTTATATACCATTATTGTATCTCTTGTCAAGATCTACAAACCATATTTCTAAAGTATCTCCAAATTCTATATATATTTTGAATTATCAAAAAGGGGATAATACCAGCTTCTGAAATATAGGGTTTTTTTAAACCGAATTCAAACTCGATTTGGTTTCTAAATTAATTGGTTGTCTATTAGTGATCATAAACATCATCCAAGGACATTTTTAGGTCAAAGACCCAATGACACCCTTGGTTGACCAAGTTGACTTTTGAAAAACATTTTATAGCTTTCTAATTTGAATTTAAATTTGAATTGCAAGACTTGGGAATAAGCTTTGAAATTCAAATTCAACTTCAAATATGGAAATCACTTTTAAGGGTTGGACTTAGACTTATACACTATGCTTGACACTAGTGTAAACACGGTTTACACCTCAAGTACATAGAATATAAACTAAGTTTTTTAGATTACATTCGAAAGTAGGGTTTTATGATTTCATGTGACAAAACATTCCAGAAACACAATCAACCTATGAAATATAAACTTGTTTTAGTTGATGCATATCAAGGTTGACCTAAACATAAATGCTTTGTAGTGCATATGATGACATGGCAGGTTTTAGTTAATATAACACCAGGGGTGTTACAAATAATGAGATACCACGCAAGAATTCGTAATGAGTTGGCAGAAGAAACATTCCGGAGACAACTGTGGTCTCCGGGACAATGCAAAAGAAGTGAGGCAACAGAGCAAGCCAGTCAGGATCATCGCCTGAACAAAGACAAGGGGGGATACCGCGTAAGAACTCGTAACATCCCCCCGTCTCCGCTAATAGCTAAAGACCACAAAGTCGAACACAGCAAAATCGACGCCAGCACTGGTCGAAGAGAAACAACGGTTGTAATATCCGCCGTATGCTAACAATAAAATTATTAATACAAAATGTGTTTCAAATTGGTTACAACCTCCGAGGAGGAAAACAGAAATCACCTCCGGAGGTAACACCTGCAATAGGGCATGAAGGCCTCCGACTAATTAAAGCATGCCTCCGCAGCTCAGTGGAGGTCGAAATAAACAACCTCGCAAATGACATGTCCATCACAACACTCAACCTCCGTGCAAACAAAGAATTACAAAGATCTAAATCGGCCATGCCATGCAACAGAATGAGTAAAGCCAGAGCGTTCATCGTCCAAATCAGTATGTACAAAATCAAACATGTCATCCACCGTGCGCCTAGGAAACACAGACTTCTAGTGATCCCACAGCTCATCGCTAACGTAAACATCATCACGCATAAAGGTAATAGGCTCGACCTCCTGCACAGGCCCTAAACTGTAGACCTGCACAGGACAATTCGGCCATTAGTAATTCACCAAGAGCAATTCAAATTGTTCTTTACACGTGCGCACCGGCACTAAGTCAGCAAAAGACAAAATTTACACAAATTTAGATAAATTTCTACACCTCCTCCACACCGGTCAAGTCCTGAGGCCCAATTCGAGTTCCCGGAGATGCCACCGGTCGCTCCACCATGGCATCAGTCCCAGCACTTGCAGGAGGAACTTGAGTAGCGGAGGCGCCAGCATCAGCAGATCCCCGGGTGCGTGCAGATATGCCGCCAGAAGTCGTCGGGCCATGACCGCTGCGCTTGCCATACTTCAGTTGAAAAGGACAAAAAAATAAAAGGGAATCGCCAATACAGCTCTCACAATAAAATAAGACACGAAAAGCTAACCATACATACCGTTTCATGAGTAACATTGGCCATGGCAACGGTCTTCGATCGGACAAACTTGGACCAGAACTTCTCCATGAAGCTACACACAGTGGTCTTAACAAACTGACCCGTTCTGCCAAGTTCAGCAGGATTTTCTAGCTCAGGACAATCAAAGTTTACAATTTGAATGATGTCCTTAGACACAAAAAGCTTGCACAGATAGGTGGTGGAGGTCTTCGCGCTGAAATCAGAAACTCCGGTCATAAACTCACTAAGCTTGTCGAGGTTCGCCTTAATCCAGGAAAAGACACCGGAGGTAGAAGCCTCATGATCGACCGAAGTCACTGCACCATCAAATGCCCGGACGGTGGAGACATAAGATTTAGCCACTTCTAGCCCAATCAACCTAGTGGCAGTCAACTCCTTCTCAAGCTCTTCGACCTTAGACTTGAGAGCCGCCGCTAATCACCGTTTAGCATCCACTTCTTGTCATAGGAGATTGGAAATCTCAGCGGCTTTGTCCGCCTGCTGGCTGGCGGTGGCCTCTGCTTCTTTGGCAGCAACCTCCGCTTCTCTAGCAACAGCAAGAGACCTCTTTAGCTCATCGGATTCAGCCCCAAAATCTGATAGCTGCTTCTCCAGATTGGAGGCCTTCTGAGCCATTCGTCCCTTCTCTTGGGTCTGAGAATCGACCTCCACCTTCAAGACCTTGTTAGCTTCATCCTTCTTGACTAGTTCAGCGCAGCTACTGGTCTCAACAGCCATGGATAAGGTGGCACTTTGAAGATAGCTTACAATAACATGATGATTAATATTGGCGTCCATCAAAGTCTAAAACGAAAGCCCAGCCAGACGCCGGTACAAGTCTCTGCTCATTGAATTAGTTAGCTGGCCAATACCTTGAGCTCAGCCAAGGAGAGCGCTTATGCCCTCATCGGGACAACTGCCGGATGGGAGAGACCTAGTGCTAACCATGCCCAGCGGAGGTCACGAAGCTGTAGGCACTGCCTCAGCAACGGCTCCTCCAGGAAAAGGAACACCTGACGCTAAAGGCGGCGGAGGGGGAGGGGCAGGCTGAGTGGCCTCAGCAGTAAGCATATCTAAAAGTAGACACAAGTCAAACAACGAAACAAAAGAACACCAAATCTCAGGGAAAAAATATATATCATACACATGCTCACCGAGCAAGGAAACTTCCCCGTCAGAGGCATAACCACAAGAAACCTTCAAAGTCAGGAAATCCACATAGGTCATACTCCAAATAAGAATGTTACCTTGACTCGAAGTGTACGCATCCTCGGGGACCTCAATATCCTCCGCTCCGAGTGGGGTAGTCTTCGCAGGCCTCTCAACGAGATGAGTCGTAACACCGGCCTCCTCCAACTCATCTTCATTGGAGCTGGCGTCTAGATATGCACTGGCAAAAGGCTTTACAGAAAGCTCAGCGGACGCTGTTTCGACATGTGTAGACACAGCTTCGGCAGGCGCCGAGACAGGCCTAACCGACGATGAACCGGAGGCCTCAGCTGCTAAGGCATGAGATGCCTCCGGAGAAGCAACAGGCGACAGAGAACGCTGAGATGGACCTTCGGAACCAAGCAGCGCCAAAACGTCAACCTCTGGCAGAGTCTCAATTACCACCTCCGTTAGCAGTGATCCCTTCATCGTAAAGATCCTCAAAGACATCCTCCATCTCTGCAGGTTTAGCGGAGGCCTCTTTCTGTCTTTTCGAACCCCCACGCGTTAAAGCGCCTGCCTTCCTTTTCTTTCCCTCGGCGGCTTTCGTAGCAGCGCCGGTAGTGGTAAATTCCTTTTCCCGCTCTTTTTCTTCAGCTTCTCAGGAAGCTTACGCTCAGTATAATGAATTCCAAGCTCCTCAAAAACCCTATTAAGGCGAGGCATAGTACTAGCTTCAGACCTCCGGGTGAGATATTCTTTTTCAGAAACTTCACCAAGTATTTCAACGGCCTTCTGCTCTGTAGCGTGAACAAAGTCTTCTCTACTCTAACCCTCAAGAAGCTGTAGCCCAAAATATGGACACGAGATCCTGCCAGCCACACCAAAAACAGGAAGATCTAGTTTCTGCAGGGCGAATTTCTTCCTCTCTTTGCCACCAAGGAGAGGCCAGAAGTCAGAGGCAATCATCTCCTCCACAAGGTCCCTACCACCTGAGTCGTGACAAGATGCTTTGAAGGCCTCTGTGCATGACCTCCGTTTGTTGGATTCGATAGAATTAGGTTTGACACTGGTTAACGGATTCATCCATGTCATCACGGAGGCATAAGGAAAGCGGGTAACCTGCCTCCCATCATCTTCAGGCCGAGTAACGCTGTCGGTCTTCACATAAAACCAAAAATCCAGCCAGTCAGCAGGCTCATATTTCCCCCTCTGACACCAAGAAATCGCAACCTTCTCCTTACCCTTACCCAAGTTTATCTTGGCCATAAAACTACAAGAGGCAAACTGAGCCAGCTTACCACCAACATACCGTGGTTGCTTCTGCAGCTCATAGTACTTAGCGAAAGTGTTCACACTCAGTTCTCCATCGTAAGACTCAACAGCCCACAAGAACTTGCTTAGGTTCAGGAAAGCATGGGGAGTCATGTGATGAAGCTGCACATCAAACCATTCAAGAACATACTGGAGGAAGTTGCAACTCGGGATGCGGAGGCCGCAGGTGAAGAAATCCCAGAAAACAACGGCTTCATCCTTCTCGGGTTTCGGAACAGTCTCCCCATGAGGAGAACGTCCACGACCAGCAGGAATAAATCCCTTGACCTCGAGCTCTGCAATCATATCCTGGGTCATTCGGCTCTGACCAAAAGAATAGGTGATCTCCGCATCACTCACATCAACCTTAGGAGCCATCAGCTCACTCGAAGAGGCCTCAACGTCCAATAGGGACTCTTCGAGATCCTTAGCCTCCACGGTAGCCAGCATGCACCGCTCAAAGAGTTCTAGGAAGCCTCCGAATCTGACGCCCTGGAGCCAGGAATAGGGGCCAGAGAACGGACAACGGCGTGCGCAGCAGGGGCGTTTGGGTGCCACGGCGACAGGATGCCGGGGCAAAGGCAAATGCGAAGGCAGCAAGCAAGGAAGAAAATCTACGCGATGGAAGCGGAGGCAACAAGTAACAAGAGCAAGCTACGCGGAGGCGAGTGAAGAGGAGTACGGGTCATTTTCACCGCTCACCCCCTTTATATAGGCAGCGGTGCGGCGCCTTGACTTCTCAGCCCAACGGTCATGACGATTCACGAATCGAACGATAGCAGTTGCACAGACTCGAATCAACGCACAAGATTAAAAATCGAACAACGGTAAAAAGCAAAGCCTCCAGTCCAATGTTCAATGGGCCAGGAGGGAGTCGGAGGTAAACACAGCCTCCATGGCCAGGGGCATATTGATGGCTAGGCCCGCCTCCGCTGGACCTAACCCTCAAGGGGGAATGTTGGGGATGCGCCCCAGGACCGGAGGGGTTTATTACCTCCAATTTATGTCTGGCTAACAGTTCTGACTGTGTCAACCTGACCCATGCTTGCAGGTTATGGAGAGGCGTCGCCGGAGGCCGGATCTCCGGGCGGAGGCCTTCGGGAAAGGCAGGGGACCGGTCGATGGCGGAGATCAGGCGGAGGCGGATCATCTCCTCCCGGAGGCTCGGGGTTCTGAAGTGAAAGCCTCCACGGAGGCCTCAAAGCCAATCGAAGGCGGAGGCTGGGCGACTTTGACCTCCGTCGTCCGGGAGGAGGTTACGTGGCGGAGCCTCACTGCCCCAGGAGGCCCTGTGCAGAAGAGACGGCGACCCAGGACTGCCCTCACCCGATGGAGCACCGAGCCTAGCTGGGGAGCATGAGGACAATTAGTGGGCTTAGTGGGCCTCTCACAGGCGGTGATGGGCCGCGGCCTGCAGGCGCGGTCAGAGAATGGTGGACCAGCCTACCCCTAAGGGGCCCATGTGGAACAGGGTCGGTGTCTAGGGTTTTGAAACTCCCGTTGGGGGCACGCATGTACTTTTGAGCGTTGGGCTAGGGAGCCACTATAAAAGGCCATGCCTCCTGTGTAATAAAGGGGAGGCTCCCCTGGTAACTATAGCACTACATGCTGCTAGGCCCACATTGTAATTTTCGTATTTGATACAGAGAGAGAAGAACCGTCTGGATCATCCGTTCCACCTTCACCCTAAACTGTTGGAACCGGTCCCAACACCCCTGGCATAGGGTTATGTGTCAAAATGGTGTCTCTTAGCTCGTGATGTGCAGGTGTGGAGTCCGAATACTGTTGAAGCGGTCGAAAGAAGGTCAAGTAGGGCGTGCCGTGCTGACGGACCGGTTGCGGTGAAGGACGGACGCTAGGCTTGGACTGACGGACCAGACGACCGGGTGGCCAGCCGTGGTGGCTGACACTTGGGACATTGACAAGAGCAAGTGTACACGGCGGGGGACGCGTACGGGCTACTCTACTCGTGAACGGTTTGGTGGTTTGCCCTAAAAACCATCAGCGACGGTTTGGTGGTTTGGCCTCAAAACCATCGGCGGGGGATGCGTACGCGGTACGATACTCGCGGGCAGTTTAGTGGTTTGTCCTTAAAACCATCGACGGCAGGTTTCACGGGTTTGGGCCTCAAAATCTGGGTGGAGGTCCCGATGCAGACGGACGGCACGTGGCCGCATCGGGGAGATCGCTTCGGAGCGAGGCTACCGGTGAGGAGGCGCGGTGGGCGTCGGATCAGGAAAACTCGAGTTGGACCATAATGCCCCTGGCTAGGTGGTTCTCTCTTAGAATATCTATGGGTAAAAGTGGAATTGTGTAATAAGACTATAAATAAGAGGGACTGCCTCCACTCAGTCTCACCTCTTCCATTCCAGTTGTTCATCCTAGGGTTTCCCTATCTCTAGTTTTTCTGAGTGTGTGAGGTCCACTGCAAATTTTGTAGTGATTTGTTCGTGGGAAGAGCACCCCCTAGTGTGCTCGTGCCCTCTAGGCTTTTATCTTCAAGTGATTCTCATGATTAATTTGTGTTCTTGTTGTTCTTGACTTGTTCATCCCGAGCTCCTTTCACCCCTCTAAACTTGTGGTCAAATTTCTTTGATTTGGCATCGTTTGAATCCATTTTTCTTGCGTTGATTCAAGCTATTACATGAGAGGATCAATCCCACCGAAGGATTTGAGCTAATTCCTCATGAGCAAGTAAATCGGGGCGATTTTGTGTTCATGGCGAGTTCTTGGTCGTTTTTCACCCCCTTTGTGATTTCTCAAGATTCCCTTGAAATTGGGTGTTGATGTCTTGAAGAAATCTTCTCAACATCCCCAGGAATCTTCCTGCCAAGTTTCAAGTCAATCAGAGTAGTTTTGATTCAGTTTTGGTCTTGGATTCGTTTGTTCCAGAATTCTGCCCGCCGATATCGGACAAGTCCGACCCTAACCCGGACATGTACGGTGTTTCCAATGTTTGACTTTGTTGGAGTTTTGGGCTCAGATTAAGTGAATTTCCTTTTGGTGTTTAGAATTTTAGAGTAAATTTTTATAATTTTTGGACACCGTTTGATGAGGTTTTGGAATTTTTTTCCATAGCACGCTATGCTGTCAGGAATATCGGACTTGTTTGAAACCAGGTCGGACATGTCCGAGATTTGCAAGCTGAACCCATATCGGACATGTCCGATATGAACTCAGACTTGTCCGGTATTACTCTGTGTAGCAAGGTGTTTTTCCCTAGTTTGCGAGTTTGAACTCCGATTGCTTCACCGCTTGTTCCGCTGCTTTAGTGGTGACCCGCTGTGTTTTTAGGGAGCATCCACCCTCATCGATAGGGTCATGACCATCACGGTTTTATGTATTACTTCTTGAGGTGTTTTATTGAGCCGAGGACCTAAAGATTCGAAAGAATTTTTGAGGCTCCCATTCAACCTATGTATTACTTCTTGAGGTGTTTTATTGAGCCGAGGACCTAAAGATTCGAAAGAATTTTTGAGGCTCCCATTCAACCCCCCCTCTGGTCACCATATCTGGTCCTTCACGTTTTCATCTGTGCCACCGTGTACGTGCATCACTTTCAAACGTTGTTGCATATATACGGATGATGTCAGCAAAAGTACGAGCATGCATTTACTTTTCTATGGAATGTCTCCGAAGTTGGGCCGCTTTTTAATCATGTACGGCCCAATATACGATCTTCCGGCCCACCGCCTGCCTGTGATTAATTTTGATTGTCTAGTCGGCGCATATCATCACTACCGTTGGGTAAGATGAAAAAAATCATGGGCCCAAAAAGGTCTTTGACATGAAAAAATTAGAGGGAACCAGCTAAACATGGTCGATTGTGATGGACTCATTGGCCAGATGGTGGTGCCAGGGGCATTTCCCACTTGTTAATCATGAAGTAGTTAGTGAGGTCATGGCAGGATGAAAATGCCCTTCTTTCATTGTACAAACTCCCAACAATTGTGAGTTTCTTGGGTGTGAGGTAAAGGAACAACTTTGGTGTGGTTCTTTTAGAGCTCGTCTTTCCCCCTCAAAGCAACCATGATTAAATCTCTTGGAGGGGCTTTAGGGGGACTCCATGGGATCAACAACGCCCCGCCCCTATTGCTTGATCAGTCCCTATGTCTTCATTGTTGACTTGGATACTTGGATGGTGCTGCATTGTTGTCTTTACTATAGTAATCCATACTTAGATGGCATTGTGTTCTTTAATAACTGCCTTTATACTGTAGTAATTTCTTTTGTATTGTGTCTTCTATGTGCGTGCTTGCCTTTGTACATCAACAAATGACGAGTATAATACCTTTTCAAGGGATACACAAAGAATACCTGTAGCAGCCAATATACACAGAGGATACATCTATTTAGTATCTATATTAGAAACAAATGAATACATATATCCAGATTACAAGTTTTAGCAAATAGCAATGTCAAATAATTTGGATTTTCCATCCCTAGTCCATGAGCAAGCATCTTGCGGGGGACAAGCTCCATGCTCCTTGGCCCTGGATCTACTCAATCGCATTCTACCAAGGCCGGGAGACAGCTCAAAAATATGAAAAAAATCTAGTAATCCACTTGTTGTACCTATGTACGTGTCTCCACGTACCCCTCATTTGTTTCCACGTGTGTCTCTTGCCATCACCACTGACATACATACCCATAGGCTTGCTAAATTAGTTTGGATAATTGGATGAGACATGACCAGAGATAATCTATGTTTTGGTAAGAAGAGATTTAGGTTTGAAAAATGATGGTTAGAGAAAGAGTCCTTTAGGGGGATGGTTGAGAAGGCATGGACTGATTCCTGTAGTTTACTCAAAAGTATAGATAGATGGCAGTTAAGGATTAGAACCTTTAGAAGAATGATAAGAGGCTTTCAATGAAGTTGCCGAGTTAAATAAATCTAAAGCTATTTTAATGGAGAAGTCCAATAGGTTGGAATTTGGAAAGCCTATTTGAGGAGACCTCACTGATGAGGAAACTAGAGACATTAGACATATTGAGTCTAAATTAGAACAATACTGGTCTAGAGAGAAATAAAAATTAGACAAAGCTCTAGAGAAAGGGATCTAGTTGTGGAGATAAGAATACTGTTTATTTTCAAGTAATACCAAAGAATCTGAGAAGAGGATATAATGCCTAGAAGGCCATGCACGTCTATTTTATGAACAATAAGGGGATGATGCAGGTAGCGATGATTTCTATAAGAACCTTTTTGCAAAGGAAACAAATTCTGGTGTAAGACTACGTCCTAACTTCTGGGAACATGGAGATAAAGTTAACAGTGACGAGAACTGTTTGCTAAGCTCCTTTCTCACAATATGAGATTCAGAATGCCATTTTTAATTGTTGCACTGAAGGAGCTCTAGAGCCAGATGGACTTCTTTTATTTTTTTCTTGCCAAAAGTTCCTAGAGTAAATTATTAAATGACATTTAGTTGATATGTTTGAAGATTTTCACAAAAGATATTTCGTCGACAGAGGGAAATTTAGACTTATGTAGGCGTAAGTGCGCTTATGACTAACTGCAGTTTTAAGTTTTTTTTTCAAAAACCTTGACTCTTAGATTAAGCTTCAAACAAAAACTCTTAGATTTTTTAAGGCTATAAGTTGAAGAGTAGAAACATATAACATGATAATCTATAGAATCAATTTCGATCTCCTACCTTATGAATTATAAGATAAACTTATATGTCAACTTTGTAAAATTGTCGAGCCTTAAATTTCAAGTTAAATAACCTAATCCATTAACGGGATTACAATCCTCTGAAATAAAGGGATTTCCCTTACGTTTTTTTGGTGATGTGTTTCTTCCCGGTGGACTTTTAAACGTGGTGGAGTTTTACATACGCTGTAATGGATTTTTTTTTTTGATACACAGGATGCTTGGGTTTTTTTATATTAATTGAAGTGCCGGCTCTCAGAAGTTGGACTGAGACACGAGACAAACCGCGAGCGAGCAAGATATCGATTCGCCGCGTGATAAGGCTGGCATGCCAAATACGTACGACTGCGAATTCCTGGGCGGGCACTTCCTCAGTCCTTTGTTTGTTTTCTCTTCTCGTGTTTTTTAAAGGAAGAATGATTTCTCGGTCCTTTCCAAGCTCCATTGACGACCTGCGACAAGAAAAACACGTAATCGAAGCCGTCGCGGGCCGGAAAGGTCTATCTCGATTTTCACAGCTAGCTACGTGTGTGCGATACTCTCCAGGAAAACGGCTGACAGCCTCATCCTTTTGCATAGCATAGCATAATATAATGTATAGGAGTACATCCAAGTCTTGTAACTGACAATTGGCTACAGCACGCAGCTGAAAGAGAGTGCGCATGCATGTATGCATGCAAATTAAAGGGAACGGCAGCCTGTCCTTTATTTTATTTGTTATTTATAAATTACAAAAAGGAAATTATTAGTAACACTGTTGACGCGCCTCGACCTTGTCCAGAATCGATGCAGATGCAGTTCCTGCTCATACTAGGTACAGCTGTGGAAGTATCCGCTTTCCTACACGACATTCCCGTGCGCCGAAGTGGAGCCGCACACGTACTTGGCGTCTGGCGTGGCAGCGGCAGCTTTCGTGTACATGCGGCGAGATCGATTCTATAAAGTAGTCGTCATATACGATAACGAGTGAGCAAGCCCAGCAGGCCTCACGGTAGGAGAGGCACAGCACAGGCACCGGCGCACCACACGAGGACCGATCGAGGAAGGAGATGGAATTCTGCGCGCGGCAGCAGCAGCTTTTCAACCTGCCGCCGCCTCCGACGGCCACCAAACCACGGCCGGCAACGTGGGCGGCGGCGGCGAGAGTAGCCTGGCCTCGCTCCCGACAGAGCGCCGCTGCTGGTCACCTTTGCCGCCGATCGTCACGTCGTCCTAGCCGCCTGGCACTGCAGGTCACCGCCCTCACGACCACGAACGCCACCGCCGCTCGCCCATCTGAATCTGAAGTCATCTGCCTCAACGACATCATCCGGGACACGAAATTACCAAGGTGGGTGCGTGTTCTCGCTATAGCTCTGCGTGCAGAGTGCACTGCGGGCAGGGTTTTCAGTTCCTTTTGAATCCTGTCTGCTCTTTATTTCTTCGATGCATGATCGATCTTTGGTACGGTGCGAAATACAGGCAGGGCAAGTTTTTCGAGCTGGAGATGACGGTCCGTGACTGCGACCTCAACTTGTACGGGGTCGTGAACAATGCCGTATATGCCAGCTACATCGAAACAGCTCGTCAAGAGATGATTGCAAGCCTGGGCGTCTGCACGGGCTCGATCGTGCGCACAGGCCGTGCCATGGCGGTCTCCGAGTTGGACGTCAAGTACTTCGCGCCACTAAAGGTACACGCATACATGGGAATATATACTGGCAGATCTTTTTATCGATGAATTTTTTGCGTTGCATACTCTTGCATGAATGCTTGATATATTCTTCAGCGCGGCGCCAAGTTCGTCGTGATGGTGAGGGTTGTCCAAATCAAGGGTGTGCGGATGCTCATGGAACACTTGATCGCCACGCTGCCGGACCGCAAGGTACGTCGCTCGTCTCCGCATCTGTACGCACAGGGGCAGAGGCAGTAGCCACACATGTACACGTACGTCTCTCCTGCTACTCTCGTGTGAGCTGATGACCATGATTATATATGCATATATGGCAGCTCGTGCTAGAAGCGATGGCTACTGTCGTCTGCCTCAACCAAGACTATCGTCCAACTCGCATGTTCCCGGAGATGGCAAAGCTGTTGCACTTCTTCTCTCATCCTAGTAATTAGCTAGCTAGGATCAATCTTGGCAAGATGCTTTATCTGCTGATAGAAGGTCTGTTTGATTTAACTATGAATTGTGAAAAAAAATTGTTATGAACTATGTACCGTAGAAAAATTAAAGTTGTTTGGTTGAAATAAAAGCTAGCACCTCTGAGGCACATGTTCAGCCTGGCCCCACATCATCTCGCCAGTGAAGCGACTCGGGAGGGGACTAGCCCTCAGCTGAACTCACTACCCATTGCTGGCTACTCCTTGGCCGTTGTCGCGGCGCAACACCTTCCTCATCTCCTCGCTCCTCTCTCTCCACCAGTGGCGGAGCCAAGATTAAAGCATAGGATATGCCACATCAAAAATCTCATGCAATTTGACAAAACCTATTTAGCAATTTGGTATACATCGTATTGTTGTAAGATTCACCCCTTGATTGCACCAACCAAGGGTATACCGTGCCACAGCTGTGCCACCCACTGGCTCCGCCACTCCTCTCCACCCCTCTAGCCTCGACCCAGTTGCCTCCTAGGCATCGGTGTGCTCGTTGCCAGCCACCAGGGGATAGATCCGACCGAGCCTCCACTCGATCTACTCTTCTTGGCACCGGTTCTTGCCTAGCTATCTCAACTTCTTGCACCTTGGAGGGGCTTTATGGTGTGTTTTCCAATCAAGGGCCCCGACTGGCCAGCACGAGCTTCGTTTGGCTCTGGACGGGGTGGTCGTGGCAGTCAGTCTCGTATGTGTCTCTGGTGGCAGACGCGGGGGGGGGGGGGGGGGGGTTGGGGTGCTTCGGCTCCGCGCCTTCACCCTCCATGCACCGAGGTGTGGCAAAAATGGCATGCAGGTTCGCTGCATCCACGCGGCAGCCAAGCCGGACGGCGATCAGACTGGTTGTGCTCGCCCCTGTCCTCAACTGTGGGCACCCCTCGCCCTCGCTCGCAGCTGGGTGGTGGCCAGGAGCGGTGCTGCCTGCCTGCTATGCTTGACATCATGGCCCTTGAGGCTAGATCCTTCTCATGCTTGGTGTCAGGGGGAGTCATGGCCCCTAGTGGCCACTCCTTGTTCCGCCATTGACTGGTCTTTAAGTTCGTCCCCAGAGGAAGTTTATATGACGTGCTCCACTACGCCGACGACCGGATGCACATGCTGCTCTCGTTGTCAGAGCAAAATGATCATCGCCATCGGCTCTATGGAAGCGATGTTTTGCATGCACTTGCATGCAGAGCACATCTCCACGTGATCAGCGATGGTAGGGGGGCTTGAGCCCCCCTGCCCTATTGCTACATCCATCTCTATCTTCGTTGTTAACTAAATACAAGGCCTGCTAGATTGGATGAGACATGTTGCTTAGTGATCCCGCAACCCACTAATTCTGAATACTTTAGCGGGATGGTTTGAGAAATGGTGGTTAGATATAGGTTTGAGACATGGTGGTTAGATAAAAGAATGCTTTAGGGGGACGGTTGAAAAGGCATGGATTGTCCCCGCAATTTTGTTAAATGTATAGTTTAGGATTAGAACTTTTAGGAGAATAATAAATGGTTGGGCTGCCAATGAAGTTGCCGAGTTAAATAAATCTAAATCTACTTTAATGGAGAAGTTTAGTAGGTTGGAAAGCCTATTTGAGGTAAGAAACCTCATTAATGTGGTTACTAGAGACATTAGACACATTGAGTCTAAATAAGAACAAAATTAGTCCTTCGACAAAATCAAAATTAGACAAAGGTGCATGGAAGGGAATAGATATAGTATATGGAGATAGGAAAACTTCTATTTTCAAGTAACAGCTAACCAAAGAAGCAGGAAGAAGAAGCTAGAGTAACTGGAAGGCCCTCTAGGTGTAGTTTATAAACAGAAGGGGGTGATGCTACAGAATTAGCCGGTGATTTCGATGAGAACCTTTTTTGTAAAGGAACCAAACTCTGGTGCAGGTCTAGGTCCTAAATCTAGACTAGAACTATCTCTAGGTGCACTTTAGGAAGATAAGAAGAGACAGAGAGCTGACCCATGGGGCTACGGTGACAATGAAATGGCGAGGGAGCCACAAACACTTTGATGAGTCCTAGATCCACTGTGGAGCTGCACCACGATGAATCAAGTGAACTTTTGGCCCTATACGTTTGAAGTTATTAACTGGCTAATCATGTTTTTCTCTCAAAACAGAACAAACCACCATTACTTTTTTTCAGTGGTGGAGCTTTCCCAAACATGCCATTTATGCTACAACAACAAGATGAGCATCTTCATCTGCAGATCATTAGTGGCTTTGATTTCCTAATTAATCATGTTTTTTAGTTCATAATGCTAGTGCTCAAGTGTTCATGATATGTAGTACTCCTAGGTTAGAAAGATCATGCTTACTTCGTTGTTTCATTTTTGTTTTGCGTTTGAGTTTTATAATGATTGTGTTCGTGCCGAAAGATCGTGCGAATTTATGTACTTCAATTTTCTATTTATCCAACAAAGATCGTAGGATACAACTTTAGGTTGCCTGTATATAGAGACATGGCCATCCGGGCCCAAGGAAATAGTGTCATGGTGAGTAACTGATGCAATCTCCGCAGAATAGGATAGTTTGGAATGGAATTAGCAAGAACAACAGCGAGGTGATTGGACAGATTCCTTTTTTTAGTGGATGGATGGTAACCTTCCGGTCCATAAGCAGGCCGAAGCCCAGATGAACCTAGCCATCGGCCCATTATCTTGCTATTGGAAACCCGGTCCTGTGACAAATAATAGGTGGACCGTGGTCGAAGGGCGATGGCGCTTCCTAATGCTCGTGCTGTGATGACGGATACGAATTCGTAAATCGTAACTACTGTAGTACAAGTATTAATACGATACTCCTACTTTGCATGATGAGCGGCTTCTCTGGGCAGCGTGTTGTCATTTGCCAAGAGCAATGATGATAGCTTGGTATCGTACCCACCTGCCGCCTGCATCCCTCTAGGAGTACTGTATCCGTCTTCGCGGTCTCGATCTTTCATATCCAGTGACGAGAGCGCCTGGCACTGGGGACGGGTGACTCGACAAATCACGACGTTCAGAAACGAAATCATTCCTTCTTAACTGCACCGTACTGCCCGTAGAACAAACTACGGGGCGAACGATGCGATGCAAGAAGCAGCAGCAGGGCAGCACCAATCTAGCTAGATGATGACCTAGGAGCATGCGCATGCATCGCTTTGTCGTTTCATACGGCTCATGATGCTATTTACAGATAATACTCAGATACACACGCATCCTGCACTCACTTCATCCCATAATAATTACAGTAATTAGTAGCTTTCTACACTTACTTATTCTTATTTTTGTTTTCTTATGTATATTAGATAGTTTTTACTCTTTATTATGGGATCATTTGGCTCTGTGGAATTTTTGGAATTGAATTCATTGTTTAAATTATAGCTGTAAAAGAATCCATAGATTTGGTTAAATAAAGTGTATAGTATTACTTAAGTTGGGGAAGAAGAATTCATGGAATCCATTTCGCATCTCTCATCCTCTGATTTAAAATAGGCTTATATATAAAGTTTAGAAAGTTGTGGAATTCAAATTCTTCTTCCTCGAGAACTAAAGTTTATACAATGACTTCAATACCGAAAATTCCAGACGGCTGTAAAAGTAATCTCCATGCCTAGAGCTAAATCGTCATCCAACTTTTATTTATTATGAGCGTGTTTGTTTTCTTCAGCTAGATTGTGCAAGGCGCCTTGTTTGTTTCTTCTTCCCAGCTACGAGTATTTTGTTTGCGTGCGCTACATTGAAGGGCCCACAAGTCAGCCACACCCATCGACTACTTGAGTCCCACCACATCGGAGCCTGAGCAAGCCGAGCCCAGCAGAAACAAGCCTCACCCCAGTTTCCTCTCAGCCTGGCCCAGGTGTACTCTGGATTTTGTGCTGCGCAGGCTCCGATGATAAAGTCCAAGCAAACAAACAAGCACGACAGCCACGCCCATGAGTATGAAGTCCAACAAGCAAACAAACAAGCACGTCTTCAGCCCCGCCCAGGAGTCGTCACGCAGAGAGAAGCTGACTGCTGAGTACTAGCTGAGCGAGCCTGAGTCCTGAGAGCGGTCATCAGAGGAGACTTGACGAGTCCGCTTATTTCCAATTCAAGACGGAATCCTTCCGAGTTCTGCTTCTGCACTCCTTTCCCTTCCCAAGCCTGTAATAATCAGAGATGCTTCCTGCCTTCGCTTTGCTTTGCCCATTTGAGCGTCGCTAACCCGTACCCGTCCTTGTCCCAGTTTTGACGTTAGGTTTCTGTTTGTAGTAGTAGTATACATACTCACCAGTCACCAGAAGAGCAAACACGCGTGCCGCTTGCCGTTGTTACAGAACAGAAAGAACTCGGAACGTGCAGATGAATCTGCATTCGGTATTCTCCCGTAGGCTGTAGCCGCCAGTACCTTGTTTGTAACAAAAAAAGATCAAAAGACTTGGGGGTCAATTTGGTTGACTGGTGCTGGCTTTCGCTACTGTACACTCCTGTAGGCTGTAGCCACGGCACGAACTCACGCATCGGAGGATCGGACCGAGCATGCTACTCCGTGTAGTAGCTAGTATCGTGGTCTGGTCGTCCTACTATACTGTAGACTGTAGTATGCCTAGGGTCGCTAAAAAATGGACCCGATCCATTTTGTGGACCTACGGACGGTCCACGGCCTGGCGTCCAAGTCCCCACGGCGAGACTCGAGAGAGAGGGAGACGGCAAAAGCATGACAACGTACTGAAGTGGTCACTGGTGCAGTGCTCCTGCGCGCCCCGGCCGGCCCCGCAGCCTTCACGGCTTGCCTTCGTGCAGGGCAGGACACTGTGCTCTCCACCTCCGCTGCACGTCTCCACTACTTGTACACTGCTGGGACCCTGCTCGCTCGATCCATCAACGGAGGAAGCCCATGCATTAATGGCCAGGCTACATCCATCAGATCAGTCCATCAGAGCCTAGCTCACTCATGAATAGTAATACTACAGTACTACGAGACATTTTACACTGACCAGCGTACTAGCTCTCCAGTACTGCCGTCCTGCGTGCTATTGCATTGTTCTCTTTTCTGAGAAATACACATTGTATTGTAATTGTGACAAAATCGCAATCCTTCCAAAATGATGCTGTCATACACACCCTGAACGGTAAGCTAGCACTGGAATAACGATCAGACTCCACTAGATAGTCACTATGGCATGCGACCTGTGTGAGCAACTTCACAGAAACAAACTGGTCCAGTCACGCATGCATGTTCACACTGCATTTGCTGGACTAGTAGAGAAAAAGATACAGAGTTTGGTGACGGGTTGCTAGGCGTTAGCTCTGCCAGGCCAGCCCGTACGTGCACTTTCTTTGCTAGTAGAAATTGAGGGCAAGAATTCCCTGTCCGGTTCTCCACGGGGCCGGGGATGTCCACCAGCCACCTGGATGCAGAAATTGCGCTGGCCACCAGGACACTGAACACGCAGGAGCCGTAGCGATGCACTCGCTAGCACACGGCCGAGCAAAAGTGAAACCGTTGATCGGAGTACACCTTGCTTCCTGCCACACAGGCCGTCATCCGTCCACATTACTTTCGAGAGGCAAAACAGCCAAAAATTTGCTGGATATTCTACTATCTTTTTTTTTTACAACTGTTATTCTACTTCTTTCTGCCCTGCTCGCTTGGTCGTTTCTAGCCGGCTGATTATGACTACTGCTGATTTTTTGTGAGAGAAAAAGAATGTTGAATGGCTGGTTGGTTTGGCTGATAAGTTCAAACAAACAAGCTGATCGTTGCCCATGAAAACATGCAAAACTATTGTATATCTTAAGTTCTCACCTAACTGAAAGCATTATGTCCAGACAAGAATGTAATCCGAGCATTGTAGCGACTAAGACCGTTTTGAGTTTGATCAATATAATAATTATCATAACAATAATCTACGTCTTTATCTAACCGTAATATGATATTAAAGAGAAAATAAAAAATGCATCACACTCTCTCTTCCATGTCCCTCCACTCTCTTCTTAGCACGAGTCTTAGCTTGTTGCACTAAGAGTAATAAACGTAATGCATTAGAGACTAAGATCCTAGTTGGTTTCTTATCATGTTCGTGATCATAACTCACAATCTATGTGTTCATATAAGTTTTCACGATGCATGTTAAACCACGATACAAGATCTGAGTCCAAAACTTATTCGAATAGATGACACATACTATAAACTTACTTGGTTGCAACACACAGATATGTTTGATAGTACCAAACGACTAGGCTAGCTAGAGATTAGATCTTGAATTACGACTCCTCCGTCCGTCCGGATGTACTAGTATACTTCTTCCCGGGAACAAATGGAATGACTCGTGCAGTGCAGTCTACAGTACCGTGTAATGCTGTCGAAGCGCAGCCCCTGGCGAGTTGGAACAGTGAGCAAGCGCGCGGCCGCGACGGTGACTCGACGGCTGACGGGGACCGGGCCCAAAAGCCTCGCGTCGCCATCAGCATCATCCAATCAGGATCTGACGGCCACGACGGTGCCTCCCGGCACACGCGCGCCCGGCCCCCGCCCCTGCGCTTTGTACCGGCCCCACCACTTCCCCGTCCGTCTACCCACTCCAAGACCGTACGAGTCGGACGGCCGTGGCCACTGCCCACCTGGCGCGTCCCGGGCCCGGTCGTCATCCGCCCAACTCCACGGACGCGGCCGCCCTCGTGATCCGCCTTGGGGAGCGAGCCCCCGCCCAGCTTCTGCAGATACTGCAGGCGGGCCCACAGACGAGCGTCAGAATGCTGCTGCGAGTACAGGAAAGCACGCGCTAATCGCTCCGTGTTACTACTAATTAATAATCCCGCTAGAAAATGACCACCCTGACCTGTGCGGTAGGACCGTGGACGGAACGAAACACGTGGACACCGGTGGTGGGCCGGGGTCTAACCGCCTGCGCTCCAAACGTGGAGGGCGAGTCCTATAAAACCGTGCGCCGTTTCACGCTAAAACATAGCTGCAAATTTATTTTCCTCAAAGAAAAAAGCTGTGAATTTATCATAGCAGCACAATGGTCGTCGTAGCGATACATACTGGCACACCGTATCCGTGTCTGGTCTACGTACGCAATCAATGCGTACAGGATACAAAGCGACCGTGATCCGGCCCCACTTGCAGAGGGAGACAGAGCAGGGTGCGAGTGCGAACAGGTAGCGAGCAGGACTGCAAAGGAAGCCGCGGCAGGGGGGCACGGCACGAGGAGCTGTTCATACCGGCAGTGGAAGGAACGGCGCACGCAGGTGGTGTGGCAGGAGGCTGCTGCCAAGCCAGAAGGCAAAAGAGAGAAAAGGGCAGCAGCAGAACAAAACAAAACAAAGTTGCAGTAGAGGCGAGCTGCCGGTTCAACGCTAGTAGTACCGCTGTGTGCTGCTTTCTGTGCTTCTCAGTGCAAAAGCAAGCTGCTGCTTGCTCCTCTTCGTCTACTGCTACACTGCTAGTTGCATAATCCATGGAGCTTTTTGCTTGTACTGATGCTAGCTTAGCAGCGGTCAAGCATGGAATCTGGCAAGGATAGCAATAGCATGTACTCCTACCGAGAATGCAAACAGAAAGCTATGGTTAAGCTACCTCTTTCCCCCATTGCTGAATTGCTTCCATGGGATGCTGCTGCATTTGGATCAACAGGCTAAGAACCAGCGCCAGAACCAGCGCCAGCTTAGTTGCTCATACTACATTGCTGATAATCTACAGATATGTAATCCCAATAATCCACACGCTTCAAATCAAGCAGGAAACGAAATTAACAGCAACGACGACACACAACATTGTATTATTCACAATTCACAAACCAATGGAATAGAGAAAAACGATGAGCAAGCTGCCATTATAAGCTACAAAAGATGCTTGTTTTCTTCACCTCCGTTTTCCTTATTTTTTTACCTTTATCTCCCTGATGACGATGCTCAACCCGAACGGAATCATCCAGAACCATGGCGCTAATCTGACTGCTTCAGCTTCAAGCCCCTTGATTGAAGTGGGGATCTGAAACGGCAGAGACCTCTACCTCCTCGGACGGCGGCGCCACGTTCAGATCGATCATGCAGGGACTGTTGTTGATCGGAGACGGAGGAGCGGCGGCGGCGGCGGCGGTGCTGGCAAGCGACACATGGGACGGCTTGTGCCCCGAGGAGAACACGCGGTAGCTGCGCGGCTGCCGCTTTGCATCCGCGTCCTCGTCCTCGCCCCCGTCACGGTGCTCCGGCAATGGCGACAGCGGCGGCTGGGGCTGGAGGGGAGGAGCCGGGGCCACGGGAGGCGCGCAGCAGCCGCCCCTGCCGCCGCGCACGTTGCTGGCGCGGTGGCCGCCGAGCGCCTGGTAGGAGCGGAACACCTTCTTGCACGCGACGCACTCGAACTCCGTACGCTTCTCCACCACGGGCCTCGGGGCCGGGGTCCGTCGGAGGGGCGCGGCGGCGGAGGGCGGCACGTAGCCGTCGTCGCTGCCACCGTCGGAGTCGTCGTCCTCGGCGAGCACTGCCGACGACGGCCAGGAGCCGCGGGAGCCGCGGGAGAGCATCATGAGGGATAGCGCCACGTCCTCCGCGGTCGAGACCGTGGACAGGCACAGCGAGCTCGCCGGTTCGGGCTCACCCCAGACGGCCGCGGCCTTCACGCGCTTGGCGTGCGGCGGGGTGGACTCGGCCTCGCTCTCGCGATCCGAGGAACCAGCATCGGCCACGCGAAGGCTGCGCTTCGGATTCTCCCCGAGCCCGTAGGTGGAAGCAGCGGGCGACTTGACGCCGACGTCCTCCTCCTCTTCGTCGTCGGCGAAGTAGGTCGACGCGGAGGACGCCGAGGAGATCTGCAGTTTCACCGCCGCCGCCGCCGCCGCCGCCTTAGTTCTGGCGAGGGAATGAGAGCGCATGTGCCCGGCAAGGGCGCGGGGGCTGGCGAAGCGGCGGGAACAGAGCTTGCATGTGGTCTTCGCCATGGCGAGAGCTTGCGGCTTGCGGCTAGCGGAGCTCGGTGAGCTCTCGGCAGGCAGGAGCAAAAATGGTGAGGAGAGAGAGCGTGAGCGAGCGAGAGAGCTGCGGGGGAAGTTAGAATATAGCGGACCGGAACAGACAGCTCCTCTCTCCTATTTCTCTTTTTAGGATTTTTTTTTCCCCTTTCATTTCTCTTCGAATTTTATTTATTTTTTCTTTCCTCGTTGACACCTTCAATCGCGGGTAAAGCGTTGGTGATGCGTGGCTCATGCAAATCGAAGCAGAGATATTTTTGCTTCTTTGGCGGCTTGAATTGCTTCCGGTTTTATAGGACCCGTCCGCTCCCGTGTTGATATGGAATGAGTATCAGAATTCACAACTAATAGTGCCTTATATTTTGCACCAAAGATGCTAGACCATATATATATGTATAGATGCTAGATAAAATAAGTTTTGATCCTCTACCAATGAATGCAATTTGCGGTTTTGCTTGCGTCGATGATCCAATATTAAATGGATGCCAAATGGTGTGAAATCATTCTATATCTTCTCTCTCAATGTTTCGGATGCGTAGCCAGATTAAGCTATACTCTTTTATGCATTGACCACTCACACTAGTGAACATGATTTTTCTATAACATTATCCCAGCAATTATTAACATTTTTTGTCCTTTATTAAAATGCATATTTGTCCATTCTAGGTAGCCATAAGCATATTGTTAAAAGTTAAAATTAATAATAAGTACAATTGCTCAACTATTAAACATCACAGAAGATAAAGAAGTTGTAATATATAAGGCTCATTTTTAATACAAGCTAAAATTACACATCTAACATATACTGTCCACTCATGATATCGACGTGCCCATACACGCAACGTGCCTCGCTCATTGCATATCTAACTATGTCATAGCTCCATTTGAAACTTAAGAATTTCATGGGAATCCCATAAGAATCAATTTAATTCTATAGAAAATTGCCAGAATTGAGAAAAATATGGCATTCCAGACAAAGGCCTAAACTCCCTTGAAAATTATCAGACTCGGCCTAAAATGCATCATCCGAGAGTCCATGCTGACATAATACATGAACCGAACCCTAAGACATGAAGGAAAGAAAAATTAAAGTTGTGCTCATTTTCTTCCTATTGATCTCATTTTTCAAATAATTTATAGGATTCCATCATTTGTTCAGAAAGGTCCTAATAACACAATTTCTACATGAATTGATTCTTCTAAAATCCCTCTATTCCTACTACGTCACAAAGGGGTCTTTAGGAGCATGCCAAAATCCGGTGAAAAACGGATGTCCAGTATATGACCAACTGTGTATTTTGTCTGACGTGAATGGCCGCATCCCTGTAACTCATGCACACGCACGACCTGTGCACGCAAAGGGGTTTCCAAATGTACCGTAGCGTCACAGAGGACATACATGTATGTCCTACAAATCGATAGGCGAATAGGTTGGATTGGTGCACAGCCATACATGGAGGTAGTTGATAGCTTCTTGTGATCAGAGTCACTAACATATATAACATATAGTCACATGCCCGTGATCGAGTTTTTGCTTGTTGCATCGTGGTAGTAGAAAGGAACCCATCAGAGAAAAAAGAATTTAGAACTTGGACACCGGCGATAGATTAAACTTTTCGGTGTCTTAGACGAGGTTACCGTCTTTTTTAATAGCATACACGTAAAAGATCCTAGTATCAATCATTACTTCCCCACTCCCCAAACGCACAATATAAAACTACTATGGATGGCTGAGTGAAGGGAGCCTACAATGTAACAAGATAACAAAACATTAGAAAATGTTATTGCAAGCTATTTTCTATTGTTGTAAAATCCTGATTTCCTTAATCTTCTTGTTTCTAGCAATTTTTCTTTTGACAACAAGTTTCTAGCATTTTGATTTGACTAATAAATAAGTACTTCATTTGCTCTAAATTATAGAGTCATTTTGATTTTCCAGGTGCAAAATAAAACTCTACAATATACCTAGATATAAATTACGTTTAGATACATAATAAAAACTACACATCTAGATTTTTAATTTAGAATAAAAAGAGTAGTTACTAAGATCGTCGATATTAATAGTCAGTTTCAATAGACAAATGGTAGGGAGGGCATGAAATGAAGGCTGAAGCGCAGGGAGGACAGAGTCAAAAGTACTAGTTGATTAAAGTGTGGCAAATACAACAGTTCGGTAGTTAGAAAGAAAGATCGGCAGTATATTTCGGTATCTATTTTCGTGGGAAATTAATACTGGTACGTGTTCCCTGCTAGCTAGCTATACTACGTACGGGACGCGGAGAGTAGTGTTCCATGGATGAGGTTAATTTTGAAAAGAAACCAGATGTGCGGTTGATTTGCTTCCGACTATTATTAGCAAATTGAATAAAAAACTATTATTAGCACATCCAGTGACAGTGCCGGATTTCTCTCGGTTTTTCAATTTTCATATTAGCAGCGACCAGCGATCGAGCGGGAACTGCGCGTACGTGCGGTGCGGAGTGGCGGCAACGCCTCTGGTGCGCTCGATCGACCTGAAGCGCTTCCGTCCGCCACCATGTCTAGACACAGTTTCACCGGCCTGGTCGTGGAGCTAGTGAGTGGTGGGTGACACGGACATGATGGATCACCAAGCGGACAAATCCACATGATTACCCCACCAAGTACGAGAACCGGCAGGCTAGCGAGAGTACAGTAGTAACTACCACGGCCGCCGGTCCACCACCACCTGCTGGAGCCTGTCGTAGTGCTGCGTCGGCGGCGAGCCATGCGTGCACAGCCGGCAGCTTCAGCGATGCATCTGGCGAAGACGCTCGCTGCCGATGATGCCTCCTGCATACTACAGCCGGTACACTTCAGCGGTGTGCCGGCCGCGCGGTACAGCGTAGGAAACTAGTGCGGGGCCTGGCCGCGGCCGGGAATTAATACGGCTGCCGCGTCGTCGCGCTACTAGTGTGGCTAGTGGTAGTACTAGGAACTCCATTTGTTTCAGTTTCGCTTTAATTAATTAGCTCAAAGTCAAAGTCAAGTGGCGGCCTGGCTGCATGCATGCATTGGCCTGTGCTGCGGAGGGAGCTGGGGGATGGGGATGGGGTGGGTGCTGACGACGGAACGGAAGTGAGATACGGAAGGCTACTCCTACGTTTATCTGACTGTAGTCGGGAAAAATAAAACACGTTTCACTGACTGTCTGAACTCGTCTCGTGCTCCGCTCTTGCTTCAGCCCATTTTTCTCTTTTTTTTTTCTGATTTCTGATGTTTCCTTCGAACCCAATTAACTCCATAGCTGTATTCTGTAGAGTAGAACACGAGCTCGGTGCCCTTGCAACAGCCATGCTGGTACTCGTACTCCAGCGCGCACAAATTAAAGCAGAATGCCAGCATGGCAGCGGTACACCGCAACGGTCTGGATCTCCGTGGACGCTGAACTGGGGTGGAAGCGAGGCAGGGCGAGTACTGCACAGTACAGCACAGCACAGCACAGCACAAAGGGTGCTCCCGTCGGCTATGCGCCTACAGTATGCAGGTGGAGGTCGGAGTAGGTCCAGTGGACAAAACACCCACACCACACGGGACGCGCGCGCGCGGCGCTACTAGCTGCTGGCCGTGGCCGGGACCGGGGACCGTGCCTGCGTCTGCGGGCGCAGTCTTCCAGCCGCGCCCGCGCGCGCGCGCTGACGTCGTGCGTGTGGACTGTGAGTAGCACTGGACGGATACACGGCTGGACCTGGGTGGGTTCACGCTTGCTAAAGATAAGACAATTAAGCTATGCTAACCCAAACTGATAGTGGCACCTACTCCTACTTAATGTGCTAAAAAACCCCTACTGTACTCCTACTTAATAAATCCTTCTCTCCAATTTTTGGAAGGTACTAATCGCTGTTATACGGGAGGAGGCTAGGCTAGCTAGCTGCGCCTGTTTAAGTGTTTATATACTACCGTGATGTAGGGCGGAGGTTGCCTCCTGTTGCAGGAGATTTTCAACCTGTCAGATCAGCAAAGGTTGTTTCCTGTGAATAATATGCTCCCCGATTACGCTGAAGATTTTTTTTTTGTTGTTTTTTATAGCGCTCTGGTGAACAACATTACCAAATTCCAAGTCAGGCCAACACAGGAGATCTAAATATTCTTCAATCGGCATGGTCATCTACAGCCACTCCCATGCATGCTAACCCAGGTTACCCAGCAAAAGATTCACTCCTAGCTAGTGACAGCGAAGGGCCATAACAATAACAATAAATAAAGGCCGCAGGTAAATTGCTACTCTAGCCGCACGTTCGCAAGAAATGAGCACCGAGTCGGTTTGTTCCCCATCATGCAAGAAAGGAACCCCTAGTTGATCTGGTCCCTATCACAAAGTTTCTGCAGCAAGAGGGTATCCAACATTGCATAGGAGTATTACTCACTAGTGGCACCGTGATGGACATGCTTCCGGTCATGGTCAAGCCGTCCCCGTCCTCGACAAGCAGCAGCTTCCGGTCCAGGGGCTGGATGTGGATGGCGGGGGTCATTAGCCATGGCCTATGCTGGTATGGTCTCAGTTCGTGGGTCAACCCTTCCTCGACATGACAAGCAACAGATTAGGCCGCAGGGACTGCAGTCTTCAAGCGGTTTTAAAAGAAAGTTTGAGAAGATCACAGGTTTACAATATTTTTAAAAAATATATCTGTAAACTTCCATTATAATTTTTCAGAGTCTCCAACCAAGACTAAGTTTAAAAGGAAATTAAAATCTAGCTCTACAAAATACAAAAGAAATCTTCCCTATTTTCTTTTTGTTTTTATTTATTGCTTCCGGCCTGCAGCCGTTATCAGTCCAGCATCCGTGCCCGCAAGCCCATCCCTCAGCCACGTGCCCCGCTCCCTTTGGCCCATCATTCGGAGGCAGTCCAACACTTCCCCTTTTGTAGAAAAAAATGTTGTCTATTCGAAAGTGCTCATAGAAATAAGGATAGGTTCGCATATATGTATTCATAGGGGTGAGTGTGTGTTATGAGCGTTTGTGTTGTGCTGTATATTTCTAAAAAAAATATTATCAAATTCCATTTTTCCTCGCTCCACCATAAATCCCGGCAATCCACCCTGCTTAACTTTTCAAATCATGCACTTTACCTCCCTCGAGCGGTTTTGAAGGCGGTTTTGTCTTTTTCTTTTTTATTTATTTCAACTAAATCTTTGAAAAATATTATAAATCATAGAAAATCATGAAATGGAAAAATCCAATTTTCTTAAGACTTCACATGAGTAGGTCTAAACAGTGAATACATAATGTGGTATGTTTTAGTACAAAGTTTTTGTTGTAGATTTAGATCCACTTTTTTATATAATTAATTAGAATAATTCATAGCTGTAGTTGCTAAGGTCCAATTGCGGTGAAACTTTTATGGTATCTTAATTATTGTATGTTTAAACTATATTAAAAGTTTCATGCTCATTGGATGAAGCATAATTTAGTTAAGGGTTTATGCTTGTTTAGTTCAAATAAAGTTATAACTAAGTTAGGTTCTGTCTTTTCTTTTCTTTTTCTCTTGTTTGGGCATTGGTGCCTTGTAATTTTAGTCAGCTAGGTTCCTCCTTCCCTTTGCTGCTCTCCTCCCTCCTGTACCTCTATCAGTAGTCTTAGCTCTCCATCCTTCTCCTCCCTCTCCCTGTTGTATCTTGGTTACCTTTTGTTTTTCTTTATATATAAATAAAAAAAATATAACTAGGGCCTTTCAAAAAAAGTTATAACTAAGTTATACATAATCCAATAAGAATAAAAAATTTATTATAGTTCATAAAATATAATCATTAGGTCATCGTAAAAATTTACTATAATTGGGCCATAAAAACTGTAGTTATGCATTATTCTAATTAATTATAGAAAAACATAGATCTACCTATACAACAAGAACTTTGTACTAAACATATCATATTATGCACCTCTTGCGTCTCAATATTTTCGTTTAGAAAGAGAAGCTTGGTTGTCCGATGAAGACCAACGAGGGAGTTAGTGGTTGAGCTGGGCCTGCAGGTTTAGAAGGCCCAGGGGCTTTCTTAGCCGAAGACGTAGAACTGAGAGAGGAGCATGAAAGAGCGGTGATGTGATCAATCCTAACGATGCCGAGAAAATGTAAATACGATTGAATTTTGACTAAAGTGATATATATATATATACTATAAAAAAGCGAAAGAATTATAAAATAGGTGCCACCTAAAATTTTCCTACCCACCCTATAGAATGGCTAATCACTTTAAATCTAACGCTTCATATCGATTTACTGGTGGACCCATACATCTTACATCTTACATCTTACGCGTTCCTGCAGTAGTAATCTCCTTGTGTGGCAATTTTTTTTACACCGGTGATTTTCCTACGCGCCCATCGGTGTACCCGCCCGCTCATCCGGCTCCATCCTGTTGCCTCTCCGATTCCTACGAGATCTCTCGAACTTAATTTCCCATCATCACACGCCTCCGTTCCATCACACACGCGGTCGTCCTCGCAACCTTCGCGGCGCTCATCTCGGTCGGCCGAGGAAGCCAACGAGTCGCTCGTGCTCCGTCCGTGCGGCAGCGTCGTCATCGCTACAGCACCACCGGCACCAGCCGTGCCTGGACAACCAACTAGCTAGACACGACGGACACGAGCGCCGAGGCGGGCTAGACCGCTAGACCACGCGCGACTTCCAGATGTCGTGGCCTACCTCACCGGCACGCACACACGCAGCGCCCACCGTGCCATCATCCTCCGCTCTGACTTCTCCGGTCAGTCAACATGCTCGCTCGCCATGTGCTAGCTAGCTAGCGCTCGCCCCGCATCGTTAGGTTTTGTATCGATCATTTGCTGTTTCAATCCACTACACGTAGATAGGGTTTGTTTATAAACATGGCCACTGGCGGACCCAGGGCCCGGCGACCCTGGGCTGCTGCCCGGGCTCAGCCATTGATTCTTCTATATAAAATAGTTGTTTAGCCTATACGTATTAAGAGATTAGGTTTAATTTCACACATAGTACATCTGCCCGGGCTCATAGAAAGTTCTAGGTCCGCTAATGAACATGGCAATGAAAAACACAGCTTGTTTTCTATACTCCAATCCACGTAGCTAGATAGGGTTTATTCAAACAATTAATGATGATCTCGGTCTTCTCATTGCAGGATTTGAGGCAACGAAAGTCCGAAACCAAGGTACGTATATACACACAGTATGTGCGAGTATGTGTACGTATAAAGTATGTGCAAAGGTGCAGAGCCGCTCATTAATTGCTGCTCCAAAGGAGAAAACGGAAGACTGTTGGGTTCGGTGGTTACTGTTGGGTTGGTGAGTTAATTTAATTCATACGAATTCATGACTGTTGTGTATTGTTATCTGAAAATGTATCGCTTTGTTCAGATAAAGAAAAAATGTATTTATCACTTATTCCTCTTTGGCTTCAGCCAAATGACGTGGACTCTGTTCCTCTCCCAATTTGCAGCTGTGGTATCCAATTCGCCGTCACTTTCTATCTCCTTTGGATATATTTTTTTTGTTTTGTAATGCTGATCCTAGCTATTGACTATGGTTAAGTTGTTTCTCCCAATGTCGTCGAGATGGATCCCATGAAATTTAACATTCACCATCACTTACTTTCTCCTTTGGATGTTTATCGTTTTGTTAATGTTGATCCTACCAGTTGACTGTCGTGAAGTTGTTTCTCCAATGTTGCCAAGATGGATCCCAGGAAAGTAATGCATTTCGCCCAAGTTAGGAGTCCTTCCAACAAATGCAAATAAAGGTAACACATTATGAGCTTTGATACATGGATATGTTTGAATGCAACTACTACCGCACCGAGTTAATCCTTTTGTTCCAAATTATAAGCCGCTTTGACTTTTTCCGTTTATTCATTTATAGGATTTTTTCATACACATGCATGGTAGTAAGTAATTTTAAATTTACACTATTATATGATGTTTTTGTGTCATGTAAATAATTTATATAATTTTAGAGTTGAGCAAATGTAACACTGAAATATTGGAATAGTGTCAACATCGACGACAATGTGCTAAAGAGAAATATGCTACGTGGCTTGATGATAAGAAGACAACATCTTTTGAGACCAAAGAAGAACTATATATTATATTAGATAATAGCTGGTACGTCAATATGTTAAAAGCACTATGAATTATACTAAATATCTAACATGGTAAGTCATGAATATTAATGTAATTGTTGGACTGGTATGAAGGCCAAGGCTTGTTTCATGTGCAATCAGGTTTGTCTCAGTGTTGTGCTAGCTGGAATTAGTATGCTCAATCAGGTTTGTCTTAGTGTTGTGCTGTTAGTTGAAATTAGTATGCTCACCATGAAATGTACAATCTTCACTTTTTTTTTCAAAAAAAGTGTGCCTTTTTTTTATAAACTCCATAACCACCTAACAAGGAGAGTAAGATATCTCAGTAACCAATAATCTTAGGAGGCCGCCATTGATATGCACTTATCAGGGAGAGCTCATGAACTACACAAGTATTTCAATTCCCCATGTGAATAAAATTTAAATTTTATATTATTTGTGTAGATATAAGTTTTGTATTTATTGAAATTGTTTAGCGTTCTTATTAATTTGTTATTGTATGATTGCAAACATTTTTATATATTATGTTAGTGTGATTGCCCAATAGGTTGAAGTATGTTTATCTTCTTATTTATTTGTTAAGTATGTTTATCTTCTTATCTATTACAATACACATATAATCGGTGGATGGCCTCCCTCTCACAGAGCACTGCTCAATGAACTGTTCCAAGCACAGTAGCCAATCGCAGCCGTCCATCTCTTCACCCTGTACCCACAACCGTCCACGTTCCCAGCTTCTAGATACTCCCGTGGGGCCGAGTCTAACTCCTATCCAAACTGAAAAAAAAAACGAAAAAAAAAAGAAAAGAAAACCTAAAGACGGTTCGCACCACGCCTCCGTGTCCGCCAGCATCCCCACCAACGCTGCCGCCGCCATCGCCACCTTCGCTCCGTCCCCGACGACACAGCAGCCGTCCACGTCGCAAACCTTCGGCCCCTCGCGAACTTCTTGCGGTCGCGGACCCTTCCTTTCCACGCCCTCTACAACTTCTCTCCTCGCTCCCTCTCCGCCCTTGCCAGCGCCGCCGTCGCCTGCTCTGCCCATCCTCCTCGCTCCTCCCACGCTACTTCCTCGCGTCCCTCAGCGGCAGTCCCTCGCCGCGGAGCGGCCGCTCCGGCGTGGCAACCTGCCCGTGGCCGCCGTCGTACGTCAATGCAGGCAGGGCCCGGCGCGGCAGCATGCACGGGCCGACCTCGACGGCGTGCGCAAGTTGCTGGCGGATTCGTTTCCCGCGAACGAAACATGACGCCCTGCGCGCTCGCCTCGGTTGCCACCTGCACGACTCGGCGCTGCCGGCCTGTTGCCTCCATCTCCGGTTCCCCATCCCATCTTCCAGTACTCGACTGCTTTGCTCCGACTGCTTTGCACTCATCCATACCTTTGTTTCTGTACAATAAATTTACCTCTTACTGATTTGCCTTATTCCATGTAGGAAGAAATTGATTTTTGAAGTTTTTGACCAGACCAACACACCAACTTCTATACGTGGTACTCCTCAATAAGTGAATTCTGTAATTTCATATTCATTAATAATTTATTTGTTTCCCATTTACATATGATGATGATGTTTGATCCTGACAGGCAGATTAAGCAATGGCCACTAAAGCATATTAAGATGACCGTCATCTTCTCCTTCACCTCCTCAAATACCTCAGCCTGCACAACCGATGACTACATGCAGTTACCTTTACATCACTTGCATCTCATGACGTGCGAGTTTAGGTTGGTCCGTGTATATATGCCTGTGCTATTGAGACCAACACTACTGAGAATCTGACCTTACTATGTTTTCTGTACCACACAGAAATTTAATATTCGGCCACAGTTTGCACAGACATGTCCTACTGCATCATCAGACAACCAGGTCCCAGATCACTGTGTTAAGATTATACTCTGAATCCTGGCTTGGAATTTTAGTCAGAACTAATTTTTCATTTCTATTTCACAGTTATGTATTGAAAACAGCTATCCTTCTTTGACGTCAGATGGAGGTCGATAGGCCTAATGTGGCTTCGTGCTGACATTATAGACGCTATTCCTCCCTAGGTGAATTTGATAGTATCAACTAATTATGTTATATATCTTTACAGGATGCTCTTTCTACAGGTGCATGCTATGGGAGTTTCTTAAATGCTGTGAAAGTTGCATACTTTCTTTGAAGTTTACAGTGCAGGGGCCTCATTTTCATTACGAAGCTCTATTTCAGAATCTCGACTCCCATTGCAACAACCTGCCTCTAGGTGATTCCTCCATTACTTTTCCTCTTTTGATGGTGTGGCGGATTTTTCTGCCTACAGTGTAACTGTCAACCTATATTTTAAAGGCAATACCGATTCTTTAGTAATTTGAAACATGTCAAACTTAACTGTGCTTTCGTGGCTGCATTATTTTGGGTAATACACAAACAAACATTTCATATTGTACTGTACCTTTCATATCCTCAGATGTTTCTTTCTCTATTCTTCGATTTACACTCAACCAAAATATGTTGCCATATTGATCATTCCTTTTTTTTCATGATAGGTGAGTCACAGTAACAAACTACTGCTGAAACACGCAACAAATGAGAGGCTGTCCTAATTTTTATAACATACTCATGAAACGAAGAGGATAGTTGGAATTATTTTTGGTATTTTTTTCAAACCTATGTGTAACATATAAACAAATGTTTTTCCTACAACAAAAATGTTTTCCACTGTGGCTTCCATGCATTCTCATGTTTCAATTTCATGCTTGCTGCCCCGCGTATGTGCGCGGGGATCCTTGCTAGTTTACTTGTTATTGTGTGTCAGTAAAAAAGACAATACAAGATAACATCTACAAGAAGATATCAATTGTCTAATCTATGTTTAGGTAATATATAACCTCCATTTACAAAGGTAATTATATTTGTTTGAATGATCACTCAAAAACGATTGTGAACCCTGTCTAGCACGTGTGTGCCGCATGTGCCATATATAATGATTTAAAAAATAATTTTACTATTATTGTAACGTACGGATATTTTTTCTAGTAATAAATAATGCACCATTATACCTTTATTTGAACCATTGACTGTTCCCTCCGGCCCGCCGTTACCACCATCAGCGCTACAGCCCATGCCCCACATCCGGTACGACATTGTCCTATGCCGAGATCCTTTGCTACCGGAGCGGGAAAGCTGGCGACAAGCGACAAATATGCACCCAAATTCGGTCGATTCAAATCTGGGTGGTTGAGTGCATTTACCACACCTCTCACCCATCAAGTGAGCTAGGCTCACATTCCATCTATTTAATTATATATATAATAGTAAGTACTGTAGATAATTAAAACATAGATCAACAGAGTTCAACTAATCAGACATTTATATTATATGAAAAATAATGTTAAAACATATTTACAAGTAAATATTTTTGTACTTTGCAATGGGAAAAATATTAAGGTTGTATCTTAATTCAAGGCCCAATAGGATAAAACATCAAATATATCTAGCATTCCAGTTGTCAATTTCTATGAATGTTCTATAGTATTTTTTTTTTGTTGCAACTCATGGGCATACGAGCCAAGGGATTTTTTTCATCCACCTTTATTTTTTACTTTTAAAATACCTATATACGCCCTCAATGTCATGTACCATATTTGACCTAGACTCACACCCATGCTCATGCCAGCTAGAACGACTTGCGTAAAACAATTGTGTCAAGACATGGTATGCACGTTTGCTAGCAGTACTCAAAGAGACGATTATGGAGAGACTATTAAGGAGATAATCAGATAAGTCAGAGATAACCCAAAATGAAACACAGCAGGAAAATTATTTTACATATATATATGCTTTTACTTTTTTTTGAGAACATATATATGCTTTTACTTTGGAAGTGCCGAAGATAAACAAAAGTTAAAATAACAAAAGTAGTACCATACAGAAAATGGGGAGGAGGGGCGCCGGGGGGGGGGGGGGTGGGGGGGTGGGGCAGGCACCCCTATGGCTGTAGTAAATCCTTAAGTATATATACTTATATATGTATTATATTTACATACTAATTAGCCCGTTCAATTATCTGGTGGACCCTACCCCTGGACTCGACTTACGCGGACGCGGTACGATGAACCGTGGACCTGACGACTCGCCTTCGCATCTGCCGTTCCACGCACCCTCGCGACGCATCCGTTCCTCGCCCGCCGTATCGCGTGGCCGCCGGCCGCCGCCTTCCTGCTTCCGTCCGACGGCCGCCTACAGACAGCAGGGCGCAGGCTCGGCTGCTCCGCTCCTTCATCCTGTGATGCAGGAACTGCTGTACGCCTGCACATGATCGGCTGATCGCCCGATCGTCTATCAAAGGTCATCTACATCTACTCAATCGGCGGCTGTTGTATGAAAATAGTTTTTATTTTTCTAATCAGTAGATCATCTACTCAATCGAATTGCTCTCAATGTGATTTGGTTAAACACTTAAACTATTATTTTATTATATGCCCTACAGTAGTCATATGTGGTTTCAATTATTGCGGGTATGCAACCATCCAGAACTAAAGGAATTATCAACACTTGCTGATCTAACAAGTGGACTGTTTAAAACAGGTAAATATGCACATTATCCTATGGTGGACAGACTGTTATGGTTAGTATTAACTCTTCCAGTATCAACCGCTACCACCGAAAGATCCTTTTCAGCCATGAAACTTGTGAAGACACGTCTTAGATGTTCAATGGGAGATGGATTTCTGCGAGATTGTTTGGTAATTTATATCGAGAAGGAATTAGCTATATCAATTAGTACTAATGAAATTATTGAAGCCTATGATCTTGCTGCTAGTCGTAGAGCTAAATTTAAGTTTATAGATATGTAATTTGTTTGGTTAAAACCTATAAAACATTCGTGCTATTATGTATGACAATAATTATATGGTATGGCTATATATTCTATTTTGCTTTGTGCATTGCCCCCCCCCCCCCCATGCTCAAATCCTGGCTCCGCCCCTGGGGGGAGGGGGCGAGAGAGAGAAGATGGGACGGTAAACTATTAATATATAAAATTCAATCAAGCCTCCTTCAAAGAATCGTACAGTAAGAAAGAAGCCTTCTGGAAACAAGCATTCTAGCCTATTTTACTGTCCCCCTACATTATACATATATATTAAATATTCGTAAATAAGTTCTTCCAAAATACTATAGTATACTAGCCTTTAGGCTCGAGCATGCAGTCTCTCGTTGGTCTCGGACGGTAGGGCAATGCCAACTTGCAGCCACGGCGAGGTCTCCCCAGCCATGTTCATGTCCTTGAGGTCACTGATCTTGGCTCGTTTGGTGCTCGTACTATCCGCTTCATCCTCGCTGGCCGTGGCTTCTGGAAAGTCGTAGTGGCCACTTGTCGCCGCCGTATTGCCGTTGGTGTGTCCCGCCCACGAGTGCATGTACAGCGACGCCGGTGCATTGAGGCTCAGCATGCTTTCGTTGATCCCGGCTGTGGCAGCTGGGTCTGCAGATTGGTCCATGGTGGGCACGTTGAGGTCAAGACACGACGAATCGGGCGTGCCGTACATCGTCGGCGGACCCAGGGTGAGCTGCTGGCACATGGCGTGCATGACGTGATCTTGAGGAACGATGGCCTGAAGCTTGCCAACTACCGTGTCCATCGGGTCCCCGGCGGCTCCCGACGTGAACCAGTGGCACCGCTTGTGGCCGCCGAGCGCTTGTCCGGACACGAAGACGCGGTGGCAGATGGAGCACTCGTGCACCTTCCCCTTATTCTTGTCCGGACATGAAGCGGCGGCTCTGGGTTGCGGGGAATCGTTGCGGCTGTTGCTCTCTTCAAGCTTGGCCGCGAAACACCCTTTGACCTTTTTATGGCTGGCACGGTGGCCGCCGAGCGCCTGGTAAGACGTGAACACCTTCTTGCACGCCTTGCACTCGAAGCCACGAGGCACGACCGTCGACAGCATCACTTGTGGGGGCGCCAGAAACTTCAACTGTGGTACGGCAGGTGGTAACATAGCAGAGATTGGTTGTGGCGGCAGAAGGAATCTCTGCTGATCATCCTTGCTCGCCGCCGGTGCACGCTCCTGCTTGCTCCCCGCCGATGCGTATGGTTGCTGGTGGACGTCGACAATGGCAGCTTGCGCCTGCACGCCGCCACGCGATGACGCCAGCGTGACGAGGAGGTTGGCGGCGTCCTCCTCCTCCCTCGAGGTGGCCGCCGGCAGCGGCTCATCAATCTGTGAACCGCTGTCTACAACCACCACCTTGGTCCGCCGCGTACGTTTCCCTTTGGACCAGCCGCCGGCCGCCAACGCCAGATCCTCCTCATCTTCGCCGTCGACGTCGGCGCCGGCGATGTTGAGGTCATCCTTCTCCTGATGGTGGTGGCACCTGCCGTGATCCAGCAACGATTTCCACGACGTGAACTCCTTCCCGCAGTTCTCGCAGACCCTGCAATGCTTGTGCCGGCCCGCGTTGGTGCGGAGCGAGTACATGCGCTTCGTCGTCGTCGCTGCCGCCGCCGGCGGCTCCGCCTCCGAAGAGTCCCACGCGCCGCCGTAGGGTCCAGAGTCGTCGCCATCGCCGTCGTCGAGCGCGTCGTCGTCGGCGCTGAACCACCCTTCGTCGGTAACGCCGTGCGCTCGCATGTGGCCGCCCAGCTTGTACGCCTGATGTGGTGGCGGCGGCGGCGGAGGGGGAGGAGGAGGCAGGGACGGCGCCGGCATCGGCGCCAGCGGCTGCTGGTTCTCCATAACCATCGCCATGATCGATCGATCACGACTTTCTTGTGGACATCGCCATGATGCATGCAGCTGAGTTGAGAGGAGGCATTAAACTGAAGATGATGGGAAGAGGGGCGCTGGTTCTACTTTATATAGCTTCACCGCGGGCCATTGCTAAAGATAGCCCGTGCATGGCGAGCGGCTCCCATCGGGGACGCCTGAATGGACGGGCAGTTCGTACCTTCATTTTTTTTTTTGAATCCAGTTCGTACCTTCAAGTGTCAGCATTAACCGAGTTCGCGCGCCGAGGCCACATGCCCACACGATCCCATCGATCTGAAGAGGTCCGAGAGGCGAGAGTTGCGCTGGCCCCCGCCGTTCTGCGCGAGCAAGTCCATCTCGTGTAGTGGTCAACATGTGTATATAGTCTTAGTAAAAACGGCACAAGTTTGAATAATTCTCAAAAAAAGGCACAAGTTTGAATAGGACTCGGAGGCTAAGGTTTCTTTTCAAACTCAAACTTCAAAATAAGATAATATTGGCTCTCCAATTCTAAAAAAGTTCATTTTTCAACCTTAAGTGGTTTTCTAGGCGGTTTGCATGACACTGTTTGTGGTGCTAATGTTAACGATGACATCAACACTTATTTTTCATTTGCAAAATTAACATTGTTTTATTCAAAGATCGAAATATAACAAATAATATATCAATTTTGATCGTCTCAACGACGCCTTTGGAATGGTGTACTCTATCTCGTTGTATGAGATAGTTTTATTTCTTGAAAAATTAAATATTTCTATAAAATAAGTGAGAGTAATAAAACTCGTGAAATTTATTAGATAAATAATATTTTTGTTATCATGTAACATGGAATGTTGTTTTTTAGGTTCATTTGTCAGACAGCTAAATGAACCTAAATGAACCTAAAAAGAGAACATTCCATGTTAATAACAAAAATATTACTCTCTCCGTTTAAAATTGTTGTTCACTTTGATTTTTTTTGTTACATGTATTTTGCTATATACTTAGATAAATAATATATCTAGATATACAGCGAAATGCATATACCAAAAAAATCAAAGTGAACTATAATTTAAAATGATGGGAGTACTTATATAGTAAATTTCACGAGTTTTGTTATTCACACTTGTTTTATAGAAATAGTTAATTTTGAAGAAATAAAACTTATCTCAAACAACAAAACGGAGTACGTCATTGTAAAGGGCTCATCGAGACTTCTCAAAAATAAAAAAGGGTCCATTGGGATAATTAAAATTGATATATTATTTATTATATTTGGAGCTCTGAATGAAAAAGATATTAATTTTGTAAATTAAAAATAAGTGCTGACCACAAACGGTGTCATGCAAACCGTTTAGAAAACTGTCTAAGATTGAAAAGTAAACTTTTTTGAGAGTCAAAGGACCAATATTATTTAATTTTTAAAGTTATATGTTAAAATTTAAACTTTTGCGGTAGTTGACGATTTAAAATGGACTTAGTAGCCAATATAATTCCTTTAACAACCATCGGAGAGCGTCAAATGGGTGGTCTACATTGCTCGATGCTACTCAGCTTGAAAAAAGTTGTGGGGTCCTTAAAGACCACTCGTGTCCACACGCCGCCCACCTCGCCCCCTGCGCGTCAAACAACTCTTTGAACCAACCATTGGACGCATGCATGCACACTGCCACCATTTTTTGTTGGATCATATTTTAATTATTCCTGTTTGGGTGTCAGTTTTATGTTTAACTAGTATAAATTAATTGTGTAAATGAGAATTGTCACAACCACTCAAACATTTATTATTATTTTACCCTTTTTATTTTCTTTATGTTTTAATTTAGTTCCCGTTTGACATCTTTCAATTTGGCTTCCATATAAATAATTGGCTATTTTTTATAAATAAAAAGTGTATACGTGAGAGTTCATTTGATCCTGATACTATGGTCAGGATGTTTTGGAGGCATGCAACGCTCAAGCTGCTTGATACCCCTAAACACAAGTGCTGAGCAAACATATTCTAATTTTATTCTCAATATATCACTCTTGCCTACCTGATTTTAATGACAAAGGGGGAATTTATTTCCTTTATTTCTTTTTTTTCTACCTTTGCCTGCATTCTGTTCTCTCTCTCGCGCCATGAATGCAAAAGGCACCAAGACTCCTCACTTTCCCTTCTCCACCAAGCTTGACCGAGCCCATCAATAGAGCACCTACATAGCTTGTCGAGTTATGAATCTGTTTTTTTTTTTTGGGGATTGCGAGTTATGAATCTGTTGCTAGTGCAAACTCTTGATCATGATCGTTCAGCTTCGGATCTCCCGGCCTTGAGGATTGGAGTCGGTTGGGAGTATAAACAGGAGATGGTTTTGATAAGGGCCTTTTGTCAGTGTCACCGATGTCCCAGGCCCAGGGATCCGATGGGCCTATGCTTGGATTAGTACTCAGCCCAGCCAGAGTCCGTGATCACGCGGACGCAGATTCTAATTTGTTTGGCTTCGGCGTTTCCTTTCCTTCGACCGTCGGATCGAAACACGCTGAATTTGCTCTATCGCTTGGGCTAGACGGGGCAGCAGATTAAGCCGCTCATCCCAGTCTGTACTTGCAGAATGTGCCAACATCTTCTAGCAATGGTGCAGAAGTACTGCACCAAGGGAACAAAAGGTGCGGAGATCATCATCCTGATTATATATCTGTGTGTGGTTATCAATTATAATCGGCTTTACCCTAGCTAGGAATATTTAACATGTGCTAGCCATTACGAGGAGATGAATGGAAAATTTACCACTTTGTGAGACGGATTAGGCATGACCCCTGAATTTATGGCAAAAAGGTTCAATGTCCTAATAAGTAGCAAGCCAAACAAATCAAACCGTTGGTAGCAATGCCTATAAATATACAGCAGTGCCATCAGTATGGTATGCTAAATACTAGCTTTGATAGTGAGCTACAACTATATCTTCTTTTTATTGGCATTTGGTTCTCATAACAAACAATAGATTTATAGATTCAGACACCGGCAAAACGTTCGTAGTAAGATAGTGAAAACAAGGCACCCACCTGCAGCAGCAGCTTCAGGATGCCACGGACTTGCGTGTGGTGTGTGGCTTTTGTCCCCCGAAAATCGCTGGCTTGAGGCAAAGACATTGCATGAAAAGAGAGAGGACAAGTGCTTCTGAGTACGGTAAGGCGTGAAGCCACGACGGGGGGAAGAGCTTTCGGCCGGATTTCGGCTGCGGCACACGGCTGACAGTCTCAAGTTCAGCAACAACCGTATGGTGCATGCTGTTGCCGTCGGTGGGGTCTAGCTAGCCGTCTACTAAGGACTCTAGGGTGGGGGGCTACTTGTGCTTCGTGTCCCGGTGCTGGTGCCGATTTGCCGATTTCGGCGGGACCAGGCCTGACTCCTCCTCCATTCACGGCGCCGGTGTCAGGGCAACCTTGAACGCCTGACGCCGATGTCTTGGCAAAAGCAAGCAACTTCGTGGTGCACATGTGTTCCACGAAGCAAATAGTAAACCCATGTGGAAATTAACTAACCACTGAGGCTGTGACACTGATGTTCAACTTTCTTCGCCTGCTAGAATTACAGCGCCTAGAAGTTTTTTTTTAAGGAATCAGTAAGGGAGGCCTCTACCTATATTTTTTCTTGATATGTAAAGAGAGACAGATAAAAATGTACAAAGATTACAAGGCATTCAATGCCCAAAAAAAAAGAGAGAGTACATTAGTTGTAATTCTCACACCACCTATTGATCGCTTTCGCAATAGTTCTTTTAGCCTTGATACAAACCAGACTAATTTTGTCTCTGAATGATCTCTTCCATCGTTGAAGATTGAAGTGTTTATTATCAAAGACAATGGCATTTCTGCTTTTCCAGATGATCCAACACGCAGTGATGACAATTTTCCTGAAAATGGCATTGTTGAAAATATTTCTAGCTGCACATATCATATCCAATGGTTTCAAACTGCTGTCCCAGTGAATATTCAAAGTGTTCCAACATTGTGTACTGATTGGACAGGTGAAAAAGAGGTGGAGACATGTTTCTACACTTTGATTACATAAAGCACAATTGTAACTGGGTAGGTGTCTATTCTTCCTTCTCAATATGTCCCTTGTATTCAATCTGTCATTTAACAAAAGCCAAAAGAAAAATTTATGTTTGCCCAAATTCCCCCCTGCCCATAACCATTTGAAGAGAGGAGATGCTTGGTGGCTGCCAATTAGAATGTTGTACATCCTAGTAGATGAATAGTTGTTGTTGCCCCAAATGTATTTCATGAATCTTCACTGTTGTTGTCCAGGTGAAGATTATTGATGTAGGTGGAAAGATCAGTTAACTGAACAGATGCTTGGGGAGACAGAGGGCAGAAGAAAATGGTGGCAACGTCTTTATTCAAGAAGAACCTGACAGAGCATTTTGGTTTTCTGGCAAAACTGAAAAGTTCAGGGTATCTATCCATACACAGATCATCCTGCCATTTATCACTCCAAAGCATGATGGAGTTTCCTTTTGATGGGGTACATTTGGTTATTTTTCTGAACTCATCAGAGAGTTTCATGACATCTTTGCACCAAAAGGATCCAACTGGGCTTCTTGCATGTGAAAGAATATGTTGATTTCTGTATAACTTGTCCCATATCAACTTAATCCAAGGGATATTGGCATGGTTGTAGAATTTATCAAGGTATTTCAAGAGAAGAGCAGAGTTCTGAGCCCTTAGATCAATGATACCTAGTCCACCATCTGTTTTGGTTTTGCAGGCAATTTCTCAGGCTACCAGGCATTTCCCTTTGATGTTGATGTCTCCTGCATTCCAAATACATGCCTTCTTGTACTTATTAATCTGATCAATGACTCCAGGTGGGATTTGAAGAGAGCACATATAAAAGGTTGGAAGTGCACTGAAGACTGAATTGACTAGGACAAGTCTGCCTTGGTAGGAGAGAAGATTGCTGACTCCTGATAATCTTCTTTCAATTCTACCAGTCAAGGGACTGAAGTCTTGTATTGTGGGTTTGGTGGTACCCAGAGGAAGGCCAAGGTAAGTGAATGGCATTGTTCCAATGTTGCAGCCAAAGGTATTAGCCATATGCAGAGTGTCTTCATCTGTCATGTTGATTGGGACTAATGAAGATTTATGGTAGTTTACCTTTAAACCTGAACTCTCAGAGAAAGTGTTGAGTATATTCTTAAAATTGAGGAGAGATTGTGTTTGCATGTATTATAGCAAGAGTATCATCTGCATATTGGACTATTGGGAATTCTCCTCCAAAATCATTGCTAATAGGGTGATTGATGTCCCCAATATGCCGAGAATTGTTAACCATAGATTGTAGAACATCAGCAGCTAGTACAAAGAGGAGGGGTGAAAGAGGATCACCTTGTATTACCCCCCTTTTACAGATGAACTCTCTCCCTGCATTGCCATTTAAAAGAACTACTGATGGTGCTAATTCAAAGAGACATTTGATCCAATTGATCCACTGATCAAAAAAATCCTTTGTTCTCATTACTGCCAAAATGAAAAGGTGTTTAATTTTATCAAAGGCCTTTTCAAAGTCAATTCTGAGGATTACAATCTTCTTTTTAGATTGGTGGCAGAGATGAAGGAATTAGAAAGCCCAGGCAACACAGTCTTGGATAGTCCTATTTTTGATAAAACCATACTAATTTTGATGAATTAGGTCGGTCAGAGTACTTTATAATCTAGTGGATAGCAGTTTGGTAATACCCTTGTAAGAATAGTTTAGGAGAGATATGGGTCTGTAGTCATCAACACTTTCAGGATTGTGTCTTTTAGGAATCAGAGCAATGTGTGAGCTATTTATGCTATTAATCCTTAAGTTTCTAGCTGAGAAATCATTAATCATTCTACAGTAGTCATTCTTGATGATGCCCTAACATTTTTTCATAAATATACCATTGAATCCATCTGGACCAGGTGCATAGTCATTGGGCATATTTTTGATGACCTGATCAATTTCTTCAGCTATAAAGGCTCCATCAATTTCAGAGAGATCATGACTGCTAACTAGATCATCCAGATTGAAGGTGATTCCATTGAATTCTGAGATGCCCATTCTGTTTCTAAAGGCTTCATGAATCAAGTTGGCCTTTTGATCATGATCTGTTATGAGACTGTTATCTGGAGCAGTGAGGGAGACAATAAAATTTCTTCTATGACTGAGAGAAGCAGCTGCTTGGAAGTAACTTGTATTTTCATCACCAAGTTTAACCCACCTCACAGTATTTCTTTGTCTCCAATATATGCTTTTCCTTTCTAAGAGGTTGGTCAAGTGACTTTTGGTCAAATTTCTGAGAATTCTCTCTTCAACTAACAGGGGTCTTTGTTCTTCTAGTCCATCCAGCAGTAGAAGCACCCAATTGCAGTTATGAATAAGCCTGCCAATGTTAGAGAAATTTTTGCTCCAGTTTCTTAAACCCTTTCTGACCTGTTTCAGTCATTGGGCAAAGTTTCTTGCAGAATCAGCATAGAAAGGTGCATTGTTCTAATGCAGATCAACAGTAGATAAGAAATCATCATATTCAATCCAATAATTCTCAAATCTAAAACAACTAGACTTTAGAATTTTGGTGCAATGTTGATTACAAAAGGTATGTGATCAGAAATGGTCTTACTGAGAACTTGTATGTGTGTAGCTGGATAGCTCAAACTCCAGTTAGCACAGGTGAAAACCCAGTCCAGCTTCACCAGTAGAGGATCTGGTTGCATATTGCTCCATGTGAATTTTTGTCCAGAGAAGGGGATTTTTGCAACATCAAGATCAATGATTAGTTCATTAAACATTTGCATATCTCCTATATTCCTCCCTGGTTTATTTCTGTCTTCACTAGATCTATACAAATTAAAGTCCCCTGCAATAATCCACTCATTGAAATCTGTTCTGTCCAGGTTTTGTAGCCAAGTCACAAAGGAAAATTTCTCTTCAGAGGCAGAAGGGCCATAAATGTTGGTGAGATGAAAAGAACTGTTACTGAGAGAACATTCAAATTTAGTGGTGACAGCATATTGATTGGCTTGAACCAAAGTGGCAGTGAACAGCTACTATTCCAGATTGTGATAAGCCCACCGGTTGCACCAATGGAGGGACTAAGAAAGAATTTTTTAAGGTGCCTGGGACAAAACTTCTTAATGTAAAAGGGGTCAAAAGACTCTCTCTTTGTTTCCTGTAAACATATAATGTTGCAAGCACTTTTAGTAATTTTTTCTCTCAAAGCATCCCATTTACCCTGAGAATTAATCCCCCTGATGTTCCAGACTAGAATCTTTATGTTTCTGTTGTTATCCATGGGCAAACAATGTGAGGATGAACAGCTAAACGTAGCTTTAACAAGTCAGTTGTTAAATGAAGGATGAAGTACTCTGGAACAAGCCTGTGCATATGGGATGTGATAACAATAAAGCACCTCACAGATGATGAGAAAATCATATAGCAGGTAAACACTATTTGATAACATAAGAAGCCAAGGTTCACACACTGAAGAGAGAAACTTAAAGTACGAGGCCCTCTCGGCCAGACAGTACACTTATTCATTCTGCACGCAGGCAGACAAATCACAAGATAAAAGGTAGCAACAAAAGTAAAACTAGGCACTCTCAACAACCACAGTGCCTTCTCCTTCCAGGCTTCAGTTGTGTTCATCATTGGAGTCGATACGGATGAAAGCATCAGACAGAACCGCAGGTTGCATCTTTAGGAATCCAGTGGCTATTCCTTTGGCAACCTCTGGCCCAAGGTGAGGTGCAAGGGGCTGGGATGCTTCAGGCAAGATCATTGCCAATGGCTTGGGATTCAGGACCTCCATTGCATTCTTCCCTTTGAACCCTCCTTTCTCGGTTGCCTGTCTCTTACTGCGCCTTAGGAATTCCTGTGGAAGGGACTCTTTTAGCTTCTTGGCTCTCCTCTTGTTAGGGGTGAACTGCTCTGGATTGATGAACTTAACAACTTCATCATCGTGCTCTAGGATTTCAACTATGTTGTCCACAGCTTCAGGATCATCTGTCTATGGAGATATCAAGCATAAGAGATGAACTAGCTCTCTAGTGTTGGCAAAACAAGTAGGGACCTTTAGATCAAGATCAAGATCAAAGATAACTAGAGAAGAAAAAGGATGAGAACGGATGTGTTTATGTAAAAAGCTGAGTACCTCTGCAAAGAGTTTACGTTGAACATTTGGAGGCACTTCCAGATTGATGGTTGCAGGATTATCAAAGGGAACTATTACTGACTTCAGCTTGGGCTTCAGAAAAACACTAGCATTATCAAGTGACTCAGACTCTGTCCTGCTGCTGTCAAAATCAGAGCCATGAATGACTAGATTTCCATCCTAAAGCAGCCTGTTGTTTCTTGCAGGTGGGATCAGAGGGATGAAATCTCTAGCTGCAGCTTCACCATTGTTCACATTAGCCAGTCCAGGAACTAGATTGACCCCACTGGGAGTCACGAAGTCAGTATTGGTAGCCACTGCAATGGCTTCGCCTGCCACAGTGTTGTTAAATCTACCTGCATTCAGCAATTCAGCAGTTATGTCCACCTCTAGTTCTCCAGATCGAGTCACACCATTCTGATCAATCTGCTCATTGATCAGATCAGCTTCTAATCCCTGACCACCCTGAGCACTCATATTCCTGGTTTGATTGTTAGGACCAGATCCATCAACCTGCATGGCACTATTTCCACCAACATTTGATTCACGAGGAGTTGTATCAGGGTTAGCTGGAGGGATGGGGCCATCCCAGTGTGGAGCTTCAGGTGGAATTGGATGGAGAGGCCCCACACCGTCTAGAAGTGTCGGTTACCGAGAAAAGGGGTACCCTAAACCTCCCTTGTTTTCGGTTGAACCCCGAGTTTACCCTCAGATTAATCTCACGGGGACCCTCGAAAAAACACGTGCAAGACCAGACCATACATCCTCGACCCACCGGGGCCCATCGGCAAATACACACTGGGTCGACCCACAACAGAATACTTAACTTCTGCCGCAACCCTCGACAAGTCACTGACGTCACCAACTGATGATCACTCGAGAGGGGGGGGACCCCGCGTCAAGTGTCGAGGCCCCGGCGGGACGGACGCCTCGATACAACAAGGGTCGAGCCCCCCTCGATCCACCAACTCCGGGTGCGTCCGACAGCGCATTTGATGCAAAACTACCTAACCTCGTCCAATCGTATGGCTACAGTAGCCGCACAGTGGTCCGTACAGCGGTCGAATCCCGCTTTACCGCCCATACTGGGGACGTGCATCGGTCTGCACGGCACTGTTACGTCGTACTCAGCACTGTTAGGCCGCTCGAGGCCCCCTTCGATGCGCTACGCGACAAACAACCGACATCGGATTTCCTAAGTTCAATCTTATCCGTTCAACCACTACACTCGAGGCTACCCCTCGATTGGGCCTCGAGTATGTGTCGACGCCCTCCGGTCAACCCACATCGACCTCGAAAGCTGCGCCAACAACTCCCGATGCGACCCCAACAGGGACTCGCACGTCCTCTACAGGGGATCGCGTCTTTCGCCAGTCAGCAACCACGCCTCCGAAGGACGCCTGTCAACTCCGAGCCATGCTGCTACAGAACAAGCCATGCTCAGCGCACGTCTCTACAGTGGCCTCGAGTTGACCACCACGACCCGCGACGTCACCACTGCGTCATCGAACCAGGACACTTGTACCCCTGTGCCTCCCTTTGGCCTATAAAAGGGGACGCCAGGATACACAACAAAGGGAGAGACCCAATCGGACGAAGAACCGACTCCAGACAACGATCTCACGAACAACCAAACACACGCCTAGGCAGACTCCTAGACTCTGAATAACTCTTTCGCTCTATACTCGACCCCCCTCCCCCGAATTCTCTCCTTCACTTGCATTCACCCCTGTACAAGCACTTAGGTGTAAGATAATACAAATCTTCTCCCCCCGCTGGACGTAGGGCCTTTTTTGCCCGAACCAGGATAAATCACTGTGTTCTTCTTGCATCACCATCTGAACGGGTTACGCACACATACGTTTACTCGTTGGCTTAGGACACCCTCGGGTTCCTAACGTCGACAAGAAGTGATCATGGAAGATGCATTTCTGAACCAACATCATGCATGCAAGGCTCATGAGGGTGCATAACATATCAGTAGAAGATTGCGCGCGCTGTCTACAGATGCACAACGTCAAGAGAGGAGGAAAACAGTCCATGTGCGAGCAGTGCTTGCGAACAAATGCCCCAAACAAGCAGCAACCCTACAGCATCCGCGTGTCTCCGGGAATGGATGGACACCAATGCGAGGCGAGGTCCCTACGAGCGACCCCACCGAATTTGATTTGCCCGCGAGGCGGGCCTACACATGGGACCCGTCCCAATGACCAACTAACTGCCGATTCGGTGTTCTACTGTACCAACATCACTTTTGTGCCTCTCCACTATCCAGAACGGTGAAAGGTCCCATGCTCCATCAACTGCCTAGTGTCAGCTCGAGGCCAGTTTACTGAGGTTCATCTGGCCCGGGTGATTGTTCTTCATTTTTAACCAAAAAGGCTCCCATGTTGCCTCTGCATGCTCCTAAAGCAAAGGTTAGCTTCAGTCACGCTCAGGGTAAGTATAATTCTAACCTTGCTTACCAAGAAAAGCTATCACATGGACTCGAAATTCACAGTCTCTCTCAAACGAACAGCACTGTTGGACAAAAGCAACTAGCAAACACCAATCGTTGTACTCACATTTCAGTTTCAACCGTCATTTGCAAAAGTGTACTAGTTCAGATGTGCGACACAGGGCTCGAGACACTTGCCTTTCTTGGCTCGCGCGGCTCTGCATCTGCAACAAAATTGGCCTTCATTGCGCCCTGAACACCGCAAAAGCTCTACATGATTTGTAAAGCGGGCGATATGCCTGGTACTGCACTTTGCACCACTTGCTTTAGCCAGAGGTTCGTGTTCACCGTATCGACCGACCGCTCACATGGCGCAGGACCAAACTACTATTCAGCCGTCACCAGCAACCGACCGCTCACAATTTGTAGAAATTGCAAGACGTGAGCATGCAGCGATGTACACTACTCCAGAATTGCAAAAGCAGCAGAAGGCCGGCAGAACATTCTCCTTCGCTGGCGCAAGGAATGGTCGGTGCGCTCTTCAGGCTTCAGGCATCAGCTAGCCAAAGAATTCGATCGACCGCGAGCTCGTGCATGACAGGTAAGCTGTGTTGTGTTGCATGCTAACGGTAGCTCGATCGCGTATATAATATGACAGGATAGGATGGGGCCGGAAAGCGTTACAACGAACTGGGTTACACGAGTCTAGCTGACGGAATGATGAACTAGCCGGCCAGCCACGCTTGAGAAAGGAGAGTGGATGGGAATGGCTCAAAAATTCTTAAACAATCCTTGATATCCTAACTACCTGTGCCTGATGGCAGCTTCCTCGCGGGATATTTAATTTGTTTATATATACAAATTAATATACAAATACCGAGCGTTTTAGAGAGGATGAGAACGTTATCACCTCCATCATCCAAGGGCAGCCTCCGATCCTTCAACCTGTTAAATTAGCAACAATTATGATACCGCGGACGCATCTCGATCACCTTCAAATCGTTGTGGCCTACTGGTAGTTTGTTGCTTTATTTTTCATTTTGATGGAACTTTAGTCAAAATTAAGATTTTAGCATAAAAATGCTCTTAAATTAACTTCTAGTATATTTAATGGCATCTCAAATCATCTTCCCTCCACCATAAAACTTCTTTTGGCTGGCCTTACACGAACGCCTCTGGACTGCAGAACATCGGATGCGACATGGCCTGCAGCCGAGCTCCACTTGCGTCTTCTACGACCAATTGGACGAGACTACATATCAACTTCTGTGTTCTTGCGTCTTCGCCCGCAAGGTTTGGTCCCGCCTGCTTCTCACCATGACCTCCATTGCCAACCCTCCCCACCACATGTCCACCCAGGTAGACTGGTGGCTTTCAGAGAGGCATGGTCTGCCATAGCCGCTGCATAGGGGCTTTGACTCCTTGGTCCTGCTAGTCTCCTAGTCCCTATGGGAGGAACGTAACAGGCATACATTTGATCATCGGGTCGTGCCGCCGGACGAGCTCGTCTCAGCCATACTTGACGAGGCCGTTGCATGGGTGGGAGTAGGTTTCGGCAGCCTGGCCTTGCTCACATGGCTCGTAGCTTGAAGCCCGCCCGCTCGCTTGCCTCTAGTCGTGAAACAGTTTAACCTTTAATACATATTAGCTTCTCCACCGCTCCGCACAGTGTGTTTAGTGTTTACTCGAAGTTGGCGTATGGCCGCTCGCCGTAATGCCTCCAGGAGCGTGTAAAAACTTCCACTTTCACTCGATGAAGAATGTGCAAGGAAAACATTCAAAAAAATCATAGGCCAGGATTGCTTGTACAATTTTTTTTAAAAGTAGGGGTTAGGATATAAGAAAGCTACCATGAGAAAAAAAAATTAGGGAGAACATATGTTTAGGATATGACCCTTCTATGAGAAAATGGGAATTCAAATTAGAGGAACCCTCTTGTAGATGCTATCGTTGTCTGAAGTCACTATTTTCATGTTGCGTGATGAAAAAGGCTTGGAGCCTTGTCTGAATTATACGGTTTGATGTTTTGAAATGATTTAAAATATATATTCTGAACCTTTTGTTATAGGCCTTCATCAATTAATAATCTATTTTCTAGTTCTAGAGCATTGAGATGGCGTACTAAATCATATTTAACTCCCGCTTAGCTACACCAACATGTCCTTGTGGCAAAGGTTTTCTACAGCTAAATTAGAAAATCTGATCTTTAGATCAAACTTGCAGAGCTCCTACGCCAGTTTCCAAATAACACCTCAGATAGAGGTAGGAATTTATCGAGGAGTGTTATTTGAGTAGCAAGAAAATCAAAGATTTACCGTATTCTTCATGGAGATTATAGTTATTATGTGCTGGACAATTTGGATGATGAGAAATGATATGATCTTCAGAGGATTCGCTCATTCCGTGCATCGTTGCAAGACAGTGTTCAGTGATGAATTTGCTCTGGTTATACTTAGAGCAAAAGCTTCCTATCAACCAAGCATTATTCAATGGCTAGACAACTTTGTGTAATTTTGGCTATTTTCTTTCTTACCTTCTTCGTTTCTTGATTGTAACATGTAAATACCTGTATATGTTTTTTTAAAAAAATTCAATAAAAATCCAGTAGGGGCGCCTTGCCCCTCCAGTTCGGTAAAAAAAAAAAAAGAAAAAATAACAAAAAACGACGCCCAATTTAAATTTCTAAGCATGCGTTCCCAGTTGTACTTGTCTACGGTCCAGTAGCCACTCGCCAGTTCTTTTTCGTAGTCCAGTTTTGCTTAGCTTGTATATATATCGTTTTCTGTAGGCCCTTCTGATAATTAAAGCTACGTTTAACTTTTTTCTCCCGCGAACACCAACTGGTCACGTTCTCCCCACTAATTCGGCCGGCAGGATTCCCAAATTTCTTGCCACGTACGTCTGCATCCCCACCAAAGTGCCTATAAATACCCCTCTGGTGCTCACTCCCTGCAACTCACAAACAAACACTCGAGCTACTCAGCTAAGCTCAGCCTCACAGCTTCTCCTATCGAGCTAGAGTGTCAGTAGTAGCTTAGAAGAGGCAGCAGCTAACAGCTGAGCTGCAACAATGGCGAAATCTTACACCTTACTGTTCGGCGCAGTGGTCGTGCTGGCGCTTCTAGTGAGCCCCATTGCTTGCTCCCGCAAGCTCGCCAAGCCGAACCACAAGCCCAAGCCGACACACAAGCCGGCGGCCAGGGTCCCTCCCCGCAGCAACTACACCGGTACCCCGTCAGTGTCCGACACCTACGGCTCCGGCGGCTGGCTGTCCGCCGGCGCGACGTACTACGGCGCCCCAAACGGCGACGGCAGTGACGGTTAGTGCGGTCGCTTTTACTACTTCATTTACTGTCTAGACAGTACTCTGGCCGTTAGTGTGCACCTTTGCACTGCACGGCATGTTCTTGTGCCGCTGCACTGACCGAGCTCAAATTAACATGGTGTGGATGAAAACGCTTGTGCAGGCGGTGCGTGCGGCTACCAGACCGCCGTCGGGAAGCGCCCCTTCTCGTCGATGATCGCCGCCGGGAGCCCGTCTCTGTTCAAGGGAGGCAAGGGCTGCGGCGCCTGCTACGAGGTCAGTGTCAGTCAGCCACAACAGCACAACGCATTGCTGCCACAGAGTTCGTGTGGTCACACACACCGCACGGACTCGCTAGCTAGCAAGTGTGCCTTCATTAATTGTGTAGTAGACTGTAGAGTGTAGAGTGGTCGGCGCTGGGTCGGGCTAACTGAATGTGTGCATGTGCCGCGCGTAACGTCGGCCGCAGGTTAAATGCGACAGCAACGCGGCATGCTCCGGGCAGCCGGCCACCGTGGTCATCACCGACGAGTGCCCCGGCGGCGCCTGCCTCGCGGAGGCCGCTCACTTCGACATGAGCGGCACTTCCATGGGCGCCATGGCCAAGCCTGGCATGGCCGACAAGCTTCGCGCCGCCGGCATCCTCAAGATCCAGTACAAGAGGTACATATGCTCTGTACTTACTGAAAATTCAGAGCTTTGTCCAGTCAAAATGTGTGTGGTAAACTCACGCTGTCGTCCGGCCGTCGCAGGGTGCCGTGCAAGTACAGCGGCGTGAACATCGCGTTCCGGGTGGACCAGGGCTCGAACCCGTTCTACTTCGAGGTGCTGGTGGAGTTCGAGGACGGCGACGGCGACCTCAGCGCCGTGGACCTGATGGAGGCCGGGTGCGGCACCTGGACGCCGATGGTGCAGAACTGGGGTGCGCTCTGGCGCTACAACTCCAACACCGGCAAGGCGCTCAAGGCGCCCTTCTCGCTCCGGCTCACCTCCGACTCCGGCAAGGTGCTCATCGCCAACAATGTCATCCCCGCCGGCTGGAACCCCGGCGCCACCTACCGCTCCTTGGTCAACTACTCCTAATTGAACCGCGGCAGCGGTTCAATTCAATATTCCACCCCCCACTGCTCTTGGCCGGATTATTATGCGTGGCCAAGAAGTGCATTGCAGCTCTGTGTCCGGGTGTTTGCGAGAGGCGGTGTCAGAAGAGGAGGAGATGAAGGTTAAAGGAGACCTGTTCTTCACTCCCTCCACGGTCTCTGCAGTCACCTAGTGATGTGTGTAGTCGTCGTGTCGATTTCTCTGTATTTTTTTTTTCGTTGCTTCTTTTTGGTGTGATTGATGAAGAGAGGAGCTTGAGCTGCAACTAAGGTTGCTAGCTGGGTGTTGTATCAAACGCTGTGTGTGTGTGTTTTTTTTGTACCACGCAATCCTTTCAGAAAATTGAATCCCTGGTTGCTTGTTTTACCATGAGTGCACTCCCAATGACAACTGAAACCAGCAACAGCTGCGTTAAGAACTGCATACTAGCTCTACCTTTGGAAAAACGTTCTCTAATCCTTTGCTAATTTGACGCAACAGGTGGCAGGTGCAATAGACTGCACCTCAAGGAAGGAATCACTCGGTGTGCGGTGCAAGGTTCTGTAGCTATCTACCTAGTATTTACACTGTTTTCCCCTGAACTTGCTAACTTTTTTTTTAGATGAAGCTGAACTTGCTAACTGAAGCACCATGTTTCACAAAATGGCACTGCAAAATATACTGTACTCCGTATAATGTAATCTATAAACCATGCTCTGCATCAATTCTTAGTTGCAATATTCACTTGTCACTACACTGACAATTTCTCTCTCCCGTCATGCAGCCTCCTGCCGACGATCGGACGACAATGGCACACCGCACACGTGTTTATCAAAGATTAATAATAAACAGACAAAAGCGGCAGGCGCCTGATATTACAAAGGCGTACTCTACTCAATTATTGTAGGAATAGTTTTCTAAAGATACATACCAGAGCTTCCGTTGTTCGCCTTTAGCCCTTTATGAACTGGATACTGACGGATGAAGCTCGGCTCAATCAGTGCGCCACAAGACTTAGAACTGATAAACCGAGGCTATCCGATCCACGTGCGGGGAGCCAGGGACAACACATTATTACAATACTTTTTGGAATCAGATTTTCAAAATAAAACCCACACCACACGAGTAGTCTGTCTTTGACTCTTTGATATGCTCCATTTCTTAATTCAGATAAATGGGTTGTCTATCTTTGATATTTTCCTCTGAATCCTGGTTTCCTCTGGTAGTCAGCTGCTGCCGGCACACGGACCTGAATAGCCACAGTTCTGGGCGGAGGAGAGAAAAGAAACAAGAATATCTCCTAAAATTTAAAGCTAGCATTTCCTTGCCTTGCAAACGTAAACTGGCACCGTGCATCTCTCGCCTCTTACGGAATAGATTGGCCTACTATGCAAAAATTAAGCCGTGCCAGTAAGGTGCGCATACAAATGCTGCTCTACCGCATTAAACGCACGGCGAGTCGGTGAGACGAATACGACCCGTGTTGTTCCTGAAGCTTGCATCGGCACTCTTTGTCTCGCATGGCGATCGATGTCCATGGACGTTGCCTAGTCACTGTCGCGATCTCCATCCGTCATGTGCTCTGCGCAAATGCCGTATTGACGAACACGACCAGGAGCCTAATCGCCCCAAAAATGGCACAGTGCCCGTTAGTACTCCAAAAAACTGGAGCCTGGCCTTGCGTGCATCGGTGCATGTTCGTCGCCCTTCCCCTCCCCCGGTTCCGAGAACGAAAGCACTGCTAGTTCACGCAACTCCACATCATTCAGTCCTCGCAGTTGCAGTGATTCTCGGACGGAGGCCAGCGTTTAACACCCCGCTTCTTCTAGAACCCGGCAGTTCAAACTTGAAAGCTGCTACAGATCTACCGGTGCCACTGCCACTGCACCGCCGGTGGTGTCAGGAGACCGGCCCGCCGGGTGCAGCCAAACGCCGGCGCGGCGTGACAGGCCGGGACGACGATGCCCCGCCACTTGTCCGCTAGTTTACTCGCCTCACATGGTGGCACCGCAATGGCAGGGGACGCGGCGGGGCCACCGGACAAGAAAGTCGGAAAGGATCGGATCCGATTGAAAAGTCGGGTAGCTTCGACTGTTTTTTTTTATGCCTCTCGTCTACGTACAGAGAGATGTAGCATCTGTTTATGCACGTACTTATACTAACTTAACACACCACACTCACACTACATATACACAAACAAACCTATAATTACACTCAGGTTATTAGATCGCGTCTTTTTTGAGATCACCAGAACTACACTCAGGTTACTAGATCGTGTCCTTCTTAAGATTACCAGGTCTATTCTAGCTCCATAGACGACGGACACGTCACATTCCCCTTATGGCTCCAACGCGTGAGAGACAGTGAAATTATTTTAAAAAAACTCCCGGCGCGGCACCCACGGTGGGCGGGCGGCTGGCCACTGCCGAGCGCTACCAACTGAGCAAAGAGCTCGTCCGCGGGTAGCTTCGACAGTTGTTACAGTTATGGGTGGTCCCCTGGCCTTCCGCGGGGCGCGGGGCCGGCTCGCTCGCGCAGCAACATGTACCACCACACAGCTCCAACCGCCGACGTTGGCCCCCACGGCACCGCGCCGGCCGCCGGGGGATACAGATACTGCTGGCGTGATCGACCGGGATCGGCGCGGTATCCGCGGGTAGATTAATTGGGGTGGCCGTGCACGCGGCCGCGCGCCATGGACGACGTGCGCGTGCGGACACGCCGACGCCGACACTCCCAGTCCACCGGCGGCATCTAAGGCTGCTCGGGAGAACCTCTGCTGCTGCTGTCTGGGATCTGTTAAGAGGGACACATCTGCTGCCGATCTTTGTCAGCGTCTGGCCACGCACGCAGATTAGGCGACGCAAATCGCTCCGGCATGCTGCCGCGGTGCACAACACGTTGCGTTGGGGAAGTATTTGTTTATTTAACAGCCCTCGCGCCCGCGGTTACGGGCCAAATTATTCAATGTCCAGCCGGCCGTCGGTGTGAAAGCTCACGATCGATGTGGTACTGCTCTACTCTACTAAAACGAAACAGGTAGATGGATAGACTAGATGGCGCCAAGTGACATGTTAAGCAAGTTTTGACCGCTGGAACAGGGGCCCTGGGAGCGGCGCGCGTGCATGTGCATGTGCATGTGCGGGTTGCTTTCGGCCTCGCGCGCATCAGCCGGGATCTGCCCTCACATGCGCGCGCGGCGAGACAACGGACGGCTCACACGGGCGAGCGCGCCGAGCCGCGCTGCCATGCATGCACGCTCGCGACACCGGCCGGCCGCAGCTACACCCACGGGCCACCACGGGCTCCATCGGTAGGTGGCCGCGCAGCCGCACCGGTCAGTGACGTTTACACACCAACCGAACGACGGCCCTTCTACAGGTCTCCGCCCGATCGAAAAAGAGCGACAAAACAGAGGGCAGAACAACGTGCATGTGCATGGCTCCGTCCATCGGCTTCCGAGTACCGCCGTAGCGGAAAAGGAAATGATTAGCTCGTGCCTGTGTCTGTGTAGCACATGGCGGATCGCGCATCCCGACGGCGACTAGACTAGGTAGCGTCGTCCTTCGATCGGCGTCAGTCGTCGTCGCCATGCAGTGCAGTGCAGTGCAGGTGTGGAGCGTCGTGCTTCAGGAGCACGTTGTCTCTTTCATACCACCGCTAGCCCGTCCGCTCCTCCTTGTTCAGTCAGAATTCAGAAGGTCTACTACTGAAACGGTAACTGAAAATAAAATAAACACAAGCATGCTGACTCTGCTTACGTGGTATGATCCGCTAAAGATTAAAGATATCTATATGCAAGGAAGAGTGATTAAGATTAAAAATGGGATGAATACTTCCTTTTGGAAGGATCCCTGGATATATGAGAAACCTTTAGAAGTTCTCTGTCCCAATCTCTTCAAAATATGTATGCAACCTGAGATTTTCTTTTACCAAGCCAAGATGGCACCTTATAACATCACTTTTACTAGATGGCTGATAGATGACCTGAAACCAGCTTGGGAACATATCTTAGGGAAACTAAGGGATTTTAACCTGTGCAATGAGAATGACCAGGTGACATGGAAATTTGGTAATTCAGGAAAGTTTTCTGTCAAGTCTGTGTACAAGGCCATGACTAGGTCAGATACTGGCCCCTACCACAAGAAACTATGGAAAGGTAAAATACCTTCTAAGATTAAAATCTTTATGTGGCTGATGTTGAATAATGCTTTACTTACCAAAGATAATCTCATTAAAAGGAACTAGATTGGGTCACCAGCATGTTAGCTCTGTGATCAAGATGAAACAATTGACCACCTGTTCTTTGAGTGTAGCACTGCTAAGGCTGTTGGGGCCATTGTTGCACATGCAATTGGTGCCAATAATATCCCAAAAAACATCCAGCAAGGTTGGAATTGTTGTGATAACTGGCTACCCTCTGGCACAAAATTTCACACACTGGGCTTAGCTGCAGTTTGCTGGTCCATATGGAAGACAAGAAACGCTATTTGTTTTGAAGGGAAAGTGATCACTGATCCTTCAAGCATTATCTGTTATGCATGTGCGCTCATGGGTTATTGGGCAGGTCTATACATCGAGGATGAAAAACAGGTATTGCTGGAGGGAGTGAATGCAATGTTAACCATTGCAACAAGACTGACGAATGACAAGAAGAAGAAGCATGCGCATGGGAGGCTGGATGAGGACCCAGATCAGGACCAGCAAGGACGTTGAAGCTCTGAAGCTGTGCTGTTCTTCGACAGACTACAGCAAGTCTAGCGGGATGATCGTCTTGAGACGGTCTTTTATGGCTCTTTTCAGTAGTCAATTCGGCACTTGGATGCCATCTTTTATGGGGTTTTGTCCTAATTTAATTACCTGAACTGCTCTTGTGCTATGCTTTTCTAAAAAACTCTAAACTTTGTATTTCCGTTAGTGATAATGGAAATGGGGTTCAACCTCGTATAAAAAAAACTGAAAAAAAATATGGGATAGGCAGAAAATAACTAGACAGCGTGAATCACGTCCTGAATTTCATATTGGAATCATGTTTGGACGGAAGGCACTATATGATTGGCGAAATGTTTATTCAGCCAGTCAGAAATGTATGTATATACAGAAAGTTGCATGGAACCCATGCAGATCGATTTCTCAAGCTTGGGCCTGGCATAGGTGCCTGGGACTGGGATAGGCTTTATTTTTTTGAGAATTACGAAGGGACTGGGATAGGCTGCTTCCCCAGGATGCAAGCCTGCAACCAATATGGTCCTGGCAGCTCCCCAGTTTATCCGGGCACATGCAGATTTCACCAGGACTTTGATAAAACATAACCTCGGTTTCAGCCTTAATCCAGGCGACGCCTGCCAACTATGCACACAATCAATGTATGGATAGAGTTTATTCTAGAGAATCATAGCGAATTAATTTCGTTAAGAGAAAAATTGCTTCTCACAAAGAATCTTAAAATAGGAGGAGCTCTGCAAAACGGACCCGCAGATTGCCTGTGAACCGGCCGGTGGATAGAAGAACGTAGTAGGTGCACACGTGTAACACTAATATGGTCTTAAGCATCATATTTTTTTCCAAGACAGTTGGAGTACATCAAAAAGCTCTTAGACTTAAAAAAATTCGCGTAAACCCCCCTCCCCCACGTAGGCGACCCGAGGGCGACGCCCCTCCGCGCCGCTGCCGCCGGCGATGGCGGGTAACCGGCACCCCTCCGCCTAGATCCCCCACCTCGGCCGCCTCCCGCCTCCTCTCCTGCCCTCCTCCCTGGCGCGCTGCGCCCGTTCCCCCCTCCCGCCCCATGCCTCCTCCCTCAGATCCAGTCCGCCCGTTGGCTGCCATGGTGCTGGGCTCCCCGTCTCGCGCAGTCTGGCCGGCGGGGGTCGTGGAGGCCATGGAGGCGTGTTCCCCGGGTCGGCTCCTTGAGGCCCTGGTCTCCGGGCAAGGTGGCGCCTCGGAGCCGCCCCCGCCCCGCCGCTCCTGGGCGGATCTGGAGGACGGGGAACTGCCGCCGCCGGCCCCGTCCAGTCGGCCCCCGGTCTCCCCAGTCGTGGACGCCTCCCACCCCCCGTACCACTCCGCCGCCCGATCTAGGAAGAGGTGTTCGTCGCTGACTGCTCGGATGATGAGGACGATGGGCCGCCGCTGGGATTCCACCGCCCCACCTCCGCCAGCCGCTCGCGGGATTTCTCCCCTAGTCTTGAGGTCCGGGAGACCTCGGCTAGGGTTTTCGAGGACCCCCGCGTCGGTTCAATCACCATTGGCGGCGGCGGTGGCGGAGTCGTGGCGGGCCTGCCCAGGGTCTAGAGGTGCGGGGCACCTCGGCCCGGGAGGGGACGTCTAGATCTGGCGCTCCAAGGCCCAGTCTCTCCGTTGACCGTCCCAAGGCGGGGCTTCGCCGCCCAGCTCCGCGGTGGCGGTCTTGCCCGGCCTGGAGGGGGTCCCCTCGACTGGGGAAAGCTTGCCCAGCTCAGATGGCGCTGGCCTCCGCCCCGCCTTGTCCTCCCCGGCCGGCGGCCCCGCTGGCGGCTCCTCACAGCACATCCCGGCCCCGCTGCCCGCCGGCTCGCGTCCTGCTGCGGTGTCTGGGCCGGCGCCCAACTACCTGCTGGTGGCAAAGCGAGCGCTGGGGGCCGTCGCGCTGGCCCGCGACGTCGTGCCAGTGGGCGGCCCCGGCGTGGCTTCCACCTCCGGGCCTCGCAGAACGCCACCAGAAGCCGATGGGTGGCAGCTTGTTCTCCCCCAACGACCAGAGCAGGGTGCCGGTCCTGACGGAAGAGCTCTCAAACGCCGGCGTGTGGAGGACAAGCCGGCCTCCTGTCCGCGCAACCGCCCCAGCAGGTTTGAGGGCTGCCTCAACTGCGGAGCCGCCAGCCACAAGATTGCCACCTGCAAGCGGGATCGCCGATGCTTCAACTATCATGGGCCGAATCACATCGCCCATGACTGCAAGCGACCGCGGGCTGCGACATCCGGCCAACCGCCTGTGGATGAGAGGTTCGTTCAGCAGCAGCGCGACGGCAGCCCCGGCACGCCACCTGGGGCTGGGGATGAGACGCCGCCGCCACCTCCCGTCACGCCGGAGGGTTGGAACGGCCGTACTCCCTCACCGCCACCCACCGAAGCCGTCAATGTCGACTTGCTGCCACCGGGGGCGCCGTGCACCCGCCCTCGTGAGGCTTGGTGTTACCTCAGGCGCGACAACGGCATCCGCTCCACCAAGTTCAACCTCCGGTTTTCGGTCGTTGTCCAGGCCAGGTGCGGCGAGTTGAACATCTCCATCAACGACGCGCACGCTGCCATTGCAGCGGCCGCGCAGGTGCAGCCGGGAGATTTGATCATGCGGCTTTTCTACCTGGAGAACTTCATCATCATCTGCACCTCACAAGTGGTGAAGGACCAGCTGCTCGGCATCTCGCCGCTACCTCTCGGCTCCACCGCGCTCATCCTTCAACCATGGACCAAGGTGCGGCATGCGAAGTCGGCCTCCATGCAGTACCGAATCAGTCTTGTGCTTGAGGGCATTCCGCCCCATGCCTGGAGGGAGGACACGGCTGCCAAGTTCCTCTCCCCAGCTGTTGGGTCCAAGAATCCGCCGCGGAGTCCCTCAACGCCGATGATCTGTCCTCATTCAGGGTCACGGCCTAGACAGAGCACTCGTCGTTCATCCCTCTTATCTGCTGGCTGGGCATCAACGAGGATGAGCTCCCACTGCACCAACTTGAGGATCAGGTGGCCATTCTCCCTGGCATCCAGGAGAAGAAGCTGCTCAGTTACAAAGTGTTCATCCACATCAAAGTCGGTAGATGACTTCGGGCCACGGCCACCGCACCCTGCGGCCGGGGTGTCCGGAGGGTACAACGCTGCCAGCAGCGACAGCGGAAGGCCTGGTCCGAGGATCAACGGCTTCACCTGCGAGCGTGGGATCCCTGACAGAGACGCCGATGGGGGCCGCGGCGACGGCTGGAACGGCAGCTCGGTGGGCCGTTCTCGCCAAGCTACTGGCACCTCCGCCGCTGCACACCACGGTCGGGGTGCCGGACACTCCAACCGCCGGGGGAAGCACACCCAGCGAGTGGCGCCCGGCGCGCCACAGAAGGTCTGGAGGCCGCGGCACGCCCGCATTGATGGCCCCGCCCTCCAGCGTACGGTGGCCGATGCGCCTGTGAAGACCCAGCGTCCGCGGCGCTCACGCGACGACGGCCCCACCACCGATCGTACTCGCCGGCGGCCAGATGGTGGGCGCACCATGTGGCGGCCGCGGGCCACCTAGCCGGCTTCCTCCGAGGTACATGCAGCCACCAATCCGCACCGCACCAACGCCTTCAGGCAGCGGAAGCCCCGCGCCACGAAGAAGGTATGGCGACCCCGTGCCCCTCAGGACTCGTCGCCGGCAACCGGCAACCAGGGCCTGGAGGTGCGAGGTAACTCGGTCCTAGAAGTGGCGCCCAGTGTTTGGGGAATGGCTGGGCCGGTCATGGCACCACCGGCACCCTCTGCACCAGATCTTGAGGCGCGGGGTGACTCGATCGGTGTGGAGGAACCTGCCGATGCTCAACCTGATCTGGAGGCACGGGGCGTCTCGATCGCGGTGGAGGAACTGGCTAATGACCGGGCGGACGGGGGCCAGTATCCGGCCCAACAGTCCAGCTGAGGGGTTGCCGGCCCAAGATGAGACAGAGGAACCAGTGGAGGGCGGGCATGCAGCATCGTCAGCCCAGGCACCCACCAGCCCAACCCCTACCAGCGGCGGAAAAGCCCTATCCTAGGCCTCCATCCTCGAAGGGTCTCTGCCGATAGGTCCTCTGCCACAGCTACAAGATGTCTTTGCGGCCGCGATGACGCGCAAGAATGGAAGTCAGCCTCCGGCAGCCGTCCTCGAGGATGAGCCTTCGACCCCCGCGGCGTTGGCCCCCACTGCTAGACACGCCTCTGCTCCTCCGTGGCTGCTACATGCGCAACGGCGGGCCGCCCCGCGGGAACAGCTTCGGGGGCTCCAGCGCTGGTACAAGATCCGCCGGTCCACACACCCGCGGCTGTGCCACCGCCGAGTACCGAGCTGACTCCACCGCGGGTGGAACCATGCACGCTGGCTCCCGAACAGGGCAGTGCCTGCAGGACCCCTCCAACCACGAACTGTGGGTCTCCCCGTCCAGACGAGCGCGGTTCCAGCTCCAGCTCGTGCTCCCTAACTGGCCGCTTGAAGCATTTCGCCAAGAAGATGCTCATGAAGAACCCCTCGCCGTTGCTACAAACGAGGGTCTACGATTCCTCGTCCAACCTTCCACTGCTTAATGCACGCATTGCGGCTTAGCCACATGCCAACCTGCCAGTCGCTGAGCGTGGTGAGCTGCTAGTCATGCAGCGCATGTGGTTTGCGTGGGCTAAGCCGACAGAAACTCAGCGTAAGGACTACCAAAAGATGTAAAAGCCTGGCCCGGTTGAACCCGAGGCCGTGAGGGAGCTGTTCCCCAACGCACTGTGGCCACGGAGGCACCGCGGAAGCCGCGCATGAGCGCTGGCTTCATCGAGTTGTATTCAATGGATAATACATCCATAATGTGTTGGAATACGCGGGGACTTAATGTTGCTGCCCAGTGCAATAATGTACGCACGCTGGTGCAGGCCGAGAAGCCACATATTGTATGCATTGTTGAGACTAAACCGAATGTTGTATCTCCGATGCTTGTATCCTCTCTTCTTGGAGCAGATTTTGTGGACTATGCCTTTCTTCCGGCCGCCGCCACCCAAGACGGCAGGGTACATGGAGGCAGTTGCTAGAGGTTGGGTTTGCAGCCCCAACATCAACGACCCGTTGCAGAGGCTCGATGCCAAGCTGCGAAACCTCAAACGCGAGCTCCAGGGGTGGGCCGCGGCGAGGATTAGCAACGTCAGGGAGCAGCTACTCATGGCTAGAGAAATCATATTGTAGCTTGACCGAGCCGCTAAGGAAAGGAATCTCACCAATGATGAGTTCGAGCTCCGGAAGGACCTTAAACTCAAATGCTTGGGTCTCTCCTCACTTAAATGTACCATTGCACGTCAACGCTCAAGAATAAAATACCTAGCCAACGGCGATGCCAACACCAAGTACTTCCACCTTCTGGCGCGAGGAAGAAAGCGCAAGAACTCAATTCTGCGGCTAAAAGTGGGCGACCAAGTACTCTCGTCACATGCGGACATGGAGACCGCGATATACAACCACTTCCACGGCATATTCGGCTAGCCTGGGCCGGGTACATTCACGTTGGATTTTGCCGCAATGTGGATAATCACGACCGACCTCTCGGCACTTGACCTGCCCTTCTCGATGGAGGAGGTTGAGGCGGCCGTGTGGGAGCTTCCCTCGGACAGGGCACGAGCCCGGATGGTTTCACTAGGGCCTTCTACAAGTCGGCTTGGGAGGTAATCAAGGCGGACGTAGTCGCGGCTGTCAACGCACTATTCTTCGGTGACTGCAGAGAGCTTGGCAGACTCAACAACGCATTCATCATCCTCCTGCTGAAGCGGCCGGGCGCAGACACTCCAGCCGATTTTCGCCCGATCACGATGATCCACAGCTTTGGGAAGCTAGGTTCCAAGCTCATGGCTTTATGGTTGGCGCCAAGACTGCATGAGCTCATCTCGCCAAACCAGAATGCCATCATCAAGGGCTGGATAATACACGATAACTTCAAATTCGTCCAACGGGCGGCCGTCTACCTACGCAAGAACAAGATCCCTAAGGCTCTCCTAAAGCTGGACATCTCCAAAGCATTCGACACAATGGCATGGTCTTTCCTGCTGGACTCACTTCGGGGGTTTGGATTCAGTGATAACTAGCGTAGATGGGTAGCCGCAATGCTATCCTCCGCCATGTCTCGGATTCTCCTTAATGGGCGCCTAGGGAGGGCCATCACCCATAGGAGAGGTGTTCGCCAGGGCGACTAGTTATCGTCGATGCTCTTCATCATCGTCATGGATGAAAGGATCAAGATGCCCAAGAGGGGGGGGTGAATTGGGCTAATTCTAAAATTTCTTGCGGAATTAAAACCTATTAGCCAATTTCACCCTATATGCCTATGTGTGTTTCTAAGGATTCTATCAAGAAAAGTTTTGCACCCTAGTTCCAATCCTAATCTAGCATGACAATTCTAAGTATGTAAATTGCGGAAGTGTAAATGCTAGAAAGTAAATGCGAAAAATAAAGGAGCAAAGAACACGGCGATGTTTTCCCGAGGTATCGGAGAGTCGCCACTCTCCACTAGTCCTCGTTGGAGCACCCGCGCAAGGGTATAGCTCCCCCTTGATCCGCGCAAGGACCAAGTGCTCTCTCCGGGCTGATTCTTCGACACTCCGTCGCGGTGAATCGCCGAAACCGCTCACAACTTGAGTTGGGTCATCCACAAGCTCCGCCGGATGATCACCAAACTCTCCGACACCACCAAGCCGTCTAGGTGATGGCGATCACCAAGAGTAAAAAGCACAAGCTCTCACTTGACCTCGCAAAGCCTAATGAGACGATGGATGCACACTTGCTACTCTTGATTCACTAATGAGTGCTAATCAATGGATTCTCAAATCACTAGCACCTCACTAGGGCTCTTGCTCTCTTTGGACACTAAAGAGGTTGTTCAGCTGAGAATGATGGGCAAGACAACCGGTATGGAGAGGTAGGAGATGTATTTATAGCCCCACGGGCCAAATCCAACCGTTACCTTCCAAACCAAGATTTTCGGGGTCACCGGACGCGTCCGGTCCCCAGCACCGGACGCGTCCGGTCTGTTCAATTTTTCAATCCGCGACCGAACTCAGCTAGCCGTTACATAATCACCGGACGCGTCCGGTGAGTTACACCGGACGCGTCCGGTGTTTCGGTCTGATAACATAGCTTCTGGACAGCGTCTGGTGTAGCACCGGACGCGTCCGGGCTGGCGTCCGGTCCGTTATCATTTTCGGCGTTGCACCAGACGCGTCTGGTGCTTACCACCGGACTCACTGTCCCAGCGTCCGGTGTGTTCAAACACTGCTGCACACACAAATGAATAGACCGGACGCGTCCGGTCCTATTCGGTCCAGCGTCCGGTGCAGCTAAAACAACCGTTCCACTTCGAATTCGACAATCTTCATGAACGGCTTTAACTCCAACGTACCTTAGGGCCTTTTTGTAGTTACCTAGTGCTAAGTTTCACAAGTGTGCATCACACCTAAACCATTAGACTTATCTAGGTCAAGCTACCCGTTTGCACCCCCCTTAATAGTACGGCCAAAGGAAAAACAAAGTCCTAACGACTAATCCGACGTCACCCAACACCATGGACGATCAGAACTAACCATTCTTGACCTTGTCGTCCATCCTTTGAAAACCGAAACGATTTCCATCGTCAAGGGAGCATGAAACCCGTATTGCCCACGGTATCCATCACCATAACCTAACTTACCAATGTTTCTGCAAAACACACGTTAGTTATGGTAAATATTGTCATCAATCATCGAAACCACATTAAAGGGGCCTAGATGCTTTCAATGGAGGTCTTCGTCAGGCTTGTGGCAGCAGCCGTACAAGACGGACTCCTGAGGCCGACGGGAGCTCCAGTCATCCGGCACCACTGCAGCCTATACGCCGATGACATCATCATCTTCATGCATCCTGACTTGGCGGAAGCATCGGCGATCAAAGAGATCCTGCAAATCTTCGGCGAGGCCTCAGGCTTGAAAACCAACCTTGGGAAGTGTTCTATCACGCCTATCTACATCGATGAGGAAAACTTGCAGCAGATCCGAGAGATCGTTGGCTGTCAGTTGGCCGACTTCCCAATCACGTACCTCGGCCTGCCCTTAGCACCAAGAAGATCCCAAAGGCGAGGATACAGTCGGCGGTGGACGCGGTGACAAGGCGATTGCCTACGTGCCATGGTCCACTAATGAACAGGAGCGGCCGGCTAATCTGGGTAAAGTCGGTACTTTCGGCGATACCAATATTTACTCTCATCGCTGATGGCCTCCCTCCTTGGGCACTCGAGGAAATCGACAACATCTGCCGACGATTCCTATGGACCGGGAAAGAGGGCTCCATCCGAGGCAAGTGCATGGTGGCTTGGCCAACAGTATGTCGGCCCACAGACTTGGGCGGGCTTGGCATCCCTGATCTGCACCTCACCACCATCGCCCTGCAGACCAGGTGGCTATGGCTGCAGCAGGTCAACGAGACCCGAGCATGGGCCAGCTTGCCGATCCAAGCTTCCAGGGAAGTTCATGCCTTCTTCAGCATGTCCACCTACACCATACTCGGCAACGGACGTGCCACGACCTTCTGGACAGGATGTTGGATCGAGGGCCAGACAGTGAGCGACATTGCGCCATCTCTACCTGCCTTCGTCAGCGCCATGACAATCAAGAACACGACGGTCGCAGAGGGGCTACAGGGACGAGCGTGGATACTCCAGATCATGGGAGGCATCCCCAAATCGGCTATACAACAATACCAGCGGCTATGGCTACTGCTGGCCACGATCAACCTGAATGAAAACGAAGACCGGGTAGTGTGGCGCTGGACCGCGGACGGATCCTACTCGTCCAAGTCGGCCTACCGTGCCCTTCAGATGACCTCACACCCAATTCCTGGGTGTAAGCGGATTTGGAAGACTTGGGCGCCTCTACGGGTCAAGATCTTCCTGTGGTTGGCCATCAGAGGGCGCCACTGGACGACTGACAAGAGGCATCGACATGGGCTAGACACGAGGGACAACTGCTACCTCTGCGACCAGGAACCGGAGACCATCGATCACATAATCGCTTCATGCTCCTTCTCCAGGCAGATCTGGTGGACAATCCTCGTGGTCCTGGGAGTGGACGGCTCTCAAGTCGGTGCACACTCGGCCCTGGATTGGTGGGACCATTGGCATAGAAGATGGAACGGCGATAAAAGGCAGGGAGCCGACTCGCTCTTCGCAATCGTGGCTTGGGAAATCTGGAAGGAGAGGAACGCGCGATGCTTCAGGAACGAAGAAACGACAATCCCCAGACTTCTCGCCATAATCAAGCAGACCACCGACCAATGGATCGAAGCCGGTGCTTGTAAACTCCGTTGCTTGTTACGCGAGTAGTTCGTATAGATTCTTCTTAGGGAGGCTGCGCTCATTGTAAATCTAATCCTCCCACCCAGCGTCTCGCGGCATTTGTAAAACATTCTCTTTTTAAATACAAAGATGCGCAAGTCTTTTGCGTATTCGAGAAAATAAAGCTCTTAGACTTGAAAGCAAATTTGTACAGTAGGACATCTGGCTGGAGCTCAATCACTAACAACTCCTTGCACTTCTACCGGAGTTCAATCTGTCAGGCCTTCTTCTGGAATTCAAGACCCTGCTCTGTTCTCGTTTCCTTTGAGATTTTCACATGTCAAAGACTCGGGACTCGGACGCTCTGTATCACGGGTGAGCGTCAACAGGTACTCTGCAGTTGGAGACTTGGGGCCCGTCTGAATCGTCGCATTGAAATCTGGAGGCATGCTCACATTACAACAGTACAGTGCCGTACAAAATATCAGTTTGCACATTCAGAAAATCAGGGTGATAGGGTTTAACCAAAAGTCCATAACCAGTACGTTTAATTTTCTGTTTTCAGAAGCCAGTGTAGTGCACTCATGAATCATGACGACAATGAGATAGCAGTACTTCATCTTCAATTATCTCAAAGGATTGCGTCGTACAATAAAACACACACACAACTTCTACATCTGCATGCAACATTGGTGATTCAAGGTCGCGGCTCTTGCAACAAGTGGCCGGGACGACAAAAAGAAAACGAAATTACAGAGAAATCAACACGCTCAGACATCACTAGGGGGACTGCAGAGGCCGTGGAGGGAGGGAAGAACTCGATCCTTCAACCTCCTCCTCATCTTCTGACACCGCCTCTTGCAAAAGCCCGGATGCAAGCACACCATAAGGCTCCAGCCTCCAGCCGTAATTATAATTTAGGAGTAGTTGACCAAGGAGCGGTACGTGGCGCCGGGGTTCCAGCCGGCGGGGATGACGTTGTTGGCGACGAGGACCTTGCCGGAGTCGGAGGTGAGGCGGACCGAGAAGGGCGCCTTGAGCGCCTTGCCGGTGTTGGAGTTGTAGCGCCAGAGCGCGCCCCAGTTCTGCACCATCGGCGTCCAGGTGCCGCACCCAGCCTCCATCAGGTCCACGGCGCTGAGGTCGCCGTCGCCATCCTCGAACTCGACCAGCACCTCGAAGTAGAACGGGTTGGAGCCCTGGTCCACCCGGAACGCGATGTTCACGCCGCTGTACTTGCACGGCACCCTGCGACGGGCGACAGAGTGAGTTTACCACCGAGATTGACACACCACACCTTTTGACTGCACAAAGCTCTGAACTTTTCATTAAGTAGCCACTAGCGCATACCTCTTGTACTGGACTTTTAGGATACCGGCGGCGCGAAGCTTGTCGGCCATGCCAGGCTTCGCCATGGCGCCCATGGAGGTGCCGCTCATGTCGAAGTGAGCCGCCTCGGCAAGGCAGACGCCGTCGGGGCACTCGTCGGTGATGACCACGGTCGCCGGCTGGCCGGAGCATGCCGCGTTGCCGTCGCATTTAACCTGCATTGCGCGCGCCACACATGAACGAATTCAGTTATTAGCAACAGCGCCGACCACTTTGCACTATGAGTGTAGCTAGCTGTAGAGCTCCGTGCTGTGTGACGTCTGCACACGAAGACTGACCTCGTAGCAAGCACCACAGCCCTTGCCTCCCTTGAACAGCGACGGGCTACCGGCGGCGATCATCGACGAGAAGGGACGCTGCCCGACGGCGGTCTGGTAGCCGCACGCGCCGCCTGCCCATGAACATTAAATTTGCCGATTGCATGTCAACGCGACGTGCAATGCACAGTAGTACGTACATGCTAACCGAGAGACAATAAAATAATTAAGATTTAAGCACGGGCACTAACCGTCACTGCCGTCGCCGTCGGGTGCGCCGTAGTACGTCGCGCCGGCGGACAACCAGCCGCCGGAGCCGTAGGGGTCGGACACCGAGGGGGTGGCAGTGTGGTTGCTGCGGGCCCTGATTGCTGGCTTGTGTCTCGGCCTGTGCTTGTTTGGCTTGCCGAGCTTGCGGGAGCAAGCAATGGGGCTCACTAGAAGCAAGAGCACGACTAGTGCGCCGAACATCAGTAAGGTGCAAGACTTCGCCATTGGTAGCGAGTTCTTGCTTCTTCTTTTGAGTTTTGATCTAAGCACTGGTGGCTCGGAAGGAAGCTGTGAGGTAGAGATGAGCTAAGCCCGAGGGTTTGTTTGGTGAATTGCAGGAGTGGCCACGAGTGGGGTATTTATAAGGACTCTGCTGGGACTTGGGAGCGAAGACGTACGTGGGAGGAAGAGGAAAAAAATGGAATCCCGCCGGCTGAATTATTGGGGAGAACGTGACGAGTTGGTGTTGGAGGAGAAATAGAGGAGGGCTTAAACAAATAGTTAATGCCGGGAGATACAATAATGTAATCTGCACCATGCATGAAGTACAATTGGATAATATCGTTTCAAAATGTACGAATGGAAAACACATGTTGAGGAATAGAAATCTAATCATCTGAACTCTGCAGTTTTTTCTTTTATAACAAACTCTGTAGGTTGGATACTCGTACAGGTATGTGGCAGTTGGTCTCTCGTGCTTCTTCGTGCCGCTCTGAATAATGGCTTCTAGGCATTGATGATATGTCAGTTTTGTCAACAACGATGTGTCTATGATGGCTTCATCAATTTTGAGATGTGTTAGCTAATTGTTTTTTTTGCTTGTGCTCATAGGGGTAGAAAAACTAATTCTTATCTCCAAATAGTGATTTTAGATGGTAGGCGAATAATCTGTACTGAAAATTTATGAGAATAATAATAATCTAATTACAAAGATTGTCGTACAATATATAGAATTGCAGGTGAAGTGTTAAATCCCAATAAACCAACGAAGTAGCAATTGGTCAGAGTGTGATTATATTTGAGGAGGAATTTGACCAAATGTTATCGCATTATTATTTCTAGTTAACACCAAACTGAAGCTGTCCCTGGCGATGGAGGTGTCGCACGTTCTCCGGCGTGGATGAAATCTCACGAGGCAACTCATCACCCGGCCGTTAATTAGGATCACACTGATTAATCAAGAACTTTAGGCCATCGATCGGTCGGTCCCTACCCTTTTTGTCAATTGCAGGGTTGGCCTGTTGGTGATCATTCTGTCGTCCTTCAATCTGAATAATTTCTTTCTTTACCACCGAAGCTTTCCTGTCATACACGAGTGATGCGTCGGCCGAAATAGGCCGAGTGCCGACCGTTCCTATAGCTTGCAGCTTCTGCAACTCTACACTCAGCCGACGGTTCCTATAGCTTGCGGAGCTGAAAATTTGGAATTTTGCACCATGTGATCGAGCAAACTTTGTAGTGGCAGAAGGAAATGCAGATAGTGCAATCATACTATCTTGCAGTCTTGCAGAGTACCGACCAGGCTAGCTGTACAGTTACACGGATCTTTTGCGATGTTCAGGAGGCAATGCATGCCTGCCAATCTGCCATGTCGACTTTCGTAGAGAGTTCAGAAAGCTAAGTATCTCAGAGCTTTGCACACTGCACATCAAGCTTCTACTCAAGCAACCACTGTATCGTATACGAAGTATAATTTTAAGGAATCGGGCGCGAAAGTATTATGGGATACGCTAATGATCTTTATCTTTCAAATTCTTAGTGGTTGAAGTGACCCCACTGGCACATGCGTACACGGGCCCTGCATCCGCGCCTTTGGATCGGATTCGGTCGGTGAAGTGTGATTACAATGTACCACAGTTCTATGTAATGTTTTCTGGCCTGTTAAATTTCGAGTTGTGTCGGCTACCTGAATAAAGAGTACCCTTAACCTTTGATTAATTAACTTAATCCCTATATTAATAAACCCGAAACCACCATTATTATCCCCAGCCCAAAAGTACATAAGATATCCGATCCAAGTATCAAACTACGTTGGGCCGACCCACGAACGGGTCTCGACAAACCAGGCTACTGTTCACTCGACGGGACCCTCTCGACTCGAGGTTGTTCACTCGAGGGAACGGTCACCCCCTCGAGTGACGGAACTCCCCCGGGCGAACGATTACCCGTCGAATACCGCGCACCCCCTCGACCCGCCTACTTCCCGTACGATTCCCCAGGCATTTAATGCATTTCACCTGCTCCCGCCTAACCTCGTGGCTATAGCCGTGATAACAGTGGACAGTACACCGGTCAAATCCTCCTTTTACTGCCCATACCCAGGAAACCAACGGATCGTACCGTACTATATCACCATACCGCACACTGTGCCCCGTTCGGCACCCCTTCGAGACGCATTCGTCAACACAAACGCCGTATTTCCCGGGGCTTGGTCTTATCCGTTTGGGTCTCGACCTCCTCGACTACATTCGGCCCCCTCGACCACCCCCTCGAGCAAGACTTCAACGCCGTCGGTCAGTGCTTCAACCACTCCCGATGCGACAGCTACAGGATCTGCACGCCCGTGCATGGGCATCGGTCTTTCACCGGACATTTACGACGTCATCACACGCACAGGAAGGACGGCCGTCATCTCCAAGCACGTCGCTACAGGGCGAGTCACGCCCGAGGCATGCCTCTACAGCAACGGCGACTTGATCAGCATCTCCTTCGACGTCATAGCCTACGCCAGCCCTACAAGCATCGTTTCTAGCGTTACACTGTACACCCGTGCCCCTCCTTGGCCTATAAAAGGAGACACCGGGCTAGCATTGAGAGAGGGAACTGACCCAAAAACAGAGAAAAGTCAGAGCCCGCAACGCTTAAGTCCTAGCCAACCTCACTCGCTCGCTTGTATTCACCCCTGTACAAGCACTTCGGTGCAAGATAATACAAACTCTCCCCCCCCCCCGCTGGACGTAGGGCCTTCTATTGCCCGAACCAGGATAAACCTTGCGTATTCTTCTTGCATCATCATCCGGATTAGGGAGCACGCAGTGTAAATTCACTCGTTGGTGCTCGGCCCCCGGGGTTGAAACACCAATAGTTGGCGCGCCAGGTAGGGGTTCTGCGTGTCACCGACGACTTCCCGCCATTTCTTTGGATGGCAGACTTAGCTTCATCGCTTTCGTGAGCCACGGTGATCTGGTTCAGGAGCCTGAAGTTCATGTCACTCGATCGTGGCTATGACAGGACCCTGCTCTCGGTCGAAGATCCGAGCAGAGGCAGCAGTGAGCCCCCATACTCAGGAGGGGCCGCACACTAGTCTCATCACAACACATCCGTGCCCAAGAGGAGGCGCGACCGGCACCACCATCATCATCAGCCCATGTCTGGGTCGACTTCTTCCGCATTTCCTCCATCCCTGGCGGGCAGCGCAGGCCCCCTGGTGGGGACCTGTTTGACCCATGCCTGGGAATGAAAAACGAGCCGGCAGGGCTCCATGGAGACCCCGACTTCACCTTCCCGATGTGTTCATCAAGGGAGCTCGGCGAGGTTCCCCCGATGGGAATAGCTTCGTCACCCCCCAATTTGTTGCTGCATGGACTGTTTGGATCGAGGCTATAGCGCCCATCGAGGGAGACGCTACGACGGCGACGAGGACCGCCGGGCCCCTGAGCCGTCGGGCCCTCGAGTCTTCAGCGGGGCGATCCGCAACACGCCGCTGCCGAACCCCTTCTGACCCCCCACGAGTGTCGTCAAATACAATGGCAAGACCAAGCCTGAGCTTTGGCTGGCCGACTTTCGGCTAGCCTGCCAGCTGGGCGGGGCACGCGATGACCGCGCCATCATCCGCCAACTCCCCCTGTTACTATTCGACACCGCTCGAATTTTGAGGAGCTCCCCCCCGTCAGATCCATAAATGGGCCGACCTGGTATGGGTCTTCGAGGGAAACTTGAGGGACCTACGTGCGCCCTGGCAACTCCTGGGACCTCCGCAACTGCAAGCAGCAGTCCGAGAAGTCCCTCCGTGACTTCACCCGACGCTTTTCCAAGCAACGCACCGAGCTCCTGCACATCCCCGACCACGACGTCATCCTGGCGTTCGTCTCAGGTACCACCTGCAAGGATTTGGTACGGGAGCTGGGACGTAATCGCCCTAGGACCGTCGATGAGCTGATGGACGTCATCGCCAATTACGCAGCTGGCGATGAAGCGGTCGAAGCCTTTTTTAGTAACAAGAAGGACAAGGGGAAGGCGCAAGCGGCCGACGGCGAGGGCACGAGCAAGGGCCCCAAGAAGGGAAAGAAGAAGAAGTAGAAGACCCAGCAGGGCAAGCGCAAGGCTACGGACGACGATCTCGTCGCTGCGGTCGAGCGCAAGAAGCCTTGAGGTCCCCCCGAGGGGGTCGTCTTTGACAAGATGCTAAAGGAGCCCTGCCCTTACCACAAGGGAGGGGCTAATCATAACCTTGAGGACTGCCGCATGCTCAGGAACTACTACAAGAATCTAGGCATCGAGAAGGACGACAAGAACAAGGACAAAGGCGGCGACAAGGGCGGTGACAAGGAGGATGATAAGTTCCCCGAGGTCTTTGACTGCTACATGATTTATGGCAGCCCCTTGACCAGCTCACGCCTCGACAATGCAAGAGAGAGCATCGAGAGGTCTTCTTCGTTTGAGTCGCTACACCCCAATACCTCGACTGGTTCGATGCTCCCATCACGTTCGACCGTGATGACCATATGGATCGCGTCGTTAACCCAGGAGTCTACCCGCTCGTCGTTGACCCCATCATCATCAACACCCGCCTCTCCAAGGTGCTCATGGACGAGTGCAGCAGCCTCAACATCATCTACATTGAGACCCTCGAGGTGGTCAAGAGGTTGCAGCTTTAGTCCAGCACCGGGGGCTTCCATGGAGTTGTGCCGGGGAAGAAGGCCCTGCCCGTCGATCGTGTTGACCTCCCCGTTTACTTCAGCACCCCCTCGAACTTCAAAAAAAAGATCCTCACCTTCGAAGTAGTCGGGTTCCATGGCACATACCATGCCATCATTGGTCAACCTGGCTATGCGCAGTTCATGGCAATCCCCAACTACACGTATCTCAAGCTCAAGATGCCAGGACCCAAGGGCGTCATCTCCATCGGCTCCTCCTACGAGCACGTATACGACTACGACGTCGAGTGCGTCGAGAATGGAGAGGCCGTCGAAGAGTCCACCAGGCTGGCCCTGACCCTCGAGGGCCTCGTCGTTGAGGTCCCTGACTCCAAGTGTCATGCAGGCAGCTTCGAGCCAGTAGAAGATACCAAGAAAATCCTATTCGACCCGAGCAGCTCCGATGGGAAGGCGCTGATGATCAGTGCCTCCTCAACAAAAAATAGGAAGCAGTGCTCGTCGACTTTCTCTGCGTGAACACTGACATGTTTGCGTGGAGTCCCTCAGATATGCCAGGCATACCGAGGGAAGTTGCCGAGCATGCCTTGGAGATCCGGGCCAGGTCTAGACCGGTGAAGCAACGCCTGCGCCGCTTCGACGAGGAGAAGCGTAGGATCATTGGCAAGGAGGTGCACAAGCTTTTGGTGACCAGGTTCATCAAGGAAGTTCATCATTCTGAGTGGTTAGCTAACCCTGTATTAGTTAAGAAAAAGAATGGAAAAATGAGGATGTGTGTTGATTATACTAGTTTAAATAAAGCATGTCCTAAAGTTCCATTTCCTTTACCACGTATTAATCAAATTGTTGATTCAACTATGGGATGTGAGACCCTCTTGTTCCTTGTTGCTTATTCCGGCTACCATCAAATCAAGATGAAGGAGTCTGACCAGCTCTCAACCTCCTTTATCACCCCTTTCAGCATGTATTGTTACGTTACCATGCCCTTCGGCCTTCGAAATGCCGGGGCAACGTATCAGCAATGCATGCTCCATGTTTTTGGTGAACATATAGGGAAGGCGGTCGAGGCCTACGTCGATGACATCGTAGTCAAATCTAAGAAGGTTGACAACCTCATCGATGACCTCAAGATCGCGTTCGGGTGCCTTCGAGCCAAGAATATCAAGCTCAACCCCGAGAAATGTGTCTTTGGCGTGCCTCGAGGCATGCTCTTAGGATACATCGTCTCCCGGCGCGGTATCGAGGCCAACCCCGAGAAAATCACGGCGATCACCAAGATGGGGCTGATTCGAGACCTGAAGGGCGTACAGAAGGTCACGGGCTGCCTCGTGGCCCTTAGCCGCTTCATCTCGCGCCTGGGAGAAAAGGCACTGCCGTTGTATCGTCTTCTGAAGTATGCTGACCTCCCCTCCAATTCTTGTGCCACCCAATCCAGTCGAGCCTCTTCTCCTCTATATCACCGCAACCACCCAGGTTGTCAGCGCGACCATAGTGGTCAAGAGGAAAGAGGAAGGACACTCCCTGCCCGTCCAATGGCTGATTTACTTCGTCAGCGAGGTACTCTTGGAAACAAAGGTTCGCTACCCACAAACCCAGAAGCTGCTCTACGCCATCGTGCTCACACGCCGCAAGCTCCAGCATTACTTCCTCAGTCACCCGATCACCATGGTTTCATCTTTTCCCCTCGGGGAGATTATCCAAAACTGGGAGGCTACGGCAAGAATCGCTAAGTGGTCAGTCAAGCTCATGAGTGAGAACCTCACTTATGCGCCGCGCAAGGCCATCAATTCTCAGGTGCTGGCAGACTTCATCACCGAATGGAACGATACCCAACTTCCGCCAGCATAGATTCAAGCCGAGCGGTGGACGATGTACTTTGACGGGTCGCTCATGAAGACAGGAGCAGGCGCGGGCTTGCTCTTCATCTTGCCACTCGGAGTCCATATGCGCTACGTCATCCGCATCCACTTCACCGCCTCTAACAACGTCGTGGAGTATGAGGCCCTCATCAACGGTCTGTGCATCACAATCAAGCTTGGAGTTCGATGCCTCGACGTTCGAGGCGACTCACAACTCGTCATCGACCAAGTAATGAAAGCCTCGAGCTGCCACGACCCCAAGATGGAAGCCTACTGCAATAAGGTACGCGAATTGGAGAGAATGTTCCATGGCCTTGAGCTCAACCATGTCGCTCGATGGTATAACGAAGCTGCAGATGAGCTCGCCAAAATTGCGTCAACTCGTGGCACCGTCCCACCCAACGTGTTTTTGAGGAACCTCTTCAAGCCCTCTGTCGACTTAGGCTCAGGGGCTAGCATCACATCATCAACACTCGATCCTCTTCCCTCGAACGAGGCCACCTCGAACGGGACTGAGGTCATGAAGATCGAGAGGTCACCTCCACCGTCAAGCCCACCACCAGACTGGCGCATTCCCTTCCTCGACTGCCTTATTCGAGGGGAGCTCCCAGAAGACCGAACCGAGGCTCGACGGATAGCTCGACAGGCCAAGACCTACGTCATCTACGGTGATGACAAGGAACTCTATGACGAAGCCCGTCAGGGATCCTCCAGCATTGTATCAGCATCGAGGAAGGCAGGAGGCTCCTTGAGGACATACACTCAGGGGCTTGCGGCCATCACGCCCCCCAAGGACCCTCATCGGCAACGCCTTCCGGCAAGGTTTCTACTGGCCGATCGCCGTCTCTGACGCCATCAACCTCGTTCACTCATGTAAGGGGTGCCAATTCTACGCCAAGCAAACGCACCTACCCGCCTATGCTCTGCAAATGATCCCCATCACGTGGCCTTTCGCCGTTTGGGGGCTCGACCTTGTCGGGCCTCTGAAGAAGACAACCGGGGGCTTTATGCACTTGCTGGTAGCAGTTGACAAGTTCACCAAGTGGATTAAGGCTCGGCCCATTATCAAATCTGCTCAGAGAAAGCAGTCTTGTTCTTCACCGACATCATCCACCGCTTTGGGGTCCCCAATGTCATCATCACCGACAACGACACATAATTCACTGGCAAGAAGTTCTTGAACTTCTGTGACCACAATCACATTCGTGTGAATTGGTCCATAGTTGCTCATCCTCGAACCAACGGCCAGGTTGAACCCGCCAATGGCATGATCCTTCAAGGCCTCAAGCCAAGAATCTACAACCGGTTGAAGAAGTATGGCAAGAAGTGGGCTACTGAGCTACCCTCGGTCCTATGGAGCTTAAGGACAACACCTAGTCGAGCCACGGGGTTTACTCTGTTCTTCATGGTCTATGGGTCCGAGGCCGTCCTCCCCACCGACCTCGAGTATGGGTCCCCTCGACTTAAGGCCTACAACGAATAGACGAATGAGGAGGCCCTCACAAACACCGTCAACTAGCTCGAGGAGGCTCGAGATATGGCCCTCCTCCATTCCGTAAGGTACCAGCAAAAGCTTCGACGCTACCACGACAAACACGTGCGCAAGAGGGATCTCCAAGTTGGTGATCTCGTCCTCCATCGACGACAAAGCAACAAGGGGCACCACAAGCTGACACCACCGTGGGAAGCTCCATACACCGTGACAGAGGTGATGAAACCTGGAACATACAAGCTATCGAATGGCAAAGGCAAAACCTTCACCAACACTTGGAACATCAAACAGCTACGTCACTTTTACTGTTAGGGCCTCGGGGCCTTGTACATTTCTCGTATTTTGTATAACTATGGCATCACGAATGAATAAATAAAAAATGGCTTCGATTCAGCATATTTTCTTATTTTTTCATATAAGGTAGCCTCAACTCTGCTCCCTCAGAGTTGAGCCTCCCTCGGGGGCTACGAGGAGGGAACCCCCTGAAGTCCTCAAAAAACTCGCACGTTTTTTTTCAAAACTCAACGTCTACTCTTTATTACGCGCCTCGATATGTGTCGTTACTTAGCTGAAAATGCCACGAGTGTCCTGAGGGTCGAGGGCTGTTAAGCCGGGAGCTCACCTACGCCTCTGCGTTACAGTAGCTCCACTCACTCCCCCTTCGAGGGGCATGACCTTGCATCTAGTTCACTAAGTAGAAACACAATCAGGGCATGCAAGAAAGAAAAGGACTTAAAGTATGCGAAATATATAAATGCATAAATATTTTAAGGCCCTCACGGCCACGACATCACCCTATCACAAAAACTAATCTATTACATGGGCCTCTTCGCCCAGATTTGGCTCACAGGTTTTGGCTTTTGTCGCCACCATCACCACCACCCTCATCACCGGCGCCTTCTTCACCTTCGAAAGGAAGGACCACGGGCTCAAACAGCTTCGCCAGCTTCTCACCCGGCTCCTCGGCGTCTTCGATCAAGCCCCAGCACCTCTCCTCGTTCTCGGTGTCCATTTTGGTGAGGTCAGAGATGAAGCCGTGTGAGACGATGTTCATGTCGTACGTAAAGCTGGAGTAGACGATCTCCATCGCCCGCTTCACGCCGATGTGGAGGGCATCCCAGACACGATCTTTCATGGTGGCCTCGAGATAGTACAGCTGGTCGACAAGAGCAGTTCCGCACACTTCTTCCTCGATCTCCTCTGTGGGCTCGACCCCCCAAGAGTTGCAGAGCCTGTTGATCGCGGCACGAAGCCTGTCGGTCAAAGCCGCCTTGGCCAAAAGGCCCTCTTGTAGCACCTTGGAGGCAGTCCGAATGGAGAGCAGGTCGGCCTCGAGACCTAGAAGGCCGAACAAAGTCAGTCGCAACGCACGGAGATAAGAAAATCGAGGTCAAGAAAGAAGACTCACTAGTGCAGTGGTTGTCAAGGACCTCACGCGCATCCACTGCTTTGTCGCGCTCTTTCTGGGCCTCCTTGAAAGCGCGTACCGCCTCTGTCTTCTCGAGCCACAGATCCTCGATTGTCCTACCAGCCAAAGCGATGGCCCCCTCCTTTTGCAGAAGGGTCTCATTCAGCGCGGCAACCTCGACAGCAAGGGCGTCGGTGCGACGTTTCTCTGCCTCGGCCGAGACATGGAGGGTGTCGCGGGCCTTGGAGGCTTGAGCGATGTCCGTCTCACGTACCTTGACGCGCTCCACGAGTCTCGAAGCTCTCCCTCGAGTGTCTTAAGATGCCCCTCCGAGGAGGACAGGGCCTCGAGGGCCTTCTGTGCCTCCGCGCGGGCTCGGCTGGCCTCCTCCTTGGCCTGGGACGCTTCCCCATGAGCTGCCTCGGCCTCTTCCTTGGCCTTGGCAGCCTCTTTCTTTGCCTTCTTTGCCTCCTCTTCAGCCTAGGCCACCCCGTCCTGGGCAGACCTGCCAGCCTCGAGTTGGCGCCGTACTTCCTCCCGTCCGTCATGCGTCGAGTGAAGGAACTCGGACTTCACATAGGAGCGCCTCCTCAGGTCCTAAGGACAAAGAGCAGGAAATCAGGCATCAACTCAAGAAGTTATCTAAACTCAACACACTCGGAGAAACACTTACCGAGAAAACCCAGCCCAGATTCTCGGTGGTGACATCAACGGCCAGCTTCAGAGCATGGGCCATCCATGCCCGATACTCCTCCGTATCCTCCCAGCGGTTTACCTCTGCTGCGTCATCCATCTAGATCACAGGGGCGTTGGGCTCCAGCAGATTTTGGAGTGAGAGGCACTTCCTACGCTAATAAGGGAGAGCCGCCTTGACCCTCTCTCACACTGAGGACCTGATGCGCTCCACCGCGTCAGGCAAACCGTCGTAACAGGCCACCCGATCGGCCAAGGTGGGGAACGACAGCTTGACCTCCGCTCTGGCTGCCGACGACTCACCCTCACCACTCACCTGCCCCGCCAGGGCAAAAGAGCCAGGGTCGGACTAGCCAGGGCTTCGAGGGGCCCCCCGAGCGACTGTTGCTCTGGCAAGAAGAAGGGAGTCTCCCTCCTCACGCCAAGGCGATGGCCGTGGGCTCTCGACAGCCACCTCCTCGGGCCACTCCTGCGGTGCCAGCAGAACCACTGACACCTCCTGTGCCGCATTCTGCTGTTGTGGTGGCTGACCCAAGGTAGTCGCAGCCTCCCCTATAGCTGTGGGAGACTCAAGGATATCGGCTCCTCCAGCAACTCATCCTGTCGCCGAGGTAGCGGGGCTGAGGGCACCGCACCCTCCGGTGTTGGCTCCTGCTGCTGCAGTTGTTGTTGCTAGTGCAACTCCGATTGGCTCAGTTCCAACCTCTCCACCTCTCGTTGTTGTTCGGGCCGGCTCGGCTCCAGCCACTCTTCCTCCTGCTACCCTTGCAGCTGCTCCTCCTGCTGCTTCTGCAGCCGGTCTTCCTCCTCCTTCTTCTGCGGGCTATCCTGCTCCCACTTCCACTGCACCTCCACCTCGTGCAGGCCCTTTGGCCATGGCTCCCGCCCCTCTCACTAGGAAGGTAGCGTTCCTACTTCCTAGGGGTGCTCCGCCATCTCTTCAACGGAGGGAGAAGGAACCGCGACCTTTTGTCCCCAAGGATGATCGGGGCATTTTCCGACCCAGGCTCACGGCTGTCGAGGGCTCCCCCTCAGCTGCAAGGGCCTCGACCTGGCCAGGTGTAGGGGCCGCGAACATCAAGACCGGGGAACCAACCCCGCTCTCCGGCATCTGCCCACAGTCGGAGCTGCCACCCGCTGTAGCCCCCGCACCGCTCGAGCCTGCAACGAAACCAGAGCCCATCAGCCTGCCCTAAATAATTGCCAGCTGGGCTTGTGATAGCCAGGCCACCTCTGACGTCGACATGGGCCTCGGGATCACACCTGCCCCTCCCGTCGCCATCCTCGCGGCCGCGTCCACCTTGAGTCGCTTGGCCAGTGAAGGGTTTACCACCTCCACTTGGCGCTTGAGCCTGGGCAACGTAGGGAAAGGCAGAAACATCAAGAAAATTCTGCGAATCGCAGGAAAAGGGAAGAAAATTTTGGATGGCAAAACTTACCCTAGAGGGATGACGATCGACCCGGGCCCCCTCAAGTTATCTGGGTGCCTTGACGGCCCCCTCCGAACCAGATCCTGTCCGAAGCTAGAACTGTGCGGAGTGACCGGCTCGGACCTTGGCACCTCGAGCTCCACTGGGACCGCCTCCCGCGCCTCGTGCGCCGAGGGTGGTGTTGCCCGCTCCTCCGAGCCCGTCCGGCCCTGGGTCCTTGCCTCGAGCGTCGAGGACCTGGTTTGGTGTGGCGAGGCACTGGACGGACCCCGGGACGAGGCCGGGGGAGTGCCGCCATGCTGGCGACAAGACAAGGACCCCGTGTGGGTCGAGGTACCCCCTTGCCTTCTTTCCTGCGGTCGCTCCAAGACGTCCTCATGCGTAGGAGGTGTGTTAGCTCGAGGAAAGGTGGAAAGATGGGGCTCGAGACGCCCCGCCACTCCCTCGACATCATCATCATCATCATCCACATCCGTCTCCTTAGGGGGGACTCCTCGATAGGAAGCCCGTCTCGCCTTTGTTTAGCCCGGCGCATTTCAAGCGCCTGGCGTGCGAGGCTTCCTCTTCGTCTCCTTCTTCTCTGGATCTTTCCTCTTCTTTTCCTGTTGAGTGTCAAAGTGCCTCACCTGGCGATCGGGGTCGTCTTCTCAAACCGAAGGCACCGAGACCCTGTAAACCGCAGCTAGAATGTCAAGACAAGCCAAAAAAATAGGAGAGAAACTTGAGGATGTGAAATTGAAGGACTTACCAAGATGATGCTACGAGGATCCGGCAGCATCGGGACACGATCCATGTCCCCTGGCCCGAAGCTGCCGGCGACCGAGCTCCTAACCCGCTTTGCGACATCCTCGGGAGGCAGGTCCACGGGCAACATCCAGCACCCCTCGAGCTGCTCGAGAAGGGCCTCGGGGCCCATCTGATCTAAGCGCAACAGGTGCCTCATCAGAGGTAGGACTCTTCGGCTATGGAAGCCCGTGATGACGTACGTGACATGCACACCCTGCTCGGACAAGGTGTGCAGTGCATCGAGGAGGGGATTCATCCTCTGCTGGAAGGGCTGGGCCATGCCCCAGAGCCAGTGCTTTAGACACGCCCAGTGTAGCGGGCAGCAGGCTGTTGTCATTGCGGATGTAGAACCACCCAGACTGCCAATGGTCGTGGTTGGTGGACAAGCCCGTCCTGATATAGAGCTCGGACTTCTTCTGTGCCAAGCTGCAACTGCCCATGAGGACGATCCTCCTATTCTCCTCCGAGATCCACTTGGTGTAGTGCTCACCCTTGAAAAGGTGGAGCCACAGTTCCCAACGCGGCTCCATACCCATGTACCCCTCACAAAGCGCGGTGAATATCGCCGTGTTGGAGATGGCGTTGGGGGTGAGGTGTTGGAGCTCGACCTCATAGAAGTGGAGCAGCGCGCACATGAAGCAGCTCAGAGGTGAACCAAATCCCAACTGGTGGAACTTGACGAAGCTCACCACATAGCCCTCCAACGGCTATGGCTCCCATGCTCCCTCGGCGGCACGATCCACTCCAGTTGCTCAGCCGAAGCGGTAGGGCGGAGGAATCCCTCATCCACCAGCTTCTCCAGCTCCCGTTGTGACACATCGAAATGGGGCCAGGCCTCTGGAGCGAGGAACATGGGCACCATAGGTGCAGCGCGAATCTTCTCAGCGAACGGGCGATCGGGAAGATTCCCAATCCTGATTTCCCTCTCACCGGTTCTTCTCTAGTGCAGACAGATGGAGGCTCGAGCGCTCTGGTGGCGGCGACAGAGGCAAGATGGCAAGATGGGAAATGGAGAAACCCTACCCCTCATATTTATAAGTGAATGGGGCCGAGAAACAACGGGCGGATCCGGCAATAGCACGGTAATTCCCCACGTTTAATGCGCTCAGTTAACCGCTACTCAATTCCTGGAACAGGCACAAGCGTCGCCCACAAGATCTCTAGCCGTTACCCAAGTCCACCATGACTGCATCGCTTCAGCTCATGCCTAAAAAGATGCGCCCAACGGACAGGAGAAGTTATCCACGGCATTTCCTTCTACGGGAAGTGAAACGGACTCTGGTCCCACAACAAAATCCTCGAGGGAGTGGAGGCTGACCCTCGATCAGGGTTCGATAGCCGCCCTCGAGTACCCGAGTCAGGGACGCCCAAGGGGAGCCAACACGAAGCTCAGCTCAAGGACAAACCCTCGAGATCCTCTCGGACGTATCCAAGGCAAAACGAAAGGATTACCATGAAATCCCCATGGAGGGAGGCATCGAGCTACCGAGTCCTATCGAATGGAACCGGTATCCATGTATCTACACGATTGCATCAATGAGAACGCCTCAGGGCCATCAGTCGACCCCATCAAATGGGGCACGAGCTCTCACTTGGATCTCCCGTTATCAGCTCACAGAGAACGTCGAGACTCGCCCAATCGAGGGTAGTACGACGCTTCTCACCTCACATCCTAAGGACTCGTGAGATGGACGCCCGAGGCTAGCAATACCCTAGTTGCACGAGGCTCGGGGGCTCAGCTATGCCGGGCACCCCTCGACGAAAGAGGGTCGAATACACCCAGGGGCTCAACGACTCGAGACACCCCTCGACTAGGCACTACGACTCTGGTTCATGTTATCCTAACCTTTCAAGAACGCCCGCTACACCCAACTAGACGAAAACACCTTTTGGCAAAAGACAAGTAAAGCCCTTAGAGGAGTCTCCCCACTCCTTCGAGGCTTGGGGGCTACCCCCGAAGGGTACGCCCGCGCACACTCTCCGAAAAATTACGATCGACACCTCGGTCTCGATTCAAGACCTCCCGCATGACTCCCAGCACTCACGCAGGAGCTCGGGGCTACTGTCGGGTACCTGAATAAGGGGTACCCTTAACCGTCAACTAAGCAACTCAATCCTTGCATTAACAAACCCAAAATAACCATTATTATCCCCCAGTCCAAAAGTACATAAGATATCCGATCTAAGTATCAAACTACGCTGGGCCAGCCCATGAACGGGTCTCGACGAACCAGGCTACTGTTCACTCGACGGGACCCTCTCGACTCGAGGCTGTCCACTCGGGGGAACGGTCACCCCCTCAAGTGATGGAACTCCCTCGGGCGAACGATCACCCGTCGAATACCGCGGACCCCCTCGACCCGCCTACTTCCCGTACGATTCCCCAGGCATTTAATGCATTTCACCTGCTCCCGCCTAATCTCGTGGCTACAGCTGTGGTAACAGTAGACAATACACTGGTCAAATCCTCCTTTTACTGCCCATACCCAGGAAACCAGCTGATCGTACCGTACTGTATCACCATACCGCACACCGTGCCCCGTTCGGCACCCCCTCGAGACGCATTCGTCAACACAAACGCCATATTTCCCGGGGCTTGGTCTTATCCGTTTGGGTCTCGACCTCCTCGACTACATTCGGCCCCCTCGACCACCCCCTCGAGCAAGACTTCAACGCCGTCGGTCAGTGCTCCAACCACTCCCGACATGACAGCTACAGGGATCTGCACGCCCGCGCATGGGCACCGGTCTTTCACCGGACATCTATGATGTCATCACACGCACGGGAAGGACGGCCGTCGTCTCCAAGCACGTCGCTACAGGGCGAGTCACACCCGAGGCACGCCTCTACAGCAACAGCGACTTGATCGGCATCTCCTTCGACGTCATAGCCTACGCCAGCCCTACAAGCATCGTTTCTAGGGTTACACTGTACACCCATGCCCCTCCTTGGCCTATAAAAGGAGGCGCCGGGCTAGCATAGAGAGAGGGAACTGACCCAAAAACAGAGAAAAGCCAGAGCCCGCAACGCTCAAGTCCTAGCCAACCTCACTCGCTCGCTTGTATTCACCCATGTACAAGCACTTTGGTGCAAGATAATACAAACTCTCCCCTCCCCCGCTAGACGTAGGCCTTCTATTGCCCGAACCAGGATAAACTTTGCGTATTCTTCTTGCATCACCATCCGGATTAGGGAGCACATAATGTAAATTCACTCGTTGGTGCTCGGTCCCGGGGTCGAAACACCGACAAGTTGAGACAACTTTAACCGAACAGATAGCACAAAATTTGGACAATTTTGACGGTGGACCACGACATCTTTTATTGTTAACGCTCGACTGAAATTTTGACGGTGCAAAATTTTGTACTGAATTAATTTAGAGCCAAAGTAATGGGGTCGTTCTTTATTTCATACAATCATGTAGCTTCTCTTGTAAGCAATGGTAGAATTATGCTTGTTCAGGATCATAGATAATTTATGTTTTGTTTATAGTAAAACAGTAAACATGGGACCTCTGAAGGAATTGAAGAACTGTGGTATTCCATTTCATTTTACCCGAGGCCCACACCATATCTGAGACCTGAAAAGAGTACTTCATCCCTACTAAAATAGTGCATTTCTACTAAAATTAAGTTCATTTATAAGAACAACACTTCAGAAATGGAGAGAACAGACACACTACTACTAGGTGGTCTATACCTTAGAAGTGTGCTTATGTCAGAGGTTATACTAGCACAGTATATCAATGCATCGGTTGTCTAATTCTCTGGATCGCTTCAAGGAACATGTGTGATAGCAAAAATTTACCAGTGTGAACATAAACCCATCCTCTTCCGGCGCCCTGAATCGAGGAACCGGGGTACCCGCTGATCCCGGTACCGGGACACAAGGCACGACGCGTAGTTTCACACCGACAACGCCAGAAATCTGCTGCAACATACTAGTACAGACCCTTCGTCCTTCGTGAACTCGTGCGCGCGCGGCAGCCGAAGCAGGGGAGGAAACTTCCCGTCCTTGCTGCGGCTGCGGTTCTGCGCCTCTTGGCGTCGTCAATTTTGCTTAGCGGTTTGGTAGGAAATTTTGCTTTGCGGAAATGATTTTGTGTTTAATGGCCAAACAAAAACTTCTTTGCATGTACTTTTCAGAGAATCACACTGCTGACTTCCATCTTGAGCTATGTATGTTGCAGTGCACTAATGACCACAGGAATTGGTTAATTTCAGTATGCCAACTTCTAATATCAGAGCAATGCAGTTCTTTGCTTCCCATGGATGGCCTTTTAAATTTCGTATATTGGTCAGGAACGTAGAACTTTATTTTATTTGTCTTGAATCTATTTTGGTGGATCGATGCCTCCTCTTTAAAGAGATATGAAATTGGAACTCTTCCATTATATAAACAAAGTGCATAGGCCATAGGGACCTGTTCATGAGAGCATGTCAATCCAAAAAAAAAAAACATGTTTTCGAATCTTTATCCCTGGTTGTCTTGGCGTTGATGAGGGCATGTTGTAGAGATTGGAAGTCGGATGGGAAGTGTGAAAGACGTTTATATTCCGGGACATTATTTAATAGATTCTAAAACATGTTTTATTTAATTATAATTTATATATCCAACAGGTGAAGTTTGAATTTCCTCCTGCACAGGACAACTAGCCAGATGCAGGTGCTTCCATAATTGAATGGAGGGAGAGGCATATTCCTCACATTTTTTTTTCAATTTGCCTACACAGCACGACTGTAGCACTCTGTTAACAGCACTGTAGGCTGCAGTAGCCACGTTGAACGCATTTCATTTCATATAAGCAGTTGTACCTCAGATTCTGTGGGTATAGGAACCTTCCTACCGTGTGCACCATAGTAGACATCCTATTTTTTTAATTATTTTTTTTTTGAAATAATAGATTGTGCTGCCTATTTGCATTAGTAGGTGCATGAGGAAAAAGGTCGTTTGGGTTATACGTTTCCAACACTACTGAGTTTTCATAGATTTGCAATTGAAGACTAATGATTTAGTATGAGCGAATCCAACCTCCACATCTTAAACCGAAAAACACATCAAAATATCATCCATCACATTAGTACTTCTTTTTTTCTGTTTACCTCGTAGCTTTCTCCTATTCGAAATCTCTCTTTACCAATGTTTTGAAAATCGTCGATTACAACGCGCCTAGGCGCGCTAAATCGCTAGGCTATGGGCCTGCGCCGCGATTACGGGGGTAATCGCCCCTCTAGGCGGGCGGAGCGACTAGGTGGCGCGAAGTCGAGGAAGGCGGCGATTCGGCGGCGCCTAGGCGCGCGCGGAATCGAGCTAGGCGGCCGACGCTGGCCGTCGCGAGCGAAATAATGGCGCCGCGGCCTCGCACGCGCGAATTTTTGGCGCCGCGGGCAGAGCGCGCGCGCGGAGCTACACGCGGGAAAAATCGGCACGCTGGAGAAGGATAAGGGGGAAAGGGGAAAAATCGTACTCCTCCGATGCAGAGCTTCCTCCGCTGTAGAGCTTCACGCGGCTCGTGCTCCTCGCCTCCTCCCCGCCGGCGCCGGTGACGCGGTTGGAGGTCCTCCCCACCGGCGACGCGGCTGCTGCTCATCCACGCTGGGGACGCAGCTGCTGCTCCTCCTCGCGGACGAAGCGGCTGCTGCTCCGGCCCGCCCACGACCCGGCTGCTGCTCCGCCCCGCCGCGACGCTGCTCCTGCTCCTCCCCGTCGGTGACACAGCTCCTGCTCCTCCTCTCCGGTGACGCAGCTGCTCCTCCTCCCCGCCGGCGACACAGCTGCTACTCCGCCCCGCCGCAGGCTCGGCCGTGCTCCTCCCCGACGCCGATCTTCTCCCTCAGCCGAATCCCCAAGGTCTGTATGTCCTCGGTCCTCCTCCCCTGCTCCTCTGTTTCCTTTCTCTAAACTCTGTTTCCTTTTCTTTGTTTCTTTTCCTCTGTTTCCTTTCTGAAATCTGCAAGTTGTGACTGATTCCATGTATATATCAATGAATCTGTGATGAATCTATGCTAAACATATACATGAAATCATTGTAGGCTTGTAGCTATGATGAATCTGTGAAATTGATGACTGGTTCCATTGTAGCCCATGTATATGTTTATCAGTTTATACATGCAATCATTGTGACTGATTGTCTGATTCCATTGTAGCCCATGTATGTAGTTACAGTCAAGCATGTCTTGCATGTATATGTTTGTAATTGTTTTGTTGATTGATTGCTTGAACTCAGATGACTGGAACAGAGGCCCCTCAAACTAGTAGTGGACCAGAGGGAGAAAGTGTCTTGAGAAGGAATTCAGATGATGTGGGATGGGAGTTTGGGGTTCTTGTTAATCCGAACAACAAGGACCATGTGAAGTGCATACTTTGTAACCACCAAATGTTTGGATGGGTTTATCGATTGAAGCAGCATATTGCCCATGAAGGAAAGAATGTCAAGAAATGTCTGGGCCTAAAGAGAAGTTACAGGGAGCTCAAGAGAAGTGCAAGAAAGGACTAGGTGAAACAAAAAGGAAGAGGAAGGAGAAGCTTGTTCATGAGCTAGAACTTAGAGAGGAAGTTCATGTATCTGTATCTAGAGTTGGAGTGTCAGAGGAAGTCACTTGTATTGGAAGTTCAGAGCCTCACAAATTAGGCCCCATGGACAAATGGACAAGGGCTATTGATCCTACAGCAACCAGAACTGAATCTTTGACTCAACAGAAGATGAACAAGGAACTTTGGAAAGAAAGATTACATGAAGTGCACAAATATATTGCAAGATGGGCATATAACTATGGTAATTTCCTTTTCCTTGCTGTATTTATATTTCAGATTGCATTTTCATTAGATTTCCTTGCTACTGAACACTAATTTCATTTTTTTGTAGCTATACCATTCAATGCATGTGACAATGATGAGTTCAAGCAAATGTGTGAAGCAATTGGACAATTTGGGGCTGGATTTAAACCTCCAACTATGTTTGACCTGCAAGGGAGATTGCTGGAAGAAGAATATGCAAGAACCCAGAGTTTGCTGCAAGAACGTGATGCTGAGAAGATGAAGAATGGGTGCTCTGTTATGACAGATGCTTGGTCAGATAAGAATAGGAGAAGCATAATGAATGTGTGCACTAACTGTGCTGAAGGAACCAATTTCATTTCCTCAAAAGAGATGTCAGATGTGTCACACACAAGTGAAGTCATCTTTGAACTAGTGGACAAAGCAATCGAAGACATTGGTCCAGATAATGTGGTGCAAGTTATGACTGACAATGCTTCTAACAACATGGGAGCAAAGAAGCTACTGCATGAGAAGAGACCACAGATCTTTTGGACCTCTTGTGCAACTCATACTATCAACTTGATGCTCCAAGGAATCAGCAACTTGCCTTGATTCAAGAAGGTGATTGACCAAGCAAAGGCATTCACCATATTTGTCTACAACCACACAAGAACACTAGAGTGCATGAGAAACTTCACTGATGGCAAAGAGATAGTAAGGCCAGGAGTGACTAGGTTTGCTTCAAACTATTTGACTTTGAACAACATACAAGAGAAGAAGGACCAGCTAAGAAAGATGGTTGTGCATAGTAGGTGGGACTCATTGAAGGAGGTGAAATCAAAGAAGGGAAAAAATGCCACAGCAACTATATTGAATGCAAACTTTTGGAAGGATGTGAAGTTGACCATAGCTGTTTTTGAGCCATTGTTCAAAGTTCTCCGTATGGTTGATGAAGATGTGAAGCCGGCCATAGGTTTTGTATATGGAGAACTATTAAAGGCAAAGAGACAGATCAAAGAGGCTCTTGGCAATATTGAGACCCGTTTCAAGGATGTTATTGAAATTATTAACAGGAAGATGGTTGGCAGACTTGATTCACCATTGCATTTGATAGCATATTTGCTGAACCACACTACAGTTATGCTGATGCTTCAATCTTTGATGCTCCCAAAATGTCAGTAGCCTTTATCAATTGTGTGGAGACTTTTTTTACCATGATGAAGACATGCAAGAACAAGCTGCCAATGTTGAACTCTAGAAGTTTTAGAATAGAGAAGGACCATTTAGCAAGAAGCTTGCAAGGACTTTTGAGAACTTTGACTATAATCCAGGTAAAAGTTGTTTGCTGAACACTTACATGGTTGTTTGTTGTGTTCATCTAATAAGAAATCTGTTGTATCTACTAACTAATAGAGTGGTTTTTTATTTTAGCATCATGGTGGCGGCTGTATGGAACTGAAACACCAGCTCTACAGAAGATGGCTACAAAGATCCTATCTTTGACAGCAAGTTCTTCTGGTTGTGAAAGAATTTGGAGTGGCTTTGATGGGGTTAGTACCTATCTGTTATCAAAATTTTAGCAAGTTTACAATTAAATTGTACAACTAAAAGTGCTCTTATTCTTATTTAAAGGTGCACACTAAAAAGAGAAACAGGCTTACTACAGACCGCCTCAACAAGTTGGTCTTCATTCAATTCAACAACAGGCTGATGAATAAGAGAGCAAAGTTAAGTCAAAGAAAATTACTGATGTTTTGGCTTCTAGTGATACAATTGAATCACAAGGTTTCCTCCAAGAGAATGGAGATGAGTGTGCATTAGTTGTCTTTAGAGATGAGGAAGATGAGGAAGAGATGGAAGGTACAGGGATACCTTGGTCTGTGATTGGAGATGCAGCGGGAGCAGAAGAACAACTAGAGCTGCGTAGAAATGCAAGGGTAAGAGAGCTCCATGAAGAATACTTTGAGTCCGAAGAAGAAGAGTTTGATGAGGAAGAGGATGACTATGTGATGGAAGAACCCTACTGAAGAAATGTGTGTGAGACAGCTTCATGTCATGTTTCAGCTTTTATTATGCATCCATGTATCTTTAACTTATGAACTTAGAACTCTTTGTTGCTGTGTGGTTGTGTTTTGTGTTGTGAGAACTGAGAACTGAAATCATGTGATGTAATATACTGCTAGTTTGCTATCCATTTTATATTATGTGTTGATGCCTGCTGTCCCTTCATGTTTGTGATTTCAAATGGCTGTCCTATGTGTTGAAATGCTGATAATGGATGGGAGAAGGCTCAGACCACAGATAAGTACCTAACTTGCTATTTCCTATTTTTTGTATCACTTGTATTGATGCCCAATTGCATCTAAAAATGTTGTCCACTTCTATTGCAGCACTGCTCTTGGAAATTCAGTGATCAGACAAAGGACCTAAGGTATGTCTACTGATCCTTCCCTATTTTTATCTAAATTATTCATGATTTGTGCTATAAATGTATATATTATATATTTATATATAAATTGGCAAAACACCTAGAAAAACGCCTAGAGCGCCTAGGCTTGACTAGTCCCGACTAGTCTCTAGGCTGAGGGTCACCGCCTAGATTCTGCCTAGCGCCTAACAAAACATTGCTCTTTACCCTACACTACTCGATCAATGAAATCAGCGAAAACAAAAGCTCATAGCTTTTCCTTTATCTATATTGGGCTAAAGTAAACATCATCTCAGCAAGGAGGAAGTGAGCCCGTGCAGCCTGGCCCGGTTGCATCTCTGCCGGGCGCTGGCATTATCGTGTTGAGTGGAGCGTGGCCCCGCTATCCCGTGCGGAGTAGAACGGAACCCATCAAATAATCGGCCCCTCTGGCACCCATCCGGCCCATCTCCAAGCAGAGGTGGGCTGGGCTGGCCGTCGGCCGTGCAGCGTAGCGTGCTGGAGGAGCAGTGGAGAACTCGTCATTTCTCATCAACCAAAAAAAAAGCAGAGGCGGATGCGCACATAGCGCAGTGGTAACGCATCCCGTCGTGGAGCGTACCCGCCCAAGTTCGATTCCTAGAATTGATCGGGTTGCCGCACCGGCCCCGTTGGGCTTTAATAATTTCAGGTGTAGCCTCCAGCCCTTTATGCCACAAAAGAATGACGTGCTCGTCCCTCGCGGCTACTGTGGTCGCGACTCTGTAGGATTTTAAATGGGTATGAGTTATAGGTCTAGATGTGTCTGGTGTAGTATGAGTGTGTATGATGTGTGTGTGGTGTGCGTTCAGATGTAAGTTCAGATACTACGGTACTCAGTGGAGGCTAGTCAAATAAAAAAAATTAGAGAACTCGTGGCGCACGTCTTGGATCATGAGTCATCACGCACGTCGGGCCAAACTTGGCAAGGACCCAAAAGGTGTATCCAACACCGACCGACCGACCAAAACACACGTCGCCGGAGCCTGGAAGAGGAACTGGTAGCGGAGCCAGCAGGGGGAAGTCGTCGCCGTCAGGATGGGCGTGCGGCAGGGATATCTCCGCCGTCCATCAAGCTGGCGGGAACTTTAGCGCAAGTGTTTTTCCCCCCTGCTAAAGTGTGCTCCTGTTCTCTACGGGAAGGCAGAGGGGTAGTTTCGGCAGGTTACGAGGTGTCCTCTTCGTCGTCATCATCGTCCGGCGTCGAGATGTCCTGCATTTCAATTATTTGCTTCCGTTGCTTCAACGCACCGCACGTCCGTTGCTATGGTACACTTCTTAACTCATAGGAGGTAAGATTTCAAAAGAATCACAGCCCTTGATTTTTCATAAAAAATGAAAGAATTTAATTAACTAATATTCATAAAATAGAAAAGAAATCTCCAAAATCTCGGCATATCCCCGCCTAGACTATCTTTCTTGTTTGGTGCCGCATGCTGTAGGCCACCTTCCTTTTTTCCGGTGCCGCATGCAGTAGACCATCATTTTTTTTGGGTACCGCATGCAATTACTAATTTTCTAATAAAAAATGTGGATATGTCATTTTCATCAAAATATTTTACGCTAAAATTAAATTGGACCTACAACCTGTCACATTACAAAATTTATTGATTCTTACGCCTACTACAAAATAGCCCCACAAATCCAGAATACTCCAAAGTAAAAAAATATAATAGCATAAATAAAAAAACTATGTGTATTAGTGTTGTAACTATAAATCATCGTGTTGTATAAAAATAAGAAAATAAAATACGCACATGTGTGAAGTGTGCGCCTACAACTATTTGCATGTGTGTAGTTGTCCATGTTATAAAAAACTTCGGAACGTGTTAGAGATATTATATCTTGCATGCATACTAGATCTAATAGAAAGATATTTTTTTTATAAATCTATTACTTCTTAGGAGGTAATATACGGTAATTATTGGTTAGATTCACGGTCCACAGTTATTTGAGTATACCGCAGCAAAGACCATGCAAAATTATGTCTGTATTGGTTGACTCATGGCACTTATGTACTAAGTACTTGGTTATTATTGTGTAATCCTGTATTGGTACACAAATGGCTCAATGAGCCCCTGCAAACTACTTCACTGCGCTTGTTTTTCGGCTCTGAACTGTTTGTGTGTAAACAATCTTTAGTCTTAGTAGTTAGTCTTAATATTTTCGAAATTTCTCTATTAACAATCGATACGATTGTTTGTTGTATTTTGTGTAATCTCTCTACTTATGATATTCAGAACTAGCACATGTGTACTCATTGCTCACAACTTTAACCATCCCTGATAGGTCACACCACAACAGTGCATGGCATGCTCCATGGTACATATGACAACTGTAGCTACAGGTGCAATGGTACAAGCTGAACAGGTATGAACCGGGGCTGTGTTTAGTTTCTCTAAAATCATCCTAAAATTCACTACGTAGAATTCCTTTCATCCGTCACATCAAAATGCTGGTACATACATGGAGTATTAAATGTAAATAAAATCAAAAACTAATTACACAGTTTTATTGTACTTTACGAGACGAATATTTTGAGTCTAGTTACGCAAAGTTTGGATAATTTTTACCAAATACAAACGAAATGCTACAGTGTACTGAGATGATATGATATAATATTTTCATTCAAAATTCGCGGGAACACACCCTGCCTGCTTTCTTCTGCATTGGCTTTCTTTAATATATGTTCTTATGCATTGGCTTTCTTTAATATATGTTGGCCTCCGCACTTACGCAGCTGTTTTCTTGTCCACTTTTCTCTCCGTTGCTTCATGTGGTCAACTTTCAAGGGGGTTTGGACACTGAAGAAAAAACGAAGAGGAAGTATAAGATCTGTAGATAACAAGTGCAGTTGTTCCAATACCAAGCTGAGACACTTCTCGATTGGTCACCTCCCACTTGGCACCTCTCATTTCAGATCCTTCACCTGAGCTCACAACACTCCTCTCCTCACTCCTCAGTGGATGCTTGTCGATTGACACCAGGTAATTTCCAATGCCTATTTTACAAATCTCGTGTACCAGTTCATATGCTGTTGTTCTTATTATTCCATCATAAACTGGTTCAATACAAGTAAATGATAAAGATTCAGATCTGTAAAGTGGTAATGTTGGTAGCATTTTACCCAGTCCTTATTGTTTTGCTTCATATTTAAATTGCTAGCTCTATATCTGAGGATTGAAAGTGTTTGTAGAAAACATATTACATACACTTACAATTAAGGGTGGAGTAAAGCTACTGTTCTGAAATGAACTCAGCATTCAAAATGTAGACTGTGTCATCTGTCGTAAGTAGTGATGAAAATCATAATGGAAAATACCTTTGTTGCCTGAGAACTAATAGCAGATTTCTTCTTTTGGAGGTAACGGCCATTATACAAGTCTGCAAGACTTGCTAATTGGAATCGCTACTGGTGCAATATGTGTGGTCAGTAATGAAGATGGTCAACTGGTCGATAATAATTATGGAGATGAAATGAAGGTTCTGGACTGCAATGCAAGCTGTGAGCTTGGGCACAAAGAAATAAGCTCACTGCAAGACTATTTGCAGACTGATGAGGCCGTTGTGCATAAACTCTCAAGTGATCAGTGTACACTTACACGCTTTGATCCTGACAATGATCCAACAGACAAGGGCATTGTGCAAGAACACTAGAGTAGTCTTGCAGATTTTGATGCTGACAATGATCCAAAGGAGAATGAGATGGACAAAGTAGCACATAATGCAGGCAGTGATGCTGACAATGATCCAACAGACAATGAGATAGACGAAACAGGGCATAATGCAGGCAGTGGTGCTGATAATGAAGAAGCAGATGTGGGAGGCTTCTTGGACAGTGTGGACCGGGAAAGATTCTATTCTACCGGTGAGCTTGTTGAAAAAAATGATAGTAACGCCAATGATGACTCTATAGGCAAGCAAAAAGGAATTCAAGAAACCACTTGTGAACCCAATGAGCAAATCCTGAAGGCTTGTACAAGGAGGAGTACCTCCATAACAAGCAGACAGAACTCATTAGTTGATTCGATGACATTCATAGTTGTTTCAGGACATAAGTGCTAATATATATGTAGCAAAACTAAATCACCACCTCCCAGAATGTGCCATGGAGCACCCAGAATGTGCCATGAAGCAGTGGCTTCCTCTCTCCTCGACTCCTCCCCTTCGCCACAGTGCCATGGAGCAGCGGGCGACAGGTTCAACTTTTCCGCTTACCGCGCGGTGTGCTAGACGAATGGAACATTTCCCATTTTGCCCTTTAATTCAACACGTAGAGTATAATCGGACCGTATGGCAATGCGCGTGAATCTTGATGCGCCGGCACATTTCCATGGTCCTGATTTCCCTGCCGCACGCCCATCCAGACGGTAAAACCGCGTCCAGCGAGCAGCTCCGATCCGGTGGATGACGGATAGATTACGCTAGCAAACTTGGCCACGCGGTATGCCGCCCGCGCGCGCCGTTCATGACGACACGCCGGGCCGCATGGCGCACGGCTGACAGAGGATTATTCATGGCCGTCGCCGTGGCCGTGGCTCTGGCGCACGCAGATTGCGGAGGCGGCCGCCGGGCCTCAGGCCGTCCACGTGGAGCTCACAGGGACCCGTTCCGTTGCTGCAGCGCCACGTACTCGTACTGTTCCTGCGTTACTCTCACGCTGGGACGACTCGTCTCGGCCGTCGCGACCCGCTAGCTGCATGCACGAGTGACGCGAACTGCGCTCTCCGCCGCTTCTGTAGTTCTGTTAACGACGGCGTGGGCCTGCTTGGCTTGGCATTCAACGTGAGAGATGGCCCTGACTCCCGTGGACTCTCCTCCTCGAAAGGCGGAAGGGCGTCGGCTCGTGGCTTGCGCACGCCTGAAAGCGAAATCAAGGCATCCATGAACACACACAGTGACACAGACCTTCGCTTCCAAATCCTACTTTTATTTATTCAACAAACACGCCATTCCGGCGATACACGGTGGGTGACTGCGCGGATTTGCACATGTCACGCACGCAACAGTACACACACTAGCGTCGTCGTCGGCGTAGGCACGCACACGCACGGCACAGCTCGAATCATAAACCAAGCAAGCGCCACGCCGTTCCCGGCGGGCACACGCGCGCGTGCACCTACACACACCCGTTATTACTTCGTCGGTGACCGTCACCGCCGTTAGTTGTTGAAGTTGACGACGGAGCGGTACGTGGCGCCGGGCGCCCACCCGGCGGGGATGACGTCGTTGGCGACGACCGTCCTGCCGGAGCCGGAGGTGAGGCGGACGGAGAAGGGCGCCTGCAGGGCGGAGCCGGAGTTGTACCTCCACACGGCGCCCCACGACCGCTCCATCGGCGCCCACGCGCCGCCGCCGCCGCGCTGCATGAGCTCCACGGACTTGAGCTCGCCGTCCCCCGACTCGTACTCGATCAGCACGGCCAAGTAGTTCGGGTTCGAGCCGGCGTCCACCTTGAACGCCATGTCCATCCCGTTCCAGTTGCACGGCACCCTGCACGCACGAGAACGGTCATGCGTGGACATGGACAAAGATGCATGGGCGGCACAAAAGGACAAGCGCGAGGAACAGACACACTCTAGTCTGTCGATCACTATGTGTACACACCAAGTGCAAGGCTAGCTCTAGTACACGAGAATGTTTGTAAGTACGTGCACCCTGCATGCGTCACACGGTCACGCGCGCGGCGTTTCTACGTGTGTTGGTGGAGCCTTGGACGCAAGCTAATACTCCAAAGGGCCTAATACTACCCCACCGAAAGCGATTGTATATATGCAGTAAGACAAAAAGATACAAGTACACCATTATACGTAGACGTAGATCTGATGAGCACGACCGTGTGCAGGGCAGGACATGCTGCGCACGCTCGCGCGCGGGACGTGCGGCGCTGCAAAGCTTACCGAGTGTACTGGATGTTGAGGCGTCCGGCGCTGCGGAGCTGGTCGGCCTGGCCGGGCTTCGCCATGGCTCCGAACGCCGTGCCGCTCAGGTCGAAGTGCACGGGCTCGTCAAGGCACGCGCCGCCGGGGCACTCGTCGGTCAGGACCACCGTCACCGGGCTGCCGGAGCACGACGCGTGACCGGTGCATTTCACCTGCAGAATTTAGTATATTGCCCCAACGGCGCCGGCGTCATTTATTAAGCTTGCTAGCTAGTGCCACCATAATACGAGCTGGCCACTCTTAAAACAAACGGTCGCCTGCGCACGAGTAATCGCACCTGATAGCAGGAGCCGCAGCCCTCGCCGTTCTGGAAGATGGACGGGCTGCCGGCGGCGATCATGGACGCGAACGGCGGCTGGTCCACGGCGTTCTGGTACCCGCACGCACCGCCTACATGAAAAATCCGACGTGCACGTACCCGGGTACCGGGAAGGCATTTGTTAGGAATTTCTCTTTTGTGTGTTGATGCAGGTTGAAGAAAGAAACGGTTCAGGGAAGTGTCTATATGAAGTTCACGCGCGTCGACCGTGCATCTGACTTACCGTCGCTCCCGGCACCGGTGGCTGCGCCGTACCACGTCGCGCCGGCGTCGCCGGACCAGGCGGAGAGCTTGCGGTGGAGCTCGACGGGCGCGCCAGGGCGGAGGAGGCAGGCGAGAGCCGCGAAGGCCACAATGCGACACAGGACCATCTTGGTAGCCATGACAACTTGACAAGCAAGAGGACAAGGCAAACCGAGCAGTGCTCTGTGCTTTGTGCAGTGCAATGGTGTGTGCTACCGAGTGTGCCCGTGCCGTCTATTTATAGCCTGCACATCACTAGGTAGGTGGCAGGTGCACGGCAGAGAGTTCGTAATTGGCTGGTTTGCAGTGCGCTAAAATTAAGGAGTAGGAGTAAAATACTTCCGTCCAAAAATAAATACAACCTCCTTTCTCCAAATTAAATTAATTTCTAAGATTTAAGTAATTCATTTTTTAAGTTTAATTGATCAAAAATACACAAGTACTTATGACACTAGATATTGTAAAATATATTTTTTACAATATACTTATTTGATTTCATAAATGTTGTTATTTCTTATATAAAGTCAGTTAAACTTTAAATAATTTACTTGACTTAGGGTGATTCTTGAAATTAATTTATTTTGGGAAAGAGGTAGTACCAATACTTCACATGAGGTTCTAAGAGGTTTGCTGCCATCGCTGCTGTGCGCCACCATCTATGGCCACAATGTTGTTCTTCCATTGACTATTTTGTTAGGCATCATCTCCTCCCCTCGTTTTGATCCCTCAAATTTCATGTTGCCCTCACTGCTCATGGAGGCACAACACGTTCCTCATAGACCGGAAACGAGAGACGGCTAGATGGGCACAGATCGTCATGAGGAGAAGAGAAAGAAAGGAAGGTGTGGATCGTTAGGGGTTCGTCGTCGTTCTCGCTGCGATTGCCTTAGGTGAGATGTCAAATCCTAATCTACTTCTTTGGATCGAGTTTTGTGGATCAAATCATTGAATTAAAAGGGGGTATAGTCGGAGTAATTCCCGAAATTGTTGAAATCAATTTTCGTCTATATTCTGAATCCTATCAAATTGAGCAGTTTCAGTTCATCATTATTTTTAGGGTATCTTAATGGCCTATAAAATTTTCCACTGAGCAAACATTTGTAGAGGACTCGAATACCATTTGTTTGACGCCAAAATCACATTCATAGCTTTTGTATTTTTGGAGATATGGTCTTCGTAAGAAGGTTGTTTTGCAGTCACGAAAATCTTGACAATTTTAGATCTCCCCAATTTTTAGCCCAGTAATGGAGGACTTTGAACTTGTGATCTAAATGAGAGCTGTAGTGGTTTTCTTAATCTTTCCATGTTACATTTTTTGGATGAGTAAATCTTCAATTGTGAATTTTATAAGATTGCTGTTCAGTTTGGATTGTGAGAAAAGGTTTAGTCATGTTAAGAGGACATTTAGGATTTATTAGAGATCTCATATGCCGAATCTTTATATACCAAAGTTGTAGACAATGAAGTTTTAAACTATCTGGTACATTTAGAGAATATATGAATGCATGGTAAAAAGACTACGAAAAAGAGGAATGATAGAACTGTTGTCATGAATGACAGCATGACGGTACAAGCTTGAATGGCGGGTTTGAGGCGTTATATCGTGTTATTAATTGTTTGTATTTATTCGTATGATGATGTTAATATTGAGGTTGGCTTATGATCAGGTGGTTTGTCTTCAAAGCATGCCTAGCTCTTTTGCTTGATCATCGGTAAAGGCAAGTAAATGTGGTGTTGTGGTCCACATACTTTTGGCTTTGTTATTTGAATTGCCTTCACTAAAATTTCAATATCTCACACTAGCCATATAATCTGAATTTTGAAGTTATTTGCTTTATTTTGAAGCATATGACTTTATATCTTGTGGTATTAATGTTAAACTATAAAATATATGAAGTGGATACATGATAACTTTTGCATTTGCACTGTTATCGTTGACTTGCATTTGAAGAAACCATAGCCAAATTGGTGCGGTAAGTATCATAAACAACGCACATTCGTGAGCTTTGTGGGTGCAGCCATCACTCCCTCTTGTTGGGACGTGTGGGTAGAAGTGAAGTCATACATTGTGCATTGTATCACATCATTTGCGTTGCACTTGGAATTGTATTTATATTCTGTGAAGCCACATGGAAGTGTATTTATATTTCTACATGAAGTAGCTGGAATCTCTATTGTTATACGATTTAAAGTTGATGCTTAATATAAACTGTGATTTAAAGAACTTGGTTGAAGCAGTTTGCTTGTCGAGGTTTTCCATAAACCTCATACGCTTGTTCCCCTATCTCAGGTATTTGATGAGCTTTGAGGATGCTTGGCAGGATGGGAGTAGCATGCACACATGTTGTATACTTCAAACAATCACATACATTTTTGTAACATGTTAAATGGTTGCAGGGTTGTTTAGTTTGTTGTAATAACTATCTAAGGGTTGTCGATTAGTTTAGGATGTCATTTCTTATGTTATCGTAGGAGACTTAATTTTATGTTCAACTAAGATGACGTTTGTTGCTTTTGTGTACTCTTTTGCTTTAATGTAGTGTGATAATACTTCAGAAGGATGTATTTGTTGCTCTGTTCTTCTGAGGTGTTACAGTTTGACCCTGTTGGCATAGCTGTATGGCTGGTGCTTGCGACTCCTAATCATAGTATAAATGTGGAGTCACGTAGAATAGAGACAGGAATATTGAGAGCAACCAGAGAATTAGAGATGCCATAGATAAAACCCAAGTAATCTGCTCAAACTACTAAATGCTACTATAAGTATGCTTATTAGTGGATAGGGGAAGCACGCTTCCTTTTACCTTAAACATTTCTTGTACGCTGAACAAGAGAAGTCAAATGTAAATTGTCTAAAAAAATATAGAAAAATGCTATCATTAGCTTAGGTAAAATGCTACATGGGGGTACAGATAAATGCAGAGTATATTAGCTTAGGTACCGCTGTCAACATTAAGACGGCCATTTAAATCATTTGTCTGCGTACTTCCATTCCATGGCGACTAATCTTTCTTCGGTTTAGCTGAATCGAAGACAGTTTCCTCGAGCCAGATTTCTGATGGAAGGCCGAGAGAACGATCCTGATGATGATCCTGCCAGCAGCGAGCCTACTACACGGTCCACATCCCAGCCGGCGTACTGTACTGTACCTCCGACTACGTAACTGACGGCAGTCAGCAGTAGTGTACTCTTATTTCGTCAAAAGGAATGGGACCTCCGATACGCGTGATTACGGCCTGGTCAGCCGCCGCTCCCGCGACGTGCGCTCTGGCTTTCAGATGACACGCCGCACAGTAGTCTGTGTCACCTTGCATTGCATCCGAAGCGGCAACTTGCGCGGGCGAGCACCGAAGCACTGCGGCTGAGCAAGTGGTGGCTTGGTCAACTGCGACGGTTGGGGCATGTATTTGGTCGGCTAATTGTGGAAGGGCGGTTATTTGCTCGATCTAATATAGTTTTTTTTCATGATATTAGCTTTTCTCCAATACTGTAATTCATAACACGAAAAGTCACATATGACAACCTAAGAACGTTTCTATTGGCTGTCAAATAGCTAGTTTACAAGAAATTCTATTGGCTATCAGGATATTTTTAGTGGCAATTTACAAATAGCTAGCTAGATAAGCATAAAAATATACATAGAGAAAGTATTAAAGAACATATTATACATAGAGGAGGCCGATCAAAATATGTTTTTGGAGAAGCACCAAGCTAAATCATGTCTTATAGTTGAGGACGAGGGGAGTAATTTGCTTATACAATCTCCCATAGTCTTGACGCTTTTTGAGAGCCTCTCTTTTATCAGCCGGTGCCTAGTGGCATAAGCTATATAATAATGAATGGATGAGGCAAAAACCTTGCAGATGCCAGACTATTTCCTGTATATGAAAATAACCCATATCTTTGGGTTTCAACATTTTTTTTCTCTTTACTTGAACATGTTTACTGCAAGTTGGAACTTTTTTCTATTCCATTGACTGGAATATTAGAAAAAAAAAATTGTGGGCTTACACAACGGCAACATGTATGCATGCATTGCGTTGCTTGACTTTGGGCCAAAATGGTCTGACGACCGCACGTGGGCTGCCCTGTGTGGGGGTGTTGCCCTGTGATAAGAGAAGACGAGAAAGGCCCAGCTCACTCTTATGTGGGCTTGTGAACTGGGTTAGAGATGTGGAAAAGTTGAGTGGCCCATCCATAGCTAAGCTTAAAAAAAGCTAAGCTGACACGGGTTTGCCTGCGTAACCGAAGTACTGCATCAAACATCAGTATAAGCAGTTAATTTGTTCGACAAAAAAGTGCAGCTGAATTAATCTTGACCAAAGTACAAGAACTAATGCGTACAGTTGAAGAAAAGATGAAGTAAACAGATCGGGAGTTCAACTAACGATGAAGTACCTTAGTACCTAGACCCAAGGGAAAGGGCGGAGGCCAATTTTTGTTTTTTTAAAAAAGTATACCTGTGTTAATAAGGATAACAATACAGTACAAATACGAGCACACTATAGGAGGCTATGGAGGACAACTTTCCAACCCTACATGCCAAAAGGACCTCTAAAAAAATAGAAATTACAGTTTTGTCCTTTTCTTAAGCACAGAACTAAGCCGCAACCGCCGGCGACGAAGAAGACCGCCTCCATCCGCCGCCGCCGAACTCAAAACCAGAGGAAACCACCGCCGTGGACTGCAGCAGATGATCAATCTCGCAAACGAGCCGAAGTTGAAGAACGTCCATCCGTCAAGACCACAAACCGAGCTCTGACGACGTTATGCGCCGACGGTGAATTCCGCCGTCGCGGTGAAGCCAAGCCCGCACCATCCACCAATCCTTCTTCGAATCCACAGCCTCCACCGAAACCCCAAACAGGACTCCTATACAAGCCCCTGGCAGGATACAGCTAGGGACAGGCTCCACGAATTCCCCAGTGTCGAAGGACCGACGGCCGCCATGGCAGACAGAAATCCGAGAGAGAATTATTCTAGGAAGCTGTAACGGAGCTGCCTGCTCCCCATCACAGCCAGGAAACACATACCTTGTGCCTTCAGAGCTGCAGAAGTCACCAGCCTCGCTGGAGAATAGCACCTCACCGAGGCCAAGGAAGAAACCAGACAGACGGCAGAACAACGCACGCTGCCGACGCCGAGTCACCAGAGCATCCCGACGCCCTGAGCCGCGAGATGTCCTCACGCGGACGGCACGGCGCGGGATGAACCAGAACCGGAGAGGACGAGAAATTCGACAAGTGCAGTAGCACCGCCCTCGACGACCTCGCCCCAAAATCCGGCTGCCATAACCCCTGTTGCGCATCCTCTCAGGAGCCGGCGCGGCCGCCAAAGTGGAGGAGGAACAGAGGAAGACGACGACCATGGCGACCCCGCCACCACATAAACTGCTACTGAAAACACTAACCTAACTACCGATTGGCCAGAGCCAACCCCAGATCTGGACCCGCCGGCCTGATTCCCCTCTCCCGTCGGCGCCGGAGACGACGCCGGAGGGGAGGAATCGAAGCCGACGGGCCGGAAACCCTAATCACCTCTTTTCGCATCTGGCTACTGTAGCATCAGGGAGTGGATTCTGAACGCTGGTGAATAAACTCTTGAAGGTCATGGAGGAGGGATGTTCCCCTCGAACCCGTATGGGCCCGAGAATAAGCATGCAATGGGGCGCGATCACGGCTGCCACGGGAGTCGTCTCCTCGGCCCCGGTAGCGACCAGCGGAGGATGCAACGTGGGATCCGGCTCGATACGAGCGATGCAAGCCACTAGGGTGGCGATCTGGTTGTGGTGGCAGGGGCGGTGGTCGCTGACCTGCTTGCGCCTGTCTAGCCAGCATCTGAGGCGGCGGCATCTGAGGTGGCGGCATAGGCAAAAACTGTGGTGGTATGGGTATGAGTGGTGGCGCAGCTCCGACCTGGAGGAGCGCTGCGTCTGCAAGAGCGATGATCTGCGTCTTCTCACGTGTTTCAGGCAACTGAGCGAGTTGCTGGTTGAGAACGGCCAGATTCTGATGCGGGGTCTTGAACACCTCCTGGCCACGGTGCGGGGTGGTGAATTCTCCGAGGAGGTTGCGCGGGGAATTCTGCGCGCTAGATCTTGCTGGCGGCGTTGCTGGTTACGAGCCTCGCGAGCCTGGCATTCTGCCTCTGTCTTGTTGGGCACAGGGGGCTCATCGCCTTCAAGAACCTCGTTGGCCATGAAGGAGAAACCAGGTGGCCCAAGATCATCAGAGTCTCCAACTTCTTCTTTTGCCTCATCAGAATCATCTACCCAGTCATCGATGATAGGGTAGAGGGAATACGCAGCTTCATGCTCTTCGGTGACCGGAGTCAATACGGTGACTAGATTAGACTGGTCGCTGTCCGAAGAGGGGGGCTTCCAGGGAAGCGCGACCAGAAGACGGCGGTGAATAGCAGTCCTCGGGCTGATCGGAATTGGAACCCATGGTGTAGTAGGCAGGCATCTGCTTCTGGTAGGTAGGTGGATCTTGAGGCAGATCTGCCGAAATCCAAGACTGGGTCAAGGCAAGAGCCAGGCGATCCATCCTCTCAACCAGCTCGCGTTCCACCGGAGTAGAAGCGAGATCACGCAGGCACGTATAGTCCAGGTACGGCAAGGTTGCCGGGGTGTTGCAATTAGCAAGAATCAGGTTCTCGACGGGATCCGCAACAAAGTCCATGTCGCCCTCCGGGATGTCGAGATCAGGCTTGAAGATGATAGCCATTGGGATCTTTCTGCGACGAGCGAAACCAGCGAGCCCCACGGTGGGCGCCAACTGTCGACGGTATTGCCGGCAGTCCTCGACGGGGGTACTCGTCGAGGTTGTGAGTTCAGGGGCTAACTGGGCGTCGAATCTCGATGGTAACACGGAACGCAGGGAGGCGAATAGTTTTATACTGGTTCGGCCGACACGGTGGCCTACGTCCAGTGTTGTGTACTATATGGTGGGGGTGATCGCAGGCGAGACAATGCCTTTGATCGTGATATGCGACGAGTTGTGCGCAGGTTAGATTGGATGCCCCTGCTTGGGCTCCGCACCCCCCTTATATAGGGCTGAGGGGTGTCGGTTACATGGCATGTTACGAGTAGAAACAGAGTAGGAATCTAACTACCAGAGGCGGTAAGTAGAGATAAGCTACCAAATACAAGATACGATAACATAAGGAAACCTAGACTACGAGTCTTGCACTCCAAGTCGGATGCGAGTATGGCGGTTGCCATACCCCGTCTCGGGCCTCCTGGAAGGTTCGACATTGTGGGCCAGGTGCTCACGGCCCATCAGTAAACCAGAATGTGGGGGACCCAGGGGATATACCCACGACAAGCCCCCACCCCAGGAACAGTGCGGTGGGGCTGGGTGGGATAAATCCGAGCCACCCGATGAAGATCTGATGATCTACAGTTGACAGCACGGAGCAGTCGATTGTTGATGATTCGTTCCTCGAGAAGACGAAGAAAGAGGACGAACACAAAATTCAAACAGTAACTGCCTCAAAATATCCACTGCTCATGGGAAGTTACAACAATACCCTTCCGACAGCCACGGTTGGGCCGGACGGCCTGCACACATCGCACGGCCACGCCCGCGCCTCGTCATGGGACGACAGGCACGGGTGGGCGCGCAAGATAGCAAGTGCGCGCATAGGCATCTCATAGGTTTTAGGATTACAAAAGGCGATGGTTTTCATAGATCAGAGACAATTTCTGAAGTAGAGAAATGGATAAAGATGGCTGCAATAAAAAGTTTCAGCATTTTGCAAATTAGCTTATCATATATCATATCATCCTACAAAACTGTAAATGAAAATATATACAACTCGTACAATGGGAAATGAAAATAATAATAAAATCTCACTAGATAGCGAATTGAGTCAATAAAAATAGCTTGAACAGTAAATCAAACAATTAATGATGTTGTTCAGGAGGTTAAACAATCTAAGTGGAAAGTTTGGGGGGAGTAAATGGGGTTCCTGCCATAAGTAAGAGCAAGTCCAACAGATCTTCTATATGCTTATGAATCCCAAAAATAGAGATTATGGCGCAAAAAAACTCTTCCAACAGATCTTGTATCAGACTTTTTATTTTTACCGGTTATGTATCCCATGCTTCCGGCTAGCTACTTGTAGCCAATGAAATAGGTTTGCTATCTTCCTCCCGTCTCTGTCCGTCCGCCCCCCCCCTCCCCCCGTCCCCCGCCGGCTCGGTTTTCGTCCCGACGCCCCTGCCGCCCTGCCAGTGCCGTTTCCTCCCGGCACCCTCGCCGTCGCGCGCCTCCGGCCTTCGCGGCACGCCGCCGCGCGCCTCCGCCCTCCCTGACCCGCCGTCGTGCTCCTCTGGCCTCCCTGCTCTTCCTCCCTGTCCCCTGCCCTGCTCGTCACTTCCACACCGAAGGCCGAGCCGCCGCAGCGGCAACTCGTCGTTGCGCCGTTCCCCACCGCCCGAAGGACCGCCGCACCCTTCTTCGTCCTCGCTATGGCACTGGCCACCTCTGTGGTCGTCATCGCAGACCGAGCAGTAGCTGGCAGGCAGGCAGGCAAGCGGCGACGGCTGATTCAAGCGGCGGCGGCGTGCGTGAGAGGGGATTGAGGGCTCACCGGCCGCTGCGACCTCTTTCTCTCTGTTCGCCACCGGACGTCGTGCCCCTCGGTCACGCGCTCGCTGGCTGTCGCGACCACGCCCGCTCTGCTCGCCGCTGGGCGCCGCGCCCTCTCCAGCGCCCGCTCCGCTTGCCGCCGTCGAGCGCCGCGCCCCTCATTCGCCCACGTTTTTATTTTTTGGGAATCAAATTTATTGAATCTCTTGGAGGGTATCAAGGAATATAGATGGTAGAATTTTAGAGGACCTATGTACACCATGGTTGTTGAGAATTTAGATGGACACAGCTCGTGCATTAAGCTATCGTGCGACCCATCGCAGTCTTCTTCCGATAACTAGACATTTTCTGATTCCTTCTTTAACTAGTTGACGTGCATGATTAGTTCTCCCGACAGCAAAAAGATGTTCAATGCATGTCACTTTCCCCACTTTGGTTTCTCTTTTAAAAAATTCATATCTTTTTATAGAAGTGTCTGTTTTCAATTCCGTTTGCATTATTGCGATCTTCACGATGAGAGCTACGAAACTAGATCCCACTTGCATATGTATTGACGACTTTTTATATTAGTAGCAACTTCTGTGTAAGTTGTTAGGGTATTTTCACTGAAGTTGCTATGTGACCTAATAACAACAACTTCATTGACTACACAACTTCAGTGAGAACACAACTTATATTAGTTTCTGCTAGCAACTTGTTCATATATTGTTTCTGCTAGCAACCTTGTCGTAATTGTTGAAGTAACTTCTATTCATCAACTTGGGTGAGACGAGGCAGATGTGTCACGGGAGAGAGGAAGAGGAGGATAAGGAAGTCGGTGCCTCGATGGGTCCCACACGTTTTCCTAGGATTGCTCTAGAACTTGTAGAGAAAGAGCAGATTTCTCTACGAAAAACCTGAAACACATAAGTTGCTTGCAGTAACAAAAAATTGCTTGCCTTTTTAAATGCACATAAGTTGATGCAGAACATGTAAGTTGCGACATGATAACAACATAAGTTGTAAGCAAATTTATAGAACCTAGCAGGAGTTGCCAGCGACATTGAAGAAATCTAAACAACTTGCTAGTCAAATTGTTAATAGAAATCTAAACAACTTGCTAGTTCATAGTCAGACTTGCAAGTTGCTAGTCAAATTGCATATTTGCATTGCTAGGAGCAACTTGCACATCTAGACAGACCAAATCTTCTGAGAATGTAAACAATTAAGCTTAAGAACATATCTTTCTACTCCTAGAAGTTACCGTTTATAGTGAATATAAGTTGTTTCTTACGGTTGGTGTAAGTTGCTAGTTTGTTACTTAAATGTGAGTAGCTGACAACTTATGTGGTACCATTTAGCACGTAAGTTGTTGTGTGACATAATATAATTTGTTGGTTTGCTGTGAGTGAGTTGCTAGTTTTCTACTCAAAGGAATTACAGTTTATACTGAATATAAGTTGCTGCTTGCAGTGAGTGTAAGTTGCTGGTTTGCTGTGAGTGAGTTGCTAGGGTATTTCGGTAATCACCCTAGCAACTTCAATGAAAAAGACCGTAGCAACTTTAGTGAAAATACTCTAGCAACTTATGTGACAAAAGTATAACAAATTCAGTAACTACGCAACTTCAGTGATGACACAACTTATATAAGTTTCTGGTAGCAACTTATTATAAAGTTGCTACTCATATAAAATGATACCGAAACATATGCAAGTGAGATCTAGTTTCGTACATCTCATCGTGACGAACGCAATGGTGCAAACGGAATCGAAAACGGATATTTGAGAAAAAAAAGTTATGGTTTTTTTAAATTTAAAACCAAATTGCTCTCTAACACATGCATGCATGGAGATAAATTAGTATTCCTATAGGCCGGCATGCACATAAAAGCAAGACTGCAAAGGGGAAGGCCCGCGTGGGCGAGAGTAGTCGCACGATACTCCTACTGCGCGACCAGATGCGAGTTAACTTTTTTCAATTTGGATACATAAGTTGTTGTTTCTTGCCACTAACACGTGGTAGCACCAGACCCAACATACTACAAAATGCATAATATATAACTTTAGGTTGTTTTGTTTCTAATAATTTGTTGTTGAAAGGAATCCTTTTCACCCAGAAGTGATCATCCACCGCTAAACACAATGCCTTTTAAAGGTTATAACGCAGTGCTGATTGCAGTTGTACAGAAATTTCTGTTCCAATCCTTCCGCTAAACACGATGCCCGTTGCACACGGAATCATTTGTTGGCACGGAACACGTTGACGTCACACCGATGCATGTACGTTTTTTCCCCTTCGAAAATCCACCGATGCATGTACATGATCGGCACAACCCCGCATGCATGTACCTTTATGCATGCATGCTCGACTCGGCAGGGGCGCCGCCGGGGCGGGACGAGGCCTGCCCGCGCGCAGGGGACGCGCTGCGGCGGCCCGGAGGAAGCTCGACTCGGCGGAGCCGTGCATGGGGGCAGGGCGAGCATCGGCTTCGCCACAAGACGCGACGATGAAAACTAGAGATGGAAACCAATCCGTTAATTGAGATTCCTCAAAATTCAGTTACTATATTCTTTATTAATTTCGAAACTCATTTGTTAATAACAAAGATAATAAAAAAGAAGATCTAAAACTACCATATAAGAATCATCCTTATCTTACCTCCTTGGTGGGAAAGAGTGTATTTTAGCCTTGCCCAACACTAAATTACCATAGTAGGAAATACTGAAACAGACAGGTGTTTTGCTCGCAGGCCAAGATTTATTCTTTCTGCACAACCCTTCGCCTAAAATTATCCATAGCTTTAAGAGCGCCGTACCCCATGAGCGGAATGATAGTCAAGAAAGCAATCACAAATGCGTCAGCCCTCCTCTCGTAAGCCCTTGTTTCCTTGCGGAACTCCTCCACCTCACGCCTATACACAGGGGTCAAGGAAAATGGTAAAGATTTTGGAATCTAATTAAGGTGCCATATGAGAAATTGAGCAAGGGCTCATACCACATCCTTTCCTCGTTCGCCAGGATTTCAGCAAACTCGTCTCTGGAAGTAGCATGCTTCTAAGCATCTCCCGGCCGGGGTGCTTCGCTGAAGAGCCGCTGACACTGAACCTTCTGACAAGTTAAACATCAAACTGCTTATACGTTTGTTTCATCAATCGCGGACAACATTACATGTCCTTATGTTCATTTTATTCCACCCCCCACCCCACACACACCAACCACCACCACGCACCAAAACAATAGTACACATCAGTCACTGGACACGACATCAGGATAGGACTGTCCTGAATTCATCATGGCTGGCTGTAAAGAAAACTACACCGCCTGCTCTGCGGACAGACAGTATAGGCGACTGCTCCTTATCGCTCGATAAGGCTCCTACCTGAGGCATTCCATCTCCATGATCTTGAACTTCCAAACGCTACATTTTTCAAGTGTAGAAAAGATTACATTTTTCTGCTATATAATTCCATTGTTTATGAATGCCCTCTTCTATTTTTCTGAATATATGATGCATTGAGATTGACAATCATGCAAGCACTAAAGAACAGACAGATCACCTTAATAAAGATAGTAACGCCGGAGATACTATTAGCCAGTTTGATTGCATGCGCTCTTCTTCTTTCTTTTTTCTTCTGGAGAGAAAAAAAGGAAAGGAGAGGAGGGACCTCCGGCCGCCGACGGCGAAGCCGAAGCCAATCCAAGCAAGGCGCCAGGCAAACCCGACCCAGGAAAGATTAGGTTTTTAACTAATAGCAAGCACCACCGGCCCGATTGCGCAACTACTGAGCGGAAGGGGAGATGGAGAGGAACGAACCCTGGGGCAGAGATGCCCGAGGCCGCCGCTCGACCGGGGAGGACCTTCAACTTGCTGGCCAGAGCGCGCAGCGCCATGACACCCACCTACGAGACCGCCGCCCGGATCTGCAGCTGGGCGGAGAAGGGAAGGAGACGAACGAGCGGCTAGGCTAGGGTTTGCCTTCTCTTTCGGCGGTGGCGAGGATGAAGGATGCATTTCCCAATGCTTCTGCTCTCACGCTCGGACGTCGAACGCAGCGGTTGATGAGCCTGCGCGCCCAGCCCAAGCGGCCCGGCTCTGGCTCAGATATCTTCCCTCTCCCCCGCCCGACGGTTTCCCTCCCCGCTCCCCATTCTCTTCGCGACGTAGGTCACCGGCGGCGACCTTCCCCTCCGCTCACCCACCCGCCGGGAGCCCGTGTGCCCTCTCCGCCGCTCCGTTCCCCGCAGAGGCCGCCGGCGGCGATGCGGAAGTCGCCGCGGTTGCTGCAAAGGGGGCGGCGTCCTCCTGGGCGTGCGGCGAGCAGGACGAAGATGCACGCCCCCGAGCTCGGCTCCCCACCGTCGACTCCGGCGACTCCGCTCACCCACCCGCCGGGAGCTCGTGTGCCCTCTACGCCGCTCCATTCCCCGCGGAGGCCGGCGGCGGCGATGCGGAAGTCGCCGCGGCTGCTGGCAAAGGGGGCGGCGTCCTCCTCGGTGTGTGGCGTGCAGGAGGAAGATGCGCGCCCCCGAGCTCGGCTCCCCACCGTCGACTCCGGCGATTCGGCGGACGATTTCGTCCACTCCTCCGATGAAGATGCGCCATGGTCTTTTTTATCATGTTTCAACGAAACATCAGTGTTTTTGTCTACGTGTAGTACAACAATGATTTTTTTATCCATGTTTCAGTGAAACATCAGTGCTTTTGTCTATGTTTAGTACAACAACGGTCTTTTTCATCTATGTTTCAATGAAACATCAGTACTTTTGCGTATATTCAGTGCAACAATGGTCCTTTTTATCCATGTTTCGGTGAAACATCAGTACTTTTGTGTATGTTCAGTACAATAATGGTTCTTTTTTTCCATGTTTCAGTGAAACATCAGTGCTTTTGTTTATATTTAGTACAACAATGATCCTTTTTATCCATGTTTCAGTGAAACATCAGTATTTTCATCTATGTGTTCAGTGCAACAATAGTCCTTTTTATCCATGTTTCAGTGAAACATCAGTGCTTTTGTCTATGTTCAGTGCAACAATGGTCCTTTTTATCCATGTTTCAGTGAAACATTAGTGCTTTTATCCATGGTGAGCTTGCTGCGGGGAGAGGGACGCGGACGGAGGGAGAGGGTCGCGGACGGCAGGGAGGGGCGCAGACGGAGGAGAGGGTGGTGCAGACGGCGGGGAGGGGTGTATACGGCAGGGAGGGGTGGCGCGGACGGCGGGGAGGGGAGCGCCGCGGGCGGCCGGGTGGAGCGGAGCGGCGGGCAGCCGGGAGGAGCGGAGCGGCGCGGGCGGCCGGGAGGAGACGAGGGAGTTGCTTGTTGGGCTGGGCCGCGCCGTTCGGACGCTAGCGCCCGCCCAAACGTTCGGGCACTAGCAGTACCGTTTCCCTTCCCCTTTGCGCCCGCGTCGGAGAGGCCAAATAGTATACTCCTAAGCAAAGCCGTGGCCGGGTCGGTTGCGTCCGACGGTCTCATGTATGCCCGGCGACGGGTATCCAAAACCTGAAAACCTGACGGGTTTTATCCAATAAAAAGACGGGTATGAAAGTCATTCTTCACGTCCAGCAAGAAGCAGCAAGCCAAGCGGCAGGAGGGCAGCAGCCCACTGACGCCAAGAAGACCGGTGTCAGGAACATCGCGGCGGTCGCTGATGGCAAGAAGACGCCGCACGCGAAGGCGCCGCCGCCGCCCAAGTAGGCTTTAGCGAAGCCGGAGGAGTCGACGGCCAACATGTTTTGACTGCAGTCTTGAGCCAGCCTTCCGGATCGTGGCCCAGGTCCACGCGGCCGCATTTGTGGTGGCGTTGCACGGCGCAAGGTGTGAAGCACCGTTGATTTACACAAATACTTATTTACCAATAGTCACACAAATACTTTCATGATTTATGATACGATGCCATGAGTATAATACTCCACCTTTGGATGTGCCATGAGCCTGAACGTGCGCCTGACGAGAAACTCCACCTTTTTTCCAGCCAGGACGCCACCCTAAATTGCCCCAAATTTTTTAACGCCTTTTATCGTATTACAATATCCCTTAAATATTTAAGACATAAAAAATATTTATAAATTTAGTGTAAAAATTAAGAATCCAATTTAAGTGATTCTTGTTGAAATGTTTACTTTATGAATTATGGAGTTTCTGATTTAATTTTAACAATATTTTAAGCCTATTGACTTTGTCTAATGGAGAAAGAAAATTAAAATAAAATAATTTATACTATTCAAGACGGCAAAACTGACTTCAAATACAGCGCCAGGGAGTCATCTGTGTTAGTACAAAGTTGAGGGGTGGGTTACCTTGTTTTGCCTTTCGAGGGGTTAAGTATCCTGACTTCAATAGTTGAGGAAGGTATCTAGACTTATTCCTAATTAGCAAGGATGTATTTTCCTTGGTTTTTTATGCCTTCGTCTACTAGGACGGCTCTCACTCTTCAAATATGTCTAGTTCAATATTTAATCTATATATTAATCGTTCATCTTATTCAGAAAAATCATATAAAGATATGCTTATCATTGAAAGATTGCCAAATTAAACACAGCGCGGCAAAAATGCATGTAATTAAAGCATGATAAAAAATTTGATCTTATATACCACAATCCGAACAAGCACCTTGTGTGTTCCATGTGCTTCTTTACCCAGGTTTCTTTCACGGGCATATATATAACCATGCATCGCGCGTCATAAAAAAACATTCACTTAGAGGAATTTGTAGCTTCCATATCATTCTCGAAACTGATTCTCCTCACTTCCCGAGGAACCTGCAGTGTTAGTTCCGTTCTATGATATGCACTGAGGTAAACAATAATTGTGCTGACTTGACAAAATAGATTTCATTCTTTTTTTGTTTGACATTGGTATGAATAGAGTTGAGTTACGAAAAGCATGACTGGTCGTACGTTCTCGCAGACTCTACATTAACATAACCAAAGAAGAAGGACGCAATAGGAGTTTTTGCTCCACATAAACAGTTTCAAGCTAGCTCGCGAGCTAGGTTTTGTTCATCTTTTTGTTGCTCGATCTTCGCCTAGTCTTGAAATCTTCATCAGAAAGAACAACAGCGACGGCCAGAACGCTCACTACCAGGAAGAAGAACATAATGGCCGCCGCTTTTTGTTGCTCCTCACTTAGCATAATGGCCGGTTTTTGTTGCTCCTCACGTGGCATAATGGTCGCTTTTTGTTGCTGATCCTCACGTAGGCCCTGAACTAGGCCTTCTAGGGTGCTATTCTGTCCTTGCTTGAGCGAAGACTCGATAGAACTGTAAAAGGCCCAGTTGAGGTACATAACGCTGCCAACGCCAACAAGCGAAACCGCAATAGTAGCCATGTTGTAACGCTTCATGCTCTTGAAGGGGGCCTCTGTCTCACGCCTACACAAAGGGGAGAGTCGACCGAGGATGAAGATGCATGTTAATTAATTGGTGCTAGCTAGCTGCTCCTCTGGTATTGAGGGTGCGTGTATGCTTGGTACCTCATCCTTTCCGCCTTCCATGTCTGCAGTTCTGAGAACAGGCCATCGGAACACGCCTGCAATTCTGAGAACAGGCCATCAGAACTAGTAGTACGAAATTTGCTTGGTCCATCTAACAGCTGGCCGGCCGATCCGCTCAACAGCCGCCGCCGCCGCAGACACTGCACCTGCTGAACACGTCGTTAAAAAGGAAGGGAAAAAACATCAAATTAATCACGCCTTCCTCAATCGATCCATTATACGGTGAACTCAAATTGATCTTGTGGTTTAGACAGTCCTAATTTGATGAGACAGAACATATACAATCGATCCTCCCTAGCGGTGATCTCAAACATCGGCATTGCAACCTACTCCTACGGGATGGGATCGATTGCCGGATCGAGACAGTCTTAATTAGTCATTGCCGGATCGAGTTCACCGCTAGGGAGGATCAAAACATATATATAAACAATGAAAGCAATGCCTCCATCCGGCCTTCGACGGCGAAGACAATCCAGGCAACCTAGACGCGCAGCAAACCCGATCGAACTAGCTAGGATTGCATACAGTTAACTGATCGATGGATCGAGCGGGAGAGGAGATCAATTTGGGGAATTAACGAACCCTGGCGGCGGAGATGATGCCGATGCCGGACGCCGCCGCTCGACCTGCTTTATTTTTTCCCTCTGGATTTGTGCATGAACAATTCGTTTCAATAGTATTCAGTTTGATCCACGCGCGCGTGGCCACGCAGCAAACAATAGCTAGTACACATCACTCACTGGACACGACATCAAGATATCAGGGTGTGAAGAAAACTACACCGTCTGCTCTGCGGTTTGTTGACAGACAGTATAGCTAGGCAACTGCTCCTTATCGCTCTATAACACGGGACCGTATCCTATGGAAACAGAGGCATCCGTGGAAACTATGGAAACCTGAATCACAGCCGTCAACGGCTAATCCTATGGATCAGCAAAAAGTGGGGTCATTAGCAGTGAGTTTTTCATAAAACCCCCTGGCGGATCCATCTCGTGCCCGTTTCTTCCGTATACGCGAGACGAGAATGCCGCCGCCGCCGATCCTCTCGCCAACGCCGCCGCCGGTCCCCTTGCCCACGCTTTCACCAACGCTGCCGCCGGTCCTCACCGCTGGCGTGGGCGGCGGCACACGGGACCAGCTCGCCGGCACCCTCGGAGGCGGAGGAGCTGGAGTGGCTGCGGCCGAGGGCCTCCACGTGCTCGCGGAGAAGGTGGTGCAGCTCGTGCTCGGCGACGGCTCCGGCGTTGGTGGCCTGCGCATTGCCTTCGCCGACGACGTCTTTGTCAATGAGTCGCTGAAGCTCAAGCCGGCGGGCAACGTACGGCCTGGGTGAGAGGATCGCGAGGGCCGGCGGGCTACGTACGGCCTGGGCGAGAGGATCGCGAGCGGCGGCGGCATACGGCGCGAGGACTTGTGGAGGGTGGTGTCGTACGTATCGCGAGGGATCGCGAGGGGCGGTGGTGTACGTAGCGGCCAGGAGGAAAAATGTACTCCTCGTGATTGTCCACATGGGGTTTAGGCAAAAACTGCCGCTAATGATCCGGCAATGCCCCTCAGCCGCACGATTACAGTCTCACGGTCGGATTACCGGTTTCCATAGTTTCCATGGGACTGGAAGTTTTCACCAGATCCGTTCCCCTATAACACTACTACATAAGGCATTCCATCTCCATGATTTGAAGTTCCAAAAGCTACATTTTCAAGTGTAAAAATGATTACATTTTTCTGTTATATAATTCCATTGTTTATGAATGTCCACTTCTATTTTCTGAATATGATCCGTTGAGATTGACAATCATGCAAGCACTAAAGAATAGATAGATCACCTTAAAGATGGTAACCCAAAGATACTATTAGACAGTTTGATTGCATGCGACCTTTTTTTCTTCCGGAGAAAAAGAATGGTACGTAGTCGGAGGAGAGGAGGCACCTCCGGCCGCCGGCGGCGAAGCCAAAAGCCAATCCAAGATTCCAAGCAACGCGCCGGGCAAACCCGACCCAGGAAAGATTAAGTTTTAGACTAATTAGCAAGCACCATGGGTCCGATTGCGTAGCTACTGAGCGGAAGCTAGGGGAGATTTGGGGAACGTACCCTGGGGGCAGAGATGCCCGAGGCCGCCGCTCGACCGGGGAGGACCTTCACCTTGCTGGACAGAGCGCGCAGCGCCATGACACCCACGTACGAGACCAGTCGCCCGGATCTGCAGCTGGACGGCGAAGGGAAGGAGACGATTAACGACCCGGCTAGGGTTTGCCTTCTCTTTCCTATGGCAGGATGCCTCGTTTCCCTTCGCGCAGCGTCGGAGAGGCCCCGATCGATTAATATACTTGTCCCACAAGCGTGAAGCCGTTGCGTCCTACGGTCTCGGTTTCTTCACCCGGCCCATAATTTAGAATAGTGTCGCGTTCTATTTTTTCAATTTGAAATGTTATTTTCTATTTCTCTCCTTCCTACTAAAAAAGAACGGAAGGGTAACGTCAACCCAATGGGTGTGCCATTTAATCCGAACCGTTGAAACTTTTATCCTGCCGATCGAACGGTCCTCAGACAGTCTGCCTCCCCCTTCCGATTCGTTCCGTCGTCCGATGCTATCCCGTCCTGATTTGATCCCACCCGCCGCCCGTCCTGTTCCGATCCATCAACGGCCCGCGCCGTCCGCTCCTTCCACCTGCCGAATCCTTCGTCCGCCTGGGCAGCCGTCCGCTCCTACTCGTGACCTCCCCGACGCATCGCCACCGGTTCGTCCCGATCGACGCGCCGTGTCCGAGCGCGACTCTGCCACCGATCGACGCCGCCCCCTCCTCCGCCTTACCGTTACCAACCTGCTCCGCAATGGGCGCCACCGCTCGAACCCAAAACCCTGCCCTCCTCTGAATCTCGGCCGCTGTGCCATGGCGGCCGAACTGACGGAGCCTGACTCCTCGCGGGATCCTCCGCCCGCCTCTCACGGATTCAGTTCCTAAATGATTTGTTTGGTTTTATCTTTCTGAGGCTTGACCAGCTGTGGAAGAAGTAGCAGTAGTTGCAGATGAGCCGGACGTCGCTCCGTGAGGCAGTGAAGCTCCTGCATACCGAGAACGAGATGCCTCAGGAGAACTCGAGGCAAATAACTGCATTTTATAGCTAATAAAAAAGGCAGTGAAGCTCCTGCATTTTATACTTTTGATTGAAGTAGAAAAAAGAGAATTAATTTAGTGGTAGAAACTGATCCAGATTTTGATTTAATGGTAGAATTAGATTTTTGACCACCGCGTAAACTCGAGCGGTCATGGAGGGTGCGCCCGTGACGGAGCACGGGCACTCCCCTATCATTTAAAATAATATATCTACTTTTTAATTATAAAAATAATTTATTTTCTAATTTTTATTTTCTATATTACTAGGGGAGTGCCCGTGCGTTGCGGCGGACGCACCCTGTGGCGGCTGTGCGAAGGAGGGGGTTGGCGTGGGAACCTGCAACGGCAACATTGGAACCTTTGTTGTGTCCTTGAGAGCACCGGGCGAGATGTGGGCGTCTGAGGGCAAACCAGGCGCCCGTTCGCTCGCTAACGAGCGCACGACAGAGGGAAGCTGCGGACCCGTCAGGGCACGTACCGGTCGCGTGTGGCTGCCGGCGGACCTGGCACCGCGACTGAGGTATCCCTTTCGTTCTTTTAAGTAAATAGTGGTACGCCGGTGCTAACGCCACGGTTTTTTTTAAAAAAAATACACATGAAGAGAACCAATTTAAAGTTTGGGAAAAAAAATAATCAACCACAGAAATGGACTCTGGTTCCTGGGCTGCTTCAGATATATGGCGTTCACCCCTGGGAGTCAGGTGCTATCCACATTGATGTTGAACAGCCAGTACAGCCCATGGATCCTGTGCCTCGCGATCGCTTTGTCCCACCCGATAATCCCGGTGGCGAAATGAGGAGCACCCTTGTACTGATCGTTGAAGAAAACCTGTACCAGGAGCCATTGGAGTGATCACATTTGATAAGGCAAATTGGGATGAAGATTTATAGGAATAAAAGATAGGTCCTTCTGTTTCAGGAAGAACCTGCAATTCAGCTCGCACAGAAGACACAAAGCGACTCAGAACTTGTAGGTGCTGCAAGGATTGACACTGTCAAGATTGACCTTGATCTGCCATGTGGTTGGTTTGTATGTGGTTTGATCAATTCTTCTGCAGTGGCAACAAGCACAGATGTTAGAGAAGCAGTTCATATATATCATTTTGCAAACGGTTGTCTGAAGCAGACTATAGACATACCTGTTAACCTGAGCATAGAACCAGTCGGTGCTATATGCCCACGATGGTAAAGCAATGTGCACAAAATCCATTGTCCTGATTGAAACAGGCAGAAAAAAGAACATTAAGATACAATGATAAGTAATCAGTCCAGACACAACAAATATATTCAACACTGACTTTGTCAAGTTTTAATGCTTGTCTGAGACCTGGAGAGTAAAGTTGCGCACAAAATTATGCTTTGAGTACAAAGGCCAAACTCCTACAAATAACCTAGAAGTCATGATTATTTGGCACTAACAAAACTTACGTCCTCATTGTCACAAGCAATCATATCACCATTGGTACCTGAAATATTAATAACAGAAATTTTTAGCCAATGACCGTTTGTGAAAGACAATGTTAATGTAGAAATGAAATTATAAGTTCCAGCCTTCTAGGATATATCAACACATTACTTTGAAAAACGACCTGATGGCATATACAGTATCAGTATGTTGGTTCATCAGGATCAATCATCTGATCCACGTCCATAGATGTACATGCTTTCTTTGCTGCTGCCAGGAGCCACTAAATCAAATTCCATTCCCCTTTCCCTATGCCATTCTCTCTCTCTGAACTTCTTTGATGCTTTTGCATGGTACCTTATTAGCTTTCCCTTTGGTTATCTGAAATAGCTGCCACACATTCTGCCGCTGTTTTATGCAAATTCGAGTTGCTCAAAGCGGGTTTTTTATTTGAAGGCTTGTATGCTCTTGTGTTTGGCAGCTTTCTGCAAACACAGAGATCAGTCAGAACAAAGTTCTCACAATGTTCAACTTGTTTGCCACTGAAATATACTGCCGAAAAAGACTACTTTCTGCAAAGGATGGAGGGTGAGCAGCACCAGGCCGGATACCTTGTTGCTGAGAACACAAACATCTCAGTAGTCGGGCCTTCCATGTTCTCTGCGTACAAAAGAAAAGTTAACAAAAACATCCCAGACTGGATGGCGTAAACTCTAGCATCTGAAAATAAAACTTGGGCGATATAAACGCACAGATTTGCACCACAGGTTTTCACAAAATATGACATCTAAACAACCCATAGAAGATTGAGAAAGTTTAGTTTCTACCTTCCCTATGTTCAACATCACCACTAACGTCAGCTGACAGATCCAACTCTTCATCCATCTCTTTTTTCTCAAAGTGACCTTTTGAATCCGATTTTCTTCGCCTTCTTTTGTTCTGTCACTCCAACTTACTTCTGCAGCGCCTTCTATCTTCATTAAAATCTAGGTAATATTCGAGCCTGAAATGTATACAGAAGGAAGTTAATTTTCTAGACCACAGGGAAGTTGATTAATCTGTAAAAACACAATATAATAAGCTCTCTCTCTGTGGGAAGGATGAAATTCCAGGGCAATAATAATAAAAGCTGTGTTATTCTGCCATGCAAATGTGCATAATATTTATTTGCTCTACCAGTTGTTGCAGGGAGGATTATTAGGGGCGGACCTGCACTATGGGCATCATATAGGAATTGAAATTGAAAGAGCCGAGACCCCAAAAAATACCAATCATAATCAATTTTGTAATATTGCAACATGAATGTGGCATATGCTTATGTCTCTCTTGCAGTTGAGTCAAAGGAAGTTGACAGCACGGTTCTGAAGTGATGTACACTACTGCAGAGACGTTTTTTTAGGGGCTCAGAAATTGTTTTTTTTAATGCATTCATCATGCCCAAACAGAATAGATGCTGACCTTGAATCTTCGGAGAAAGCTAGCATAGTAATAATGCCAATTTGCGCCCTTTTTAACTGTGATAAGTGGTCGCACATGTAAAACCATATGTGGATGAATAGAAGGGATAGAGCATTTACCTGAAGTACCATGTGCACAAAGTAAATAGAATCAGTAACATTCCTAAGGACAGCAAGCGAGTAGCAAATTTCCAGTTTATAACGCTATGCATTCATTGTTCTGCACCGAACTAAATATGAGTCCAATAGAATTGGGCGGTTTTGGTCCATGCCATCGGATTGAAAAGACACGCCTTCTACTGAAAATAGTTCCACCGCAGTTCAACAATCTAAAAGGTCGATATTATGTTAACTGCTGGACCAAGTCCAATGTACAAACTGCAGATCAAATGCTTTTGTATCTATCTAATGATCATAAACCCTGTCCCTAACCCCGAATTTCCCCATTCACGCATCAGATACAAAGCAATGTCAAAATCCCAGATTGTGAAACCCTAACAAACAAATACCCAATCAAGAACCATAGCACAAATCGGGTTTTGGGTTTTTGGTGCTACCTCTGAGGTCGTTGTCGCCGACACGCCTTGTGCCCGCCTCCCGCGCCGACCATCTTGCCGTCGTTTGCACGCTCGTCCCACTGGGCGCCTATGCATCCCAGCAGCGGCGCTGGTGGTGGCGAGGCCGGCAGTGCTGGTGGAGGAGGGCGGCGGCGACGGGCGATGTGGCGGAGCCCCTTGGCGACGGCGCGCAGCGTGGCGGCGGGCGGCGTGGGGGCAAATCGGGATCTCGCGTGGGTGAAGGGCGCGCGGGTGAGAAGGCTCGCAGATCTTGCGACGACTCTGCGTCCCGGGCCGCCGTCGGCCTGGTGGAGGAGCGAGGCAGCAGCGGCGCGCCTAGGGTTTCGACGTGGGAGAGGCGGTGACGGCGGCGGCGTGGGAGAGGCGATGACGGCAGCGGCGTGGGAGAGGCGATGACGGCGGCGGCGGGGACGACGCTGCCGAGCTGGGAGGCGCCACGGGCTCGAGGCGGCGGCAGGCCGAGTTAGGCCGGCGGGGCGAGGCGGTGGCGGGCCGAGGGAGGGCGGAGGGGCGAAGCGGCGGAGGCTGGCCGCGGGAGGAGGGAGGCGCCGCGGGCTCGAGGCGGCGGCGGGCCGAGGGAGGCCGGAGGGGCGACGCGGCGGAGGCGGGCCAAGGGAGGAGGGAGGCGCCGCGCGGAGGGGCGACGCGACGGAGGTGTCGGGCACGAGGCGAAGCGACGAAGCGGTGAAGCGATGGGGCAGAGTTGACTCCCTTGGAGAGCCGTGGATTTTGAAAAAGCTGCTGTGAACTGTGGGCTGTGAAAAAGCTACTGTGAGCTAGAGAGCTGTGGAAAAAGCTGAAGGCTGTTTGGTTAGAGTAGCTGTGAAGCTGTAGAATATGTAGAAATGTCTGTAATGCCCCTAAAGTCTTGAGGGACTATTTATAGGCAAATTGCTCATAAATAAATAGTGTACTCACTTATCTGTATGTAAATGACTATTTTAGAAAGAAAATAAATTTGTTCCAAGTTTTTTAGCATTCAAAGTGATATGGTTCATACGAATACAATAGTAGCATTTTACAAAAGATAAGGGCTCATCCAATGATGTCATCCCTCAACATACCTATCTCGCGCTAAACAAAGCATCTGCTATTCTACTACGAACGATATTCATGGCATCCTCATTCTCCACATCTTCAATCTCATCTTCCGGTGTCGTGTCATCCTCTTCTACCAAGTATTCATCATCAGCATCACATCTTTCGAACGCCTTATCATGCAAATTACTATCACGAATAAAATTATGCAATGCCAAACAAGCAAGAATGATGTGCTTCTAAGTACGGGTTGAGAAACTTGGTATACACTTCAAAATACGCCACTTCTCCTTCAATACTCCAAATGCTCGCTCAATGACATTTCGAAGGAAAGAATGATTGAAATTGAATACCTCATACTTCCCTTGGGGTGGTCCAGAACGATTACGAAATTTTGGAATATGGTATGTGCTTCCTTTGAAAGGGGCTAGATACCCTGTTCGGTTTGGATATCCAGAATCCACAAGAATATATTTGCCTATAAAGTAAAATCAGTGTAAGAAAAATAAATAATACAAGTACTTCATCCCCGGGCTAACCATTAGAAAGCAAATAAATAATATGTAGGTCATGTGTATATCTTTTGGAGACACAGGAAAATCATCAAAATTTGCCAAAGCATGATTGAGGATACGTGTGTCATGGGCACAACCGGGCCAACCAGCAACCGCATAGATAAACCTCATGTCAAAGTCACAAACAGCTAGCAAATTCTGAGATGTATATCCATGACGGCATGTGTGGTTAACCTTATCCTCAGCTGGCACAACCACTTTAATATGTGAACCGTCCATTGCTGCAACAGCGCCTTTGAAGTATGGCCAAAAAAGGTCTTCTTTGATTCTTTCATGTTCCGAAGAAAAAGTAGGATCTCTTGGCTTAATATTGTCTCTACCTAACTTGCGCACACACTTAAGTACCTCATGAAACTTAGTGTGAATTATCCACAATGAATGAGTGAAGCGATTTTCAGCTTGTGAAAATGATTGCGGTCCTCCGACAATCCACAAGAACATCGCCAATGACTCAATGGATGAAACATTGATACTGGAGGTCAGCTCATACTTCGAGACTAGCAAATCATGCAGTGCCATGAAGACCTCGGTGCTCATTCGAAACATCTTATAGAAGTACCTTGGACGAGAAAAGCACCTCATCACCCATTGAAGTCCAGTTTCTGGTGTTTCCCTGTACTCTCCTTTGTTCCAATAACGATCGGCATATTGTCCACCCATTTGACCAAGAATGGCAGCATGCTGGGAGAGCTCAGCTAGGAGCCGTAATCTCTTTCGTTGTTCCTATTTCTCATCCATGGATAGTAATCTGACACAATGATAATAAACAAATTGTTCTCAGTACAAGCAAATTGTTCTCAGAATAAACAAATTGTTTACAGTACAAGAAAGCAAATTATTCTCAGTACAAGCAAATTAAAATAGTGCTCACAATATAAATTAAAAGTTGGTTCACACAACAACAAGGGAATGATCACACAACAATGGAAATAAAATTTGGATCACTAGCGCCTCATCTCCTTTTCATGCTCCCTCTCAAGGACATCCAGTCTTCCTTCATTTGTTTTCAGGTAGCTGAAAACCTCTCTAAATTCAGGCTTCATGATCAGCATGGTGGCAGTGTGCATTAGAGGAGTTCCTTCTTTGACCCCACACTCTTCGACCATCTTCATAGCGTCTCCAATAGTGGGGACAACATTAGTGGGAGGAGCTGAGGTAGCAGATGCACTAGAGATCCTATCTGCTGTACTTTCTATCTTCAAACATGTGTTTTTGTACATTCGATAAAATGGACTCTTCTCTTCTTTGCTTTCAGCAACAGTACAGGAGCTCTTGCGTTTCTTCTTCCCTTTTTGCTTCAAATCAGCCAGCTTGACATCATCCTTAGGTGGAGGTTTTGGCACCTCGGCCACGTCCTCATCACTCTCATCAGAAGATATATCACCCGGACAAGCTGCAGTGGCCCCAGTCACATGTACCTTGCCAAAAATCAGATCAAGATCATCAAGGTACTTCGGTCCTTGTTTTCTGAACCTCACATGATTACATTTAAGCCCTTTTTCACAATTATTGCACCTATGAAATTGAATGAAAAATGTTAGCACGACACACCAAGAGAGACAGTGCTTACATTTAAGCCCTTTTTCATTCAATTGAATGAAATTGAATGAAATCTTATGGACAAAATGACAACAGAGACAGTGCTTACAGTAAGGTGTTCATCCCACCATTCCTGGGGGCAATCAACAGTTCCTTTTGTCGCGTCCCATCCAAGTCCAGTGGCACAATTCTTCAACTCCATGAACCAAACATATTCTTTTTTTAAGTTGTCTAGTTTGTTCTTCAATTGTATCTTTGTTCGCTTGTCATTAGTTCTGGCTTCAAACTTGGCTATAATATTTTTCCAACCAGTGCTAGTCCAAAGCCCCTGGGGCCTATTCCCAGCTTCTATCTCCCCTTTGCATACATCAATCAAATGCTTCAAAAAGAAATCACCCCAATCTGCCTTGTCACCCATTCTTGAATCAAACAAAACATTTTTTTAGATATTCCATACCATCACAGTACCATACCATCACTTCTATCATACACACAGCACAATAAACTGAATAAATAGCATGCATCGAATGATTTTTTTTTGTTCGTTTGTCACCGGATTTATTTTCAAACTTGGAAACAACATTCTTCCAACCGGTAGCAGTGAAAATTCCATTAGGCCTATTACCTGCTTCTATTTCTTCTTTGCAGGCCTCGAACAAGATCCTCACAAAACCATCACTCCAATTTGCCTTGTCAGATATACTTGCAACAAACAAAAAATGGGCTTGTGCGGCTGGGCCTGGCTGTATGGAATTCTGAGATGTGGCTCCAATTATCCTGAGGCAACGATGGTCGTCAACCTGCCGTCAGTTCAAGTCTTTTATTTGTCCAGAAATATATACAGATCCTTGCAGCTATGTATGCATGTCCAAAGGTACACTGATTATATATAATATAGTGCATTAGAAAGAAATTAATAAGTGACTGTTGACAACTGCATCACTAGGACTCTGTTCTTCTGCTCTCTGTTTATATATAGATAATATAAAGCTAACATATAGTTCCTGGGCAATCATTTTGTTTATGAAAAATGGAGAATATAGTGGAAAAATAAACATGCTGGGCAATCATTTTGTCAAAACATCAGTGATGTACTGATGCGGGATCTAGAATGAATGTACAGTGCCTACTTCCACAGCAAATCCAAAAATCTCTATTACCTAGAAAAAGGAGCGATTATTAAGCCTCCAGTCACCGGCAATGCCTGCAAGAAACAAAAGAAATACGAGATCCGGTCAGGCAACCAATAATTATTTCACCTCGTAAGATCCTATCTTTCTGTGTAAGAACACAGAAAAAACCAACACCAGAGATTGCTGCCTCCCAACCACGGCAGTTGTCCAACCGGAACGGGGAAAAGTTGCGGCCTTGGGGGGGCCTGAGATTTCAAGAAACCGGCTGATCCAGTGGGCGCATCGAAAGAATAGCAGAAATCAAATCTCCCAGGTGGGTTGCCTTGCCTGTGACTATGAGCTCCAGGATTTGAGGTTTGGGAGGTGGGATTTTGCTTTGTTTTTCGACGAGCTCAGGGCGGCAGGGATCCACGCCGGACCAGAGAGGCCAGGGTGGGGTGCGGAGGCCAACGCGGAGACGAACGGGTTGGTGTCGGAGGCAATTGGAGCGGCGCCGATGAGGAGCAGGCGGCGACGGGGGGAGCGGGGACCTAGGGCAAGGCCGGCGAGATGCGCCACCCGGAAACCCTAGCTCCGCCTCGGTGTCGCCATTGGCGGACGGTCCTCTGGTCGGGTTCGAGCGGAAGTGAAAAGAAGAAAATAGAACGAAGCGTTTTCTTTGTAACCAGTGGCAGTGCGGATAATTTTGTTGAAAATAACCCCCACAGCTGGTGAAAGCAGCCCCTGCTTGGCTGTGAAAAATGAACTACACAAAAACTGGCTTTTGGAGAATCTGGTGGTCCAAATAAAGGGCTTTGGTTGGCTTTTGAGCTTTTGGGGCCAAAAGCTAGAGCTACAAGCTAAACCAAACACGCCCTTAGTAGTGTTAGATTTAGGGCATGTTTGGGACAACTCTGCTCCACATTTTTCAGCTCTGCTCCACTAACTCCACCACAGAGCAGCTCCAATGTGGAGTTTCTGGAGCAGCTGGACCTATTTGGCACACAGCCGAGCTTCATCTCTGGGAACTTGAGTTTTGCGTGGGAAAGGTCTACTATGCCCCTGATCGATGTTTGGTGTATGATATGTTGTATGCAGAGCATGTGTAATTGAATATTTTCTAACCAATTCAAATATGACGTTAGTTGGAAAAAAAGGATACAAGTAATTCCATACATTAGTCACACAAATTTCAAGTGCTTGATGGATAATTGATGAAGTCCATATTCTGAGTACAAATAATTGTGCATACATGACTAATGATGAATAAGATAACAAAGTCCATTCTAATAGAAGTAGTTTCCATAGATAACTAGAGAATAGTGACTAATATATAACTCTAATTCCAAGCTAGAGAAAGATTAGTGGCCAAGTCATCATGGAATTTGTCCATACAAGGAGCATCCGGTGCATCAGTGGAGACATTTGATCTAGCCACATATTTTCTGTACCTTTTTCGGAATCTCTGGGACATAATTTGGATTACGGTCACACCGAGCGAAGTCCAAGTCTTCACCATCATGCTGACGAATAAAATTGTGAAGGATCATACAAGCCACAACAATCTTTTTTTGCTTCCACATCGGATATGAAGCCATTTTGTATAGAATCTGCCATTTCATTTTTAGCACTCCAAATGCTCGCTCAATAACATTGCGGATGGATGAGTGAACCCGATTGAACCTTTCTTTAGGAGTCTTTGGTTCCATTCCTCTATGCCACTCCGGCATATGATACTCTCATCTTTATAAGGACAAAGGTATCCCGGACGATTAGGATATCCCGCATCGACAACATAAAACTTGCCTATAATTATTCGAAGAAAAAAATCAGAGCATTGTACAGAACCACATTTGTAAGCATTGTACAGAAATCTAATAGAAATCATGCATTTGTAAGCATATTGTTAAGACCTTTTGGAGGGTGTGGAAAAAAGCTCTCGTCCACTCTAAGTGCAGTGTACAGAACACTAGTATCATGCATAGAGCCTGGTTGTCCCGTGGACACATAAGTCAACCTCATATCAAAGTCACGGCATGCTAGAACATTTTGAGTAGGTATACCAGACTTTCCAATATATCTTACTTGATCGTCAGGTGGCAGCGAAACTCGGATATGAGTACCATCTAGAGCACCGATGCAATTTTTGAAATGTGGATATGCTCTACGGTCATCTCTTATCCTTCTGTGAACAGTTGGGAAGTTGGGGTCCTTTGGTACAATAAACTCTTTAGACATCTCCATGAAAACATTCAGTACCTCATCAAATTTCCTATGAATAGTTTTACCTGAGTGCTTGAACCGGTTTTGTGTCTTTCTATTAGATTCATTTCCAGACAACACAAATAAGAACACTGCCAACATCTCCATAGTGCTCATATGTAGGGATGGTTTCAGACCATACTCAACCAATAAGTCATGAAGGTCATAGAACATCTGTGTGCTCATTCGAAGATGCGAATGACACTCTCCTGGTGTGTTCAGTGTCTCTAGCAACCAGCCCATACCACTATGGATCGATGTCCTAGGTGGATTTTTGTTTAAATATAATTGAACATAAGCTTCAGCAAGTTTAGCACCACCCAATGCAAGATTCCAGAATGCCATGCTCTCATTATCAGAGTCGCTGCTAGTTTCATCATCACTCTACACAGAATGCTAATTACGACAGCAACACATGAAAACAAGGATATACAAGCAGGAAGCCAATTAGAACAGCAACACATGAAAAAAAAATTATTTACAAACAGGATGCCAATTGGAACAGCAACACATGAAAAAAAGGATATTATTTTTGTGCCACAAATAGTGCTTCAAATACATAGACAAATACAGGTTCAAATAGAATTACAAAGATCCAGGTTCACAAATAGTAGCACTACAGGCTGCCATATTATTTTTGAAAATACCATAGAGGTTGCTTAAAAAATCTAGCTTCCATATTTGTCATTGTGCCTCTTCCTAAGCCAGTTGAGCCTAAATTCCTTAGTAGGCAAGGTCATAAACATTTCCCTCTGTTCCTTCTTCACAAACAGCTGGGTGACAATGTCATACTCATCTGAATCATACGCTGCACCACAGTCCTTCACATGCTCCATTACTTCACTGATGGTGATTCCTTCTTGCTTCTTTGCTGTAAAGGAACTTGAAGCATCAGATATCGTGAAAATTGCTTCAACCATTAGAAGTGCTGTGCTTGACTTTCCCTTTTTCCTATCAACAGCAGCAACACGAGGTCTTCTATTTGGAACTGCACTTGGAGTGACTTCCTGAACCTCCTCATCCCCCTCGGCGTTGGCATCAAATGGGTCATCTTGGGCCATATTCTCTCCATCAACATATTCACCGTCTACATCAAAAGGTTGCTCTTGACTAGTAGGGATAATAGGATTGTCACTCAAAGGGTTCCAATGATCTGCTTCCTCATTTGTAATATTTCTAAATATTTCCCTAAGCAAATCCTCATTTTAGAGAGCCTTTTTCCTAAATTTACCACACCCTGGAATATCCTGTATGGTAAAAAGATATCAGTACAAAACATAAGTACATATGCCAGTGCTTCAATACGAAATATTGATAAGTGCATGATACTCACATTTTTGGCTTTCTTCCACCACTCAGCCTCCATCTCAATTGTTTTGGTCACATTGTTCCAACCTGTACCTGTTTGCCTCCTCTTCAACTTTAGCCAAATGGTCCAATCGACCTTTAATTTATCCCACTTATTCTTCATTTGAGTCTTTGATAATAAGATACCAGTCATTTGTAAAAACCTATCTGAGACCTCATTATAACCTACAGAGTTCAGATGAGTGTTTGGGCGATTGCCTCTACTAACTTGTTCAGCCATCAACTCACAGACTAATGTCAGATTTGCATCGTTCCAGTCCATTTGATCACCCTGACCATTATTGCAACAGTATGTTCAAGAATTCATGATAACCTAGTCAATTTTGCAAGAACTGTGGCACACATACAGTCTACTGGAAGCATCACAAAGGTCGATGTAGGCATACCTCATCTTTCTTCTTCCCTGATGCTGCTCATTTCCGTGAAGCAGACACCGGCGAAGGACGGCCGGCTGTGGCTGTAGCTTGGGCGCCTGTACGGACGGCGTCGGCATCCTGTCCTGTGCGGCCACCACCTGTCCTGGCTGGGACGGCGGCCACCGGCGGCGCCGCCGGAGGAGGAGGCCGCGGCAGCCCCACTCTTGGCACCGACGAGTTTGCCCGACTCAGGGACAGGCCAGCTTCGGCTTCAGGCGCACTAGGAGAAGGGAGGATGGGGGAGATTGGGGGGGTAAGAAAAGAGGGGATCCAGTGCATGATCATCAGATCCGTCTTCTCCATCCATGTCCTCGCCGGAATCCTTCCCGTGGTGGCCGAAATCAGCGGCAGCGCGCTAGGGTTAGGCGTGGAGGAGGAGACGGGAGGGTGGGGAGCGACGGGAGAGCAGCGCGATCTTCTGGCGTCGGGTGGAGGAGAGGGGAAAGAACAAAACGTTACGTGTGTAACGAGTGGCATTGCGGGTAATTACCTATGAACTCCACGAGGACATACAAAACGCAAGATTCCAGAGTACCCCTTGAGGAGCTCTGGTAAAAACGTGAAGTTGGGCCATGGACTCCACCTTTTTTGTAAAGTGGAGTTTCTAAAGTTGGGCCTGTTTGGTAATAAAGTTTAGGAGCAGAGCTACGAAATTTAGAGCAGAGCAGTCCCAAACAGGCCCTTAGATTGGCTAGCGCTTCAGACACAAAACTTCCTCCTATCTTCTGGAAAGCATCCTTTTTCTTCGAGTCGCGAGTGATAAAATAACACAACAATGTGTCCTTTATACGTTAGGGATACACGGGTTGTCCATTCGGGATCACGAACCGAAGTCGGAAGATTACAGAGCCTGCGCACAACAAAGGCAAGTCTCAGGGAGCTAGCACCTTCAACCGGGTTAAGGCCCTCGGCTAACTATCACCAAGTGTGTAATTGATTGTTTTGAGACGACTATAATTGAGTATTTTAGTTCAAGAACTATTTAAAACAAATCATCAACTGTACACGATTTCAATGATCTATAAAGCAAGCCAAACATCGAGCACTAGATGCCGCCTGCGTATCGCAACCTATGACGCCAAGAAAGCACCGTTGGCCGGTTGACAGGTCGGGCCTGCGGGGAGGAAATTTTCTAGAAAAATGAAAATCTCATGCTTGTTTCCCTCCCCAATTAAACCATGTTCCGGTACTCTAAAGTCCATGGCATTTTCGATAGTTGAACCATATATAACTACAGGGAAGGCAATTAATGGAAGAACAAAAGCGGGTAAATGTTAATCAGTTTTCAATTAAAAATATTCCTGAAAGATGGCTATTTTTATACGGTGGGTTGAATTTTTGGGTGTGTTCGTGACCAAAATGGGCCGGCTGGCATTAGAAGACGGGGCGGCAGAAGGCCGTTTGGAGTTGCTGGAGTCCAGGCCGACGGACGCGCCCGACGGGTCGACGGGCGCGTCCGGTGGAACGTCGGTTCGGCGCGCAGGCGGCGCAGAGGCGACGGACGCGCCCGTCGGTGGATCGCAGGTAGCGCGGAGGCGACGGACGCGCCCGTTATTAGGTAGTTAGTATTTTCAATAAGTCAGAATTTTTTTCATCCATCCGATATTAGGTAGTTAAAATACGTATCAACATTTTAAGTAACTCAAAACTATTTTCAGTAATTCAGTCGACTGTTCGGTAATTAAGGTAAGTTGGAATTAATTTCAGTGACAATGCAGCAAAGGATGCCAAAAAGAGTTGTAGAGGGACTTCAACGGCAGATTCATTAACACCTTATGGAATTTATAGAAAGGAGCGCAACCAAAGGATCTTCGAATAAAATTTCTCCTCGCCTACACAAGTGGTACAGAGGTCACACGAATTGGTGTTCCTTTAAAGGGGCGGAGGACCATTAGGGCAAGGCCTGGCCCGCGCCATACCTAAGGCTGGCCCAGGACCTCCCCCCCCCCCCCCCGGCGGCGGCCCAGCGACGCTGCTGCCTTCGACTCGAAGTCTCGACGGCAGCCCGCTCGACATGCTCGTTCCTGTAGCTTGTCCAGGCCTCCACCTCGACGCCTAGTCCCGACGGCGGCGGCGGTTCCCACTTGCTCGACGGCGGCGGCTCCCCACAAGTCCACGACGGCGCGACCCCACTCCGGCGCTCACTGGCTCCAGTCCTCGACGCCTCCAACCCTAATTCCGACGGCGGCGGCGGTCCCCACTTCCTCAGCGGCGACGGCGGCTCCCCACAAGTCCACGACCCCACCCCGGTTGCTCCTCCTCGCCCGCAGCCCAGTCGTCGGGTCAGGCCGCGGGCAGGCACCGGCCATTCAGACTCCAGACGGACACGCACGCACGGGACCGGCTGGGTGTTCTCCGCTGAGGCACGGACAGCCTGCCTCCACGTACGTGAGGACATGCATTGCATGCACCTTTGCTTTTTCTTTTCCTTTGTTTGAACGTGGGGACATGCATAAACGTGGAGCAGAACAACCGGTCCCGCAGGCACGTGGAAGACTAGATGCAAATTGTCAGGCCCGTTTCCAGGAATTAGATGCCCTAGTTCGAAATCTATAGGGAGGCCCTAAATTTTTTTCACGCAATTATTAAAGGCCACGAGGCAGTTGTTCGAAGCACAAGCACCTAAATCCTGAATACCAAGTCCTGAAGTCCAAGTGCAGCCGTGCAGCTCAAAGGCCTGCAGGCCCTGCTCGCCTGGGTCGCGCGCCAGGCACCAGGCCTGTTGGCTGCTCGCCGGCGCCTCTCGCCGGTGACCACCGACTCGCCGAAATGCTCAGATGCAGCTGCCGCAGAGGCCCCGAGGCGGAGTAGCCGAACCGGCGCGCACTCGTGCTTGCCAACACAGCAGCCAGGCAGCCACCTCTGCCTCTGATGCGTGTGCAGCAGGCTGTGCGTGTGGACCATGGAGTCAGGTAGCATTGGGCCAAATAGTCCTAGTAATTGTGATGCTACCTACTTATTGTTTTCTATTTTGGTGGCTCTCCTAAAATGGTGGCCTTGTTCCGTAGAACCGATGGCACATGCCCATCGACGGGGCTGAAATTGTATTTGATCATTTACTACTCCCTCGGTCCAAAGTACATGATTACTCGTCTTATTTAAAAAATTTAGTAAATACGTAAAAAAATAGATATATTTAAAATACTTATAATAATAAAAATAAATTATAAAAAGAAAAGATAAATACCGTAAATTTTTTAATAAGACGGGCTATCGAAAATTAGCACGCAAATCCACAGGAGCGAGTATTTTGGGAGGGGGGAGTACTAGTACTGATCTTCACCTTGCACTTTCTATTTTTTGGATTGTAATTTTCTAGTGCACATAAGTAATTTCATAATTTTCTCATTAGTATTTTTAATAAGTCAGAATTTTTTCTGTTCACCCGATATTTGGTAGTTAAAATACGTATCAATATTTTAAGAAACTCAAAACTATTTTCAGTAATTCAGGCACGGTTCGGTAATTAAAATACACATCACTATGTTCGATAAGTTAGATTTAATTTTAGTAATTAATTCAATACACAATTCGGTAGTTAGAATGTGTGTCAATATTTATAGATAAGTCTGAATTATTTGGTAATTAAAGTACACATGAGTATTTTCAGTAATTCAGATTTATTTGTAGTGATTAATTTAGCAGGCTATTCGGTAGTTAAAATGTGTGTCAATATTTTCAGTAAGTCAGAATTATCTTTAGTAATTTAGTCAATATGGTATTTTCATTTTCTGTTCAGTAGTTCGATTCTGAAAATATATTCAGTAGTTGGATTCTGAAAATATATTCAGTAGTTTGATACTGAAAATATATTTTGTACTTCGATACGGTAATTTTATTTTTAATTCGGTAGTTTGATACTGAAAATATATTCAGTGGTTCAACACTGAAAATATATTCGGTAGTTCGATCCTGAAAACATATTCGGTAGTCATATGACATTCCCGTTACAATTTGGCATTTAACTTTGACGAAACATATATACAAGAAAGTATTGATATTTATAGTTCATAATTAGTATCATCCAATTGATTGTTGAATCTATTTTCATAAATAATAAACATATTTGAAAATACGTGAAAATGTTGTTAATATTCTACAAAACTACTCAACTTGAGAAAATTTGACTAATTCAGATGAATATCATAGCGATACTTATTTCACCATGGAGTGAGTAAATGGCAACAAACTTTTGATCGAGACTATCAGACCGCTAGCATTAGCTGTCAGTAGATCTGCATAGGGTAGCACGCATGAGACCTTGGAATATATATCATCAATCATGGACAAGCAAAGATTATACCGTTAGAGGCTGGAATCCTGGGATTTGTAACAAAAGCTGCAACAACCCAGTACATACAGCTAGCCTGTCGACCTTTTCTTTTCTTCTCTTCTCTTTTTCTTTTGCATTTTTTTTCCTTTTCCTTTTCCATTTTCCTTTTTTTAATCTTTTCCTTTGTGCCTTGGATAATGTGGCGCCAATCAGAGTGGTAGCTAGAACGTGAGGTGAAAATGCTGCTACCACATCACAACTAAAGTACATGCATGAGTAATATTAAAGCTAAAGGGTTTCCTAAACGTATTGAACAAGTTGATCGATCTGATACTTAGGGTTCCTAGCTAGGTTAATTGCACTAACTAATCGTACGTCCGTGGCCATTGCACACTACTAGACCTGTGCCATATATATATAGCTTGCTTGCCGAATCATTGTGCATGATACTACTACACAAATTAAGACAACGAACGTGGTTAGAAACACAGAGTCGACACAGAGGGAGGGAGAGATGTTTGATGTGTGGAGTGTCGTTGGATGGTGGGACAATTGGCAGCTGCGCATTGGCATCAGCAGTTCTGCTCTTCGTCATTGGGGTGGTCAGTTTCAGTGAGAAGCCATGGGCCCTCAAATATGCCAGCATTAACAGCTTGGCGTCTGTGTCGGCGACGATACAAGGAACAAAGAAGCGTACAAGATTGGCGGTGTACTTGGACGACCTTCTGTTCTCCGATTGGTACAACTGCTTCAAGAGTAACCAGCTGCCTGAAGATGTGAGCTTGTACAATCGGTGATTCTCCAGATCCACCGCCACCGAGCCGCCGACGGCGGGTCAGGAGCCGCCGCCACAGCGGCCGCCACCGACGGCGGGCCAGGAGGAGGAGGAGGAGGAGGAGGAGGAGAAGAAGGAGGATGTGGGCTTGTCGGACGCAGACAAAGTCTATATGGTGCTCTCGGACATGTCGCTCTCAGCTGCTGCCGACGACCTTGTGCGACGAGGCAGAGCTAGAAATGTCCACGAGGTTCTTCGGCCTCTGAGCACAAAGGCGCAGAAGGACCTCAAGGGCTGGCTGCGCGGCGCGTTTGGGCTCATATATACCAGAGCTAATCTGGTCTTCACTCCCGCATACCTGGTTTACCATGTGCTGGTGGTGCCCATCCTGCACGTCGCCGCCCTCACGCTGTTCGTGACGTCCGACAAGCATGCGTACGACCCCACCGATGTGAAGATCACATACATTCTCCTCTGCCTCACCGCCGCCCTGGATGTGTTTGCGTTGTTCATCCGCCAGATCCTATACCTGGCCATGTCCGCAACAGGTGTCCCGGCGTTGTGCGAGACGGTGCCACGCTTCAACCTCATGGACGCGGTTCTCCGGCGGAGAGACAAGTCCATTGGGTGTCTGGTCAAGTGTGCCACCAAAGTGGGCTACAAGGACGAGTATTTCGACTACTGCAGCTGCAAAGGCTGCAGTAAAGAAGACTACCAACTGTACAGCGATGTGTCGAAGATGGTCCTTGCAGATCTGGTGGACGCACAGGGCCGCGACCTTGCCAATTACAGGGTCTTCACTGCTGCTAAGCCAGAGCTGCTGCAGCCGGTGGACCATGAAGACCCGGCGGCGCCAGCAGGAGGAGGAGGACGTGATGTCGACGAGATAACAACCTCCTGCAGTCTCTCGACGACGGCCGTCCCGGCGGCAGCGGCCAAGTCCAACTGGGCTCTAAGTGAGCATCTGCAGAAGCAGTGCGGCGACAATATACGGAGCACCCTGGTTGGGTCCTTCGACCGGAGCGTCCTCGTCTGGCACATCGCCACCGACCTCTGCTACCGCCTGGAAGGTCCTTGTCCCGATCTCCCCGTCGAGGAAGGGAGTCAAGCTCAAGAGGCACACCGGCTTCGCATCAGGTGCACGGAAGCAATATCCAACTACGTGGCTCGGCTGCTGAATTCCCACCCGGACATGCTGCTCACCGGCAGCAAGCAGCACCTGGTCAGTGAAGCCATGGATGAATTGGAGTCCATCTTGGACCGCACCAGGATGGTACATGACACGCCCAGCCAGAAGACCTGATCAAAATCATCGACGACAGGGAAGAGGAAGGTTTCCACTTGAATGTGCCCATCGATGATAAAGATCATCAAGAGGTAAAATCGTTCGTTTTCCACTTTGCATGCCCATCGCATCGTTTCGTTACAAAAGACATGCAGATTAATCTTTCTCCACTTGCACGCAGGTGCCCATCGCTGGTCGACGTGCTGAGTTTCACATCCCCGAGGCATGCAGTCTTGCAAAGGAGCTGCGGGCTCTTAAAGCGTCCACGCGCTGGAGCGTGATGTATCGGGTGTGGGTGGGCATGCTCTTCTACTCCGCTAGCATTGCAGGGGCTACTTGCACGCCAAGAGCTTGGGTGAAGGTGGTGAGTTCCTCTCCTATATCTGGCTCGTCCTCTCGCTCAAGGGTGCCAAGACCCTGGCCGACAAGCTTCAGATGATGGAGGGATATGAAGAACCTCCAGTCCACGAGGAGCCAACAGCTGATCGACGCCCATCACAACCTGGTTTCACATCTAAATGAAATCTTCCAGATGCTTCCGTTGGAACGCCGATGCCATGATTTTACATATCAATTCTACTGTTCGCTTGTTTGTGTGTGTGTGTGTGTGTGTGTGTGTGTGTGTGTGTGTGTGTGTGT
>CM041635.1:45272662-45293179 GCA_023333625.1 Bothriochloa decipiens | reverse complement strand
TGTGTGTGTGTGTGTGTGTGTGTGTGTGTGTGTGTGTGTGTGTGTGTTTAATTTCTATCTCTAGCGTTCTCCGATCCAACTACTGACCGCCGGTTTGATAATTTGTTGCCTTGCCCTGTGTGGGCTTAATAATTTCAGCCCCTGACTCTGATTCAGTGTGTTATTTGATTTCTTGTGCGATACCGGTGTCTACTGCTGGATGTACTTATGTATAATACTACCAGAGTCTGTCTACTGTACAACCGTGTGTTTTAGCAAAAGCTAGCACATGGTTCATTGCTGGCTGCAAAACACACGATTTGTAAGAGAGAAAATTAAACCGTGCATGCGTTTTTGCAGAACCTAGCACATGGCTGTTAGCTCCCTTCAAAACACACGATTTCCAACAGAGAACAAACAGCGTGTTCTTAGCACATGCATGGTTTTTGGCTGCCTCGAATTAAGAAACAAGATGCATGTTACAATCTTGAATTAAATTAACCCACAACTGCAATTGCAAACGCTGAGAACAAACTAAAATTGCAGTGCCCAATAGCTGCAGTTTACATTGTTCGTGATTGCAATTATTGTAATGCAATTTTATATTGTTGACACTTTTACGTGCCACACACACATGCACACTCCGCGTGAGACGTCGCGGTCGGTCCGCAGCCGGCGCACGGGAGGTAAACCCGAGATCTGTCGCTAGCTCCAGGAGGAACCCCATCGGGAACGGCAAGTCTCGGTCTTAGTGAAGGACCAAAACTACTAGCGACCTGATGGGGGTGATTAGAGCCGATAAAAATATTTCCTTCTCTAAAAAGAAACATGACGCCACCCTTCCTACGTCCATCATCAATCAAATTGATAAATACATAGAACATTGTCTTTGGAGGGGATATGATAACAGCAACAGGGTTAATGCAAAAGCTGCATGGCACAAGAGTCACAAAACCAAAGCAGCTTCAAGGTGGTCTGGGAGTAATCAATTTAAGAATCAGATTGAGACACTTCTGATCAAGAACCTGCACAAATTGTACAACAAAATGGACATCCCTTGGGTTCATTTGGTCTAGGAAAAGTTTTATATATAATAATAGTAGGCTGCCAAATCATACTGCCCAGGGATCCTTTTGGTGGAAAGGCGTTCTCAAGTTGCTGGACAAATTTAAAGGGGTAGCTCTAGTTGATTTGCAGGATGGAGCCACATGTTTATTTTGGGACGATCTCTGGCCTGGTAAAGTTCCAAGACACTCATATCCTGAACTATACTCTTTTGCTAACAAATCTATCTTTGGCATCTGCAAAAGCAAGTGACTCCCTCCTTCAATTTTTTAATCTGCCACTTTCCGAAGAAGCATACATGCAGTTTCAGCAGTTGGATGAATCACTGAACCAATTTACGCCATCTGATCAGAATGATATTTGGTCTTATATATGGAATAATAAAATTTTCTTGTGCAAAAACTTATAGATTCCTAGTGGGATCTAGCACGGTAAACCCAGTCTTAAGTGGCTCTGGAAAGCAACCAATCAGCACAAACATAAAGTTTTTTTCTGGCTATTGATTCAGGACAAGCTCAGCTAGGGATGGCAATGGGGGATTCCCTGCCGGGGGTTGCCTCCCCATCCCCGTCCCCATCCCCGCCAATGTTCATGGGGAGAGTTTTGCCCCATCCCCGTCCCCACGTGGGGATTTTATCCCCGTTGGGTCCCCCGTACCTGACACAGAGATGAGAACTGAGGCTCCGCCGCGAGGGGCACCTGAGGGAGGAGCAGCGCCGTCGTGTGGGGCGCCAGTCGAGAACAACCCCGGGGTGGGGGGCGCTCGACATCCAGCTGAGGAGGAGCGACAATATGAGAGGCGCGCGGCGGAGGGACGGGCGACGGCGTCGATGTGGGGCGCGCACGGTGGAGGGACGACGTCGATCTAGTGGCTGCACAGCCCACGGCGGGGGGACGGTCGGCGTGGGTGTAACACCCCGAATTTTGCTAATACGTAAAAATCACTTAAAATTTGAACTTTTTAAAACTTTTGTGTTTTACCGACGAAGTGTCGTGTTGGAGAGGCTAGCTCCGAGAGCGAATATAAATTTTTACAAATAAAAACTAAGACGACTAAATGAAAACGGAAGAAGAATAAAAGAAATACCCATCGGATTTATTTTCCGAACCAAAATAAAATCCGACACAAACTTAATCAAACAATAAAATAAAATTATAGAAAATAACCTCACTACCAGAAAGAACCCAAGAAATCGTTCCCCTATAATTTTAGAAGCTCCATGAAATTCCCTACTAAATTCTAGCATTTAAAGTACAAAGGAAATGGGTTTTCCTTTTTCTTTTCTTTGATTCCTTGAAAGCTTCTCGGGTGGGACCCATCGATCAGTAGCACCAACTTCACTCCCGCATGCCTGCCTCTCCTCACCTGTACGCAGGCAGCCACCGCCGCTGCCGCTGGGCCCTTCTCTGGACCTGGCCCATACGCAAGGAGACCACACCTCAGCCACTGCCCTGTGGGGCCCGCCTCACATTTTCCCCATCCCCGTTCTTCTCCTTCCTCTGCACGGGAACGAGGGAGCTTCGCCGCACCGCTCGACCGCGCCGTGCCCGTCCGCCCCGCCTCCTTCACCGATCGAGCCAGAGCGCCTCCGGCCCGTTCCACCCGCGCCAGACCTGCTTCGCGCCCAAGCAAAGCCGGATGAGGACGCCAGCTCGCACCGCCCAGGCTCCCCATCACCACACTGCCGCGTGGCGGCGGTCCTCTGCCGTCTTGGAGGGAAATCCGCTGCCGTCGCCGGGAATCCGGCAACCTGGAGCCTTGCCGTGCCGCGCCCCCAACCCGCGAGCAGCTGGAACAGATGAGGTCCGGGCCTCCGCGCTCGGGCAGCACCCGCACCCTGTCCAAGAGGAGCGACAGCTCCCCACCGCCGCGCCGCTCGCTAAGCTCACGGTCACGTGGCGAGGACGCGCTGCCCAACCACGGACAGCTCCCTTCTTTGCCGGGATTCCGGGAAGACGGAGCCGAGCTCGTCAACTGGCAGCCCAGAGCTAGGATTCGCGTATCCGGCTGCCGAGCCATCGCCCTGCTCCCTGCCTACGAACGCCGCCCGCGGTACACCGCGAACCGCCTCGCCACATGCCCTTGCCGCGCCGTACGCCGGGAGCAGCGAGCGTTGCCGCCTACCTCAGCCAATGCGACACCACCGCCCACTCTCGACCAGTCCCAGCCGCCCTTCCCCTTGCCTTCCCTTTTTCTCCCCGAGAGGAAGCCGTCCAGATGCATTCCCCCGGAAGCCACCGCGCGAGCAGCAGAGCGCCCTCCTCCCTCCTCCGCGCTGCACTCCGCCGCCGGCCTGCTCGTCGCCGCCTCCGACGTCCTCCGCGGACTGCTCCGCTGCCTTACCCACCCTGCCGAGCTCCTCCCCTCTCTTCCTGCTCTGCGAGTAGCAGCAGGGCTCGACGTCGCCGCCACCGGTCTCCGTCGGCTCCTTCCTCTCGGCCGCACGTCGCGCCGCGAGTCGCCGCCGCGGTGACGACTTCCGCCGGGACAGAGAGACGGTCAGAGACCGTGAAGGTAGCCGCCGTCCTGCCTCGACTCCCTCCTGGCCGAGCCGTCGCCGACCACCTCGACGCTTCGGCATGCACAACGCGGCCGTGTCGACGCCGCGCCCTGGAGTCGCCCACAACCGAAGCCTCACCGTCGACGGCACCCGGGAACGGCAACTGGAGACCGCAAGCTGCAACACTTTCTGCCACCGCCAGTTCCTGGTAAGATCACCCACATTTCACCCTCTCCCGGTACACGAACGCGAGCATATGTCATGCATGTCGCCGTCAGCCGAGTAGTCGAGAACCGTCACTCCAGGTCCGCGATCATGAAGGAGAACGAACACCACGCCCCTGGTTGCACCTAGACTCCCTAGGAACTTACTACTGGGCCGCACAGCACGCACTCGTCGCCTTGCACCATCGCCCCATGTCGCCGCGAGCTGCCCGACGGTGCCGGATGAACATGCACGGCCGATGGCCATGACAAGCCGTCTTTCTGCCTTCACATATCCCCGCCGTCGGTACCGACCAGGAGCGAGAAACCAAGAACCCCGCTGGGCACCCGGACACCATGATGTCGCCGCAGTCGTTTCGTCGAACACGTGGCGTGCATGACTTCACCCTGTCGTCCCGCTGCATCCGAGCCTTTCCTGCCACCTATCTTTCGCTAGGTGAGCTCGTGGTGCTTCCCTCCATCCTGTGCTCATCCTACCCCCTGCGCTAGAAGCCATCGGAATGGCCCGACGTCATGCTCGTCAGCGGCTGTCGCGCCCTGCCCGTCGACGTCGTGCGCCATGCCGCCTGGCTGCGCATCAACCGCGGCCCATGCCGTTCAAGCCCGTAGGCCGAGCTCCAGGACCCTATGGCCGTTTTCCCTTCCTCTCTAGCCCATGCGCCACCGAGCTCCTCTGCTCGTGCGTGAAGTCCAGAGGAGGAAGAAGCAGCTTCCTTCCTCACGTGTATGACATGTGGGACCCAGCTCTTTTCTTTTTCTCAAATTTCCTGGAACCCGAAAATCCCCAAGCCCATAACTCCCACATCTTAAGTCCAAATCAAGTGATTTAAATTTCTTAATTCATCTAAATGCATGTTATGCCAACCGGCCAAATTTGGCAATTTTTGGAATTTACCCTCACTTAATTTTGGGCTATTTATTTAATAAAGGATAATACACCAAATAATAATTCACCTTTAAATAAATAAATAAGAACATGATTAGCATTAAGGCTAACCAGGATTGTTAGGATCAAACCACACTCAAGCATAGGTTAATCTTTTTTTTCTTAAATGCATAACCAAATGAAGATAATCACTCTTATTTTTTTAATAAATGACTAATAATCTCAAATAACCAAATAATTTCAGAAATGCATTAAATAATTAATCTGATCTAATAATTGAGTAAAATGGATAAACAATAATAGAAATAGCTAATCACCATTAGAGTAATCCTTTTATAATCACATAATTAGGATAATATAAACCTACAATAAAAGACACGAGCCACACAAATGTCGTCGCTCTCTTTCCGTGAGATCGACGCGTTGACTAGCACATCGCACAGACCACCCCTTTGTTGTGGTAGGCGGGAAGCCGGTTTATAAGTATTATTTTATCATGCTTTCTCTACCGACGACACCACAACCACTTCACAATAACATACTAAAATAATTAATATGGTAATGGTTGAAGAACTCCACACAACAAAGAAAATATTACCATGACAAGATAAAAGCCATCTTCAACGCATGATCGACGTCTTTTGATTTATTTAAACCTTTCAATTATTTTATTCTACGACTCTTTATCGACACAAGTGACACTCGGACACGGCCACTAACTAGCTACCGCTTAGCAAGCCCAGCTCCCGACGCGGTCCCGGCGTCGGCGGCTCCCCGGCGCCTCCGCCACCCCCTCCCAACCGTCCCACCTTCGGCCCACCGCCTCCACCACTCCCCCGCCTCAACCATCGCCCACCACCCTCGCCTGACCGCCCGTCGTGCCGGCTACCGCAGCCTCCGGCACCCCTGCTACCCTCCGCCTCCACCGCCGGCCGGCCGCTGCCTGAGATCCCTATGGAGAGGCCGTTTTAGAGGCCGAAAAGGGGTGGGTGATAAATAACTTATATGTCACCCGGATGACAAATAGCACTTGTATACATACATACATATATATATATACAGATATTATAATCTAGCCCTGGGTGCATCCACAGTAGCGGATGCACCTAGGCCGTCCGACCCAACCACCCGGGTGCATCCTGGTCCGGCGGAGCCAGGCGACGCGGGCGACAACCGACCAGGCGCGCGTGCGACGTGGCGGATCGGAACCGCCTCCCTTTTATCGCGGCGTCGGTTCCCAAATTCGAATCCCTGGTTCCTTCGCCTTCCTCCCTCCGCGCTCGTGCTCCTCCGCCTTCCTCTCCCCGAGCGCTCGTGCTCCGCCGATTCGCCGCCTTCCTCCGCCACCGGGACTCCTCTTCCGCCGCCTTCTTCCGCCGCCGCTGAGGTCTCCTCGTCCGCGCGCTCCTCCTCCCCTGTCTGTGTGCGGGGGCGCAAGGAGATCTCGGGGGTGCATCGGCAGGTCCACCGCCAGGTTCGCCGCCTTCCTCCGCCGCCGGTCCTCCTCCGCTCTGCCGGTGAGGGCTCGTCGTCCGCGCGCTCCTTCTTCTCCGTCTGGGTGGCGGCGGAAGCAAACCCCGCTCCCCTCACGCACGGTTCGGCTCTCGTGTTCGTGGTAATCGGAGTAGGCGGCGACGACCTCGTCAGCGGCTACGAACTTGTTCTACATCCGGGTTGTATTCCTCGTCCGCGCGCTCCTGTCACCTGCGTTTTGGAGGTATTTTTGGTTGTTCCTCCTCCCCACTTGCTTGGATTTGTGTTGCTTGGTTAGGGTTTTGGTCGTAGATTTTTGAAATTATTTGCATGCTGTTGCTTATGGATCTGTGGATTTTGCTTTTGGTTAGGGTTTGGGATTGTATGGTCCATTTTGCAATTTACTACATTATGTGTTGCAATTTACTCTTCGATTAGTTGTAATCTGTCTCCTGTATGTGTTGGAACTACCTGGTTGCTTCGCATGTTAGCTGTCTGTAAGGATTTGAATGTCCTGTTAGGTTTTGTTTTGTTTTGCAACCACACTGTTCCTCTGGTTGCAATTTGGTATCTACGTGTTTGTGTTTGTGCTCTAGGGTTCATATGCTGCCTAGTTTTTCTAGGGTTCATGTTGAAATTGATCTAGGTGTTGTTCTGTTTTGTTTAGTGGATTTGAAATTGGACTAGGATTATGTTGACATTGATCTAGGATTCATGTGAATTTTTTGATCTAGGGATCTGTGTTTTGGAATTTTATTTTTAGCAATGTTTTGTGCTAGTTAATCTGTATGTGCATATGACTCTTGCAGTTTTCTCTGTGTTTTAGTTGCTATTCTATTACTGTGTTCATTGCAATTTGGCTGAATCTGTTATCCCATCCGTGGCTGTGCTACTTGTTGCAATTCTATGCTCTGTTTTGTTGCAATTTGCTGATGCTGTGTCATATGAACTGTGTTTATAAATTTTTACTGTTCAGTTAATGTGTGTGACTTTTATGTGCATATTATCTTTTTTTTGCAGTTTACTGTGTGATTAGTTGCTATTCTATCATTCTTTTGTTTGCAATTTGACTGAATCTGTTATCCCATCCATCCTGCTGTTTTTCAGCTTTCCTACATTTTGTGTTGCAATTGTTGGGCTCTGTCTATTGCAATTAACTGCCTGACTGCCTGGTTTCCTCTGATCCATTTTTTTGTTGACAGAATGGAGTCTGGTCCTCCGCCACCGCCTTCCAATGTGAGCAGCAAGAAGGATGCAACTATTGCTTATAATAGGAGGAAAAAGCTGAGGCTTGACCCCATGCAGCAAGCCGGGGCAGGAGCAGTACCTGCTTCACAACCCCCAGCTCCGTCACGCGCTGCTGCAGAACCAAGCTATCCACCCCAAGCCCCTGCTCCACAACCTCCACTACCAACCCCTGTTCAGCAACAAGATGCCACGGCTGCTGCCGCCGCTTCCTCTGGTGATTCTGATTTTGTCCCCCCTGCTGCGAATCCTAGACCTACGAAGATGCGGCGCCGCGGGAAGTCTCCTGCACCTGCTGATGGAGATGATGATGAAGTATGGATTTGTTTATCCCCTTTTTTTAGTTTAGTTGCAATTATCCCTTTCTATCTGTTGCAATCTGTCCATCTGACTGTTGTAATTTGGTATTTCCCTCCCCCTATCTTTGTGTTGCAGGAGGAGAAGAAGAGGGATAGGCTAGCTTCATTCCGTTGCTCGCCGAAGAAACTTACAGATCTGGTTGCAATTTGTGACGATGCTCTTAAGAATAGGCTTCATGGTCTTGGTTTTGGACAGCTGCTGAAGATAAATACAGTATTTGTTGATAGGAGTCTGATGGTTTGGTTGATGACCATCTTCAACCCTGAGACCATGAAGCTTGAGATTTGCGGTGGCAAGGATATTTTGGTTGATGAGCACAGTGTGTGGTGCATGTTTATGCTTAACAAGGAAGGGATTGATTTGCCTGACGTGTCTGAAGATGAAGCACGGGGGATGCGAAAGGTGCTGCGTGCTCGATTATATGATGGAGTGGAGAGGGGCCACATCTCGACAACGCACCTGTCGACGTTGATTCAGAATCGCGCTGTCACTGGTGATCTTGCTGCAAGGTGTTTCCTTATGATCACCTTCTGCCATTTTCTATTCCCTAACTCTAATTGGAGGATCCGTCTGAATGACATTGCTTGGACCAAGGATCTTGATGTGGTGCGGAGGGTAAATTGGTGTAAAGCAGTTGTTGAAGGTTTGAGAGTTGCTGGGCGGCAGTATGTTAAAGATTAGGAGACGAAGGGCTTGTTGGCGCCCATTAATGGGTGTGGCATTTTGCTGGTGGTGAGTACTTTTTTCATTTTTGGAATCTGTGCATATGATTGTTTTGCAACTGGCTCTACATTCATGTTGCAATCTGGTGTTTTTCCCCCTGTTTGCTGTGTGCTTTTTTCCTTGTTCACATTTTGCAATCTGCTTATGCTATTGTTACAATGGGTGCTTGACTGTCATTGCAATTTTGCGATTTTTGTGTACTATTTTTGCAAATGCTATATGTTGACCGTCTCCGTCATAGGCTCGACATCGATCAGATTACTCTTCCTCGCTGTTCTGTGCTTACCAATGAGAGGATTAATGAGATTGTGAAGAAGGATCTGAGGAAAGATGTTGGCCCTAGCATGAAAGTTTATGGAAATCTTCCGGTAATTTTTCTATGCTCTTTGTCTATTTTTTTCATTCCTTTTGCAGTTGTCTGTTTTGTGTGTTGCAACTCTGACTAGAAACCCATTGCTATCTGTTTTCCCTTGTTTCAGCTGAGGAGTTTGAACACCACAGTTTATGCTTCTCCTCCTCCTCCTCCAGCTGCTACTGCTCCGGTCGCCCCGTCCGCTGCTGCCGCTGGTCCTTCAACAGATGGGGGATGTTTTGCAGCCTGGACCGTCTACCCCTAGGCGTGTCCGAGGTGGTGTCGCAGAGCCATCTTTCAACTGCCCTTCATTTTCGGACAGTTTTGATCCAATTTTGTTTCAAGCAGCGAAGAAGAAGGACCGTGACGCAGCAGATAGGATCTTGAAGAAGTTTGATTCTGGTGTTGCGAAGGCTGTGTCGTTTATGAGGAGGTCTCATGATCTTGCCGTCCAGTCTCAAGAGCTTGCCAGGCGTTCATCTTACCGTCTGGAACAAGCGCATCAGGAGTGCCAGATAGCAATCAAGGCACTCCTGGATGGTGTTCTTGCTGATAGGGCAGCACGAAATCAATCTAGGAGGGTGGGGAAGCAGAAGACGCGCGCATCTGCTGCTGCTGAAGAAGAGATGGAATCAGAAGGTGAAGAGGCTCAATCTTCTGATGAAAAAGAAGCTGCAAATGAAGTAGCAGCTGAAGCACATGAATCTGATTCTTTTGAAGAAAGAGAGGAACATGATGAATCTTCTGCAGAAGAAGGAGAACAAGAAGCAGCAGCTGAAGGTTTTGTTTTGCAAACCCACTGTTCTTCTTGTTGCAATTTGGTACCTAGGTGTTTAATGTGTGATTTGTTGCAATTTACTGCTGATTTAGTTGCAATCTGTTTGATTTACCAGCAGCAGATCCAGTTCAGCCCCGGGCTTCTGAAGAAGAGGAGAAAGATGATGAATCATCAGCAGAAACTCCTCCTGAGGATTCTTATGGAAGCGATGATAATGACGATGACGGCGACGATGGCAGCGACGTGGCTTCTTCAGCTCCCACTAGGGATGAGCCGTCCACTGCGGGTGATAATATTCCTACACCCCGCCCTCCTTCCCCTGCCCGGCCTCCTTCCCCCGCCCGTGATGATGCGCTGCCGTCTCCGCGCTCTCCCTCTTTTGCTGGTGAAAGGAGCGACGACCTGCCATCGGATCCACGTGAAAGTAAGTCTTTTTCATGCATTTTTGTTTGGGGTTTTTGCCCCCTGCCCCAGCCTATGTTGCAATTATGTGATTTTTTGATTCCTTCTGTTTTTTTGTTTTTGTAGCACCACGTGCCTTACGGGATCTTTCAGCTCCTGTCGATGATATCCTGTCCGTTATTGATCCTCCTCCTTCACCTCCAGCTGTAAGATTTTGCAACTCCTTTGTATTGTCCAGTTGCAATTCGGTTAGCATTCCTGTAGCAATTAGGGTTTCCTGGGAACATTTTTGGTAACTTTATTCTTTTTTTGTGCTACAGGGTGCTTCATCCTTGGAGGCAGCAGCCCCTCCTTTGTTGCTCACTTACATGCCATCAGTTTTACCATCAGCACCTGAGGAGGCTGCGGTTGCTGTTGTTGCCGACCCGCAAGGAGGTGTCGGCCAGGACACTGTATTGGAAGATGTGCTTCCATTAGATTTTGTTGCACCAGCTGCTGGCATGGAGGGACCTGCTGGCAAGGAAGAATAAACTGTATAGCCTTCCTTTCCTTTTTGTTCTGTGTTGCAATCGTATCGGCTTCTGGGTTGCAATTCATCACAGTGCGTGTAGCTATTTGGGATTAGATTGTAGCCCTTTTTTATGTTTTAACCATCCTTTTTTAGTACTTTATTTTGCAATGTATATGGTCTATGTGTTGTAATCCAAGCTACTTGTATCTTGCAATTTGGGTTTCAGTGGTCTGCTCTCTGCTTTTTTGTGATGTGTTGCACCTCTGTGTGCTATCTGGTTGTAATTGTGCTCCTGTGCTGTTGCAACTTGTGTTTTAGGGTACTGTTTTAGAAGGCGGTGCAGATGAAGTTGTAGAACCTAATGTGCCTGGATTGAAGGATGTCATTATCTCTTTGGACAAACAGCTAAGGAAAGATGTTGAGGCTTTGAAGAAGAAAGCTGCTGCTAAATATGAGAAACAGATGAAGAAAATGGAAAAGGAGGAGAAGGCTAAGGCCATGGGAAAGCCCATCAAGCTTACAAAGAAGCAAAAAGAAGATCAGAGAGTTGCTGAGGAGATGCGCGATCATTTGCAATCTTTGAAAGAAGTGGCTCTTGATGAGATCCGTTAAATTATGTCCAGCCAGACGTTTGCAATGCTGTCTAGCCAATCTGACGATCCCAATAGCAGCGTTTCGGCAGAATCTGAGGACGAAGTACATTATCTGACGCCGCCTGTTCGCCTGAGCCAGGATGAAATTGCTGATTGCATGGTGGATTTCAGTGCCATCCAGAGGAAGATTTTCGGCCACCTTGGCGCCAGGCTTCGCAAGGTTCCCAGGAAGTACATCTCCCCGTTTGATATTGATCGTCGCCGCCCTGATGTTCCTCTGGTTAAAGCTCTTGCTCTGAGGAGGAAGGTTATCACAGATGCTAAAGAACTAGAGGATGCTGGTGATAAAGGGGGAGGGTATGTGTCTGCTGCTCTGGTTAATTTATCTGTGTTGCAAGCCGTTGTAGCTCTAAGTTGCAATCTGTTTCGGTGCTATGTTGCAATTTGGTTCCCGTATGCCTATGGAATACTGTGTTGCAATCCTTCTAGTCTCCATGCTGCAAACGTTCTCACTTTTCCTTTGCAATTATGTTCCTGCAGGCCCAGGCTGATGTCATTTGGGCTGTACTGTGGTTTCAACGCTGTCAACCTCAAGGACTCTTTTGCTGATGAGACTCAAGCTGAGATTGGCGTCCTTGACTTTGCTGTCCATTGCCTTCGCCACGATGATATTGTGCATAAGGAGCATTCAATAGGCTATTTACGACGACCCATTTTTGGGTATACTATCCTTTTTCCCATCTAATTTTCTGTTTTTCCCCCTGCCGACATCTGTGTTCTTGTTCATGACTGTTGCTTCTTTCTGTTTTGCCAGCATACTGTTGCAGCTTGTAAGACTATACTAAAAAATGATGGCAGTGGTGATGAGACCGAAGAATTCCGTGATTGTTGGGTACAGCTGCGGAAGGAGCTTGGGGATTTTGATCTTGAGAAGGCCAAGCTGGTTAGCCTCTTTCTTTTGCCAGGTTTTGCAAATTCCTATCGATAGGTTTTGCAAGTAGTGTTTAGGTCTGTTGCAATTAGTGAGAGCTAATAGGCTTTTTCATTCTTTCTGAGTGTAAATTGTTCTCTTGTTCTCCCTTTTTTTAGATATTTGTTCTAGTCAGAGATTGTGCTCACTACTTTGTGTACTGCTTCAACCCTATGCATAAGCGCATCGATGTGCTGGATTCCAACGACTACTTTGCCCTGGAGACAGATCCGAATTTTCGCCATCGGGATTGTTTCATGAAGATCCCCATTATTGATGCTGCCTTCCAGAAGGTGTCTGGTAGGAAGATGCCAAGAGTTAACAGATGGAGCAAACCGTTCGTTGATGTCCCTAAGCAAGTGGGGTCATTCGACTGTTTGTTCTTTACTTGGAAGTACTTGGAGCATTATAATGGGGAGCGTCTGTTGGTGAAGCTCAATCCGGTGAGGTTTTCTTTCCATCATTTTGCATTTGCTGTTCACATGTTGTTGCAACTGCCCCTCATAGCTTGTTGTAGTTGGTTTGTGGGCATCATAAAGCCATTCATATTAACTGTTGTGTTTTTGTTCCTGTCATGCAGTTTAAGTCGGGTGTATACAGATCAGAGTTGCTTCACTACCTGGTGTTCCACCCGCTGAACCAATCCGATGAAATTCCAGCTGAGTACGACAAGTTTAGGATTGGTGGCAAACCGCCACAGTTTGTGTTACCCAGCCAAAATGGATCAAGTGAGAGTGATGGTTCACAGTAGTTTTTGTATAGGATTAATTTTGAATCTGTGTGCTTGTGATTATGTGTTTTAAGATACAGTGGATGTTGTGCTTTTTTCGGTAGGTTGCGATCTGGTGTGGCATTTTGTACATTTTTTATTATAGGATCTGTGTGGTTATCTGCAAACCTGCTGAAGGAGTTGTTGCTATTGGTTCATTAATATGTTGCATTTTACATTTTTTTACTAGTCCCATTCCTGTAGCTGTTGGATACAGTAATCGGCCTGAATGCGCTGTTACAAATTGGTTACTTATCTGTAGCAATTCGGCTATCTATGTTCACTTCGTTCTCTAGGAAGATATATACATCTATCCTGTTGCAAAATATTCGGACGAAGAGATGTTGTTTTTGTAGAGAAAGGATTTTTTCGCCAGTACCCTATGTCAAATTTAACACGGGATTTTTCACAGCAATTACAGAGAATAAAGTGTTGCAACTAAGATGTAGATATGGATGCAATCTGGTAGGAGTTCAACAGTTCACACAATATGAGCTTTGTCACATATCAAAGCTGGAGGTTGTGTCGCAATTACAGGGAACAAAATGTTGCAATCAATCAGGAGATACAGATGCAATCTGAGAGGAGTTCAACAGTTGGCACGATATGACAATTCACACAGATCAAAACTGAAGGTGTAGCAATTACAGAGCCTAAAGTGTAGGTATGGATGCAAACAGGTTCCAGAATCATTCAGTCCCACTCTTCTTCTTTCTCGCAGATATCAGTGTATTCTTCTTCTGTCTCTGGGCTTCTCTTGATTCTTGGACGCCCTCTTTTCCTTGGCGGCCCGCCGTGGCTTTTGGCGCCCCTTTTCATTGCTTTGAGCTCTTCTGCCCTGCTTCTGTTTGGATTCAATGGGCATGTGGTGCTGTAATGCCCGACCACATTGCAAGTGTGGCATATACTGTTGCCACGCCCACCTTTGTATGTGCTGTAGGGATTGATTGTTTCGGCCTTCTTTTGAGCATCAGCTTTCTTTTGGTCCCTTGCAGATTTCCTTCCTTTCATTCGAGCATTAGGTGGTGCTGACAGAGATATGCCAGGAAGAATAGTTACAGTGCTTGTGTCTGCACAATATCTATATTGCAATCAGGGGTGGGAAGTGTTGCAACTGTACCCTATGCTGAGTTGTCATTTGCATCTGTTCCTGCAGATTTTATTTACAGTCAGGTGTCACAAGAACTTGCAATCGGATAACACATTCTATAGCAATTAGGAAGCATTAGGTGTTGCAATCAAGAGAGTGTCAACATTTTCTTGTCATACCTGTTGCTCCTGCTGGTTGTTGTGCATCAGAGCCTTCTTCTGCATCTTGCAGAATCTCAATCCCAGGAAGTATCCGGTTAATCTGTCTAACTATCTCGTTGTACGCACGGTCTGACTTGCTTCCTGCTATGCAGAGCTTCATACACATAGAAATCAGCTTCAAACGCCGGGAGTCAGGCGGCTTGGTATCATGCCTGTCCCATGGAACGACAGACCTCCCATCTTCTGTGTATCTCTGGAGAATGTATCTTTCTGGGATGCTCTACACCTGGAGGTGCGTGAAAGCCTTTATGAGGTGCATGCAAAAGAGCCCTGCATTATCAGCAATTTTGTTTTGATTAGGAATGAGCTTAAACAGTTGCAATCAAACCACAGCAAGAGTAGCAATCATGCGTTTCAGCGGCTGCAATTTGGAATCAGCTTTGAAGTTTTCAACCAATAGTAGTATTTTTTCTGAGTGCAATTGCAATTAGGTAACAGAAACTGTCGCAATCAAGGAGTAGGAACTTTGCAATCAGGTTACGTGCTTCATTTTTTTCATACCTGTGTGCTCCCATTGCTGGCACTCACATGCATATTCTCCCTTTTCCTTGTTAGCAACCACCTTGAAGGCATGGTTTGCCCAGCAGAAATTTCCTGTGCCCCTCTTGTGTCGCACGAGGTACCCATTTTTCACTTGTGGATCAGGATTTGGCTCTATGATAAATGCAGTGTTGTTGTTGTATTCCCTCTTGTACTCCTGGTACACAGCCCTTGTGTAGGCCCTGCTTAGCTGCTCATCAAATCTGGCTTTGCATGCCCTGATGACCGGAGCCTGTGAAACCAACTAGCAATTAGGTTGTAGTTAATGTTGTTGCAATCACAGCAGAGAAAGCATAGCAATTGGATAACAGAATGTGTTGCAGTTAATGTTGTTGCAATCACAGCAGAGAAAGCATAGCAATTGGATAACAGAATGTGTTGCAGTTAATGTTGTTGCAATCACAGCAGAGAAAGCATTGCAAACAAGCTACAAAGGTCATTGCAAAATACAGTTCTTTACCTGAGAGTAGTGGGTCTCCCCTGAATCCATGTGGTGTGCGTGCTGCAAGTTGTCCAATATCCTTTTAGCAAACATGTGGAGTGACGTAGTGTCTCTCAGATAACCTTCTTTCAGTGTCCTGTTCTGGCTTTCTGATCTCTGCGTGCTTGTCATCCTGCCGCAGTACATCTCCTTGAAGTATGCAGAGATCCAGTTCTTCCTCTTGTCCCACAATGACTTTATAGCTTTATTCTCGCTTATTCCACACTCTTCAACAAGCTTGTGCCATTCCTCCTCAAACTGGGTAGGGCCCAGTGGGTAATTAAATAGAGATTCCAACCTTTGCAATTGCAGAGCAGAATTAGTCAAAAAGGTTGTATCAAAGGACACAACATAAAACATTGCAATTGGATAGTAGAATCCGCTGCAATTGGGAATTGAATGTGTTGCAATCAGCATACATTCAAACATCAGAGTCAATTGCAATTGATGATCAGAAGTAGTTACAATTCTATAACAGAAAGTGTTGTAATCAACATACTTCCAACCTTTTTGCAGTTACAGTTTATAAGAAGTCAACCAGCATATCAGCAGAGAACATAAGAGAAGCATATTTTTGCAATTTGAATAAAGTGTTTGTTGCAATAGAAGTACATAAGTGCAGCAATCTAGAAGAATAGTAGTCAACCAGCAATAGAAGTACCCACCTCTCCTTGAGATTCTTGTCCTTGTGTGCTTCATACAAGTCATCGAGCTCATACTCCCATATCTTCAGAATATGCCACCTGTAATTCCGATGCTGCGTCTTCTCATACACACTGTGTATGGCTTCTTTCATGGCAGGGTCCTCATCTACAGTTATGGGCAGCCATAGGAAGAACAGGTCAGTAGCAAACACCAGGTTGTAATTACCCTTCACACCAGGTTCCAATCACAGTATGGAATGCATTGCAATGAGTAGGTACCTGTCAGGATAACATTAGGCTCGTGCTCGCCCATGCAGGTCTTGAATGTTCTGAATAGCCATTTGAATGTTTCTGTCTTTTCATCCCTGAGCAGTGCCTGACCAAAGCTGACATTCTTCAGGTGGTTATTGGCTCCCACAAACATTGCAAGTGGCATGTTCTTGCAATTTGACTTGTAGGTTGTGTCGAATGTGACCACATCCCTGAAATCCTTGTACTCAGCCCTCTGACTTGCATGGCTCCAGAATATGCTGCACATGACATTGGTTTCTAGATCAAAATCCACATCCGAATAGAAATGCGCATTTGCAACCTTGCACTCTCTGAAGAAGTCGAAGAGCTTTTGCATGCCACTCTCTCTTTCTTTCCTCATTTGCAATTCCTTCCTGTTCCTCAGGTCCTTTTCTGTGAAGGGCCAGTTTTGTCGACCACCATACATATCCGACATTACGTTCAAGGCTGGTTTGTGTGGCACCCCATTCTGTGCCATCAGTGCAAATACGTCCTCCAAAGCTGCATCTCGCTGCTTATGTGAATGCATAAATCTGACCAAATTCGGTGATGGATGGAGCTTGTGATTGTGTGCTTCATGAACAATGTCAAAGTACCATAGGTTGCTCTTCTTGTCCAGCTTCACCTTTACTAATGCTTTGCATCCACACCTGTTTTAAACAGAACCAGTTGCAATCCATGAGGTCAAGGCGTCGCAACCGGACACCACTGGCAGTTGCAATCTGGTAATAGTGTTGTAACCAGGGACAATAAGGCAAAACAACATTCATGTACAGAATCATGTTGCAATCAGTTACCATAAATAGATGCAATCATGAAGAACAGAAAGTTGCAATCCGGTGAACATAGTTGTAACCAGGAACAATCAGGCTTAGCAGCATTCATGTACAGAAACATGTTGCAATCAGCTAGCACAATGAGCTGCAATCAGGAAGCACAGGAAGTTGCAATCCGGTGAACATAGTTGTAACCAGGAACAATCAGGTAAAGCAGCATTCATCCACAGAAACATGGTGCAATCAGCTAGCACAATGAGCTGCTATCAGTACCTTTTTGATGTCTTCTCAGTTTGTGTTTCATGATTTTCTTTTGCTGCGTGAAACCCTTCCCTGTTGCAAACCCAATCTGTTCTTTCTTTGCTTGTTCGTCTAGTCCTGACACCAAACCCAGCGACCTTTGCATAGTCATATCAAAACTGATATGCTAATTCTTTGGTCTGAAACGACTGCCTCACCCTTGGGATAAGCACATCTGGTATCAGTGGGTCCTGCCATTGTTGCAATCACGTGGTATAAATAGTAGCAATCAGCGAGAGAAACTTTTGCAATTGTCTATCAGGCACTACCAGCAATTTTTGATTTGAAAGGGAGTAGTAATTATTAAGCATGGATGTTGCAATATGCTTGTACTAGACATTGCAATTTGTCACACATTTTTTCCAGAGAGTGCATTATCAGATTTTTGACAAGCAACGTTGCAATCCATGAACTGTAGTGTTGCAAATGCGTAGTACAAACAATAGCAATTAGGCAATCCATGATATTTTGCAGAGCAGCCTGAAGAACCAAGTCCGGTGGCAGTCAATCGGTGTTGCAATCGCATCAATTAACGTGCAAGAATCGTGCATAAAATCTATTGCAATCAGGAGGCGAACAGAGCAGAGGAGGCGAACAGAGCAGAGGAGGCTTACCGGGTGGAATTGCTGCGCAGCGTCTGGGGTGACCAGCGCACTAGCGGGGACGGGAGCTGGCGGGGTGATGAGACTTTGGTGGTGCAGGGGGTCGCTGAATTGGGCCGCTGGCGTTGCAATCGGTGCCAGTGGCAGGGGAGCTTCGATCTGCGGTGGAGGAGGTGTGACGTGCGTTGCAATCGCCGTTGTCGAATCCGGCGGCGCCATGGTTGACGGCGGAGGAGGAAGTTGACGGCCTAGATCTGCCACGGGAGGGGGACCGGATTTCGGAGGCGGAGGCGGCCTCGCGCTCGCCCCTCGACGCGCTCCACGCGTCTCGCGGCTCACGCTCGGGGGTGCAAGGAGGTGGGCGCGGCGGAGGAAGCTGGGGCGGCGGGGGAGGTCACGCGGCGGAGGAGGCTGAGGCGATCGGGATTTTGAATTTTGGAAGGCTGCGGTTGGTTGGGCACGCAGTTGGAGGTCGGGCGGTCTCGGCTCGCGCTCATCGCTCGATGCGCTCCGCGCGTCGAGTGGCTCGCGCTCGGTCGCCGTCCGACAGTGGATGCACCTAGGGGCAGTTTAGGCCATCGCATATATATACAGATATTATAATCTATCTTTGGGTGCATCCACCATAGAGGATGCACCCAGGCCGTCCGACTGAGCCAGCCTGCTTCCTGGTCCGTTCCAGCCAGGTCGAGCGGGGAACTCGGCGACGGGGCGGTTCGGCGCGGCTCCCCCAAAACGGGCATCCTGGATTCAGTTTTCGTATCCCGCCGCAGTCCCCTCCCCCGAGCGCTCGTGCACCACCGATTCACCGCCGTTTGGACTCATCCTCCGCCGCCTTCCTCCGTCGCCATCGGTACTCATCAGTGCGCTCCTCCTCCTCCGTCTGTGTGTGCGGGGGCGCAAGGAGTTCTCGCGGGTGCATTGCCAGGTCCGCCACCTTGCTCCGCCGTGTTTCCTCCGCCGCCGGTGAGGGCTCGTCATCCGCGCGCTTCCTCCTCCTCCGTCTAGGTGTGTGGCGGCGCAAGGAGATCTCGTTCGGGCATCGTCAGGTTCGCTGCCTTCCTCCGTCGCTGGTTCTCCTCCTCCGCGCTTCCTCCGCCGCCGACGAGGTCTCCTCCTCCTCCGTCTGCTTCCTGGTGCTTCTCCTCGGTTTCTAAGGTACCTAGTGTAGTTCCTTATCTCTTCGGTCATGGATTTTTTTTTGGCTAGGGTTTTTACAATTTGGTAACTAGGTGTTTGTGTTTGTGCTCTAGTGTTCATGTGCTGCATATTTTGATCTAGGATTCATGTTGATATTGATCTAGGTGTTCACTGTGTGATATGTTGCAATTTACTGTTCAATTAGTTGCAATCTGTGTCCCTCTATGTGTTGGAACTACCTGGTTGCTTCGCATGTTAGCTGTCTGTAAGGATTTTAATATTTTGTTAGGTTTTGTTTTGCAACCACACTGTTCTTCTGGTTGCAATTTGGTATCTATGTGTTTGTGCTTGTTCCTCCTCCCCCTTGCTCGGATTTGATTAGGGTTTTTTACGTAGGTTTTGAAATTGCTCCGTCATGTTGCTTGTCGATTAGGATTTTGCTTTTTGTGGATTTTAGGGATCGATTTTGGGTAGGGTTTTTGTACGTGCCGACTTGCAACTGACCTTGTTGTAAGTTTGCAATGCTAATCCCCTGTGTTTTTGCAACTAGTGTTTGTTGAACTAGGGGTTTGTTTGTATTTTAGTTAGTGGATCTGTCGGATCTGTCGTAACCTGTTGTGGCAGTTGCAATTGTCTGTGTCTTGTGTTGTAACAGCGTGGTTCTCCTTGTTGCAAATGTATATAGGGTATTTCCATATGGCGATTTTGTAGTTGGCTCTGCTACATGTTGTAATTCTGTGTATGTTTTGTTGCAAATTGTAGATTCAGTCAAATGTATATGGTTTTTGCAATTTGGTAACTAGGTGTTTGATATTGATTTAGGTGTTCCCTGTGTGATATGTTGCAATTTACTGTTCGATTAGTTGCAATCTGTGACCCTCTATGTGTTGGAACTACCTGGTTGCTTCGCATGTTAGCTGTTTGTAAGGATTTTAATATTCTGTTAGGTTTTGTTTTGCAACCACACTGTTCCTCTGGTTGCAATTTGGTATCTATGTGTTTGTGCTTGTGCTCTAGGGTTCATATGCTGCATAATTGACCTAGGGTTCATGTCGAAATTGATCTAGGTGTTGTTCTGTTTGTTTAGTGAATTTGAAATTGGACTAGGATTCTGTTGACATTGTTCTAGGGATCATGTGAATTTTTTGATTTAGGGCTCTGTGTTTTGGAATTTTATATAGCAATGTTTTGTGCTAGTTAATCTGTATGTGCATATGACTCCTGCAGTTTACTCTGTGTTTAGTTGCTATTATATTACTGTGTTCGTTGCAATTTGGCTGAATCTGTTATTGTAAGTGCATTCACCTCCGAAGTGGGTTTTGGATAATTAATGACAATTAAGTTGGAGACTAACAAGTTTGTTCAAGTGAATTCACAGGTGTTAGTCCATTGAAAGATTTGAATGATAAATATTAGGTGATGCAAGCACCCTAAATTTTATATGGATGGATGACGTTTCTACTCAAGAGGACCCTATCATTTTATTTACTTAAGTCATAGGAAACGTCGTACTATCAAGAGGGATACAAATAAGGTTGGTAATTTGAGGTCTAGAAGTGCTCAAGTCTATATTTAGGGCGTTTGGAGAGTCAACCGTTTCT
>CM041635.1:45157546-45259349 GCA_023333625.1 Bothriochloa decipiens | reverse complement strand
ATACATACATACATACATACATACATACATACATACATACATACATACATATACGCTTGTGCTATTTGTCACCTGGGTGACATATAAGTTATATGTCACCCGCCCCCTTTTAGGTCATGTTTTCGCCCCCGCTGCCCACCACCACCCATCGCCACCCTGCCGACGCTGTCCCAACGTCGGCGGCTCACCGCCGCCTCCGCCATCCCCGCCCAACCGTCCCACCGCCTCCACCACTCCCCCGCCTCAACCACCGCCCACCGCCCTCGCCCGACCGCCCGCCATCACCGGCTACCGCCGCCTCCGGCACCCCCACTACCCTCCGCCTCCACCGCCGGCCGGCCGCTGCTCGGGATCTCTAGGTGAGGCCATTTTAGATGACGAAAAGAGGGTGAGTGACAAATAACTTATATGTCACCCGGGTGACAAATAACTTATATATGTAAAGCGTGGCGCTAATCAGGGCACTAGGCTCTGATTAAAAAAAGCTGCTATGGTACGGCTGCTCGTGTATTCTAGCTAGCAACAGCGCCAAACTAGTAGTAGGCCGTATGATACTAGCAACGGCTGCTCGGAGGTGCTCGTTGGCCGTATTATACTAGTAGGAGTACGCGTAGTAGCTAGCAAAAAGCATGTGACGTTTTTACGTGGTTTCAATGCCGGGCCGGTGGGAACACATCCAAAAATCCTCGTATGCACTCGATACCCATTCCCGTATGATACTAGTACGCACGCAGCTTGCAAAAAAAACGATGTTCTTTCACCTGATTTCGGTGCATTAATCATGTATGATGGTACGGTTGCAGGTGGATCTCGTATGATACGCACCAAGCTCGCATAAGCATCCGATGATGCTGAACATATGCATGTTCTTGGTGCCTTATGACTTGATTAATCGCGATGATGGTATGAATAAGGCACTAGGCTGATGCAATGACATCTACATATGACTATGGTAGCACTAAAATAAGCTCATAACGCGTCATAACACCGTCATTTTATACCATGCGAGACCATGGTACATAACATTATCATACAGAATCGGGTCATACAATTAGTCTTTTTGCTTCGTATTGCTCCTTGTACCGTTTTGTTTTTTGGACAGACAGATATGATACTGATCGTTTGAATTATATGACACTCGTTGGTCAATATTATGACACGGTTTCATTATTGTAGTATAGAAAAACTGAATGGTTAAATCGATGGGGCCCAACGTACATTTAACATCTCGATGAGTCCTAATTCTCTATGAATGTATGATGGTTCAATAACGCATATATGACTTACCCAGAGGATCAAATGCCTCATCGAACTTGCCCCTATTGTACTTATTGCACATCATACAAGTGCTTCCCTAAAAAGGGTTTGGGCCGTTATTTGTGCCCGGGTTAGTATCATACGAAGCTGACATTTATCAAAGCCATGGTAGTGGGTCAACCACAGTTGGCCCACGTGGAGACACTAGCGTGACTCGCGCGCACGCTACCCGTTTCGATCATAACATGTATTCATGACAGATGATTCCAAGGCGATAGTCATTTTGATGGTTTCGATCACGCATCATAAAACAAAATAACTGTGCCCGGTTTTGGGTATTATCAGTAGGCTACGTATGACAGAGCATTGAAGAAGATTATTAGTTGTCGTTAAGTGATGAGGAAAAAAATATATGATGTCATCACAGTGCTCTTATGTTCTGGTTTCTACAACTACAAAAGAATGGTATCATACAGGAGAGAAGAATAGTATCACTCACAAAAGTCATATAGTAGAGGAGAATGATATCATACAATCGACATTATACAACAGTTTAACAAAATACTGTTATACAAAGAGGACGACACACAAAGCATACGCAATCATACATCTCTTCAGGACGTGTCATACATAACGTACTCAATCCAAACATACATCAACATAGAGCCCATCATACGATCTAGACAGAGAGCATCATACATCCAGACGAGCCTAGCGTCAGACTCTGGCGGAGACGAGGTCAGCCGGAGCCGACGCGGGGAAGAGAGGACGGAGGCACGACGAGTTGATGGGGGCGGTGCCGCCTCACAGTGTGGGCGGCGACATCAGATGTAGAGAGGACGACGACAGACCAATGGGAGAAGACAGCGGCGGAAACGAGGCCGGGCGGATCTTGCCTGGGGAAGAGAGGACGGATGCATGGCGAGCTGACGAGGGCGGTGGCGACCTGACGGCGACGGATGCCAGAAGCATCGAGGAGGCAGACCGCGCACCGGGGAGGAGGCAGACCGCGCACCGGGGTTGTCGGCGGCTGGGACAGCGTGGACGTCGACGCCTAGGATGCCGGCGACAGCCAGTGGAAGGCTACGACGGCGGCGACAACGGGGTTGTTGGGCGGACGGCGTGGACGTCGGAGGACGGCGGCCTGCAGGAGGCAACGGCTACAGCCACTGGATGGCTACGGTGGCGGGGGCCACCGGGACATGCATGGCAGGGAGGTGGGGCGACGCGTGGAGTGGAGCTCGGGGAGGCCGGCGGCGACCAGGCAGGGAGGTGGTGGAGCCGAATCTGGTGGGGACGACGGCACCTCCTTGCGCCCTCGCGACGGGGAGAGCGGCGGCCATGACCGGGGGCTCCACGGGGTGGCCGCGCGACTTGGAGGCCGCGCGCCGGTGGGGAGCCACGTCATCCCGATGAGGCCGATGGCGCGCCGGCGGCGAGGATGCGCCCGATGGCTGGCGACGACAAGTAGGAAGCTGGCGATGGGGATGCGCGACGGCTAGCGACGACGAGGAGGAGGCCGGCGGCGCGGATGCGCCCGGCGGCTGGCGATGAGTAGGAGGCCGGTGGTGGGGCTGCGTGATGGCTGGCGATGACGAGCAGGAGGCCTGGCACCGATGAGCAGGAGGCCGGCGGCTGTGGGACAGGGGGAGGAAATGTGGCTAGGGTTAGGGTTTCTCTCTTTTATAGTGGAATCCGATGAATCTTGACCATTGAATTCAAAATGAACGTCCAACGGTATATCACACTGTGGGTGGGCTGACGCGGGCCAGTTTTGGGCCGTGGAGGATTGCTGGCCTGGTCCAAATCAGGCTGTGAGGGGCTCTAAATAACATAATCAGGGCCTAGGGAGCCTATTATAGATACTATATATATATATATATATATATATGTGACACACGCTTGTGCTATTTGTCACCCGGGTGACATAAAAGTTTTTATGTCACCCGCCCCCTTTTAGGCCTCGTTTTCGCCCCCGCTGCCCACCACCACCCACCGCCACCCTCCCAACGCTGTCCCGGCGTCGGCGGCTCCCCGCCGCCTCCGCCACGCCCTCCCAACCGTCCCACCGCGGCCCACCGCCTCCACCACTCCCCCGCCTCAACCACCGCCCACCGCCCTCGCCCGACCGCCCGCCGTCGCCGGCTACCGCCGCCTTCGACACCCCTGCTACCCTCCGCCTCCACCGTAGGCCGACCGCTGCCCAAGATCCCTATGGAGAGGCCGTTTTAGAGGGCGAAAAGGGGTGGATGATACATAACTTATATGTCACCCGGATGACAAATATCACTTTTATATATATATATAGCGATGGCCTAATCTGCCCCTAGGTGCATCCACTACCGTGAATGCACCCAGGTCGGACGGGCGACCGAGCGCGAGCCGCTCGACGCGCTCCCGGCCGCCCTGATCCGGTACGCCTGCGCCTCCGCCTCCAATTTCGGGCCCCCCTGGAATTCGAAATCCCGAGCGCCTCCGCCTTCCTTCCCCGAGCGCCTCCGCCTCCGCCTCCGCCGCGCCCAACCCCCTGGCTTCCTCCGCCGCGACCTCCCCCGGGCTTCCTCCGCCGCGCCCACCCCTGAGCGCGAACCGCGAGACGCGCGGAGCGCGTCAAGGGGCGAGCGCGAGGCCGCCTGCGCCTCCGAGTTGCAACGCAGATCTCCGCCGCCGACTTCCTCCTCCGACGCGAGCACCTCCGCCGTCGACCATGGCGCCGCCGGATTCGTCAACGGCGATTGCAACGCACGTCACGCCGCCTCCACCGCAGATCGAAGCTCCCCCGCCACTGGCGCCGATTGCAACGCTGGCGGCCCAATTCAGCGACCCCATGTACCACCAAACTCTCATCACCCCGCCAGCGCCGGTCCCCGCTGGTGCGCTGGTCACCCCAGACGTTGCGTAGCAGTTCCACCCGGTAAGCCTCCTCTGCTCTGCTCGCCTCCTCTGCTCTGTTCGCCTCCTGGTTGCAACTGATTTCATGCACGATTCCTGCACGTTGATTGATCCGATTGCAACACCGATTGACTGCCACCTGACTTGGTTCGTCAGGCAGCTCTGCAAAATATCATGGATTGCCTAATTGCTATTGTCTGTACTTCGCATTTGCAACACGTTAGGTCATGGATAGCAACGCAGCTTGTAAAAAACTCTGATAATGCACTGTCTGGAAAAAATGTGTAACCCAATTGCAATTTCCAGTACAAACGGATTGCAACATCCATGCTTAGTAATTGCTACTCCCTTTCAGATCAAAAATTGCTGGTAGTGCCTGATAGACTAAAACTTTGTTATACAATTGCAAAAGTTTCTCTCGCTGATTGCTATTATTTCTACCACGTGATTGCAACATTGACAGGACCCACTGATACCAGATGTGCTTATCCCAAGGCTGAGGCAGTCGTTTCCGACCAAAGAACTAGCATATCAGTTTTACTGTGACTATGCAAAGGTCGCTGGGTTCGGAGTCAGGACTAGACGAACAAGCAAACAAAGAACAGAGTGGGTTTGCAGCAGGGAAGGGTTTCACCCAGCAAAAGAAAATCAGGAACCACAAACTGAGAAGACGTCGAAAAGGTACTGATTGCAGCTCTTTATGCTAACTAATTGCAACATGTTTCTGTACATGAATGCTGCTTTGCCTGATTGCATTACAACACATCCCACCCCTGATTGCATTACAGATATTGTGCAGACACAAGCACCTGGAACTGTTCCTGCTGGCATATCTCTGTCCGCACCACCTAATGCCCGAACAGTGGGACACTGATATCTGCGAGGAAGAAGCCCAGAGACGGAAGAAGAAGCCCAGAGACGGAAGAAGAAGGCACTGATCTCTGCGAGGAAGAAGAAGAGTGGGACTGAATGATGGTGGAACCTGTTTGCTTCCATATCTACACATTAGTTGCAACACTTTATTCTCTGTAATTGCGGCTTCTTCAGTTTTGATCTGTGTGAATTGTCATATTGTGCCAACTGTTGAACGCCTCCCAGATTGCATCAGTATCTTCTCCTTGATTGCAACATACTCTGATAAACAATAAGTACCTACCGCTTCCAACAACAATAGATAGCTAACCAAATACTCTCTGCATTTGAATTATAGCTTGTCTTAATTTTATTCGAATCAAAATTTTCCAAATTTATTCAGTTAAAAATGCAGTTTCTACTATTTGATTCCTTTATACTGTATTTATTTGAACGTATATATGTTAATGTGTTTTTAGAAGAAGACACTTAGAGTTAGAGAGGTTCTGAATTACAACAAAATTATAGTGATTAATTATAGAATGGGGGGGAGTAAATTTTTCATGTCTCTTTCAGTCTCACTAGGCAAAAAGCAAAACAAGGATCATATTATATTTGCTGCTCTTGAACGGAAGAAACAAGGAAGCAGTCCATTTCTTGCAGCAGCAGGGTGCAGCTAGAAACTCAAAAGAAATGAGAATCAGCTGCCCAACGGCCGCAAGTTGCAATCACAACGAAACAAAGAAGACCGCCTTGCATTGCTTTGCACACCGAGACAAGGAAAGGATTCGTCAATTCAAAACGTTGGCTTCCCCACCACACGCTCCCCACCGAGTTTCGCCACACTTGACACTCCTCGCATCTGAACACTCCGAACTCGCCAGGCCTTCTCTCTGTCCCACCTCTTCGCCGCTCCCCCACGCCTGAGCCTGAGCCTGAGCCTGAGGTCGTCAAGCCCAAATCCCAAAACCTCCAGCCTCCCACCCCTAGCATTCCAAACCTCAGATCCCCGGCACGCCGAGCCTCCGAAATTCCGAAGCCCAAATCAGCGCGCCGCCGCCCCCGGCCAGGCCCCTGCTGCACGCACCGGGCGGGCGGGGGCCCATGCGCCCGCCCCCGCGCCACGCCGCTGGAGACGAGCGGGCGGCGCGCTAGATGCCTGAGCCGGGCGTCGGCGACCTCGGCCAGCGCCAGCTGCTCCCCAAGGGCTGGCCTGACCTGTGGCTGGCGGGGGACAACAAGCCTGGGTCCGGCGGCGGCCTCCGCGCGCGCTCCGCCATAGCGATGGCCGCGCCACACCCACACCCGCCCCCGCCGCCGCTTGAGCCCGACCAAACCCTAGCGCTCCCGGACGCGCTGCTCCTCCGCGTGCTCGCGTGCCTCCCGGAGCCGCACCTCACGGGGGCCGCCTCGCTGGTCTGCAGGCGGTGGACGCGCCTCGCGGGGCGCCTGCGCCGCCGCCTCGCCGTGCGGGACTGGGCCTTCGTCGCGCACCGCCTGCCCTACCGCTTCCCGGACCTCGCCGACCTCGACCTGTTCCCGGCCTCCATCGCCGCGCCCACCGCCGGCTCCACCTCGGCCTCCCCGCTCCTCACCTGCGGCGCGGTCTCGCTAACCCTAGACGCCGCCGCGGACCCGCCGCTCGGCGCCTGCCGCTTCGTCGACGACGACGCGCTCGACCGGGGGCTCGCCGCAGTCGCCGCGAGCTTCCCCAACCTCCGCCGCCTCTCGGCCACCGCTGCATCCTCCGAGTCGGGCGGGCTCATGGCCATCGCCGGCGGGTGCCCCACGCTGCAGGAGCTCGAGCTCCACCGCTGCTCCGACCTCGCGCTCCGCCCGGTCTCCGCCTTCGCGCACCTCCAGATCCTCCGCATTGTCGCCGCGGCACCCGCGCTCTACGGCGCCGCCCCCGAGGGCGGCGGTGTCACCGACATCGGCCTCACCATCCTCGCCCACGGATGTAAGCGGCTGGTCAAGCTGGAGCTTCAGGGCTGCGAGGGGAGCTACGACGGCATCGCGGCGGTGGGGCGCTGCTGTGCGATGCTTGAGGAGCTCACCATCGTGGACCACAGGATGGACGGCGGGTGGCTTGCCGCCCTAGCCTTCTGTGGGAACCTCAAGACCCTGCGGCTGCAGAGTTGCAGCAGGATTGATGACGACCCTGGCCCGGCCGAACACCTTGGTGCTTGTCTCACGCTCGAGAGCCTGCAGCTGCACCGGTGCCAGCTGCGTGACCGTAGCGCCCTCCACGCCCTCTTTTTGGTCTGCGAGGGTGCCCGTGAGATACAGGTCCAGAATTGCTGGGGCCTTGAAGATGATATGTTTGCCTTGGCTGGCCTATGCAGGTACACTAGAACCAGTAAACACCAGCCCCATTTCTTAAAGAGTTTCTTGATATAGTTCCAATGATTGCATAATGGGGACAGTTTGAGCTTTTGACTGTTTATTAGTTCTGTGATTGTGACATGCTGGCACATTACATCGCATGTGCTACTCTACAAGACGATTGAGTGCTCTAGCATTAGTACTTAGTAGGTGTCAGATGTCAGGCTCAGGTCATGAGTCTGATTGCTAGCTATGCATGGACCCCCTCAATGTTTGCATTCACCGTTAATTCAGGGATCGAAAAATAAAGAACTGCCTTGTGACTTTGGAGTGTGATTTCAGGTTTCTTTTGAGCTTTCTAGCATCCTTACTAGATAATCTTTTCTAGCAGATTTAGATGATTACTGAGGGATGATGTACCTTTGTGTGATCTTGATACAATCACTGTAGCTATGCATTTGATGTTCAAGTACAAACTTGTGTGCTCTCTGTCAGTCAGGAGAAGAAAATATACATTCCAGTGGCGCAGACATGCACCAGCATCCCAAAAATGCATCTAGTTGATTTTTTAATTTCCTGAAAGATGTGGTTTTCTATTATTTGTTCAACAACCCTTTTACAGCAAAAGCCCCATTGACATACCTATAAATATTGTTCATTAGAGCAGTGTTGTCCATAGCATCATGTTTCATGTAGATTTCGATATAACAGTGTGTGGATTACCAATGCATGAATGAGAGGTTTTTTGGATATTAATGATCATGTAAAACATGACATAGATAGGTGACACCTGAATAAGTGAATTTGATTAAGAGGTGACTATATAAACTTATTTCCAGCTTCCTCCAAAAGTCATAATCCAATCGGTAAGACTTTTGGGAGCAATGAAGAATTTGGTTATTCATCTTGGCATCTTGCACATAAGTAGTACGGACAACGTATTGCCGAACAATGTTCTTACTCTTAAGCTTGCCTAGACCAGTGTTCAAAAAGGGTAAAAATGAGTCATATTCCAGTATCTCATCAACTCCTATTAATCAAGCTATATGTAAACTACTAATTGTTGCTGTTTTTCTCCCATATGAAGGGATTTCTTTATCCTGTTATATGCACATTACATGCGACCGTGTCTAGACAGTTCCTGATCTCTGTTCTTCCTTTTGGGCTCTGAGTGGTAGCAAGGACTAAGATGCATCTGTATACAAATGACTTACTGGTGTAATGTGACTGCCATGTTTACCTGTGTACTTCTACTCCATGCTTTTGATCTGGACATTCCTTCTGCTACTTGACTTTGTCTGTTTTCCTTTAAGATCTGTCTGAGTGTATTTCAGTGCTCCTTGTATGATATTTAAATATCACTGTTTGCTAAAATGTGATGCATTACTATCTCTCAATTTTATGTATACCTGCAACTCATCGCATGCATGTACGTATTATTGCTCACAGAAACATCTTAATTAGAATAAAACCCTTTCTTTTCATGTGGTTTTCTCAGTATTTTTCAGTATTAACTTGTTCATAATGTCCATAAACCATATCTGGGAGGAGTACCTGCTCACTTGTTCTTTGTTTAGTAGTCAATCTTCCAAAGGAATGTAATCCTGCGCTCACAATAAGAATATGTGTCATCTTAGATTAAGTTACATGTTCCATCCTCAAGTCTAGCTTGTTTCCTTCTCATCTTTTCCTGTTTCATTTTAGAGCCTTGCAAAACAACAATTCTTGCATAAGAAAATCCATACCATCTCCCATGCTGTGACATTGGTTGCTTCACATTTATCAAAATGCCCCTTCTGAGTGCAGTATCAAATGCAACGGGAAGCAGTAGGGAAAATTGTGTAATATTATTAAAGTTTCATTTGGGCATTTGATTTTTTTCTCTTTGGAAATGCTTAATATGGCCTACCAACATTTGGTACTAGTGGAATTGAGTCATATGGAGCATGCCAATATTTTTGCCAGTGCAGGGTAGATGATTGGTTACCTGTGGAAACTTGTTATTTATTGGATCTGATGCTGGATTGTGCCTAACTATATGTTATTATATCTTGCAGGAGAGTAAAATTCCTGTTGTTAGAAGGGTGCTCACTATTAACAACTCGAGGTCTAGAATCGGTGATAACCTCATGGAGCGATCTCCAGAGTCTAGAAGTTGTTGCCTGCAACAAAATCAAGGATGAGGAAATAACCCCTGCCCTTTCAGAGCTATTCTCCAATCTCAAAGAGCTGAAGTGGCGGCCGGACAACAAGTCGCTTCTTGCCGCGAGCCTCGTTGGCACTGGGATGGGAAAGAAGGGCAGGGTATTTTTCAAAAGGGTATGAAGTCTGATCATCTTGGTGCTCCATTCCCTGCGATGCGCTTCACCTGTTATCTGCCCTGTAAGGATTGACCTCTCTTGCAGCAGATCTTACCCGCTCATCAACGGATCAAAGGGAAGGTGCTCAAGTGTTCAGCAGGTGTTGCTGCTTAGTTGGATTGCTAGTCGGAAACTAGGCTACTGCACAAAGTTCTTAGTGCTCAGAAGCCAAATTTCTTGACTTAACCAGCCACGCTTCTTGATACTCAAAAGGGGCCCCGTGCACAATGTGGTGCCCTTTCTTCCACTTCAGACCAAGGACACGTCATAACTAGTCAGGACCTGGTAGTTTGATGATGCACAATTTCGGGTACTAGGCGCCCCATTTTGTGTTTGTACCTGTGTTGTAACTGACAAGCTAAGATTTGCTCAGAGGAGCCTGACCGTAGTATTTCTGTACGAGGAAAACCATTTCTTCATAAATTATGGAAGAGTTGTCAGTTGATTAAATGAATAGAACCAGCAGAACCACATGTTTACAGCACATGATTTAACTGTCGTATGAAATCCGGCACACTTCCTGCTGGTTTGCCTGACGTCTGACCTGCACTGCTTATTTCTGTTACTGTTAATATCTGTCTACTTTGGTTCTTATTGAGTTTTTTTTTGAGGGAATCTTATTGCTGTCTGCTAACATGAACCTCAAAAAAAAGGTGCTTTGCACAGGTGGGGTCCACATGTCAGAGGAGAGCTGCGCATGCCACGGCCCAATAGCTAGGAGGCCCAGCCCTGGAAGCCTAACAACAGCCTGCGAGGCGCCCACGCAAACCGCCTTGTCTGTTGCCATCCTCAGGCCTCAAGGGATCAAAGGCACAAGCACAACGGCACACAACGCACGCACGCGCGCGCTCTGAAACTAACCAAGAAGAGGGGAGGCGCAAAGAGCAGAGCAAGAAGCCAAGATGATGGCCGCCGCTGCCGCTGCCGCTGCCGGTGCCGCCGTCCTGGACGGCGTCTCCTCCTGCGGGAGCACCAACCTGCGCCGCGCCGACTACCTCCCTCCGCTCCCGATCCCGCTGCCCTGCATGGGCGAGCCCACCGCCGCCTCCCGCGTCTCGCCGGGCTCCTCCCCAGCCCGCTCCGAGGCCTCGCGGGGCGCCCCTGGCTGCAACGCCGACGCGGAGCCGGACCCGGAGCCCGAGCCGGAGGCCGAGGCCTCCGTGGGGCGGAGCACGCAGATGCTGCTCCAGATGGCCGCCATGGGCGGGCGCGGCGGGCCCTACGGCCGCCGCCCGGCCTCGTCCTACGGCAGCTGCGCCGCGTGGAGCGCCGGGTCGCTCACCAGGCACCGCCCCGCATCGCCGTCCCCGATCTGCAGCCCCGTGAACAGCCACGGCGGCGACGGCGGCGGGGAGGAGGAGGAGGGCCGCGAACCGCACGGCGGTGATGACGCCTCCTCGTTCGTCACGCCACGGATGGTCAGTTTCGTGTTCTGAACTTCTTGCTGCCCCTTTTGTTTGTTTTGTTCCCGATCTGATTCTTGCTCGATATGGAGCGGAGGTGGCTCCGTGGTCCTCGGGTCTCCACCCGGCCTGCATTTGATCTTGATTCCATGCTTAGTACTTTGCTGTCTTGAATGCTGTCGGAATGAACTGATACATTCTACTAGTCTATGTTGGCGTAGAGGGTGGTTTCTTGGACTGAGGTGCTCAGGTTCATCCATGTAGGAACCAATGGCTCTTACTTACAATTTCTTGGGTTTCTGATAAATTCTTAATGTGTTAATGCTTCTGGATGGTGGAATTGCTCCCTAGATCTTGTTAACTGACAAGCAGTAAAGCCTGCTCCCTCACGATTTGGGCTTGAAGTCAGTTATCAAATTTCTGTTTGCCAATTCTGGTGAGGGTCAAAATTCATAGCAATATGTACTTGCTCATCTTGATTTTTGCATTAACTTGTTAACTTGTGCGTCATCTAACTTTTATGTCTGATTCCATTTGTTTGGCAATGAAAGTCCCATTTTTATTTGCACTTTATTATTTTTTCAATCCATTTGGACTTTCACAACCCAGATTGAATCAGAAACTAACATACAAATCTACCACTGAAGGAAGAAGAGCAAGGGAGGGGCAGAGCAGATTTCATGAATCCTTCTGCTACACCGCGAAACATCAGACAGACACCCAGGCACCCTTCTCTGCTGGATAGGAGAGGTGACTCTTTTTGCTTGTCTCCGTTGTTGATATCTTAGGCTCAAAATTTTCTTGCAATTCATGTTCAGTAATATGCAGTTGAAGGGGCAAATCAAATGCCTCCAAGATTCATTCACAAGACCACACCAGCTAGATTTATGCGCCGAGTTCGCTCCTCACATAATTTCCGTCAGCGTGTGGGTGCACTAGATGCTACCAATGAGTGGAGACTTCCCAAAGTCAGTGAAGGGGATGACGAGGGAGGTGATCAAAAAGACTGGCAGGCTGATACCGTGTCATCTCGTATATCCTCAGGTATCAGCCTGAATCTCATGAGGTTCATCCGACATTCTGCCTAATATGAACTTTGAGACAATCTTGTATGTTGCAGCTCGTGATTGGAATTTTGAGTCTGATGGTGCTTATGAGGGTAGCAATCATAGTGATCGTGCATTTGGCGATTCAGATGGTGAGAACTGTCCAGTTGGAGCGCACAGGACGGAGAGACGGATCCCGAGCTCTGTGTTAAAACCCCAAGGCAATTTAGTCCATGCCAAGTTGGTTGCCTGGAAGGATGCACAGATTGCAAAGCTCATAGAAAAGTAATCCTTCTTATCCCATTTTTCATAACATCCAAACTTGTTACTCGTTACGAATTAATTTTGCACTTGTTCAGAGAAAGAATCGTAGTAAGAAGATTGTATTGCTATGATGGTCAGATTTTATTTTCAAATGGCTGTTAGGTGATCACTGATTACATGTAGTACAATATCACTTCAGCCTGAAATTGTATTTGAAGTAACAAGCTTAATTCATTACTGGTGGGTATGAAACCGTGGACTCCTGCGAGTAATCACTATGTGTTAATTTTCAAATCTTCGAATTTCATAACCCACAGGTCTTTTAATTTTCTAGTCAGAGTACTAATGTTACTAAACCATATAGGCTGAAAAGGAAAGAAGCCGATATTGATGATTGGCAGAGGAAGAAGGTCGCAAAGGCCAAGCAGAAGATGAGAAGTGCTGAGGTATGCTCGGTAACAGCAGTTCTATTTGAACTGGATAGATTTTCTTTCCTAATTTCACGCCGCCCTTTGTACCTCGACTGGAAACAGATGAAGTTGGAGAAGAAGAGAGCAGAAGCGGCAGAAAAGATGCAAAAGGCGATAAAGCATGCACAAAAAAAGGCTGATAAGAAGAAAGTCAAGGAGCAGGCAGCCACTAAAGTTCAGATAGATGGTGTTGAGAGAGCATTGGATAAGATGTCAAGGACAGGAAGACTCCCCTGGTCACTAGCTTTTTTGTGACCCAGCTCTTCGTATGTGCCTGTCCCAGGGATGGTAGTTTGTCAAACAATGAAAGCTACTGGCGATGCTAGCATGGCTAGAGAAATATGAGTGAAATCAGCTGCTAAATGATTGAAATTGGCATATAGCGTACTAGGAAAAAGAGAGGATATATTGGTGATTAGCAATTCTTTGGTGATGGAAGTTTTGGGTTATGTAATACTTGGATTTGTTTTGAGCCAATAGTTATTAGCATTTGAACACTGCTAACATGACATGGACGACTGGGGGTGAACTTTCGGTACTTTCCTGTATATTGACCGATAACTCGACATAAACATCCTTGATCCTTACAGCTTTGCTGTGTTAGTGCAGTACTTCAACTTTATGGTTGGATGTGATGAACAATGCTTATTCATATTTGCTTGCGTGGCTACTCTTCTCTCTGTTTTTTTTTGCGCAACGTGTATCTAAACTATTCCAACAATTTATACCATTATAGACACCACCTTGAAAATATTTGACATTTCAGTTTGGACTTTGGAATCAACCTTGGTGTCCAGTTTGGAAAGCACTCGCTGCTCGCAGGCCTGCTCTTTCTATTATGATTTCTACGTCTATGAAACCTCCTTTCACTCCAGCCCCATAGGCTATTCTTTCACCGGCACCTGCACGTACGAAACGAAAATTGCTATTGTTTTCCATTGCCATTCTTCTTCCTACTTCGAGGGGATCTGTACAGAGAAGAAATGGACACAAAAATGAGCTAAAGCCAAGCGAACAACTAAACAACTCGAGTGAAAAAAGCCAGGAATCAAGAAAATTGGACGTAAGTAAAACTACAGCTCTCTTTGGTCTACGAACACTTCAAAATGGGATGAAAATAATATCACAACTCTCTTTGTGCAATAAACATTTCAAGTTTTGTGCAGATTCCTATTATCCCTCCAAGCGAGCCTGACATTATCTGCTGGAAGCCGGCCCCCAATGGCATGTGCTCTTCCAAAATTGCTTATGCAATAGAATGCTAACAATCTGGGAGACATCAGGTCAATCCCCTTCTAATATCCTGTGCAGGCGATACAAATTCTCAGAAAGGTGTGGGCGGACAAAAGAATTCAACCTCGGGTCAAACTTGTTGTCAAAAAAAAAAAAAAAAACCTCGGGTCAAACTTTTGCTTGGAGACTACTGAGACTCGCTCTAGGAACTGCTAGCACTAACAGGGTTCACTGAACTATTTCAACTGTCTATGAGACATGCTCTTGCTCTACTAACTTGGAAGATGAAAATCTTCAGTGCAGCTTTGTGGCTGTTTGGTTTGCCTCACCCATTGCTTCAATTCACTGGACCAATGGACTCCACACTCAAATTGCCACTATTTTACAGCATGGACCATCACATCCTACCACATGTATGATTATATCTATTATGCAGTGTCTTTAAGAAGCACACAATGATCATAGATTCAACAATATGCAAGAAGTGTTTTCCCAGACATCAACTTTCAGATTTTAGAACCCGTTAAGGCTGAAACTCTTGTCCTTCTTCTTAGTGCCAAACTGACTACGACTCTCAAGTCTCAACTCGCAGGATTCAACTCTCTCTACCGATAATCAATGCTATCCATGGTTGTTTGAGCTGGTTCGCCTCGTACTCATCTATGTCATTGATATTACTTCCTCTGGTTTCTGCATTACAGTCGATCAATTAAGTAAGAAACCTCTCAGCCATCAAGATAGGAAGATTATCAAACCAAGCGCGCACACACATAATTGGATTCTCGGCCGTCCCAGCACAAGAATCAGAAAATCCCACTAAACGCCTCGCGGTATCGATATTTATTTTTACTGCGCAAGAATCACCCACCACCGGATTGAACTAAAAATCCGATTTCGCGTATCGCGATATGGTGCCACAGCGTGCGGTCGTGTAACATGTATCCAAATAGAGCCCTTGTCTTCTATCTCTCCCTGCATTAGCTGTTTAGTTGGTGGATTCCCGAGAGAAAGGAGACTGAATGTAGCACCTCCATTCTAAAATAAGTGTCAAAACTCTTTTAATGTCATCGACCACAACGCTGATAGATCTTCACTTTGAGTATTTGAACCAAATCTGTTCCCGGGGAGGAACTGGACCTCTGATCTTCGTCAATGTCAGTGGTCTCCCGGGAGGCCACAGCGTCTGCTAAGAGAAAAGAAAAGACTTGCGCTCCCTTCTTTTTTTTTTGAGAATGTGAGATAACTTAAACAGCTGAATCTTCCTCCATAACTATGGTGCTAGATTGAAATAACAACGAAATTTTCAAAAAATATATATACAAGGAAGAAATCCAATTCGAAACCGGACCATGTAGAGAGAGGGGAAAAAAAGCAAACCGAGGCTCCTAGTGTTCACTATTGAGCCACATTAAGGTTTGTGTCGCCTTATTAAAAATTTGAAGAAAACGGTAGCAAGTGTACCAACATAATCATCGACCACTTTTAAAATGACAAGGAGACCTTAAACTGTTCCTCGCTGTTATTAACAGACAGGCATTAAGAATTGTACTGAGCAAATATAACCCAGACGACGACAAACCGTCCTTGCATATATTTTTTTTATCAAATGATAACACGAGGCATGAGCTCAAACCTTGGGAAAAAAATCTAACATATCCAATATTGTAGATGGGGTAATAAAGAGTAGTGCTCCAGATGTTCATTTAGATAACTACTCTACAAAAATAATCATTTCAGTCTGATAAGCATGACAGCAGGTCTTCCAGCGATTTATCACCTTCGAACGGATAGACCCATCTCTATATAAAACAAAAAAAATAAAGCATACATCAGAGGATTGGACTGAATCATTCTTCTGTAATAAGCTTTGAAGCATACAGAGTTGTATTGTATGTTAGCCCCCACAGATGCAAAAAGACTTTACAAGTTTGACTCTAAAGCATAAGCTATATGACTAAATGTGGTTGCTGCGGTAGCAAGCATGTGCATCTTTGCCAAACATCCAAGCACCCACCTTAAGACACTGGGCAAATGTTTCACGTACCATCATTTTCATCTGAGAAAAGAAGAGTAATCATATGGTAAACTACAACAGCAACCAGATGAAAACTCTGTTGAATACAAAAATCAAGAAATCACGCACTCAAGATGCAACCAGGAGTCCCAAAAATGCCAAACAAAAAGGAACAGGTTTGCATAAACGATAATGTAAGCACTGTACACAGACATATTGACTCAAGTAAACAATCAATTACTGTGGAAAACATTCAAAAAGGATGCCACATTATTGCATCAACAAGGTATTCCTCAACAGAAGTAGCTAGTAATTCTAGGTAAATAACATAACTCTAGTCTTCCATTACAAATTCAGTGTTAAAGTACTCAATTCTTCATGATCGTGTGAAGCAAAACAGCAAGCTCCCAGTAATATCTTTCAAGAACTATCAAAGTCATGTGTCTGCAGCAGTGCCTGCAGAAACCAAATGTCTTAACTTAATTGACCTCAACTCACCAAAGGATATTTTTGATAAAGCGAATCTCAGGAATCGTTACAGCATGGAAAATATTATCTTGTCTTGAACTGCAAAGCAACGAGTGGGATTTTTTTCTACTAATCATCAGCACATGGGATGTATTGAGCTACTAAAAAACCGCTCCAAAGAGACTGAAATCTGAAAGGGGTTTACTAGGAGTCTGCTACAGCCTTATTCCTACCCATCAAAGGAAACTATACCTATGAAGGGAAAGATAATAGGGAAATCTATCAGTGCTCCATATAGTTTGAATATATGGTGAAACACTACTAACAAAGTATTGTGGGGAACTCAGGCACGGCATTATTTCGGCATTTTTCCTATATCCCTATATGCACAAGAATCATCAGAACATAGAAACCATCTAAAGGACATCATCATTTCCGCTTAAATATTGCCATTAAATTGTTTATATGTACTTGCATTCAGCATTCAGAGCAGTGTTTGCATTCATCGTTCAAGGTTTCATTTTGTCCTTTTCAATTCAGATAACATAAGGTACTCATGAATTGCGTATTTTTTGAAGGTAAAAGCTGTTACCATTGAGCTACGTGCTCATGTTTTGCGTATTACAGAGCAACGGACAGCATTCAGGAAAAATGAAAATGGAGATGGTTTAGTGTCGAACGTGATCAGTTAAAATGGTTAGGATGACATTTCGCTGTTGCAATACAATCACGAATGACATTTTTTTTTTCGCACATACTCCTATCAAACAAGCACGCAGTAAACAATGAATCTATCAGAAAGGAAAACACACGGACGCCATTTTCAACCAAATGGAAAGCAAACACAGACAAGAGCCATAATCTTACGATGTTAAAGCCCGGGATAGGTGCGACAGAGGATACCCTGAGAGAGAGCACGGCAGCTCGACGCCGTGCTCAGCCGCGACGTCAGCCTGGCCGCCGCCACCGCGCTGTGCAGCGGCAGCAGCGACAGTCCCGCGCAGCACCCGAGCTCCACCGGCACCCTGCACACCACAACAAGCGCATCCATCCATTACAGATCCGCAATGCGCCAGCACCAAGCGAAAGAGCGGAACGGGTCACCCCCGTTACCTGGAGAAGCACGAGGCCCGGCGCGCCGCGGCGGCTGCGGCGCCGCGGGCCGCGGAGGGTGCGGAGCGGGAGGCCGCCGCCGAGCGGCTGGCGGCCGAGGCCACGCGGGCGGCGGCGCGGAAGCAGGTCGAGGCCATCTCGCCGCGGCGTCCGGCCACGGTGACTTGGGGAGTGGGGAGCGGCTAGCGAGAAGTGGGGGAGGAGAATTGAGGAGCTAGGTTTCGGCGTCGGGGCAATGCGATGCGGCGGCGGCGGCGCCACGGGTTGCAGGATCAGAATGGCTCGCTTTCCTTGGAGAGTGGGAATGGGGGTGATGGGCCGTGAGCGGGAGCTTTTCGGACGGCTAAAGGCCCAATGTGTGTGGGGCCGTGACGGGCTTTTGGCGGGCTAATTTGATACTAGTCGCAGTCCGAACAGCAACTAAAATGAGCTGGTATTGCACCACCGGGCGGAGAAAAATTGGGTTAGCCTGGGGCGTATTTCATGTCTGGTACGCCCTTTCGGCTGATCCATGCTGCGTGTCAGCGGCTTTATCTGACGGCACCTGTGCAAACCCATAGCTGTACAGAAATCACATACGGCTCTCATGTTCCAGGCTCGCTCGGCCCCAGTGCTCGCAACCTTGCGGCTAGGTTCGCCTTCGCACTTGTTCCCGGCCGCCGCCGCCACCGCCCAGCCGCTCGTCGTGCACCACCCGCGCAGCCGCTCACCACAGGCACTCACCGCTCACGTCGCCGCCGCCTAGGCGCATGGCTGCGCCTTCTCGTGACCTCTGGCCCGCACGCCGCCGACCGTGGCCGTCGGGCCCGTGAGCCACCCCGCGCCACCATCCTTGGGCCCGTGTGGCATCTTCCTCGTGAGCTCACGCGATACTCGTCCCAAGTGCGTGGCAAGGCAACAGGCGAAGCTCGCTGGGACAGGTGCGGCGGTACAGAAATCACTCGTGCGCGCGGCAGCCACTGTCCTCTTCTCCTCCGCGTCCGGTGCGGCTCGTCAATCTCTCCCCTTCTCCTCCATTGCTCATTACCTGTGTACGGATAAGGCGGAAACTTATTCGTGGGGGCGTTCTTAGAGCGGAGGCCAGGTCGGTTGTGGCAGAACCTTCTAAATTATATGGCCTACATGCATGATTATTGTCTTAACAGACTCCAAATAACCATGACTATGTTCCATACGACTTAAAAAGTCTGTCGAGTAAATCCCGAATCATCCATGATTCTCCGAGCAGGATCAATCGTTATAAAGAGGCATTGCAGTATTACAACAGTTTGATATAAATAATATACATCGGAGTAAAATAGCGGAAGACTTACAACAACATAAGTTTATAAACCTTTGAGTTTCAAATATTTGCAACCATAAGTTTAAATTGTACAAACCATAGTAGTAGTGGAGTAGCAGTAGATAACTTTATTACAATACCAAACGATAAGCTCTGCCCAAGAGCTAAACATCTTACTCGTCGTCACTTTCCTCGACGACTGTCATGCAGCAGGATGCAAAGCACTCCTGCCCATGAGGCTCACCTGCAACAAGGGTTCAACAAACCCTGAGTACAAAAGTACTCAACAAGACTGACCCGACGAAAAAGAGGGTGAAGACTCAAGAAATGCAGGCTAGAGGGACGAGGTAAGGCTTGTAAGAGTTAAGAAATTTTGCGAAAAAGCTTAACAGAAAGAAAAGTTTACTTTGATCTAGCTCCAATTACCAAGCAACTTCATTATTAAACCTTAGTCATTGTTCAAGTTGTTACTACGATGATGAACACCGATCGAGTCTTCTTCTCCGAGAAGCAACGGTGATTCGAATCCATTTTCATACCCAGCTGGGACCTAGGTCACTGGGATACCGGAGACTTTAACTCCGTTGCACACCAGATGAACCGATATACCGGGATAACAACCGCAGCCATATATCACCACATGATACACCTGAGCACTTCTGCCCCGTGTACCGAAATACATGGGAACTTAAACCCACAGTATAACACACTATGACATATGTGGGGCCTCTGGCCCACTATATGTCACTCCATGATATGCGTGGGGACTCTGGCCCACTGAATACCATTTCATGCATGTGGATTTCTAATTTCTCGATATCACCAGTTCACCAACGGACGGGACCTAGGGCATCAACGGACGGGACCTAGGGCATCAACAGACGGAAACACTACAGAGGGACTCCATTCCTAGTGCAAGTTAGCCGTCCGGACTCGATTTATTAACTATGATCAAGGTTTCAACAAGTAAAACCAATCTCATCTTTTTCATTCTTTTACTTTTGAACACTTAACTAATTAAGCAGGGCTAAGAGTCACTACTTATCTTCCAAAGTAGGTAACAAGGAATAAGGAAATAAGACAAGTAATGCAATTGGTGGGTTTTCACTCAACTCCTATTACTTAATGCAACATATCATAGCTGAAACGATAAAACTTTTATAAATAGAATAAGGTTTGAATGCATCCGGGGCTTGCCTTGATGTTCGGGGTAGACGGTCTCGAACTCTGGATCAACTTCCGATTCCTGAATCTGCTCGTCCTTGGGATCTGGTGCGACAACGTTAACTCTCCGTTAACGAAAACTATTTGATAAATGATATGCTTTAACATGATAGAATAATAAACATGATGCTCGATGAATGCATGATTAGATTAAGGGCTTAAGTATAACTTCTCTTCATGATAAAGTTGCAAGCCAACGAAACTTCGCTTATTAAACTCATTAGGGTTAACTACGCCATTTAAGAGATTAATTAAACACATGAAATAACGTTGATTAAGCCCTAATGACATGATTAAGATAAGCGCAAATAATTAATTAAAGTGCCAAAGGTCATTAAGGTTAATGACCCAAGGTCATCAATCAATCCCAAAGTCAAACAAATCCTATAATGATTAAACTTAATTAAAGGGATTAATTAATTATTTAAAGGCATTAAATAAAGACATAAAATTAAAGTTATAAAATTAAGCCCAAAATTTTATTTTGGAAAGCTCTTAGCCTAATTAAATGGCAAAACAAATTTCAGAATTAAAAGCCAATTATTTTATTTATTAAAAATCATTGAAGGTCCATTTTTCAATTAAAAGGGCTAATTTTAACATATGCAAAAATACTCAAATTTGGCATTTCATATTTTTTCTAGGTAGATGACATCATGAAGAACACACACAAAAGTTTTCAGAATTTTTGGAGCTATATATGAATTACTATGATTTTTCAAAGAAAATAGCATTTAAATTATTTTCTAAAAATAGAAAAAGAAAAATCGGCACAGTACTCCCGCGCTGACCGACGATCCGCCGACGATTGACCGGCGAGGTCTTCGGCGACCGTACTTGAACCATCGGGCTCAGCTTAGCACGGGGAGTCGATCAGGGTAGCTAACGGCACGGCGGGGTGACGGCGGCACCGACGCCGGCGGCCATGGCGGCGCAGCGGAGTTCAGGTGCGGCGGCGATGCTCACCGGAGTGATTTTCGGCGACGGAGAGGTTACGAGTGTGCACAGGGTATTCAGACGAACTCGTTTGGCAACAAAATGAGGCCAAACTGGAACTCCAGCCACGACGGCTACGCACGCGGCGGCGCTGGCAAGGCTGCGCCGGCGGCGAGCTACGGTGGCCGGCGGCTATGACACCAAAATGATGAAATTGATAGCGTAGACAGCTGCAAGGGCTCACCACGGTGCTGATGCGCACGTTGATGGAGGCTCGAAGTGGCTGAGTCGAGCTGCGGTCGGCGACGCTGATGGCGGCGGCGGCGCTCCGACGGCAAGAGCGGCGTCACCGGAGTTCCTGTGCACCATCCAGCCGGCCAAGATGCGCATGAGAGGCAGGATAGCATGGAGAACACGATGAGAGGGTTAAAGAGAATATATTTTTCACCTTGGCGACGGTCGACGGCGAAAACGCTCGCGGCGGCTCGGCGACCGGCCGCGAAGAAGACGACGGTGCGTGGGCAGCTCGGGCGAGGAGAGCAAGCACGAGCTAGCTCAAACTGACCGTAAGGATGTGGCGGAGCTATTGGCAAGAGCAATTGGGTGATGATGGAGCGACGGTGGCGAATTCGGACGGCGGAGCAAGGTCGTCGGCGACGGCGGCTGGGAGGAGAAAAAGAAGAAGTCGGCCACGGCTGACCTATTTATAGGGTGGAGGCGATGTATGGACGGGCGACACGACGACGATGAACCTTCACACGTCCAGGAGCGCGCTGGCGGCCAAGCATGTGCGGCGGTGGACGGCGGCGCGGGTTGAGAAGCCGGCGATGGCGGCCGACGATAGGTTTCGGTACTGTTCGCAAAAATTACAGAAATACCATTCATTTGAAAATACAAATTACTCAAAAATTTATATAAGAACTTGAAAATCTCCAAAAATATAATTTGCATAACTTTTCAAGAGCTACACTTTTCCTTTAACTGGCATCCTCAAATTATGTCTCGATTTTGAAATTTGAATTCAAATTCAAAAAGTGAATAAAACCCTGGAAACAAACATTTGAAATTACTTTTGATTTTTCAATAAAACTTGAAAATGTTCAAAACTATGAAATATTTAACTTTCCAAACCAAACCTTTTCCCCATACAAAGTTTTCCAAAATTATGCATAATTTTTGAATTATGGTTTTAAAATCAAAAGGGGACAAATGCTGAAAAACTGTATTTTCAAATTCATTTGAAATTTCTTTTGGAAACTTGAAAAACTTTATATACCAACTTTGTAGCTCTTTTTAAGATCTACAAAATATCTTTTTAGAGTATCTCTAAATTCTTTATAGATTTTGAATTAGAGAAAAGGGGTTAAAACTAGGTTTTAGAATAAAGGGTTTTTGAAATAGAATTCAAACTCGATTTGGTTTCTAACTTAATTGGTTGGTCATTAGTGATCATAAACATCATCCAAGGAAATTTTTAGGTCATTGACCCAATGACACCCTTGGTTGACCAAATTGACTTTCAAAAAACACTTTATAGCTTTCCAATTTGAATTTAAATTTGAATTGCAAGGCTTGGGAATAAGCTTTGAAACCCAAATTCAACTTCAAATATGGAAACAAATTTTTAAGGGTTGAACTTAGGTTTATACACTATGCTTGACACTAGTGTAAACATGGTTTACACCTCAAGTACATAGAATGTAAACCAAGTATTTGCGATGACATTCAAAAGTAGGGTTTTATTATCTCATGTGACAAAACCTTCCAGAAACACAATCAACATATGAAATGTAAACTTGTTTTAGTTAATGCACATTAAGGTTGACTTAAGAATAAATACTTTGCAGTGCATATGATGACATGACATGTTTTAGTTAATATAACACCAGAGGTGTTACATCGGTGCGCCAGCTTATGGGCGTTCGACGACCTACTGATGTGTTGCACGGCGGTGAAATCATTGCAGTCACCACCGCCTTCGCTAGTTTGCCTCCTCCAGTGATGATATTCTTGCAGTCTCCACGGCGGCAGGCCAGCACAGTGTTGTACGGCGGTGGATAATCTGCTGCTTGGCGCGGTCGCCTCCCGCCGTGGGCCGCCGTCTCCGTCTCTGAGCGTCCGGTAGCCTTTACTCAAGGAGAATCCATGCTCACGCCTGAGACGAGGAGCCACGGTCGATCCTTGTGTGTATGCGAGGAGCCGAGGGGCCCGAGGAGAGCCAGCGACCCGCTTTCTGTGATGGCCCTTCGATTACGACAACTGACACGCAGCATGCATCAGCCGAGGGGACGTACCAGAGATGAAATACGCCCCGGGCTCACCCAATTTTTTCCCACCAGGAACGTGTAGCGGTGAGGTGACGTCTCGGTGTCCCCAGCGGCGGCTCGACTTAGGTTCTAGGGTTTCGTTTTCTGAGCTCGGCGTTGGTGCTGGCTCCGTCCGCCACCCCCCATCTGCACCTCCTCCAGGTTCTTCTCCTCCAGCCGCTCGCGCGTCTTTGTCTCGGCGACGCAGGGGTGAATCGAGGTCGGTGTCGAGGCGGCTAGGTTTCATCTGGAAACACAGCTCTCTACCCTCGCGTCTGCCACGCCGTCCTCTACCGTCGACTCCGCCGCCCGCCGAGGTCACCATCGCGGATTGCCGCGTCCTCCTCTCCGCCGCCCGGAGCGGCATGTGGGCCTGTGCGGTCGGCCCCCAGCGCCGCCGCCGCGCGAACCTCCACTTGGCACTGGTCGGGATCCTCGCTAGGGTGCCCGTTCTCGCCACCGGCCGCCTCCACTCACCGTTGTTTGGGATCTCACCACCGCCGGCTGCCTCCGCTGTTCGGGGGCTCGGGAAGGACGACGACAAGGGGCCATGGAGGGTGCACAAGCCCTACACCATCACCAAGTCGCGCGAGAGCTGGGCCGTCCTCAAGCATGACAAGTTCCTCGAGGCGCTGCAGCTCTTCCTCTGTTGTGATGTGAGGCTTGCCTAGGGCTTGGCGACCGCGACGGTGATTAATTCGGTGGCGAGGGAGTCCAACCTCCTCCCTTCGATCCTGTGAGCTTCCCAGGGGCGGTGTGTTCGGGCTGACCAAGGGGTTGACTTTTCTCAACTACCTGGCCTTGATGCATCGTTCCGGTGTGGGCTCACGCGAGGTCTATGCGGAGGTTCGATCCATGACGGCAGGCTCCCTCGAGGAGTGCCGCCATCCCCAATGAGTTGCTTAAGCTGGAACTGTCGTGGGCTTGGCAACGCCGCGATAGTGAAAGAGCTTCGTGAATTGGCGAGGCGGGTTGCCCCTTCTGTACTATGTGTCCAGGAGATGCAAGTACATAAGGCAAGGATGGAGAAACTGAAGATCACGTTAGGATTCAATTTTGCTTTTGCTGTAAGCAGTTCAGGCCGCAGGGGTGGCCTAGGGATTTTCTGGAAGAATAATATTAATCTACAGATTTTACCCTACTCACAATATCACATAGATGCAATCATAAAAGAGGGAGATTGTGAGCCCTGGAGACTAACTTGTGTGTATGGGGAGGCACAGTTAAGCGAGCGTCATAAGACATGGAGCTTGCTTAAATTCATTCGGGCTTCGTCACCGCTTCCATGGGTGTGCGTCGGTGACTTTAATGAAGTCCTACATCAATCGGAGCTTGTGGGCGTACAGGAGCGCAGCAGGGCTCAAATTGATACCTTTAGAGAGATGGTTGATGTTTGTGGTCTCAGCGATCTCGGTTACAAAGGTCGCAGCTGGACCTTTGAAAAGAAAGTGTCGGGAGGTGCTTACTGTCGTGTACGTTTAGACCGTGGCCTGGCCAATGTAGATTGGTGCAGTCAATTTCCTAATGCAACTGTTAAGCACTTGTCAGCAGCGGCCTCGGACCATGGCCCAATTCTGTTGCAGTGGAGATCAGAGGACCCACCGAGACAGCAGGAAAGACGGTTCAGGTATGAACAGATGTGGAGACCCACCCAGATTTTCCTGAAACACGACGAAATCTGGAAAAGAGATGGTGCGGCAACATCTAGACCTGCACTACAAGAAAAATTACAGGAGGTGTCTAATCACCTGGTTAAGTGGAATAGGACCACTTTTGGCAGTGTCCGTGGTGAGCTTGGGAGATTACATAAGGAGTTGGAATTTATGCAGCAGGATCCTCAACGTTTGGGTCTATCTCATGCGGAGCTGAAAGTGGTAGAACGGATCCGCGAGCTCAACTATAGAGAAGAGATCATGTGGAGACAACGTTCCCGTGTGGCATGGCTTGCAGCAGGAGATAGGAACACTCGTTTCTTTCACCTCAAGGTGAGCAAGAGGAGAAGAAGAAATAAGACTACAAGGTTAAAGAAACTGGATGGTCAGTTCACTGAAGATGAAAGGGATCTGAAATTGATTGTTTCTCAGTTCTATGAGAAGTTGTATACATCAGAGGGTACCGAGGATATGGACAGAGTGTTATCTACTATACCATCAAAGGTGATGACAGAGATGAACAAATAAGTTGCTTGAACCTTATACTGAAGGAGAGGTAAAGGAGGCATTATTCCAAATGTTTTCGACGAAGGCACCGGGACCTGATGGTTTCCGGACACACTTTTTTCAGAGGCACTGGGACCTCTGTGGTAAGGAGATTACTGCCACAATGATGAGAGTCCTGGGGGGTGAGGAAGATGCTTCATGCATCAATAAAACATTAGTCATGCTGATCCCAAAAGTCGCCAGCCCAGAGGAAGTTGGTCAGTTCTGACCTATTAGCCTATGTAATGTGCTCTATAAGATCGCCTCCAAGGTTCTAGCAAATAGACTAAAAGCCATTTTGCCGCATATTATCTCAGAAGAACAGTCGGCCTTTGTGCCAGGTAGGCTCATTACAGACAACATCATCACTGCATATGAGTGCTTACACTTCATGAAGTGGAAGAGGGCGAATGATCTGAGATGTTGTGCACTGAAGTTGGACATGAAAAAGGCCTACGACCGTGTTGAATGGGGTTATTTGGCAGCAATCATGGGTCGTTTGGGTTTCCACCAACACTGGGTGGATAAGGTAATGAGGTTAGTCACCTCTGTCTCTTTTTTAGTTCTGTTCAATGGTAACAGTCTGGATAGCTTCAGACCGACGCCGGGTTTAAGACAAGGAGATCTGATTTCCCCCTATTTGTTCATCTTAGCAGCAGAGGGCCTCACCGGCCTTTTGAAATCAAGAAATCAATCATCAGTTCTCAAAGGAATTAAGGTGGCACCACTGGCTCCAATGGTCAGCCATCTACTCTTTGCAGATGATAGCCTTCTATTTTTTAGAGCAAATAGGGAGAATGCCTTGGTTATCAAAGAGGCCTTGAATACTTATTGTCGGGCATCTGGACAACAGATCAATACGGAAAAATCCTCCATCCATTTTGCAAAGGGACTGAGACAGAACAATCGTGATGATATTAAAAGCTTGCTGGATGTACATAATGAAGCGCTAAGTGAAAGATACCTAGGAATGCTGTCAGACGCTGGTTCTGCAACTACAAATGCTTTCAAATATTTAAATGATAGGGTGTGGAGCAGAATTTAGGGTTGGCAGGAGCAATGTCTGTCAGCTGGTGGAAAGGAGATACTGATAAAATCAGTTGCACAGGCTATTCCCACATACTCAATGTCGTGCTTCAGGCTTCCGAGGGGCCTCTGTGAACACTTAACTAGTCTGTTCAGAAAGTTTTGGTGGGGATGTAAAGATGGCAAGAGAAAAACAGCTTGGGTGGCCTGGGACTCGATGGTAAAGCCAAAGTCCTTGGGTGGTTTGGGGTTCCGGGATATGGAACGTTTCAATCTAGCTCTGTTAGCAAACAAGCCTCGCGATTTCTACAGGAGCCAAGTTCCTTGAGCGCGAGAGTCCTCAAGGCGGTTTATTTTCCTGATGAAGAGTTTTTAGAGGCAAAATTGGGGTCATCCCCCTCGAGAGTCTGGCGTTCGATCATCGATGAACGTGAGGTTCTCATAGAAGGCTTTAATCAGGAGAATTGGCACAGGGAATTTGACACCGATTTGGACGACGAATTGGCTTCTATCAGGTAATTTACGAAGACCTATTAGGACGGCATATCCTAATCCACCGCAGCGTGTTTCAGAGCTCATAAATCACTCGGAGGCAATGTGGAATTTGGAATTGCTGAATGAATGTTTTACTCCCGTGGATGCTGCAACAATTGCTAATATTCCAATTTGCACAAGGAATCCGGATGATTTATGGGCATGGCATCTAGATAAGCGAGGTATGTTCTCAGTACAGTCGGCGTACTTTATGTTGGTCCACCGCAGGGATCAGTGTGATGCAGCGTTACAGGATATTACTGGACGGTCTGATCATAAAGCGGAAATGGAGGAGTGGAAATCTCTATGGAAGGTGAAAGTTCCTTCAAAAATCGTCATCTTTCTATGGCGACTTGCGCGTTTCTTGCTCCCCTCTGGAGATGTTTTGCACCATAGGAATATGGCTCAGAGTAGTGCATGTTTCTTTTGCGGAATTGGCGAGATGTATTTGGGCCCTTGAAAAGGAGGAAATGGTGGAAGCGATTTGCAGAATTTTAGAGACCGATGCTTTAGAGACTGATGCCAAAGATTGGCTAGCTGCGATATTCAAGATCCTCTCACAAGCAAATTCAGTTAGAGTGGCAGTGGTTTTGTGGGCTATTTGGTATGTCCGAAGGAAAGCTATCCACGAGAATGAGTTCCAAAGCCCATTATCAACACATAGTTTTGTTGACAGATTCATAGCTGATGTTGACCAAGAAAAGCCAAAGTTGGTGTCTCCGTCATGCATACCCCAGAGGAGCCCGACGTGGATTGCTCCCCCTCCAGGAGTGGTCAAGATAAATGTTGATGCGGCACTATCCAAGAACGATCTCAGAGCGTCAGCTGCGGCTATAGCTAGAGATACGAATGGTCATTTCCTAGGAGCGTCGGCTCTGGTGCTATGGGGGATTTCAGATCCGGAGGTGATGGAGTCTATTGCCTGTAAGGAAGGTATGTCCCTCGCTCTGGATATTCAAGTGACTTACTTCAGATTGGCGAGTGACAACCAAAACGTTGTCGAAAATATTCTTCAAAGCAGCCGTGGAGTCTATGGATAAATTGTTCAAGAAATTAATGCAAGAAGGTCTGCCTTTGCTAGCGTTGAATTCGTGCATGAGAAGAGGGACTCCAATGTTGATGCTCATAATATTGCTCGTAGTGCTATCTATAATGATTTAGGTCAGCATATGTGGCTATTGTGTCCACCTTTTGGTGTTTGTAACTCTTACACTTCTGACTGATAAAGAAGTCTTGGTTCTGCTTAAAAAAACTAAAATGAGCTGTTTTTTTAAAAAAAACTAAAATGAGCTGGTATCCACCTGATGGTGTGTGTAATGTGTACAATCCTCCTAATTAAATAAAGAGGGTGGTGTTGCTAAAAAAAGTAAATGAACTGGTAGAGTTGTTCGCTTCGTGCCTTTGCGTCCGTGGACCGTGGTGGTGAAGCAGGTCTATCGAGGTCGGATGTCTAAAATTGAACGTCCTAGTAGGGAAGTAATAGGAGAACTGATGACACTACAAGCAAGCTCTCATAGTCTCTCATTCACTCCTTCCCTCCAGAAAAAAGGAGTAGCCAAATGGAGTTTGCATCGTATATCTGAATAAGGGTACACAGGTTGAGTGTGGAATGTGTCTCAGAGAAAGACCATGTTTGATTGTTTGGTCAGGTCATATATATGTTGGATACAAAACAAATTTAGGAAGATGTTTAGTTACCTGCATCAGCAGATACAACTTTTGTATCATCACCCAGGAGACTGATGTGTAGATCTCGCACTCTATCCTTGCATGCACCACCGAGCCTGGCTGACCAATGAAGCTCGATTTGTGTTGCTTCCTAGAGCCAGGTTCCCATCATATAAAACAATACTAGGAATAGTGAAAACAAGGATCCAAACAGCCTTCTCTTGAAGCTTATACGGCTGAAGATGGTGAAAGCTGGATAACCAAACATATCTGCCACTAATTAAACAATAAAAAAAAACTCTTCGTGAGGCTTCTTTCTTCAACGCACTCTAGTCCTTTAGCATGGGCACTCCCATGTCTTTTTTGAGTTGCAGCTAGGGACGACCTTTGTTTCCATCGACGCGTGATGCTGCCCTCAAAAGATGAACCAATCTGCTCCATGCACCGGAGACCCACAAAAATATCTTCTCTCCGGCAACCCGGCCCTTGACCTGCGAGGCTGAGACGTGGCAGGGCCAGGCAGGCTATACCAGGAGATGGAGCACTCCAGAGATCACGAGAAGCGACCGACGACAGCCATACGGTATCATCGAGAACGTTCCATAGATACGCTTGTTGCCTGCCCATCTCCTCACGTTGTGCTCGTCGTCGCCTGCAAGCAATAGAAGCAGGGACCAGGATCGATCAGACAACAAACCGGGCAAATGAGGCGTCGTACCGTACGCGCTGTAGGAGTAGAGCTGATGCGTGCGTGCGTCCACATCGACAAGGCGCGGCGCGCGCCAGCCGCCAGCAAGTCGCCGTCGTCGTCGCAGGCGCAACAGAGGCAGCAATAGACGGATCCGAGACAGCGAAGAATCATCGATCGGCATCGCCTACCTGCTTTGCAGCTAGGCATGCAGCGTCATCGATCGCGCATGTAGACGTACGCACTCCGTTCCACAAATAAAATAATATTTTTAACTTTTATATTCACGTTTGACCATTCGTTTTATTTAAAAAAATTTAATATATATTATTTATCTGTTATGACTTACTTTATGATTATATATATTTTTATAGTAATTTATATATTTTATTATTTGCATGAAAACAGGTGCTCAATATATATTATTTATCTTGTTACGACTTACACCCACACCTACTCCGGTCCTAATCAAAACGGCGGTGATGCACACAGTGGCAGAGCTCGACTCATAATCAAGGGGGGCTAAATTGTTCATAGATAATATGATTAGACTGGTTTGTTACTAGATTAATCAAAGTTTTGTGGTCGGCTAATACTACTCACCGAAGATAGATGAATATGCACAGTTTATAGAAAAATAAGCTTAGAATATCTAGCTCCTCAAATAAATTGATGACCAAGACATACAAATAATAAAAATATACACAAATTTTCGTTAAATTTTATTAGCTAAGGGGGCCGGAGCCCTGTTTGGCCTCCACTGGGCTCCGCCTGTGGCTGCACATGCCGTAATAGTAACCTGGCGACCCGGGGGGCGCAGCTCATCGGCCACCGGTGATCGGTCCGGTCCACACGCCATTACCCGCTCGCGGGTCCTGCGCCGCGGGGCTCAGCAGGAAGCTAGGCTGCCAGGCCGCTGTCCTGTGCGGCCGTGCAACCAGTGGCCATTCTAGATCTAGCGGTGGCACGCGACGTCGCTTTTGACTTGCAGTACAAGGTCGCGCGACAGACAACAGAAAGAAAATAAAAGCGAGTTACTGCACTAGTACTCAGACGTGCATATGCATGTTGTTTCTGTCAGCTGCACGTACAGGAGCTAGTATTAGTGCACGAGGCCCCCATATCAAAATTAAACCAAAACGTACTCACACTCCCACTAGTGCACGCTCCTAAGCTCGAGCGAGGTGTCTTCCTTCAACTCTAAGCAAAGCATCCGGTACACTGTAATCGCGTCAAGGACTTTCAAGGTACTTCATACGCATGCTAACAAACCAACCGCGCGCTGACCTCACAGTGCATCTCAAGTCGTTGCGTTCGTGTACTGGACGTACTAATGGATGTATAGGCTTATTAGCGTGCCCCATCCTTTGATCGTAAATGATTTCGTACGTACAGAGAGTGACCTTTCCGGTTGCTGCGTTCCTCCTCAATGTACTGAATCCGCGTGGTATATTTTGAACAATCTTTTTTTTTTTAGAAAAGGTGGTATACAACATCCCACCATTTGTTTTTCCTCAAGATCAATAAGGCTATATGGCTTCGGCCTCATTTGGGAGAGTTCCCCTCCATGATTCTCTAGTACTGTTAGCTCCTTGATTCTCGGGATAGAGTGGTTCTATTGGATTAATAGGAGGGAGTAAGGTCGGCAGCTTATCAGAATTGATTATTTATTAATCCTAATCAGAATTTATAGTGAGCAAGGTGAAGCAGGTTTTTTTAGCTCCTAGCGTAAATGATTCTCTCCTGACCGCCACCTGAATCAATTGATGTTTTAAACGTTTAGCTATTTAGGAGCGATTCTCTTCAAAGAACCTGAAGCTGGATTTCTCCCAAACGGCCCCGCCTTCAACTTCATCATCGATCTGTATCTAGGCCTCGTTTAGTTTCTAAAATTTCTATCTGAAAAGTATTGTAGTATTTCGTTTGTATTTGATAAATATTATTCAATCATGGCCAAACTAGACTCAAAAAATTGTTTCATAAATTACTACTAATTTATGTAATTAATTATTTATTTTACCAATATTTAATGTTCCATGCACACGATATAATATTTGATGTGATTGAGAGAGAGTGAAATTTCTAGCTTTTTTGAGATAACTAAACAAGACCCTATTACAAAATTGTGATCCTAGACGTCAACACCCATCGTAAAACACAATTTGAGGCATTCCACTGATATAACTCTATCCATAGGACACGGTGGATTACATTACATAACCTTACCTCTATAGTAGCACAAAGGATATGTCATCCTAAAATTTGCACATATATAATTAATTTAAATCCATTTACCAATTCAATATGTAGTTGTAAAGTTTGCACCACAATTCAGTATAAAAGGACCAGATGAAGTGGTACAATATGTACTACTTGTCGAGCATACGCTTTCTAAAGGTCTGTCTACCCGTCACACGTGTGATTTGAAGCCATATGTCACACGATGTTCTGTAGTGTTTATTTCGATATTCTCGTATGTTCTTAATGATGTTCCGACGTATTTCTTTGGCATGTCGGCCTGAGTCACGCACACGATGTTCTGCCGTATATCCTCTGATGTTCTTCTGATATTCTAGTTTTTGAGAACGGCACAAATACAAATACAATAGACAATGGATAATTTTTTTCTATGAAAGGACAATAGACAAAACTTCTCCCTAGAATGGCACAAGGACAAATATAATGGACAATTCTTTTCTATGGAAGGACAAATACAATAGACAAATACAATGGTCACTCCTTCGATGTTCTATCATGCTACCAGCGATGTTCTGTCAGTTGTAAACCAATGTTCAAAAAATTCGTATGACAGAAGCTAGAGAATCACAGGGGTGAGCATTAGATTTACCCTTTCTAAAAGACATAAAAAGTCTCGATTATTATCATATTCATGAACTTTGAAGAAACTATTATGCTCAATGAGTATAACTGGACAACTGCAGTTGTACAAAAGACTCTTATCTATTAACACTTTTGTTTTCACTAAAGCCATAAAACCCTTTCAATACTTACCATCTTCACTCGTCACATATAGAAGCAATACCAATTTTAGTTCCGCTGAAGAAAAAGAAACAAACATGCATGAGAGACCCTTGATCCATATTTGTCATGATGACAGCGACAAATTAAGGATACTTTTTGATTGTGGGGTAATGTTGGGGTGTTTTGAACAACATCACCCCAATTTCGTGACCATTACTCTTACACCACTAATTCTTAAGTCCTACTCCTCTATGAATGTCCTTTCCAGAGTATTTAGTGGCAACGAGTTTTTCCATGGCACCACTTTCGATCCCATGTCCTCCCGTATCAATTGATGGTATTTGTGCACGGTGGCCCCATCAGCGGATTTGCCGCATTGATGGTTGTCGTATGTCGCTTAGGCCCCCTCTCTGGCGGATGCTTTGCCGCCGAGAGCGCGATGGCCCTCATCCGCGGATGCTTTGTCGCGTTGATGGTAGTTGCTTAGGCCTCTTCCCATGAAGATGCTTTACTGCTGTGAGCGTGAGGGCCCCATCCGCGGAAGCTTAGCCGCATCGATGGTTGTAGTTCTGGCGGATGCTTTGCCGCCATGGTTCCAGCGGATGCTTTGCCGCCGTGGTCGTCACTTTAGCAGTTACACCACACTGTTGCCTACTATAGTGTTTAGTTTTCTTAATCAGGTTTTGTTGGTTTGGGCTTTTAGATGGAGGTTCCCCCTCCTATTTTCTTGTTGTTTTCCTATGTTATGGATTACTTGTCAATCCTATGTAATTTTTATCTTCTACTTAATGAAGTATGTGCTAATGCTAAGGCATGCTTACGAAAAAAATGGTATCTGCATGCATGTCCCAAAGCTCTAAAAGATGGTTATCCCATGACAAACCTTATCCATTGCCACCTTAAACTTCTTCCCTAGCGTGATAAGCCTTAGGACATGAAAAATAAGCCCTAACTGTAGCCCCTTCTCCAACTAAGCCGTTTCATATATGGCTATGGCTGGTGCTGATGTGATGCTAAGTTTGGATATTTTTGGTGCATAAACGACGTGTTCGAATAATGGGTAATATAATGCTGGCAACGGCTGCGGCTAAACTAGCTAGCTCTGGCTACAGAAACGCAGGTCACTGGCTGATCCAAACCACACAGCGGCATCTGCATCTGCATCTACAGCGAGCACACGGAAAAGCCTAACTGTAATAACCATCATCAAGGTACTAATAACTAAGTTTAATTAATTAAGCTAGTGCAACCGACCTGGCAATTAAATTAGTGCAACCTACCAGGCGATCAGATGGCAACAGGTACAGACCCATAGCAACAGGTACAGACCCATACCCATGCCCGCTAGGAAAAATTGTGCCCGCTAAAAAACCCATACCCGCAGACTCATACCCGACCGGGTAACGGGTACGCCGACGGGTTGCCCATGCCCGATAAAATACAGTCCAGGCTAGTGGCTCTCTCCACCCTCTTCTTTATAGTGTATCTAGTCACGTAATGCTCAGTCTGCTGACGAGGTGGGACTAATTGGGAGACGTGGAGTGCTACTGTGTTACAGGTTGTAGGCCTTGTATGTTCATTGCGTGCACCAAGGTCCACTAGCATGGGCAATGTGCACAATTATGCCCAGCAAGTAGCGCAGGTGGGCATGGTGGCCCAAAAGAGAGCATCTTTTCCCTCTCATGAATTATTTTCTGTCTTTTTATTTATTTAATTTAATAATGGTTGTGTAGGTTTTTTAAGTTTATTTATATATTGTACATATATATGGCAAGTAAAATGTTATGATATACCAGGAATAGAAAACTCACAGATTTATGGGTATGGGTACTGCCATCCTAAACCTGTGCCCACAAACCCGCTGGGTTTGGCTTTTTGCCCATTAGCGAACACACGGGTATAGATTTTAACCCATACCGTAAAAGTCCATTGGGTTTCGGATTTCGAGTACCCGTTGCCTTTTTTTTTTCTTGTCCTCCTTTACACGCACGTATAGGCACAGGGACACGTGGACCACCGTCCCCGGCTCCCCGGTCCCGCAGCTCCGCCGGCGACCTCACACCTGGGTGCTGCGGGGCCCTCTCCCATCTGACGATCTGATCTCCTGCCGCTCCCTCGTTCCTCCCTCCGCTCGTTCGTTCGTTCTCGCATCGGTATTTATAAAAGGGGACCTTGTCGTTGCTCCGGCGGTTTGAGCTTTGCCGCTCGATCGATCTCCTGCGCTACCTGGCTGCTCCGCCGCGCCGAGCGCGAACGAATCTCTTTCTCCACTGTCCGACCTTCCAATTATATCGTCATCCATTCCGGTCCACACGAGAACTAGGACTTCGACGCCCGCGTCCGGCCCCGTCCGTGTCGATGGCCGGCACCACCGTGTGCTCCATGTGCGGCGACGTCGGGTTCCCCGACAAGCTCTTCCGCTGCGCCCGCTGCCGCCGCCGCTTCCAGCACTCGTACGCCCTTCGCCACTTCGTATCCTACGATCAAATCGAGTAATAAGCCATACTTCCATGTATCATACCAGAGACGACTAACCCATGGATGGATGGTGTCCGTTTCCTTTCAAAATGCACAGTTACTGCACCAACTACTACGGCGACGCGGCTCCGGCTGAGGCGGGCGCCGGCGTGTGCGACTGGTGCCTCAGCGCCGACGTCGGCGGCGGCGGGAAGAATAAGCGGCAGCACTCTTCGGCGTCGTCGGGATGCGGCAAGCAGCAGCAGCCGCAGGTGGAAGAAGCAGCAAGAGGCAGCAGGAGCGCACAGCATCAGCCGGCGTCGTCGTTCCCGCCGAGCGGGTGCAGTAAGGGCGCCGGCAATGTCACCGGCGGCAGCGAGCACGCCGAGGGCGGCCGGAGGCCCCGCAGGTACAAGCTCCTCAAGGACGTGCTGTGCTAGCGAGCGAGCGGGCCAGCTATGAGCGTAATTAGCAGAGCATTGTTTTACCTGCTCTCGTACGTCGTTGTACTATGTACAAAACAATGCTCTGCTAATTACGTAGTAGAGACAGCAGGTAAAACTAATTATTACTAGTAGCTAGTAGCTAGATGGTTTAATTAGTTAATTATCACCATCCTTTTGTACGAGCGCGAGAGTGTTATTTGCGTGCCGTGAAGAGACACACTTTGGCCATTATTATGCATATATGCATAAGCTAGTTGCTGGCCTAGCTTGTCGAGCGAAACTTTTCTTGTGATCACATGCGTGTACGCCGTGTTTGAGCTAGTCCTAGTTGAATATCTTAGCTAGACGCAGAGACGGAGGCTAGTGGCGGCCAAACTGGGCGCCGGCCCCCGGCCCCCGGCCCCCTCGCCGTGTGAATATTTCTATTGGTTAGCTTATGCGTGCATGCTACTTCACGGGTTAATCTGCATGCCTTTTACTTTGTCTTAATGTAACAATTGAATTGAATGGCCCCTCCTTCGTTCTCCCTCAAGCTCCGACGCTGGCTAGACGTATCACGTCGTCAAATGCATACGCTTGATCTTGCGTTGCGTGTCAACAACTCATGGTCGTCGGCCGGCGGGCGTGTACCTCACTTGCTACCGTAAGATCAATCTTTTTGGCTAGCGAGCTAGACTGTCGATGACGACGACGTTTAGCTTAGGCCCAACAAATCAATAATCCACTCTCACCTACTACTAATAAAGCAAAGATGGACGCCGACGTCTTAATCGATCCTAGGAGTATGCAATCAAAGATTTATTTATTTATTTATTCAGAAACAAGAAGAATGTAATGCAAATAATAAAGCAAAGATGTACCACACTAGCTGTTTCTGGATGGCGTTGTACGCTTAGTTAATTTCCTTCCATGCCGGCCCGATGAGGTATTGAGGTCTCTGGAAAACTCTGGAAGGTCGTCGATGTACTCCATCTACTTCCTAGTTTCCATGCATGCTAGTAACTGGTGGCGGAGGCGGGTGACTGGAAAACTGGAATAATCAGGAATCGGGATGCAATTCGTACTGCACAGCTAGAGCGACTCGAGAAGAGAGGAAGTGGCCGACACAGCCCACGCCGAAGTCTGCCTGAAACTGGAAGCCCCACCACTCCTGCGCCGCGATCGGGCTGCAGATCTTTGTGGGGGCCGGCGCGCAATGATCCACCCATGAAACGGCGTTTCCCTTGTCCATCTGACACCCCAAACCTGTCCGGTCAATAGTGTCATGATAGTGATCTGGACCGGCCTTTGTCCTGCACTGCGGCCTGCATGGCATATATATATCTATATATCCACGGCACTAATGGTAACCGATCAGACCCGTAAACTCTCGAGAAGGGGAGGTATATTTCTAACTTTTTGAGGAAAAGGTATACTCATGCATGGCTGGAATCCGGAGGGTGTTGACTCTTACGTACAGGGGGCGTCTGATTGACGGGACTAGGATAAGATCGGCTATGTGCTTACATATATCCCACGCACTAGGAAAATGAACTTTGACAGTCTCATGATCCACGTATCTTATGCTCTAATCAACTCGTTTTTGTTAAAGTCTGTGCGCATGCTTGATGAGATCAGATTGAACAGGAACAGGCCCCCCGCCCTGACGGAAGTTTTTACAATAAGACTTGGGAATAGGATCACATCTGTTCGGATCACAGAAAACAATATACTCTGTTCGGATTTAACGACAGTAACAGAGGCAGATACATGCATGATGCATTGACATGCATGCACCACAGAAAGCATCTGGTCACCATACCGCATCACCATCATACCATGCATGCGTCGACCCTACCTAGTACCTACCATGCTTGGTTACAAATATATTAATTATTAAGATCCACTCTTCTGCAGATTTTGCTAATGATGTAAATATCATCGCTTCAGTCTTTTGGATGTACTTTTGCAGCTTATAAGCAGCAATATGGCACGAACGTCCGGATCAAACCTTGCATGTGTCCAAAGCTGGGAGTGCGAGCACAATATACATATACTGACGGTCGTGTGCATCCTCCCGTCCGGCGGCGTGCTACGACGTGCCCGGTCGGCCGGCCGCCCGGCCGCCGGCCACCGCCGTGGTTTTCTTTTTTTAAAACGTGCATCGTCACGTGTTTCATTAAGTAGAAATGGAAAGTTTTACATGCTCTAAAGAGGGGCACGGCAAGAAGCCTAGCACCCCTTAGAGAAACACTAAACACAAATCGCCAACAGGCGGCGGAAAAATATGGTTGGGCTAACTAAGTAACCAATTGTGCGACAAGGACAGGGGAGGGCCCGACGCGTGGCAGCGGCTCAGAGCTCAGGGCGTCACCACACTGGCCCCGTTCCAGCGCATGATCTCGTCCATCGCGTCCCACTCCCAAGGGGATACAGGCTCGGCGAACGCCTCATGGAACTTGACAGCGATTGTGTCATACGGCATGTCGATGGCGACGTCGTCCGGTCCACGTTCCCACTTTTTCAGCAACACGTGTTTTGCTTGCTTCTCCCGGTTGGGATCGTAGAAAGGCGCTTTGGCCGCAAGCCTGTCACTGCGACGAGGAGGCTCTCGTCTATAGATGGCCACCGTGCCGTGCCGCGACGTGCCGCCGTGCCTGCCGTGCCGTGCCTAGCCGTGCCATGGGCCGGTTTTCCGTGCCGTGCCGCCCGTTGGGCACGGCCAAATTCGTCGTGCCATGCCGACCCATGGCCCGTCGAGAGAAGATGAGAGGGAGGGACTGAGGGAGACTGGATGTGGTGGTGGCGCCGGGGACGAGGTGAGGAGGTAGCCACTGCCCACCGCTTGTTGCTCCTACTGCTCGGCGAGAGGTGAGGAGGCGGTGGCTCAGGCGCTCGGCGGACGACGGCGCTTTGCTCCGACTTCTCGGCAGGAGGTGAGGAGGCGGCGGCTCGAGCGCTCGGCGGACGGCGGCTCAGAGGTGAGGAGTGGGGGCGAGATAGAGAGAGAGAGAGTGGGCGTGGGAGGGGAGGCGGCGCCGCGGTGGGAGGAGAGGAGGCGACGACTCGACGGCCAGCGCTGGGGGGCCGCGGCGCGGAGGCGGAGTTGAGTAGCGAGCAGAGGTGGAGGAAAAGAAGTGCGAGAGAGTGTGAGAGGGGAGGAGGCGCCGGCTTGGTGGACTGGTGGGGGTAGGGGAAGGGAAGTGTAGGGTTTAACCGTTTAAGGCCTTGATGGGCTGGTGGCTTTTAGGCTTAGGCGCTTAGCAGGCCGAGTTGGTCGAGCCGATCACCGTGCCTGCTATTTGGCTGTGCCGTGCCCGTGCCGTGTCATGGACTGGGGTGGCGGCCCAGGCATGACACTGGGCCTCGTGCCGTGCCGGCACAGGCACGGTGGCCACCGGGCCGTGCCGCGTTAGTGCCGGGCCAAAAGGCCATGCCATGGGCCGTGCCGACGGCTCACGGGCCGCATGGCCATATATACTCTCGTCGCGCGGCACGTCAGCGTGTTGGCGTCTGCAAGAGGCTTTCCTATAGTGGCAGCCGAAGAGAGTTGATGAAGGATGCCCTAGCGTCGATGTTGACTGTGGCCGGTGCTGCACCGTCAATTGAGGGAACCACACCATCCGTCACTGGTGCCTCGGCATCTGCGAGGCCCATCTAGGGCGGCGAGCGGTCCTCAGCTACCGCGGCATCGATGTTGTGAGTGTCCGCAACCACGACGTCAATGAAGAGGTCCTCACCATCCACCTCCAGCACCTCGACATCTGCGAAGTTGAACTTGACCATCCTTGGCGGCGAACGGTTGTCCACCAGTGCTATCTGGACATCCACAGAGGCAGTTGTTGGAGTGGAGGGGTGTAGCATAGGAGCACCCGTTGAACGACACGCAGGAAGGGAGGCGGCGAGCTCGTCGAGCATTGGGTCTACCCATACGGGATGCACAACGATCTCGCACAGCTCTGCCACGAGCAGGTCGATGGAGGTAGCGGTGTTGTCGGTGACAGCGATGTTGGTCACCTTTGGTGGCCTGCTCTGGCGCCGTCGGCGTCCACTACGGGTGCCATTGGCGCCACCGACAGTCTCCTGTTTGGCTCTATCCGAGCCAACGCGAGGCGAGTGCAGGGAAGGGAGTGGGCCACCACCCATAACCAACCAACGAACACCCGGCCTACACCACCGATTAAGGGCGTCTTTGGATCAAAGGAAAAACAAAGGAAACCAAAAGCGCAGGAAACGAAATATACGGGATCGGGGTCAGTTTTCTCTGGAATCGTCCCTTTCCTTTCCCATACTTTTCTCCGTCATCTCCCTTCTTTCCGCGTCCTCGCTACGTAGCGTCCGCATGCCACCACGCCGCCCTGCGGTTCTTCGACCCCTTCCGCACCGTCGCCTTCGCCCCCACGCGCGTTCTTCCTCCTCTCCCATTTTCCACTCTGTCGCCGACGGCTCCCTCTTCTCTCCCACACGAGCTCCATCTTCCTCCATCCCTCTCCCACAGTGCACCGTGCTCCAAGGTGGCGGGCTCCCTACCTCCTTCTCGGCCAGCTTCACCGTGCCGGCCAGGGCGGAGCTGCCGGATCCGGCCCTAGCGGCAACGGATCCGTCGGATCTGGCACCAGCGCTCGCGTCCTCCAGCTCCTCTCCCTCCCCTTCCTGTTGAAGCTCCTCGACGCTGGCGTCCTCGTGCTAGCCGGAGAGGGAGGTCGGTCGCGCTCGTTCCCGGATGCGGCTCGGCCCCAACGTTTCCTCCGCCAATCCATGAGGTTGGAGTGGATTTCTCTTTTCATGCGTTTTACTGTGCTGCTGTGAGAGATTGATTCCAAAGGAATCGAATCCTCCGTTTTGCCTGCCGTCGCCAAAGTGACCATGACGTCAGCATTCCTCCGGATTCCTCCGGATTGAATTCCTCTGCCTTTCCTTTGGTTCAACCGTGAACCAAAGGGGGCCTAAGCATCGGATACATGCGTTGCGTTGTAGGCGACGATCATGTAGTAGATTCAGAACACGCGACAAGCAACTGCGTTGTAGGTCAGTGTCTCTCTCAAGATCTCGCGTCTGCGAGTGTGTCCATTATTGACAGGAATTGAGCTGTCTGCTAGAAACTCTCAGCTCCAACAATAATCGCACTCGCAGAATATCAATAGTCCAATGATACTGATCTATCGGCAATGGCCAAATGGACCGATACATGCACATGCATTGGACAGCATATGGTCGTCGTTGGTTGATGGTTCATGCATGTGCACGCATGCATGCACCATCCCACAAAGTTGCACTGAAAGTCGATCTTCTCGTTTCTGTGTGGCGCCAACCGCCAATGCATGGAAGGAATTGATTGAAACCAAAATCTTAATCTTAATAGGACGAAATCTGCACCACCAGCTCTTGCCTATAATCTTGCCATGTGTCCTTCAATTCGATCTCCACCAGTTTCATCGATCGGTCTTGAAACCTCGCGAATCTTCTCTGGATTTCGTCAAGTAAAGATGCCCTCAATTACGTACTGTATGTACTCATTATCCTTTATTATCGTGTGGGCTACAGAGATTAGCGGCTGGGGTGTGTACACCGATAGAGGCAGCCAGGCTGGCAGGACGCCTCAGCCTTGCTTTAAATTTGAAACAAGACCGAAGCGGAAAAAGTAGATCTCATTTGTGTGTACGTATACATGTTTTAGAGAGCTGGATTATTTTTTTTTGAGCCGAGTTTTAGAGGGCTGGATGCACCAGAATTTTTCAGTGGGCCTGCAATTTTGCAAAGGAAGCTTCTGAACTCGAGTACGATGGCCTACTGGAAACACTGTGGGCCGATTAAACGGCCTACGGCCGATATCAGCTGCTTTATGCACACATGTTGGCGCCCAACTTTAAATTAAGGCCTATAAGCAACGTCATACCCAAAAAATTCAGCCCAATAACCTTAAAAAAATCAGCCCAATATGTTTCCTCCTGTTCCCGATTGACGCCCTCCCTCCTCTTCCCCTTCCAGGCCGCAGGCAAGGTCGCCGGCGGCGTCGAGCGTTCGTCTCTGTTCGACTTCGACCTCGGTGACTGGTCTCCGCCTCCTCGTAGGAAGGGCATCCTTTTATCGCCCAAGGTCACGGCAACGAGATTGGGTGAGCTTGGCCGCCTTGAGCGGCGCCGTTCGGACACCAGGCGATCCGATGATCCGAACTGCTAAACCGCCTCCCTGGTTGGTCCCTGCCATGGGCGACATGATCCGCATCTGCGTTTTTTTAAGGTCACCGGGGGAGGCGTTCCCTATATGAATTTTTTTATATATATTGGCCCAAAACGGTCGGATAGAAAGTTTTACAACTCACTTTGATACAACAATGGTATATCCACTGATAAGAAATCAACAAATATGCCCCCAGCACAAGGGCAATAGTAGCACAACCAAATACACATCGACGAGGGAACAACAACAAGACGTAAAAGCTCTTCAACGATGCCTCCAGGGAGGTGGATGACGTCACAACGTAATCATCGTCGGCCAAGCATAGCTTGGCAAGGCTTTCGCCTAAGCCTTATGTCTAGGTGTTGAGCAGGCCGACCATGGAGACAGCAACACAAGGTGTTGAGCAACAGAAGGAGAATCTCGTCACTGGCTTAGACTAATCTGAGCTAAGCTTTCGCCCAGAGCCTTTGCTATTGCTCGTGTTGACCCGCTTGAGATGAAGGAAGGCATTGCAGCACCGAGCGTCGATGCTTGGACAGGAGGAGGGAGTTGCCGGCCGCCGCCACACCTCACGTAGCCGTTGCCAGACTCGCACGTTGTGACAGAACCGACCAATTTATTAGAGCACAAGCACATAATTCACCATTAGGACGACAAACTACATGATTGAGACCTAATAAACCCGGTAGTCATACCGAAATCTCGAAGGATTTCAAAACTTTTCCGGCACGACCAAGATCATAATAGTTTAGCGTTCGCCATTCACAACGTACATAATTCGCACATAGTTTAAACCATCGGAGTAAAATAAAGTTATTACAAACCAAGTTCAAATTCGGAATATAGCGGAAGCGGTTTAGTTCAAATCCACACACACACTTAGTTCAAATACAGTGCCAGGTTCTTGATCAACATCTAACAAAAGCATTAAGTAGAGAAGAGTGACCATGCCCAAGGTCTAGTCATCTCCTAAGGCGGGATAGAAGCAGTTCTGACAATAGCCATAAAACATCTCACCATCTGCAAAAATATAGAAAATAAAACCCTGAGTACGGGAATGTACTCAGCTAGACTTATCCGTCATAAACTAAAAATAAAATTGACTCCAAGGAGTATGCAAGGCTGTATAAGAGGGATAGCTGACTCATTTAATTGCGAAAAAGCTTGCATTAAGGAAACAATTATTAAGAACCTTCTAGCAATGTATTTTAATCTGATTATCCTTATCATGCTACATTAGCACCTGTACTAAACAAGCATGGTAATAATTATTCAACGAGAATAGTAACCAATTCCGGTTGAGTATCTTTCAATCTCAACAGCTCAACCATCTCATCTCTTATTCAAGTTCTCACTACGATGCCGCTGCTCAAGTCAAGTGTTCACTGTCCAGGAACGATGGCGATTATAATCGATTACTAACCAGCTGGCGGGTATTCCTCACACAAACCACACTCACCCGCTAAGGTGAGCTACAGATCACCGACATTCAATTCAAAAAAAGTGCAGGATCAACAGGTACCATCGTATCCAGGAACCGCCCGGCTGCCTTATTCAGGACGACCCTGACCTCGGACTTACTCTCCACGTAACCTGTGGTCCTCCATCTTCACCAATACGATGCGTATAGTAGGTCGACTCCCGGCCCAAATCAAAATTAGGCTTCGCGGCCAGAACGACTTATCCTTCCAGCTAAATGTGAGGCATAAATTCAATATGACTTGAGGACGTACAACGGACGGGGTCCTAGTTCGACACAGACGGGATAACCTCACCGAACCTTCAGTTCAGTCTCAACACCAATCCCGCCCGGTCTCGATTTATTATCTCCACATGGTTATCCAAGATAACAATGTATTCAACCATTCCGAGTCACCACCTATAACTCGCGGATGACTGGAAATCACCCGACTTCTACCGATCTAGTTAAAGCAGGGCTAAGCAAATAATCGTACCTGAACCTAACAGGGTTGAAGTATAACAGTGGCAAGGAATATAAGTAATGCAGCAACGGTATAAAACAACGCCTATAACTTAATGCATCAAACAAGTAAAGGACTCAAGTTAGATATTTTGTAAACCATAGGGAGAATGCTCCGGGGCTTGCCTTTTAGGAAAGAGCTGGGCTGGTGGTCGGGACACTCCGGAAGATCAGCTTCGGGATCCTCTTCTGCTGCTACTTCCCGCACCAAAGCTTCCTGCTGGCCTTTCTCTCCTGGTCCTCCGGGAACTATCGTTTCGAGCTCTGACGATCCTGTATGATGCATAGTGCGTATAAATACCATGTATACATAGAAATACAATGCTGATGCTGATGGTGAATGAATTTTCAGCTAAGATAAATGATATGATATTTGAAAACATGTATGATAAGCACATGTCATCTGCATTCTCTTCTACCGACAAATCTTAAACAAGCCTCGCATTATAATTACTTGCACACTATATGGAATTATAAACAACCATTATTTTGCATACTACCCTCTATTGTACTAAAACCAATAACAGAGCACCCATATCATAAATATCCTAAAAAGCATTTTTTCACACATGAAATGATAACTTTAAAGCATTATTTATAATAAAAGAAATCAGGGTATAACTACAATATGACTTTAGACTACTCAGAAAATTCTGTAAAAATTACAAAAGCTTAAGCATACCCAATAAGGACTACCATAAAAATTTTAGGTCAAAACAGTAAGTAATTTATCCTACACAAAAATGACAAGGCAGCATAATTCACCGGGCATAAAATACTTTATACATAAAAATATGTCAAACAACAGATCTCAGAATATCATTAGCTCTAGATTGACATAAAAACATCCTCCAAAAAGTTTCATACATAAATTCCTTATATTTTATTTATTATGAATTATTTATCATCACATAGAAATAGACACCATAACTAGATAGAGCAATGTTTACATATGACATACCCTTACAATATTTTTCACAGATAGAGCATGACATAATAAGACTAAAAAACTTGGTCTCACATTTTTCTGAGCAACCGAGAATTACTTATGCATTTTCTAAGATAACAGTAATTAATAGAGATAAATAAATCTATACAGAAAAGTATCACAAAATCCATATTTCATATTTTTCATGCATAGATCTTCTCATAAGAAAAATACTACAAGTTGAACCAACTCATTTGGACTAAAAATGAAGAAGTTATGAATTTTCAAAGGTTTAAACAAAATCTGGAATTCATTTTCTTTAAAACCGATAAAGAAAACAGTTTTGCACCGGGAACCCTGTATTTTGCGGAAACCAACCGAGCCCTAAAAAGAAATACGCTGAGTCTGGCGACTTTACACTTAAGTCAGACAAAGAACGCAAATGATGCCCGCGGTCCACGCGGCGGGGAATGATCGTCGGCGTCGGGATTCCTCGCTGACGGCGAGGTCTCCGGCCGAGCCACGGCTACCAAAGACTCAGCTCGTCAACGCGGACACATTGGTGCAAAAGATGGAAACTACGAGCGAGGTTTCGACCGGCGGCCATGCGCGACGGCGGACGGCGGCGAGGGTCGGGGGTGCGCCGGCCATCTCGGGCCACGGCGGAGCACACGGACTAGCCCACCAGCTCCAGCAGACCAAGGCGAAATGGATTAGCTAGCCAAAGAGACGAATGGCCGATCGGAGCAACGATGGCGTGGTATGCCGACGAGCGGCGGCGCGACCCGCGATGGCGGACGGCCAAAATTCGGCGAACTCAAACCCTAATCGGTCTCATTAGCTACACCAACCTACGCTACTCGAGCAGGCGGTCACGATGCGCAAGCTTAATTGAATTCAGAATAGAAAGATTCAGAATAAACAAAGAAATACCCAATATCCTGTTGGAACAAGATATTGGGTATTTCTGGCTTTCCTTCCTTCAAAAATTCCTATATGTTTAGGAGAAAAACCTTATCCATTAAGAGATGGAACTTCAAGCGCAGCTAGGTCTAGAGGGAAGTTGTGAGCATTACGTTCGTGCATTACCTCCATACCAAGATTAGCACGGTTGATGATATCAGCCCAAGTATTAATAACGCGACCTTGGCTATCAACTACAGATTGGTTGAAATTGAAACCATTTAGGTTGAATGCCATAGTACTAATACCTAAAGCAGTGAACCAGATCCCTACTACAGGCCAAGCAGCCAAGAAGAAGTGTAAAGAACGAGAGTTGTTGAAACTAGCATATTGGAAGATTAATCGACCAAAATAACCGTGAGCAGCCACAATATTATAAGTCTCTTCTTCCTGACCAAATTTGTAACCTAATTGAGGGAGAGAGAGGTTGCTGGCCACAGTGGACCGCACGGCGGTCGGGCGGCCATGACCGGCGAAGGGGAAGATGGTCGATTCGACCTCTACCTGAGGGCTCGAGGGCCGGAAAGGTGCGCAGGACGTGGCTCGCGTCGAGACGGAGCTTTGGGCGAGTTCTGGGCAAAATGTATCAAGGCTGTGAGGTGCGGTGGTGTGCGAGCTCGCGGCGGCGGCAATGGCGGGCGTCGCGTCTGCTAGAGCTCTGGCGAAGGAAAGGAGGGACGAGAGCGCGTCTGGAGAAAGAGAAGAGCGCGGGGGCGAGGGTGACGCGGTCCGATCGCCTTGATGCTGGAGCTCGAGCTCGGATAGACGGAGCGTGGCGTCGGAGCTCGTCGAGCGCGTGGCGCGCATGCGGAGTCGGCCGAGGGCGCGTGGAGTGGCCGTGGGGTCGGGCGAGCGTGGCGTGCGGGATCGGTGTGCGGCGCTCGGGTGCGGAGGCAGAACAGCGGGCAGCGGCGTCGCCCGGCGTACGGCTGCCACGCGGCCGGCGTCGATGCGGACACCGTCAGCGCGAGGAAGAAGAAGAGAGGAAGAAGGAGGCCGACGGGTGGGTCCCACTGCGCCAAGATTCGTGCAGAACTTGATGAACCCCATATTTTCCAAAATATCCGAATTTCGAAAAACTTATAAAAGATGAAATGTTCCTTTTGATGAGTAGAACATTTCACTTTTAAACATGAAAGCCTAATTCTGCCTAGAATTTGAATTTCAAAAATGGGGATTTAAAATTTAAAAGAAAATTATTTTTATAAACTGTTTTTGATATTTTTGACCCACTTCCAAGCCTTTTCATGAAATGGCCCCAAAATAAGTTTTGCTCCAAATAATTTTCTCTACAAACTTCATTTAACACTCAACCCCAAACAATCAACCTTTCACATAGCTCTAGTTCAAAACAAGGTAAGCATATTTTTATTTTATCAATTCATGTAAATAAATGACTATGCAAATGAGATGATCATACTCATGATATGCAAGATAATGCATGCTTAACACCAGGGTGTTACACACGTAACAGTGGGAGGCGCGCACCGACATTCATCCTTGACGTGGGCTTTCCGGCTGCCGCCACACCATGCGGAGCCAAATGTGGACTCGCCGGCAGCAGTGGGAGGCGCGCACCGGAAATCGATTGCCGGCCGCCGCCACATGGCACAGAGTCATTCCCGGACTCGCCTGTGGCCGAGGGAGGCGCGCACCGGCTTTCATCCAAGACAGGGGCTTTCCAGCCGCCGCCACACTATGCGGAGCCACCGCCGAACTCGCCCGCAGAAGTGGGAGGCGCGCACTGGAAAACGGTCACCGGTTGCCGCCACACCGTGTGGAGCCTTTCGGACTCACCCGCGATGGTGGGAGGCGCGCACCGGCACCCACGGGCATGCAGCCCCGCCGCTGGCAAGCCCACGGCCAAACCACGCGCACCGCGCCGCTGCTGGACCCTGCAAAATGAAGGCGAAGAAGATAGCGGGCACGCTGCCCCGCCGCCGGCATGCCCGCGCCCAAACAGCACACCTCGTTGGACCGCTCCATGGCCCTCCAACCACATCCCCCACCGTTCCCCCACCGTTGAACTCACCGCTGCTTGCTGAGGACCACCATCTCCGACGTCAGTGCCCAGCACCACAGGGCGCCAGATCTGGCCGCAAGGTACTGAACCCCGTGCCCCTGAGGCTGCGCCCAAGCTCTGATGTTGCCGACACCAGCGGCACCTTCTCCAGCCAGGGGGGACCGGATCGGGCCACCAGAGCCATGGATCCGGCCGCCCGGGCTCAGGGCGACCCTGGCTAGCGCCGCCGCTACCGCCGCCGGTCATGAAGAGGAGGGGAGGAGGCAGACGGGGGAGAGAGGGGCTCCGCCGCCGTGACCTTGCGCAAGCCCAGGTCCTAGCCGGCGCCGCCGCAGCCGCCGTAGGGCGCCCGGCCGAGCCCCACGCGGCTCCAGCCTAGGCGCGTTCCGCCGGCCGACCACGACCCACGCCGCCGAAGCCGCCGCACGAGAGGAAGTGGCCCCGCAGCCGCCATCCCCGCAAGCCCCGCGGCCATGCCGGTGGCCTGATCCGGCGGCAGCGTGGCTGGCGAGGGTAGGAGAAGGATGTGACGGCTAGGGTTTTGGCCTGCCGCCCGAGTCACCGCGTGGGGAGACGCGGGGGCGAGCCGCGGAACCAAGTCCTTCCCGAATGTGCAATTTAGATCGCATCTGCGTTTCAGGCAACGCATCCGCAGACTTGGCTGCTGCAGCGGGCCAGCCGCAGCTGCTTCCGCGTGCGGCGACCATCCAGCCGCGTGGTCTCGTGCCAGGCGCGATTCTCGGGATCCAAAGTGCCAGTCCTCTTCTCCCAAATCTCAACCCTCGCCGGGGTCGTGTGGTGGCGGATCTACCGCCGGCAGATCACCGCCATGGCTTGGCGTGGGCTCCAATACTTACGCTTAGCACAAAGCACCTGTCCTTCCAAGTACCATTCGTTCGCATTTATGAGAACATCTGTACATCGCAGGAATTTTCAGGCAAGCGTGACGAATTTCGCTGGCCGTACCGATCAACGATCATGCGGATAACCATTTGGCTGGCCCACGGTACTCCGGCAAGGCTGGCAAGCGGCAAGTTGTCAAATTCAGCCATACATCGATCAGATAGCTTCCTTGTAGCGTATGATTTCCCATGTGAAATGCTTCAGCCAGCATTATTGATTCGTTTGGTTTTCAAGCTGCATCATGGTTTATCCTTTCATGTGAAATGGGAGGCTTTTTTTTCGTTTAGGTGCTTATCGTGTTTCTATGCAGAAACTAGCATTATTCCATTTGGGTCAGGGTCACAAATACTACACATCTCTCAGATTTTGATTAATCTTTTAGAAGTTCGACAATCAATAGGCTTCAAATACTTAGTTTGGAACCATTAAAATTATACATGTAGGTTGTTCTGAAAAATACTTTTTGATGATATCATAAACCAATTGGCAGTATTGTCCAAAATATACTGACATGTTCCAAATAGTATTGTTTACGCGACGGAGTAGAAGTAACATCTGACAACTCAATGACCCCTTTTATGCAAGACAAGATGTTTTCGCGACACGACGGCCATCAGCAGACAATTGCTCGCCACAATCGAGCAGACCGTCGATCTGTGGATTGAGGCGGGGGCGCGTCACTTGAGTAGCTTAATTTGCGAGTAGTCCCCTTAGGAAAACTAGCACGGAGGCGACACTTCATGTAAAATCTTACCCTTCAAATTATACGCGCGTGCGCGTATATAAGAAAAACTCTTCTTCTTAAATACAAAGATGTACAGGTCTTTTGAGTATTTGAGAAAAAATGACCCCTTTTCCTTTTATGTTCCAAATTGACCATTGATGTAGATCAGTTACTGCTTGCTAGTACATGGAATGTATTTCTAAAACCTGGATTGCAGCTGGTACCGATGGCATAGAAAATTTATCTAACTGTTGTTACTCTACCATCCACTAACTTGTGAAATCTGCCATGCACGGTGGTAATGCAGCTGCAAATTTATTTGTCATGATGGATTCCAGGCTTCCAGCCATCCAGGTTTGTGAAGTACGAGATGTAAACTTCTCTTTCCAAGTTCAGAGTTCTATCATAATGTTAAGGTGGATCTAGAGTTTTGCAGGAAGTGTGAAGAAGGCCCTAAAAGTTCCACTCACGAGAAGCAACTAGGCAAGCCGGACAGTCAGAGAGACAGGCAACTGGACCTTGATGTGCCAGTCATGTGCTGAAAGATTCCAAATCCTCAATTGCAGACGTGCCTTCTCAATCATTTTGCACACAAAAGCGATAAGGTAAACAACCATTGGGGTGTTGTTAATAGCAGCCTGGCACGGCCGGACGAACTCGTCATCTGAATAATACTGAGGGCAGGACATTAGGACAGGAAACCTAACCTCTGGAAATTGTAGTGGCTAGGAGCCACTGATCATGGTCTAAAAGTGCTAACCACTGCATTACAAAAAAACGTGTGGGTGTTGTGGGTTCCAACTTGGCTGTTGTCACGGAATGGTATGAAAATGCCAAAGATTCTCTGTGTTTTGTTGCATTTAGAGATAACTTGAGCATGACAGAAGCACAAACCTTACATAATCTGTATATGGTAAGACGGCTTGCATGACCCATTATATGTTAACAAAAAGGAAAAAAGGATCTTCATGTTTGAACTCAGAACATCAAACCTGTTGTTGATGGTCAGAAAACCATGCAGTCAAGTTTTCTTGTTATTAAGGAAAATATAAATCGTGCTTTACTGCAAATTCCCAACTCTGTTGATATACATCATATATATACGACATCAATCACACTAATGCTATTTTACTTTAGCTCATCAGTGTCGCAGGTTTCATCTTCTCACCATCTGAAGTTTAGAAGTCTCCTTGAAGAGATGGAGAGGGGAATACTACTTAGCTAAATTTCATATAGAGTTGCTGAGGAATTCTAAAAGAAAGGTACCAAAAGGCTTTTTGTCCTAATCATTTGATGAAGTCGTTGCCACCGATGGTAGCACGCAGTACTATCATATTGTCGTGGTTTTTCAATTGCTGTACTGATGCAAACGTAATGGGTTTACTAACCTTTGCGCTCACTGACTTCAAAATGAAGAGGGCTCATTTGGTCCACGTCACTATCAACAGTCCGAAGTGTCTAGAATGGCAGGCAGAGCTGATTGGATAGGCAGGCCGGGAAAAGAGCACCGATGACGATGGATGCGAGTTCCCACCCTTGGAGAGCAATGATTATCAGCCACATACACGACCTGCTACAGAACAAAAGTCTTCTAGCTAACCACTGTTATATATGCATTTCCCCTCAGAAAGAGCGAAAGCCTATGGCTAAGCATGAGTTTACAACGAAGTGAAACACTAAATCGTGCTAAAGTGCTAAAACTTTAGGTCTCATGTTGCACCCTGATGCACAACAGAGAAACGGGACTGCGTTTGAAATGAAATTCATTGGAAATGGAACTCTTCTGCTTTGTTTCCTGATTGACTAACTGACAAACAATTCTCAAGCATTTGCAAGAACATGACTTCCAAATTTGAGAAGAAATAAAAATGCAATGCCCAACTACATAAACGTTGAGATAACATATCCTCCAAATGACAGCCCATCTGACAGACACTTGCAGCCGTTAAAAGGGCATAACCAGTGCCATAGGCTCCCGCACTGCGGGTCTGGGAAAGAAAAAATAGCCAGCAGCCTGCACAAATGTGCAGAGGCTGGGGCTTGAACCCGGGACCTTTTGGTCACAGACGGTAAAGCTCTACCGCTTGCACTAGGCCACTCTTCACACTTGCAGCCGTTCAAATGTACAATTAACAAAATATTTAAACGTTACAGATGAGATAACATATCCTATAATTAGCAGCTTAATTTGCCCTTTAGTATTGTCAGTGGCTGATTGCCTTGGTGTACACTCACATGGACACTCCATAAAAAGTTCATAATAGCATCGCTGCATCAGACATCTGAACAATAGCTTGGTGCGCCTAGCTGCTCGGCCGGGCTAGCTTAGCTACCAATCATGGAATAAGCTAGTATATTCTTATTGTATAAAATGTGTGTGACGAATATCCGCACCGCCCAGAATACTCTAATCCACAAGTTGAGGCCGCCCATCAAGCCTTGAGCGCCAGGACGCGTGTATAAAAGGGGCCTAAGCTGACTGGACTGATCGCATCAGTGAAGCAGCAGCAATCTTTCAAGCTCACAGCGCCAACTCATCTTCAGCCTTCGGCGAAGAGCTCAGAGGGAAAGCAAGATGGTGAAGCTCGCGTTCGGAAGCGTCGGTGACTCCTTCAGCGCCACCTCCATCAAGGCCTACGTGTCCGAGTTCATCGCCACCCTCCTCTTCGTCTTCGCCGGCGTCGGTTCCGCCATCGCCTTCGGTGAGCATGTACACATACATGTTCCAGCCATGCTCTCAAATGGTTGACTTCAATGCATGGATGCTGAAGAATTACCTGTCCACGTGTGCAGGAACACTGACCAATGACGGCGCACTCGACCCTGCCGGTCTGGTGGCGATCGCGATCGCGCACGCTTTGGCCCTCTTCGTGGGCGTCTCCATCGCCGCCAACATCTCCGGCGGCCACCTGAACCCGGCCGTGACCTTCGGTCTTGCCGTCGGCGGCCACATCACCATCCTGACCGGCCTCTTCTACTGGGTTGCCCAGCTTCTCGGCGCCTCCGTGGCGTGCCTGCTCCTCAAGTTCGTGACCCACGGCAAGGCCATCCCGACCCACGGCGTCTCCGGCATCAGCGAGCTGGAGGGCGTGGTGTTCGAGATCGTCATCACCTTCGCGCTCGTGTACACCGTGTACGCCACCGCCGCCGACCCCAAGAAGGGCTCCCTCGGCACCATCGCGCCCATCGCCATCGGCTTCATCGTCGGCGCCAACATCCTCGCCGCGGGGCCCTTCAGCGGCGGCTCCATGAACCCCGCCCGCTCCTTCGGCCCCGCCGTCGCCGCGGGCAACTTCGCCGGCAACTGGGTCTACTGGGTCGGCCCGCTCATCGGCGGTGGCCTCGCTGGCCTCATCTACGGCGACGTCTTCATCGGCGGCAACTACCAGCAGGTGGCCGACCAGGACTACGCCTAAGTCTCCGTCGTCTGGATTGCATGAACCCCGTCGAAAGCGCAGAGTTTTGATCTGCGTCGTCGTTTGCTTTGCTCTTCGCCACGTTGAATGGTTGTATGTAATGTGTCGATGATGTGTCGTCCATGGTCCTTTGTATGCATTTCCCTTTTTTTTTTTCGGGGTAAAATCGATGTAAAGATCTCGTCCGATCTGCGGTTCTCGCCTTGAAGTGGAAGAAAAAAGTGATTTTTGTTTCGATGTCGTTTATGCATGGATTGCTTGGGTCGTTATGGTTTTCATTCATCCACGACTGCCCCCAAATCGTGATGGTTGAAATCGCGCCTGTGCACTGGTCCGTACCCGCGGAAAGTCGCATTGCACGGGCGCGTCTTCGCCTTTTTAAAACGAACAAGCAGCACGCAGTTCCTCTAGAATTCTCTTGAACCGCGCACGCAGCGATGGCGTCCCGCATGAGGCCTCTGCTTGCAGGTTGCAGCAGTGCTTCTCGCTGCTTCAGGCTTTTGTGCTCTTCGTTGCGGTACTCATCGCGGCTGACACGTCTACACGTCTACTCCCTCTTTGACTTTACCGACCGTGTTTGACTATTTGTTTTTTAAATTTTTTATGCAAATAATAAAATAAATAAATTATTATAAAAATATCTCTAATGATAAATAAAGTCATGACAAAATAAGTAATATTGACTATTCAGCTTTTTTGAATTTTTTATGTAAATAATAAAATAAATAAATTATTATAAAAAATCTCTAATAATAAATAAAATCATAATAGAATAAGTAATATTTATTAAAACTTTTTAAATAAGACGAATGATATAATAAAAATTAAAGAAGTGTAAATTATATCCGCGAGGGAGTAGCGGCCACGCCGACGGCCAACCCCGCCGTCACGTTCGCCTCCCATCTGTGTGGCCATATTGCCGTGCCGACCGCTATCCTCTGTATCTTCGCCGGCCATGTAACGGAACTATTCTGTCGGCACACAGAATGCGTTTCTGTCCTAGTCATTTCGTTCCGCATTCGGCGTGCCGATGTGGCAGCGATCGACGACCGAAGATGTCCACGCAGGCCGTGCCGACGTGGGTCGCCGTGGACATGGCAGGGTTCGGCGCGTCGATCCTGGAGGTGGTGACGACGTTCATGGTGGTGTTCACTGCGCACGCGGCCGGCGTGCGATCCCTGTCTGTGCCTACTACACAAAATTACAGTACACATGCTGACATGCATACATACACAGGTGGGCCGGGGAACCTGAAGGGCAGAGTCATGTGATCACGGCGGCGAATGGGCAGTCCCAGGCCCCAAGATCGAGGCCCGTGAGGCCGTGACGGCGCCACAGTGGTGGTGCACGTCGTCAACATCTCCCCTACAAACTCAGCGGTGCACGTCCGTCGCCGTCCCTGCCGGCGGCTGGGCCGTCATCCGCTTCACCACTGACAACCCGTGCGCCTGGATCATGCACTGCCACCCGGACGCGCATCTGCCCTTTGGCTTGGCCATGGCGTTCGAGGTGGACAATGGGCTCACGCCCGACGCCATTCTCCCGCCACAGCCGCCAGAATACCCCTGGTGCTAGTGCTAACTGCTAAGCACTCATCATTCAGAATCAGAACCGAGTGCCGGAGATCAGTTTTCAGGAGGTACAAACTCTGCTTCATTGTTTCACCTTCGTGATTACTTTTTATGTTCAAATTTTAATGCCTTAGCTGTCTTCGCTTGGTTAGCGAGTACATAGTATTGCAATTGCAACAAGCATAGAGATCCTCTCCACCAATGCACTTTATTTGACATCTGATAAGGGAGCAAACAACTTCTGAATAATAGCTTAACAAGGCAGGGAATGGCTTGGAACAAACAGCATAATAGTCAATAGACAGTCACAATCTGAGAGCAACTTCTGATAGCTAAGTACTAATGCGATATTAGACTTTACAACATGAACATAAAATGCTAAAAGACGCAGGAAAACAACATAGCACTACAATCATGCTAAGTAAGCAGATGTACCACTTCGTCCTTTTGGTGCTCAAAATGCCCTCAGTGCAGCACAATTGGTCACTACAACAGCTACTGTCATGAATTATCAGGCCTTCTAGGTAATGTCAGTTAGTCACTGATTTGACTGGCATTCCATCTGCTGCTCTAAGAAGCTGTCTGGCCCTTCACTGCAATGCAATAACCGATACATAATTAACAATCAATCGCAACGGGTGCATAGAAGCAGGAGAAGCACAAGTCAAATGAATACATACCAGGGCTAACAATCTTTATCCTCTTTGTAATAGCCCTGACAGAGGTAACAGAGGCTGCTCCTGCTTGAGAAAGGGATCAATCAGTACAGCAAAAAATGATGATAGGAATAAGAGGGCAAAGTAAACAAACAGCTAATTGCCATTGGAGGAACTTATTAGAGCAAAGTCAAAACCTTGCGGATTCAAATCTTGAGCTGAATCTGCTTCCATTGGCTTCACTGAATCAGGTAGAGCAGGATCAGCTGCCATATGACCACTAGTGGCAACAGGCTCTAGTCTGCATTTGTTCAACAAGGAACACATCTTAGCATGCATAGTTTTGCAAACACTAGAAATTTGAAAAGGCAACTGACAAAGAAACAAGTATATTAACCTTTGAACTTCAGCACTTGTGGAAGGGTTCAGAACACCTTCGTTGTCAAGATCAAAGTCAAGCAGGAGCTCAGAAAACGAGAATTGACCATCACATATATCAAAATTTGAAAAATCAATGTCGAAGTCATATTGCTTGTCTTCATCAGACGAGGTAGAGACCTTGTCACAAATCTGCTCACTGGGACCTGGCTCGGTACAATCAAAGTCCAACTTGCGGGTGGTTGGTTTGAAGGGGGAGCTGCAGGTGGTTGTTTTCAAGGGGGAACTGCTGGTGGTAGGTTTCAAGGGGGAGCTGACATGGTAACTCCTCTCAACAGCATAGTACGTGCTCCCTTTGAGAGGACTGACGATGAGAGTCTTGGAAGAAACTATAGAGCACTGGGAGGAGCCAAATTCCTGTTGGGCATGAGCGTTTGCTATGGCAGACACTGGAGTTGCAGATGGATAAGCCGCAGGCTGATCTTGTATGGGATTGCTTTGTTGCGGTGTATATGGAGAAGAGTGGGCCGGAAGTGGCCTGAATAAGCTCTTTGCAACAGATGAAGTTTGAAGTGGAAGCTTTGGCATAGCTGAATGTTGAGCAGAAGTTGGGTGGGCAGCAGAAGCCAAAGCCATCTTCTGATCCTTCAAGGGATGACAGGCTACAAGTACAGCTCTACCTGGCATTAGGAAGTTAGAATGTTAGCACTAACACATTTATCTGCAGAATGAAATGCTTTTTTTTTCTCAAGTAGATAAAAATATGCAGTGCTAGTGGAAATCCCAAAATTTCAAGAATTGTGAATAAAAATTTTAAGAAGCTGTGTTGAAAGATTGTTAGGATTAGCAAACATGCAGCGGAGAATTAACAGATAAGCACAGGTAGTAATCCTTCGTTATGAATTGTCAATGTAACATAAGGTTTCTAAATTTTCATTAGCTAAAGCATGTTCAGTCGTCTTTGGTTAAACTGAATCCTGTGTTTTCTGTTCGAAATTTATTAACATTACTAAAATTCCCTACAAGAAATCATAACCATTTGCACATGAAACTGTATCTACATAGTCTGGCTGCCCTTCATGTGGCGAAACAGACAAAAACAAATTAGATACAAGGAATAGCACTACTATTTGAAGTACTGGACACCTCTGTCACTTTGACCACTGAGCAGGCAACAGTGAGAATACGTTAATTAGCCAAAGAGAACTATATTGTAGACATCTGTTTATCAGGCTGTGTCAATCTATTATAAGATAAGGGACACTCAGGAAATGGTCCTGAAAATCTTTTTGCTGAGTTTATGTACCTGCCTGGGACTAACACCAATAAGTTTCCACCCTGTTGCCACACATACACTACTCTCATCAATCATCATACACCCTGTTCCTTTGCTCTAATTTATAACTACTTCTATAACAGGACAAGCCTAAGACAGTAGTATTCCTGGAATCATCACTAATGGAAATTGTCAATTCTCAACATTTGTAAACATTATCTTTGATAGCTTACACAGCTCCATTTGGATAGAGAACGGAGGGAGAAAACAAATATGATAATGTGTATGAATATGTTGAGAAAGTCATACATTCCCAGACCTGTAGAACGGTTATACTTCCTGAAGCTATCATATAGTCATGTAATGCATTTTTGGTGCACTTTATTTGGATTAAATAAGCATGAAAAATCTATTTATCTTTGAATCAAATTCAAATGTAACCACTTATGGCCTCATTCATATGCTTGCTTATTAAATTGTTTGGTGCTTATAAAAACAAATAGAATTTCAATTCTATTAAGTAAAAAGCAGGTGTACTGTGAAAAAAATAATCATGCAATCATTCGATGTATTTTTCCTCCCTTCTAATCAAAAAATATTTTTTATCAATAACTTCTATACCATCATGTAAAAATGTAAAATAATTGGTTCAGTGATTAATTTATTCAATAGTCCAATTATCAGCATACAAATGTTGTGCAGCAACATCAACCTACAACTGGCACATCTAGGAAGGGTGCGGCAAAACTGCGCTGTATTTTCTAGTTGCAATGATCAGATACAGCTTAAAGTCATGTCCCCCCAGTTGAGGGGGATTTAGTCCTCTGCAAGTCAAAATGTTCCTCAATTCCCTCTAATCCCCATGGTTTAGGACTTTAGGGATAAAATGAACAAGACCTAACGCTGACTGAAGAAGCTAGGACAGAAATGCAAAGTTATTACGAAAGAAAAATGTGTACCTTTTGCATCGGTGGTTGTAGCAGGAGCAATGCAGGATCTCTTGGAGGCTGAGGCGGTGGTCTTCCCTGAAGACTTTGAAGCCTTCCTCTTTTTATTAGTGGGCAGAGAAGTGGTGGGAGCTGGGGTGGACAGATCTGAGGAGTTGTGGACAAGGACCGCGGTGGATGCATGAGCATAGTGATGGATGACAGGCGAAGCATGTCCGGCGGTGCCTGCGGCAGGAGTAGGAGAATGAGTTGAGGAAGAGCAGTATATATATACAGTAAACAAGCAGAACAGAAGAAATCAAAGGTACTGTATGACAATGTCGAACAGGTGGGGGGCAAGGCAGCACCCAATACCTTGGGACGGTGGCGACGACGAGTTCGGCGCGAAGAAGAGCGGCGGCGACGACGGCTGGGCACCGGCGGCGGTGTGAGGCGGGGGGAGGGGAGGCATCATCATCATGTTCATGTTCACATTGCCATGGGGCGGCGGAACAGGCGGCGGCGGAGTGGACAAGGAGGAGGAGGCGTAGTAGGTGGAGACGAGAGAGTGCATGGCTTTCATGGCGGAATCGATGGCGAGGCGGGACTCCTTGAGGGCGATGTAGTCGTTGAGGATCTCGGCGAGCCGCATGGGCGGCCTCTTGGGCGTCTTCTTGGTGGGGCTGTAGATGCGCGCGGCGTCGGAGCGGAACGCAGCGAGCGCGGCCGTGAAGCCGTTGTCGGCGAGGTAGCAGTCGACGAGGTACGCGACCTCCTTGGGGGTGACCACCTTCTTCTTGTCGGTGGAAGAGTCGGTGGGAGTGGCGGGCTTGGGCGGTGCCAGCGGCGGCGCCATGGCTGGTGCTGCTGCGAGGGGGTGGCCTTGGTCAGTTGGACTGGATGTGGAGGTTGCGGGATCCGACTGATGCGGTGGATTGGGGATCTCGTCTGAAGGAAGCAGCAGCCAAGAAGGTCGCGGGGCTGTGGTTTTGTGGAGCGAGGAAGGAGGGAAGTGGGAGGAGAAATCGAAAGGAAGGGAGGGAAGGGAGATGGGATGGAAGCGCGCGCGCGGCAAACCGCAAATAGTGGCGCCAACCCAACCCAATCGAATGCGTGTATTCACATTCACCTGCGCGCACTCCCGCTCCCGCGCGGTCCCGCCCCGGGTCCGCCGGTCGGAGACGACGACTGGGCCGTGTACTGGGACGGGCTTATGGCCGGTGCGGCCGTTGCGACGCTGGTGCTCCCGGCCTCGTCGCTCCGTGAGCCGCGGCCCGGCACCGTTCCTTAGAAAGTTTTTAGAAGTGTCAAATTACTCTAAAAAAAAAGTGTCAAATGGTCGTTCAATGTTCAGTAACCCACCCCACTAGACCATTTTCTCAAAAAAAAAAGAAGTGTCAAACGGTCGTTCAACGTTTAATAACCCACCCCGCAATAGACCGTTTTCTCAAAAAAAAACGGCACTAGACCCACCTGTGCCTGTGCTTAGCGTTGGATCGTTTCGTCTGTACTGTATTTGTGAACTGTGATGTCGTGATCGGGCCATTTCTTGAACCTGAGACGTTTATTCCTGGCGAGACTGGCAACATTCTTCTAGTACGAAAATTTTTTGGTGCTAGGACTCTGGCCGGCAGCATGCTTGCCTAAGACTGTCCACAACATTGCTTTTTACCGGTGCTGAAACAGGAGAGAGAGTGTTTCAGCACCGGTGACAAACGTTGTGGGCGGTGCCCAGTTGGAAGGAAAAGTCGGCACCGAGGCATGTGGAGTCACCGGTGCTTGGAACATAAAAAATTATATTCCACAGGCAACGAGGCGAAGGACGAGGAGACCAGCAGGGCCCATGGACTCGGAGGAGGCGAGGAGGACGACGGCAATGGCGAGTAGCTCGTCGGCGCCCTGGGAGAAGCTCTGCCTCCGCCGACTAGAGCCGCGCTCGCGACAGGGCCTGCCGCCGGCCGGAGCCACGCTGCGCCAGGCCCCCGCCGCCCGGAGCCGCGCCCACGACGGACCCCTGCCGCCGCCTGTGCTGCCCGGAGCAGCGCCCGCGACGGGACCCCGCCGCCCGAAGCCACACCACGACAGGCACCGTCCGCCCGGTGCCGCGATAGGGACCCCGCTGCCCGGAGGGGAAAGTTTCTCGTGGGGTCCACGGGCACTCAGGAAGCACCGGTAAAGATTGTGGCTATACATGCAGTTGAATCACCGGTGCTACGTGTCAGGCTGAAAATATTTTAGGCATCGATCACATTGTGAACAGTCTAAGTATCCTACTGAATTACTGATACAGCGATACAGATGTATCCTCGTCCTAGAATCTCCCCTTCCCAAGTCTCTCCCATCTTTTGAGGCAATAAGAAAAAAAGTCTCTCCCATCTTTTTGCCAGGATCAGTGTGCCGCGCACTGGCAGTGCACAGTGCAGACGCGTGGTAAATTTCACCAGATGTCCACCGACCCAGCTCCAGACGTCTTGACTCGTGTCCGCTTGCTCCGACAAGCTCGGCGTAAGATCCACCGGAACGAATAAACTAGCACGGAATGTGCACTGGCGGGCTCACGAGTCCGAGGAGATTTCATCGCCGCTGGCGTCGTCTGTATCTGTGTTCGAATATTTAACATATTAATATTTGATATCATATTCGTATTAAAGACTAAAATTTTATATTTATATAATTATGATATCGATATCAATCATATCTTATCTTTGATATTTGTACCCGATCCGTTTTTGTCGTGACCGCGACGCCGACAGACCCCAACGCGCCTGTCTCCCGCGCGCCCTCCCCCACCCCGGCCGGTGCAGCGCACGCGCGCGGCGATGGCCACTGCCACTCCGCAAGCAACGCAGCAGTGTCTACGTGTCGCTCGATCTGCGCGACAGGGGCGGCCGCGGCGTCAGGGACCGAAGCCTTGGTGTTTCCTGCCGCCCACGCAGCGTTCTCCCCGTGCTCCGTGTCTGCCTGCCTCCGCCGCCCGGCGCGGGCGAGCTGAGCCCGATGACGATAAATAGGCGGCGAGGTGGCAGCAAAGGCCGGACGCGACGTAAAGCAACACGAAGAACAGTGGGATACTTCCAGTCAAGGCAACGGGTCGAACAGGTGAGGACGAACACAAGATGGAGGGGCACTTGTTGATGATGGCGAAGAGGAGGGATCACTTGCTGCTCACCGACGGCTGCGCCGGGGCGGCGGGGCCGCTGGCGGTGCAGACGCTGACGGAGCCCATGGAGTTCCTGTCCCGGTCGTGGAGCGTGTCGGCGTCGGAGATCTCCAAGGTGCTGACCGGCGGCGGCGTCGGCGCGAGGCGGAGCTCCAACTTCGTCGTCGACCGCCTGTCCGGGATGCTCATGCCGGAGACGCTCGCGCTCGCCGCCGCCTCCGGCACCAACATCAGCCCCCGCAAGCGCGTAAGGATCAATCAGTCTCATCGAATTATCATACTACTAGTATGCATCTCTGCAATGCTGCCAGTGCAGCTGAATCAATGGCTTGTATTATTTTTTTGGGAACGCAATCAATGGCTTGTATTGAGCGATTTGTTTTTGCTTGCAGACCTTCCGGAGCAGGAGCGCGATCTCGGCGCACCAGGTGCACCACACGGTCCACGCGATCGGCAAGTGGTTCCACCACTGGGACGGGAGCAGCAGCAAGGTGGACAAGGCCCGCGCGGAGCGGGCGCGCGTGCACGCCGCGGTCTCCGTGGCGAGCGTGGCGGCCGCGGTCGCCGCCGTGGCGGCCGCGGTCGCCGCCGTGGCGGCCGCGGGCGCCGCGAGCCCCGGGACGGAGGACGACGATGGCGCCAGGATGGAGAGCGCGCTGGCGTCCGCGACGCAGCTGCTGGCGTCGCACTGCGTCGAGATCGCCGAGCTCGCCGGGGCCGACCACGACCAGGTGGCGTCCGCCGTGGAGGCCGCGGTGGACGTGCGGAGCGCCGGGGATCTGCTGACCCTCACCGCCGCAGCGGCCACGGCTCTTAGAGGAGCCGCCGCGATGAGGCACAGGGCGCAGCGGGAGGCGCGGAGCAGAGCGGCCGTGGCGCCCTACGAGAAGGCCGGCAGCTGCCGCGCCGTCGACGTCTGGTGCAAGGAAGGCGCGCTCCTCAAACGCAGCCGCAAAGGCAAGCAGCCATCTTTGTTCGCCACGTTACAAGCTGACTGACAGCTTTGGGCAGCTAGAATCTGAAACTAAACCGAACTGCTATTTTCCACAGGCGATCTGCACTGGAAGCAAGTGTCCGTGTACATCAACAAGAAGTCCCAGGTGATAGTGAAGCTGAAGAGCAAGCACATCGGCGGCGCCTTCTCGAAGAAGAAGAAGGGCATCGTCTACGGCGTCTACGACGACATACCGGCGTGGCCGGCGCACGAAGGCGGCTTCGGCGTGCAGAGCTCGGCGCCGGAGACGTGCCACTTCGGGCTGAGGACAGCGCAGGGCCTGCTCGAGTTCCAGTGCGAGAGCAGGGCACACAGGCAGGACTGGGTGGAGGCGGTGAAGAACCTGATCCGGCAGGTAGCCGGCGGGACTGCTCAGCTCGAGCACTCCTTCGAATCGCTAAGGCTGAGCGCGTCTTAAGTTTGGTCGTGTAGTCTGGAGGGTAAATCTGATACCGTTTCTCCACACGGTTTTAAAGCAGGGAGAAATCGAGGTGCGATTTGCAGAATAATGTGCAGAATTGTAGGTTTTTTGCTTTTTCCTGGGAAGGTAATATGAAGAGCAAGTGCTGGTATACGTAATCCTCCATAGTCCATGCTGTTTGTTCCTGGTGCAGTCACAAATCCATTCTCACAAGTCATGTTTATTGTCGCAAGTACTACCCTTAGCAAAAAAAAAAAAAGTGCACCAAATTAGACTCAGTCAACTCTATACCTATCTCTTATAAAAATAAACTTCACTAACCTAATTCTCTGACATGCTCTTGTGTCACATCATCCAACAAAACCCACTATTGTCATTTGGATGAAAACGGAGAAAGAGTACATTATGCACAAATCGGATGCATATGGAACTCTTTGTCTATATCCAAGAGGTGATAGCAGCGACTTCCCACAGGGTTAACAATATCATTTTGGAGATTACAACGGTGGTGCTTGCGAGTGGGTGGTCTAATCCATGGACTCAAGGAGAGACGAAACTAGCAAAATTTTAAAACAAGTAGAACTATAGCACTACAACAACACCCTTATGATATAGACAAAAATAATAGTTTGAAGTATTTTTATATTGAAATATTGATGAAAAACAAAAACACAAAATACATCATGAAAAATAAGTGATACGCTAGATTCTCTTCTAAATTCGTATGTGGAGTTGAGGCACTTGAACTTGAAAAGTAGTTGCACATGGTTTGTTTTCAACATACTAAAAACAAACATGAGTTCAACAATCAAACATTCCATCATCCAATCACCGATCACAGACTTAGTTTCACACAAAAATCCAAATGCTCATTGGATGTTGGGAGCTCCTCAGACGGCGGTGTGCCCAGGCCCCAGCGTTGTGCCTGCGATGTGTGGCCTGCTTGCCGGCCGCAGCACCTAACTCTGCCGCATCCAATCACTGCTCGCCCGCCACGCCTAGGTGCCCGCTCGACCGCTCCCCACTCAACTGCCAGGCTGCCGTCGTAGCGCGTCTCCATAGTCAAAAAGGTTAGGAGTCACACGCTCGTGTGTGATGTGTGAAGCCGCCACTCAAGGCCCAATAGATTGGGGACTGACGGTGAAGTTGGATTGACTCCTTCCGTCCTTATAGAATTGTGTCGATACCCAGAAAATGGGTATCCTAAACCCTTAGTTTATCGAACTAAACCCCACAAAATCAGCAACTCGACCCCTCCGGTGACCTCCCGCGCTGACGTACGAAGGCCCGCAGGCTGAGACATATCGGGCTGGCCCACGAACGGACAACGATGGTCCAAAGCCAAAGCCTGCTCAAGAGGCTACCGAACGGACTGGTACTGTACACTCGAGAGGCTACCGAACGGACTGGTACTGTACACGCGAGGGTACAATTCGAGCGACCCCTCGAAGACGGAACTTCGCCCTGCGAACGAGCCTTCCCTCGAGGACGTAACTTCGTTCGGCCGAATGGGCGGTCCTCGAGGACAGTGCACCCCTCGGCTACCGACTCTCCCGTACGGGCCCGAACGCATTTAATGCGATCTACCTACCCCCGCCTAACCGCATGGCCACAGTTACGGTAACAGTTGCAGGCGTGGCGGTCAAATCTGGCTTTTACTGCCCATGCCCCGGAATCCCGCAAGTCGTACTACGCTGTTGCACCGTACCGAGCACTGTGCCACGTCCAGCACCACCTCGAGACGTATAAACCAACACGTTTCCAATTTTCCGGGATTCGGCCTTATCCGGTGAGGCTCGACCTCCTCGGCACGACCCCCTCGACTCCGGCCAAGACCCTCGACCGTCGCCCCTCGATGTCAACAAACGAACCCTCGATCGGGACTCAACAACTCCCAACGCGACGGGAGCATGACCTCCCATACCGACGTACATCGCTACAGCGGCACCGATGTAATCGGCCTCAACGTCATACGTCATCAACGTCATGCGAACTCGAAATACATGTACCCCTGTGCCCCTCCTTCATCTATAAAAGGAGGCGCCAGGGCGTTAGAAAAAGGGACCGGACGAAAAAGACGAGAGGACCTAGAGCATAGAAACATTAAGGCTTTAGATCACAGAGCGACACCGTGAGCCTGTGTAAGGTCGAGAGCTAGGCGTCCGAACGCCCAAACTCCACCTAGCGCTCCTCACATCTACTTGTATTTTCCCCTGTACTAGCACTTCGGTGCAAGATAACAGGAACTATCCTCCCCCCGCTGGACGTAGGGCCTTCTTTGCCTGAACCAGGATAAATCGCCGTGTCCTTCTTGCATCACCCACCGGATAAGGGAGCACGCAATTACAAATATTACTCGTTGGTGTTAACCCCTCGAGGGTCAAAACACCGACAGTTGACGCGCCAGGTAGGGGAGCCGCGTGTCACTAACGATTTCCCGCCATTTTTCCGGATGGGCAACTTTGTTTCACCACTTCCGCACGCTACGGTGATCTGGTTTGGGAACCTGGAGTTTATGACCCTCGACCAGGGCTACGACATGACCCTGCTCTCAATCAGTGACCCGAACGGAGGTCGCGGTACGCCCCCACGCTCTTGGGGGGCCGCTCACCAGTCTCATGACCTTGCTTCCACATCCAGAAGGAGGCACGGACGGCACCGTCATCGCCATCAACCTAAGTCGGGGAGGGTTCCCGCCGCTTTCTCCTCGCCCCTGACCGGAGATGACGAACCCCTTGTTGAGGGAGCATCTGACCCGAGTTCAGAGGTAGAGGGCAAACCGGCAGGACCCCACCACAACCCCGACTCCACCTTCATAGTACGCACGTCGAGGAAGCGCGATGAAGCCCCCGCTCGATCGAGCCCGCTCCCACACGAGCTGTTCGAGCGTCGTCGGCGGCCTTCATTCGACTTCAACATTCCCACGATGACGATCTCGACAGTGACCCACTCCAACATGAGCACGTTGGAGGACCGCCCAGGCGCCCTTCTCCGTGCAATGATGGATGTGGAGACTGTCACACCGGCCTCCGAGGGCTTGGCCTTCGTAAGAACGCCCGGCCCCCGGAGGTACACCGTCGGCACACTCCGACGGCAGCTGCAGGAGGAGGCGCGGGAGCAATTCCCCGTCTTCTGCTGCGGTGACCCCGACTCTGACTCTGATCATTGGGATCCTACCCGCGAGTGCCTCCACATCGATGGTGATGTCAACTCCGATCAGGACACCGTCGATCCAGCGGCCGCGACGGCTACTGCTGTGGCGGGTGACGCTCCCCCTAGAGCAGAGGAACAACAACCAGACGCACCCCGAGAAGCGTGCCCCCGTCCTGGCGAGCAGGACGCACAGCTGGCACAGATTCGGGAGTTGCAGGCGAAGCTCGCCGACGAGCAGGAACGCTTGCGCCTACTCGAGCTGACCCTCGAGCAAGAGCGGCGACCGCCCGGCGGTAGAGCCCGAGCCAGGGCCCAAGAAGTCAACCGGCAGATCATCGAGGCAGGAGCACCCGAGCAACCCGCCAACCGTTATCCCCGAGCAAGCCAGAACATTGTTGCGGCGGCTATGCTTCTTCGCAATATGCCCGCGCCATCCAACTCGCAAGCTCGGCGGATACAACGTGAGGTCGAGGATCTCCTCCAAGTTGCTGTTGTCCAGCAAGCCGAGAGCTCAGCCTCGAGGCGTCGAGGGGCTGCCTCCGAACCTCAGGTTGAGCCCTCCCGGCCCGAAAGGGAGGGCTCGGTCGATCAGGGGGCGACCCCCCGACAGAAGAAGAAGCCGGCCCGAGAACGTATCAACGACGACCGCGCTCCCCGCGACGCGCGCCTCGACATTGTCGAGAACCGCAGACGCAAGCACGGGGATGCCGAGGATCAAGGGTACAAAGCCCATCGTGGAGGGCGTTACGACAGCGACGAAGACCGACAGGCCCCGGAGCCACCGGGTCCTCGAGTCTTCAGCAGGAAGATCCGCTGCACCCAGCTGCCCGACAAGTTTTGACCCCCCACGAGCATCGTCAAATACAACGGCGAAACCAATCCCGAGCTCTGGCTAGCCGACTTTCGGTTGGCTTGTCAGGCGGGCGGGGCGCGTGACGATCACGCCATCATACGTCACCTTCCCCTGTTCCTGTCCGACACCGCGTGTAGGTGGCTCGAGGAGCTTCCCCTGATCAGATTCGCGGCTGGATCGACCTTGTCTGGATCTTCGAGGGGAACTTCAAAGGTACCTACGTACGTCCCGAGAATTCCTGGGAACTGCGCAACTGCAAGCAGAAACCAGGGGAGTCTCTCCGTGACTTTGCTCGACGAATCTCCAAGCTCCGCATCGAACTACCCCACATCTCCGATCTCGACGTCGTTAGCGTTTGTTGCGGGTACAACCTGCAAGGACCTAGTTCGCGAGTTAGGGCGTAACCGCCCCGACACCGTCGACGAGCTCATGGATGTGGTCGCCAACTACGCGGCCGGCGAAGAGGCCGTTGGCGCCTTCTTCAGCGACGGGAAGGACAAGGGAAAAACGCCGGTAGCCGACAACGCCGGAGGCTCGAGCAAAGGGCCAAAGAGAAATAACAAGAAGAAGAAACATCAGCAAGGCAAGTGTGAGGCTGCAGAAGATGATCTCGTCGCAGCAACCGAACGCAAAAGACCTCGAGGTCCCCCCGAGGGCGCCATCTTTGACAAAATGCTCGAGGAGCCCTGTCCTTATCATAAGGACGGGGCAAGGCACAAGCTTAAGGACTGTCGCATGCTTTGAAGGCACTTCGAGCAAGTGGGCGTGAAGAAAGGTGACGACAAAAAAGACCAAGGCGGCGGTGAGGGAGACAACGGGGAAGACAGAAAATTCCCCGAAGTCTATGACTATTACATGATCTATGGGGGCCCCTCGACCCAGCTCACGCCTCGACAGCGTAAGCAGGAGCGTCGAGAGGTCTTCTCCATTCATGTCGCAACGCCTCACTACCTCGACTGGTCTGATGGACCCATCACATTCGACCGCGATGACCATCCGGATCGAGTCCCCAACCCCAGGGCCTATCCGCTCGTCGTCGACCCAATCATCATCAACACCCGCCTCTCGAAGGTCCTCATGGATGGCAGCAGCAGCCTGAACGTCATCTACCTCGAGACCCTCGACCTCCTGGGAGTCAGGAGGTACCAACTCCGACCCAGCGTCGGGGGGTTCCATGGCGTCGTACCAGGGAAGAAGGCCTTCCCCGTCGGCCGTATCGACCTTCCTGTCTGTTTTGGCACCCCTGCCAACTTCAGGAAAGAGACCCTCACCTTCGAGGTGGTCAGGTTTCACGAAACGTATCACGCCATCATCGGCCAACCGGGCTACGCGCAGTTCATGGCGATCCCGAACTACACCTACCTCAAGCTCAAGATGCTAGGACCCAAAGGCGTCATCACTGTCACCTCCTCCTACGAGCACGCGTACGACTGCGATGTCGAATGCGTCAAATATGGGGAGGCCGTCGAACAAAATGCCATGATAGCCGTGACCCTCGAGCACCTCGCCGACGAGATGCCAGACCCCAAGCGACACGTCGGCAACTTCGAGCCAGCACAAGACACCAAGAAAGTCCCCCTCGACCCGAGCTGCCCATGCGAGAAGGTGCTAACGATCAGCGCCGACCTCGAGGACAAATAGGAAGCCGTGCTCGTCGACTTTCTCTGCGCGAACGCTGATATGTTTGCGTGGAGTCCTTCGGATATGCCGGGCATACCGAGGGAAGTCGCCGAGCACGCCTTGGAAATCCGGGCTGGGTCCAGACCGGTGAAGCAACGCCTGCGCCGCTTCGACGAGGAGAAGCGCAGGATCATCGGCGAGGAGGTACACAAGCTTTTGGTGGCTAGATTCATCAAGGAGGTCCATCACCCCGAATGGTTAGCTAATCCCGTGTTAGTTAAGAAAAAGAATGGAAAAATGCGGATGTGTATTGACTATACTAGTTTAAACAAAGCATGTCCCAAAGTTTCGTTTCCTTTACCACGCATTGATCAAATTGTTGACTCTACCGCGGGATGTGAAACCCTCTCGTTCCTTGATGCTTATTCTGGCTACCACCAAATCAAGATGAAGGAGTCCGACCAGCTCGCGACTTCCTTCATCACCCCTTTTGGCATGTACTGCTATGTCACCATGCCCTTCGGCCTTCGAAATGCCGGGGCAACGTATCAGCGGTGCATGCTCCACGTCTTCGGCGAACACATAGGCGACACGGTCGAGGCCTACGTCGATGACATCGTGGTCAAGTCCAGAAGAGCGGACAACCTCATCCGAGACCTCAAAATCGCGTTCGGGTGCCTTCGAGCCAAAAACATAAGACTCAACCCCGAGAAATGTGTCTTCGGTGTGCCTCGGGGCATGCTCCTTGGGTACATCGTCTCCCAGCGCGGGATCGAGGCCAACCCCGAGAAGGTGGCGGCCATCACGCGAATGGGGCCAATTCGGGATCTCAAGGGCGTGCAGAGGGTCACGGGCTGCCTCGCGGCCCTCATTCGCTTTATCTCACGCTTAGGGGAGAAGGCCATGCCTCTGTACCACCTCTTGAAAAAATCCGAGCGATTCACATGGACTGCGGAGGCCGAGGCGGCCCTCGACGAACTCAAAGCCAAGCTGACATCCACTCCGATTCTCGTCCCTCCTCGACCGGCGACGTCGACTGAACCACCCGAGCCCCTCCTCCTCTATGTTGCCGCAACCACTCAGGTGGTCAGCTCGGCCATAGTGGTGGAGAGGCAAGAGGAAGGGCGCGCTTTGCCAGTCCAATGGCCGGTTTACTTCGTCAGCGAAGTGCTTTCGGAAACGAAAATCCGCTACCCACAGGTGCAGAAGCTGCTCTACGCCATCGTCCTTACGCGTCGCAAGCTCCAGCACTACTTCCTCAGCCACCCGATTACTGTGGTATCTTCGTTCCCCTTGGGGGAGATCATCCATAACCGGGAGGCCGCTGGAAGGATCGCTAAGTGGTCGGTCAAGCTCATGGGCGAGACCATCACCTACGCACCACGGAAGGCCATCAAGTCTCAAGTGCTGGCGGATTTCGTTGCCGAGTGGACCGACACTCAGTTGCCGCCTGTTCAAATCCAAGCCGAGCTGTGGACAATGTACTTCGACGGGTCGCTCATGAAGACAGGAGCAGGCGCGGGCTTGCTCTTCATTTCACCCCTTGGAGTCCACATGCGCTACGTCATTCGCATCCACTTTGCCACTTCTAACAACGTCGCTGAGTACGAAGCACTTGTCTCTGGATTACGAATCGCCCTTGAACTCGGGGTTCGACGCCTTGACGTTCGAGGCGACTCGCAGCTAATCATCGACCAAGTGATGAAGGCCTCGAGCTGCCACGATGCCAAGATGGAAGCATACTGCAACGAAGTGCGCAAGTTGGAAGACAAGTTCCACGGTCTCAAGCTTAGTCATGTCGCTCGACGATACAACGAAGCCGTGGATGAGCTCGCAAAAATTGCATCGACTCGAGGTACAGTCCCTCCGAACGTGTTCTCGAGGGACCTCTTCGAGCCCTCCGTCAATTTGGGCTCGGGGGCTTGCACTACGCCCTCGAAGCTCCATCCCACGACCTCGACCGGGGCCCCCTCGACCGGGGCCCAGGTTATGGAGATCCAGGAGACCCCTCCTCCATTGAACCCGCCACCGGATTGGCGAGCCCCTTTACTCGACTGCCTCATTTGGGGAGAGCTTCCGGAGGACCGGACCGAAGCTCGATGAATTGCGCGACGGGCCAAGTCCTACGTCATCTACGGTGATGGCATGGAACTCTATAGGCGAAGCCCCTCAGGCGTTCTTCAGCGTTGCATTACCATCGAGGAAGGCAGGAGGCTCCTCGAGGACATACACTCGGGGGCCTGCGGCCATCACGCAGCACCAAGGACCCTCATAGCCAATGCCTTTCGACAGGGTTTCTACTGGCCGACCGCCGTTTTTGATGCCACAAACATTGTCCGTTCGTGCAAAGGGTATCAATTTTACGCCAAGCAGACGCACCTCCCAGCTCACGCCCTACAAATGATCCCCATCACCTGGCCGTTCGTGGTCTGGGGGCTCGATCTTATGGGGCCTCTCAAGAGGACAACCAAAGGGTACACGCACCTGCTCATTGCCATCGACAAGTTTACCAAGTGGATCGAGGCCTGGCCCATCAGCAACATCCGCTCCGAACGGGCAGTTGAGTTCTTCACCGACATCATCCATCGCTTCGGGGTCCCGAACGTCATCATCACTGACAACAGCACACAGTTCACCGGCAAGAAGTTCTTGGACTTCTGCGATCGCCATCACATCCGTGTGAATTGGTCCATGGTTGCACATCCTCGAACTAACGGTCAGGTCGAGCGCGCCAATGGCATGATTTTGCAGGGCCTCAAGCCAAGGATCCTCAACCGCCTCAGCAAGCACAAAAAAAATGGGCCGCGGAGTTGCCATCGGTCCTATGGAGCTTAAGGACAACACCTAGTCGAGCCACGGGCTTCACCCCATTCTTCTTGGTCTATGGGTCTGAGGCCGTCCTCACCACTGACCTCGAGTATGGATCCCCTCGACTAAAGGCGTACAACGAGCAAAGCAACAAAGAAGCCCTCGCAAACGCCGTCGACTAGCTCGAGGAGGCTCGAGACATGGCGCTAATTCACTCCGCGAGGTATCAGCAAAAACTTCGACGCTACCACGACAAGCACGTGCGCCCGAGGGACTTCCAAGTTGGAGACCTCGTCCTACGTCGACGACAGAGCAACAAGGGACGTCACAAGCTGACCCCGCCATGGGAAGGCCCATACACCGTAGCTGAGGTGCAAATCTCAGTACATACAAGCTCACAAACGACAAAGGCGAAATCCTCACCAACGCATGGAACATCGAACAACTACGTCGTTTCTACCCTTAGGGCACCAGTGCCCTTGTACATTCTCACATGTTTTGTACATTTCCGCATGGTAAATATAAGGAGTATTCTCGATTATAAGTTCAAACTTGTTATTGTACATGCAAGAGGTAGCCTCGACCCTGTCTCACCAGAGTCGAGCCTCCCTCGGGGGCTAATGGGGGGGACCCCCTAAGTTCCTGAAAATACGAACGACTTTTTTTTTCGCACGCCTCCCTTTCGCTACGCAACTAAGTTGAAAATGCCTCGAACTCCTTAGGGGTCGAGGGCTGTCGAGCCAGAGCTCTCCTACGCCTCCGGGCTACGGTACCTCCACTCGCTCCCCCTCTAGAGATACGAGCCTGCGTCGAACACTTAGTCGGAAAACGAAAGTCAGGCGATCAAAACTCGAGCGCCTCTTCTTTCTCACACCTTGATACGCTTCGCGACTAATTAGAAAACGCCCCGAACTCCCTAGAGGGTCGAGGGTGTCGAGCCAGGAGCTCTCCTACGCCTTCGGGCTACGGTACCTCCACTCACTCCCCCCTCGAGGGATACGAGCATGCGTTGAAAACTTAGTCAAAAAAGCAAAGTCTAGGTGAAAAGAAAGCAGAAAACGCTCGAAAGTAAAACGACAAATTGCATTACGATAGATGCATTAATGTTCAAAAAGGCTTTCGAAGCCACATTGAATATAAGTTACAAAAAACTAATTCGTTACATGGGCATCTTCACCCAGCCTTTCCCTACAGGCCCGCTGCGTCGCCGCCCTCCTCGACGTGGTACCCTTCATCAGCAGGGGGGAGGACTTCGTCCTCGAACAGCATCGCCAGCACTCCCCCAGGCCTCTCGGCGTCATGGATGAGCCCTCGGCATCGCTCCTCATTCTCGGCGTCGGTCTTCGAGATATCAGGAACGAAGCCTTGGGCGACCATGTTCATGTCAAAGACGAAGCCGGAAGAGACCACTGCTAGCGCCCGCTTCAAGCCGGTTTGAAGCACCTCCCGCACGCGATCACGAAGGGTGGCGTTGAGGTAATAGATCCGGTCCACGAGCGCGGCACCCAGGATGTCTTCTTCGGCACCCTCGACGGGCCCGACCTCCCAGGAGGCGCAGAGGTTGTCGAGGGCAACCCGGAGCCGGCCGAGAAGCGCCCCCTCCGCCACGAGGCTCTCCTGTAGCGCCTTGGCAGTGGTCTGGGTAGCGAGCAGCTCAGACTCGTGGCCTGAAACACAAAGCAAGAATCAGACAAAACCATAAAAGATCAAAAGCCCTTTAAGGAACTAACCAGCACAGCGAGTCTCGAGGGCGTTGCGATCCCCCAGCACGGCGTCGCGCTCCCCCCGAGTCTCGTCTCGCTCCCGCTGGGCCTCCTTGAAGGCCCGAGTCACCTCTGTTTTCTCGCAGCGGAGGGTCTCGAGGGCGCCACCAGCCAGGATGATGGCCTGCTCCTTCTCTTGGAGGGTAGCCTTCATCGCCCCGAGCTAGGTTTCCAGGCTAGCGGCCCGGTTCTTCTCCTCCTGGGCCAAGGCGGAGAGGGTGTTGCGCGCCATGGAGACTTCAGCGAAGCTGGCCTCGAGCGAGCGAATGCGCTCCACGGACCTTTGAGCCTCCCCCATGAGTAGCTCGACGCGCTCCTGGGCTCGGATGCTCTCGCCCTTGACGCTCCCCGCTTCAGCCTTGGCCGCGTCAGCCTCCTCCCTGGCACGCTTGAGCTCCTCCTTGAGGTGGGCGGCTTCCTCTCGAGTGGCCTCGGAGTCCTCCTTCGCCCGCGCGGCCTCCTCTTTGGCTTTGGCGGCCTCCTCCCTGGTCCGCTTCAGCTCCCCCTCGATCTCGGCCACCCTGCCCTGCGCAGAGCAGCCGGCTTCGAGTTGGTGAAGCACTTCCTCCCAGCTGTTGTGCATTTCGTGGAGGAAGTATGACTTGGAGTAGGAACGCCTCCGCGCCTCCTGGGGACAAGAAGTCGAGGGTTGAGACATTTCAAACGAAAGAACTTAAAAAACTGCATATGGCCTACACAGTGACTCACCGTGAGGTTCCGGTCGAGGCCTTCGGCGAGCTCGACGCCCAGCTTCAGCAAGTGCCGCAGCCATGCCCGGGACCGCTCGGCCACCTCCCAGCACTTGACCTCCGTCGGGTCGTTCATCTCGATCCCTGGAGCGCTGGAGTCGCCGAGTTCCCGGAGTACGATGCGCTCCTTGCCCCAATGTGGAAGGACCGTCTTGACCTTGGCTCACGCCAAGGACTCGATCTCGTCCACCACATCGCGTGGGACACCGTAACTCACGGCCACTCCGCCGGGGTGCGAAACTCTGATGCGGCACCGGCATCCCTCAGCCTGGGGTCGGAAGTCGACCTCCTCAGCACTCCAGAAGCTGCCGTCTCCTCCGGCTGCTCCGTCGACGGTTGCAGCGGCTGACCCGACGCTGCTTCTGGCGCCTTCGGAGGCAGTGGAGGTGTCGAGGCCGTCGCTTCACCCAACACCACGACTTGTGGCGCTGGCAGGACCACCATCAACGCGTCTTCCGCCGGGTTCGGTACCGAGGCCTCCTTCGGTTGCGCCCCCGGCAGCCGCGGGACCATCGACGCCTTCGACACCGTTTCTTCTTCGGCCAGCAGCTCGTCCAGAGTAATCACGGACACCCATTGCTTGGGCAGTCTGGAAGTCGCTTCCGCCTCCGACGTCTCGGGCGGCTGCTGCGCCGGCGAGTCCAGCGGTGCCATGTCCCCCGACGGCGTCTGCTGCGCCTGCTGATGCTGGGGCTGGCCCCCAGTTTCCTCCTCCTCCCGCCGCTCCGACGGCTCCTTCTCCCCCTCCTGCTACGGCCGTGGCAGCTCTGCTTCTTGCAGGGCCCCCTGCTCCTGCTCCCTCCGGGCCTCGAGCTCGTGTAGCCCCGCCGGCCAGGGCCTCCGCTCTCCCGTCGAGGGGGGAAGGGCCGTGGTCTCCTCACCCTCGAGGTCCACGATGACTAACTCCTCTCCCGGCTCGTGGCCCTCGGGGGCTCCCGCCTTGGGTGCGGGGATCGAAGCCTCCGGCCCGCCAGGAACGGAAGCTCCCGACGTCGAGGCACCGCCCCCTGGTGCCGGGCCGAGATCGAGGGCCGTAGCCGATGACGTCAAGGAGGTGCTCCCTCCCTCATGCGTCCTCCCCAGCTCGGAGTCACCGCCCGCCGCGGACCCCGAGACGCTTGACCCTGCAGCAAGAGTGGAACCCGTCAGCCTACCGCGCGCCAGAGCACCAAGGGCTGAGGATAACCACTTGGCTTCCCACGGAGCCAAGGGCCTCGACGTCGCACCTGTGACCGGGGCCTCCATCTTCACGGCTGCATCCATCTTGAGCCGCTTAGCCGGCGCGAGAGACGCCTCCTCGATCTGGCGCTTGGGCCTGGATGGGAAGCAGAACGGCAAAAAGTTTATTAAATTATGCAAGGAAGACGCAACGAAAAGAAAACGAACCAACGACACCTACCCGAAGGGGATAGAGGCCTTTCGGGTCCCCCTCGAACCACCAGCAGATTTCAAGACCCCTCCCGAAGCCGAGCTCTTCCCGGGGCTGAGGCTGCTCGGGGCCGTCGGTGGGGTCGCTGCGCCTCCCTGCTTCGACGGGGCCTCCTGGGCATGGCTCTGCTCCGCTCGCGCCGACGACCAGGACCGAGTTTCCTGGATCGAAGTGGGTGGGGTCCCGCCTCGAGTACGACGCGAGGAGGGTGAACCTCCTCGAGGCGAGGCCTCGGCCCCCTTTTTTCCACGCCGACGCTCCGAGGCCGACGCCACCGGCTGGGGGGCGCGCTGCTCCGCCACTTCCTCCTGCACGAAGGGGCGGTCAGCATGGGAGGAACCCAACAAGATGCGGTCGAGGCGCCCCTCCACCCCCTCGACGTCATCACTGTCATCATCATCATCTTCATCTCCCTCGGACGAGGGAGACTCCTCCTCCGGGAGCCCGTCGCGCCTCTGCTCAGCGCAGCGCTTCGCAAGTCTTTCGTGCTCCCGGAGCTTCTTGGCTTTCTTCTTCTCCTCCTTGTCCTTACTCCGCTTCTCTTGCTAGGCGGTGAAGCGTCTTACCTGACGATCGGGAGTGTCCTCCCTCAGCGGGGGCCTCGATCTCCGGTAGTCGATTCTCCCCTACACAAAGACGTTTAGTCACAGGGACAAGAGAAAGGGGGGAGGGGGGAAACGCGAAAGGCACGGGTCGAGGCACTCACCAGGTCGAGGCAACCCTCCTCCGGCCGCATGGGGAGGCGGTTGACGTCTTCCACCCTGAACGAGCCAGCCACCATCCACTTTACTCGCGCGATGACTTCCGTAGTGGACGGCCTCTCACCGGACATCCGGCACCTCTTGAGAACCTCGGGCGCCGCCTAGGGGAGCATCTCGTCCAACCACAACGGGCGCTCCATCAAAGGGAGCACCCGTCGACTCTGGAAGGCCGAGACCACCACACCCGCCGTCAGGCCCGCCTCTCGAAGGGTCCTCATTGCGACGATGAGGGGATGAAGTCGACGCTGAAGATCTCCCGCGACACCATGCGGCTAGTTGTATGGACGCTCGGCGATAAGCCGCCCAGTGTACGGCGGGAGGTAGCCGCCGTCGTTGCGAAGGTAGAACAACTGCTCGTCCCACTGGGAGTGGTTGGACGTCAACCCGGTGGGGATGTACTCGCGTGGCTCCTCCGACCTCCCGGTCTTCAACACGAAGTTGAGGCACCCTGCTTTAACGATTCGCCTTACTCCTTGCGCCACCGGGGAGGCGAACCACTCCCCTTGTAAAGGTGGAGCCATAGCTCCCAATGTGGCGCCATCCCGAGGTCGCCCTCGCAGACGGCCGCGAAGATGGCGGCGTTGGAGATGGCGTTAGGGGAGAAATGCTGGAGCTCGACGCCATAGAAGTTTGTCAACCCCCGTATGAACTCGCTCGGGGGCACACCGAACTCATGCCGATGATACTTGAGGAAGCTCACCACGTAGCCCTCCGACGGGTTTGGCTCTTGGTGGTCCCTCGGCGGCGCAATCCACTCCGGCTGATTCGGATCGGTGACGGGGCGGAGAAGTCCTTCCCTCACCAGCTCGATAAGCCTTTGCCGCGTCACGGTCGACGGGCGCCAGGGCTCGGTGGGCTGGAGGACGGGGGCCATGGCGGCAGCGGCAGCACAGATCTGCTCGGTGGGCGCGGCGGTGGCAACAACAGCACGAATCTCTTTAGTGGACGGACGACCAGGAAGGTTCCCAATCGTGACTTCTCGCTCTAAAGTTTTTACCCTCACGCGCGCAGGAAAGCAGGAGTTCGGCAGGATGGCAAAATTAGGGGCGAACAGCGCCTGCCCCCCTCCGTTTTTATACTCGGGAAGAGCAACGGGCGGAGTCTGGCGGCAGAGAAAAGGTAACTTCCCACAATTAATGCATTTACCTGACCGTTCCCCCCTTGATCCTCGACCGAACACACGCGTCACACCTCTGGCAAAGAGCCGTTGCTTGGGCCCACCACGATCTCCACTACCGCATCGTTTTAGCTTCCTCCTTAAAAGGCGCGTCTAACGGTAAGAAAAACAAGCGTCGCTTACCGGCGGATTCTTCCAGGAGAAGGTAAACAGGCTCTGGCCCCGCCTCGAAGTCTCGAGGGAGCGAAGACCGGTCCTCGAGTGAGGGCTCAACGACCGCCCTTGAGCACCAAAAAGGAACGGGCTCTGGCCCCACCTCAAAGTCTCGAGGGAGCGAAGGCCGGTCCTCGAGTGAGGGCTCAACGGCCGCCCTTGAGCGCCAAAAAAAAGAACGGGCTCCGGCCCCACCGCAAAGCCTCTTGGGAGCGAAGGCCGGTCCTCGACTGAGGGCTCAACGGCCGCCCTTGAGCACCAAAGAAATCGGGCTCCGGCCCTAAGCCTCGAGGGAGTGAAGGCTGGCCCCACGATCAGGGTTCGACGGTCGCCCTCGAGCACCCGAGTCAGGGGTGACCAAGGGGGAGCCAACACGAGGCCCTGCTCGAGAACGAACTCTTGAGACCCCTTTGGACGCATCCAAGGCGAAACGCTACGAACTTTATGAAATCCCCCCAAAGGGAGGCATCGAGCCGCCGAGACCTATCGAATGGAATCGGTATCCGTAGGACCATTGCGTTTTGCTTTAATGAGACCGCCTCCGGGCCTCCTGCCGACCTCTATCGAACGAGGAACGGGCTCTCGCTTGGATTTTCCCGTTACCAGCTCACTGAGAACTTCGCGGCTCGCCCTATCGGGGGTAGTCCGATGCTTCTCGTCTCACATCCGATCGAAAGGACTCGTGAGAAGAATGCCGAGGCCAGCAATGCCCCAGCCGCACGAGGCTCGGGGGCTCGCCTGTGCCCGGCGCCCCTCGACGAAAGAGGGTCGAAAATCCCCCGGGGGCTCCCCTCGGTAAAGCGCTACGACTCCAGTTCAGGCCTGTACCCGACTGGACAAGCACCCTTTAACTAAATATAAATAAAGCCCTCACAGGAGTCTTTCGACTCCTACGAGGCCTCGGGGGCTACCCCCGCGGGGATCACTCGCGCGCCCCCCACGAAAAAATCCGAATCACGTCCCATTTCCAATTCCTGACCCCCTGCCCGAGTGTCATCACTCGCGCAGGGGCTCGGGGGCTACTGTCGATACCCAGGAAATGGGTACCCCAAACCCTTGGTTTACCGAACTAGACCCCGCAAAATCAGCAACTCGACCCCTCCGGTGACCTCCCGCGCTGACGTACGAAGGCCCGCAGGCTGAGACATATCGGGCTGACCCACGAACGGACAACGACGGCCCAAAGCCAAAGCCTGCTCGAGAGGCTACCGAACGGACTGGTACTGTACACGCGAGGGTACAATTCGGGCGACCCCTCGAAGACGGAACTTCGCCCTGCGAACGAGCCTTCCCTCGAGGATGTAACTTCGTTCGGGCGAATGGGCGATCCTCGAGGACAGTGCACCCCTCGGCTACCGACTCTCCCGTACGGGCCCGAACGCATTTAATGCGATCTACCTACCCCCGCCTAACCTCATGGCCACAGTTACGGTAACAGTTGCAGGCGTGGCGGTCAAATCTGGCTTTTACCGCCCATGCCCCGGAATCCCGCAAGTCGTACTACGCTGTTGCACCATACCGAGCACTGTGCCACGTCCAGCACCACCTCGAGACGTATAAACCAACACGTTTCCCGCATTTTTCAGGATTCGGCCTTATCCGGTGAGGCTCGACCTCCTCGGCACGACCCCCTCGACTCCGGCCAAGACCCTCGACCGTCGCCCCTCGACGTCAACAAACGAACCCTCGAGCAGGACTCAACAACTCCCGACGCGACGGGAGCAGGACCTCCCATACCGACGTACATCGCTACAGCGGCACCGATGTAATCGGCCTCAACGTCATACGTCATCAACGTCATGCGAACTCGAAATACATGTACCCCTGTGCCCCTCCTTCATCTATAAAAGGAGGCGCCAGGGCGTTAGAAAAAGGGACCGGACGAAAAAGACGAGAGGACCTAGAGCATAGAAACATTAAGGCTTTAGATCACAGAGCGACACCGTGAGCCTGTGTAAGGTCGAGAGCTAGGCGTCCGAACGCCCAAACTCCACCTTGCGCTCCTCACATCTGCTTGTATTTTCCCCTGTACTAGCACTTCGGTGCAAGATAACACGAACTATCCTCCCCCCGCTGGACGTAGGGCCTTCTTTGCCTGAACCAGGATAAATCGCCGTATCCTTCTTGCATCACCCACCGGATAAGGGAGCACATAATTAAAAATATTACTCGTTGGTGTTAACCCCTCGAGGGTCAAAACACCGACAAATTGGTAGCCGGATTAGCCACAGAGGATGTCTTTTACTTCTACCAAATCTCAGCCTCCATCTACCTTATACATGTTATAGCTGAAATTCAAAGAGGGGTCTTAAAGGGCTCCACTAGCGCGGTAAGGGGGCTTGAGCCCCCCTCCCTCCTCCATGCCCCACCGTAGGCATGAGCTAAAGTATTTGTTAATTGAAAGCTTTGCAAGTTTCTTATCAATTACGTCCCACGTGAATGTAACAGGGTAGTCCATGACCTTGCCTCTATAGGGAGCGTGAGGCAGTAATGTTGCTTTCGGTGTTGGCAGGTGTGCCAAATTGTATCGAATTCGATTAAAAAAATGTTTTTTGACGGTTGGAGCCCTTTTTACAATTGCTTAGTAGAAAACTGTTTGGTAGAAAACTGTTTGGCAATGCTTCTCCTGAATTTAACTTGAAAGCTGTTCGAGAAGTTTTTGAAAATTGTTATTTCGTTCACTCAACATATATACAATTGCTATATGCATAGAGTTTAGAATAAAGAATCATATAGAAGCATTTCCATACAAAGAATATCTACCGTCATAAAATTAGCTCCCACAGAAAATCTAGGACCAAACAGGTCTTAAATCAACAATAGCTTTTGCAAACAAACAGGATTTTGACTTTGGATTTTGCGTGAGGCTGAGCCGCAACTAGAACAGAAGTACTACCACCTAGGCACTGGTGGAGCCATGAAGGTGGCCTCGGCAGCGGCTCAGCCTCCGTGGACGGTGGACGCGATGAAGGTGCTGGAGCAGGGCAAAGCTAGGGCCGCCCGTCGTTGGCAGTTGCGTCATCCGATCATCGTGCGATGTCTTGCCCGCTTGTCCCTCAGCTCGTGTCCCGTGCGGCCGTTGCCTTTCGTTTCCTTCGCGTTCGCGTCGTCTACCGTCGTCGGGGGACTCTGCCGCTACGCCACGTCACGGTCGCCCGGCTGGCCTCGTCGCGCCTTGCTTCGCCATCCGGTGTTTGGCGGACTGCCGTTCGCCGGGGAGGAAGATGAAATTGGTTGGCTGCGAGCTTCCCGGCCTGTCGCTGTCTCCCGATTCCCGAACCTCCTGAACCCCGGCGCACGCTTCGTCCTCGCTGGCGTACATGAAAACGCCCGCGTGCGGTTTCGAAGCACCGCAGCACGCGCATCTGCTATCCATGATGCATATATGTCGCGTTACGATTCCGACGTGCGGCGCGTCATGGCGTGAAGACACCAGTTAACACACTCGTGACCTAGTTCGCCATCGATTGATCGACTCTGAATCCGTCGCAGGCTAGGGGCTAGCGAGAAGAGAACTCAGGCTGAGATCAGGCAGAACCACCGCAGAAGGTTATTTTCCGTGCAACGAACGGTTTACTTTGGGTTGACGCACGTGTCGTATTCGCAACGGATTATGTGAGGATAATTGCAAGGTTTGACAGCATCAGCAATTCATCAGCGTTGCGAGCTGCGAATCACCAGGCAGAGAGGCGTGTGCCAACTCTGAAAGCAACGGCATGTGGGACCGTACTTGGTTGGGGCTTGGGTGCAGCAGCGATCAGCGAAACCCCGTACATACCTGGGATATGGTTTGCTCCTCGGGTGGGAGCCGTGTTTGGCCGTTTGTGGCGCAGGATCTTACGGCTAGGGCCGAATGGCGACGTGGATCAATTCCGCCCCAGCCCATAACCAGAAGGCGGAGAAAGCAACGCTTGGTCGGTTGCGGCGATGAAAACCGTTGGTGCACAGCTGAAGCTACATGGTTTGTGCGTTTGGTTGGTGCCCTTAGAATGCCACGTCGCAGCTTCGGCACGCCGCATTTGCGTCGCCAAATTTGTTCGCCTCAACTCCGGCACGATTTAGCAAGAAAAATGAACTAGCGAGCGTTGGCAAGGCCGTGGCGTGCCAGAACTGCGGCAAGGTTGCGGCTATGAACTAAACAATAGCCAAACTTCGGCACGAAAACTATGACGCGGCGTGGCAAACTGCGGTTGCGAACCAAACGCACCCGAAGTATTCTAGCTCCATCTGCATCGCTAGTACTTTAATTCTACCCGGTAGCAGCCACAGCTGTGTGTTGTCAATTCGAGACATTTTGTTACATAAACAAATGTTTCGTCATTTCTAGGAAAGATCAAAGGGAACAAAAATCGTTTTCACAAAGTAGACCTTGTTGCTTTCTACGTGGAACTCGTGTCTGATTAACTATTTTGTTCACACAAATCTCACACCATACCAAAATAGAAAATACTAGAGGACTAAGGCTTATTTTGATGTTTCTTGTTGTGGCTACTGTACATCTAGTTGTGCTTGCTTTTTACAAGTGATGTGGTTATCGATAATAAGGTGTACATAAATGTCATTAAGAGCAGGTTGTGCATGCATGTTTCCTGAAACTAGGCTCTTTTTGAAATGTAGGAATTAATCAAGAATCGGTTTATTTTCACATAAAACTGCACAAAAAATTAAGAAATTCTCATATTCCAAAGGGAACCCTGATTAGTGAAATTGTGCAAAGTTTGATCAAGTTTATAGGAAAAGAATAGTGATGATTTAATAGATCAAATATGTATAATATAAAAAATATTCCACAAAGAATATAAAAATATTTATTTTGTGAAGTATTCATATTTTTCATATAACTTGGTCAAATTCAAGATATTTTGATTTAGCACTTCACTAGAATTCTATCGAGGAAGTATGTGTGTCCATAGGAATACTTATGCTTAGCTAAAGTAAAGCCTTTTTTTCTCTCGATCATGCAAAAAATTTACGCATTTAAAGTATTTTTTTGAAAGGTTCTTGATCGAGACATGAAGTCAATTAACCCCAAAAGTGTGAGAACTAAAGGCAACCTTGAGATAATAAACTTTTGAATGGTTCAAAACTATAGCGGCTTAAATAATTGCCCATTGCAGAGTATAAATCAAAACTAATTTGATGGAATCATAATACTAGGAGAACAGAAAACCAAAGCAACCAATAAGCATGACGCCACAAGAAACCGCACAACTGGTATGGGTGACCCCTAGCAATACTCAACCCCTCAACAAATATATATTGGAGCATAATATGTTCATAGGAAGATTTTTGCAAATTGCAACTCCACAACCACAAAGCTCCAAAAGGCCCCAAAACTACCTTCCTGCTCAAGACATTTTTTTCAGTTATCCACCCCGTTGCGCGTAGGCTGTTGGATAGCGCGCGGTGCAGCAGCCGAGGAGACCTCGACGACATCCGTTTCCGGCCGGCGATGAGAAACCCGCCGGGCAGGCACCTTCTCCGCCTCAGCCGCGCCGTGCGCTCTTCATCCTCCTCCTCGTCGACGCTCGGCCCTGGCGTCGGCGCTTCGACCTCCGCCGCGTCCCCACGCCCGCGCGCCGGCGCGGGCGGGCGGCCCCTGCGCGCCACATCCCCGCCCCCGCCTTCCGCGGTCGCCGCCGCCTCGTACTGGGAGTCCCGCGCGCTCCGCCGCGACGGGGAGGAGGGGGACTGGGAGGAGGTCGTGGCCGGGGCCCCCGGTACCGGGGAGACGGAGGAAGAAGAGGAGTACAGGGTGGTGTTCTGGTCCCCGCCCACCATAGACGAGGTCACCGGCGCAGTCACCAGCATCCAGGAGTAAGATTTGCGTGTAAACCTCGTTAAAGCATATATTTTTTTTACGCGCTTTGTTAGATTGGATCTAAACTTTGCATCCTGATGTTCTGTGTTGGTGACGTGCTTGATTGTCACAACCTAGGTTAATCTTTGCTTGCATGATTAGATTCGATAGAACTGTTTTTGGTATGTAGTTTGATGCGACATAAATAACTTCTCATCGGGACATGGGAGCCTCATGCTTCAGTTCATTTAGTACTATCCTACTCCCTCCGCCCCAGAAAAGATGACGAGAAGCATGTCAGTTAAATTTTCTTAACTTTGAATAGGTTTGTACAAAATACGTGTAATATTTATATCTTTAAATAAATTTATTAAAAAATTAGACTTAAAGATCTTTCCGATGATACTAATTACTTAGCATAAATATTTATATATTTTAATATATAATTATTGGTAGTTTGAAAACGTTGATTTCTTGAAAAACGAGAATGACATCTATTTTAGGACGGAGGGAGGAGGTGGTTAGCATTCCTTGTCGTTGTATATGCGGTCCCTGACATCTTAGAATGGAGTCTTCTGGATGGGGAAGGGGGTGGGGGCAAGCTATGCCTCTATAGGAGCGGGGGTGGGGGCGAGGGATGCATGGATAGACATCCACATGAACTTGCAGAGTTGCAGTATCGATTTTTTCTCATGCAGAATTCATTAATCGATTTTTTCTCATGCAGAATTCATTAACAATCATGTTCCTATTGATGTTGTGTTCGTGAGTCATAGGACTGTTCTGTGTACCTTATAGTAGCCTGTGTCATAGTCGTAGGGGCTGTTGTAGAACATTAATCCACCTAATTACATACTTTCAATCACGATGAGTAGCAGTATGACGAATTATAATTGGAATTATGGTAATTGCTCAGCGTCTGCTGTCTTGTAACTTTTTCCATCCCTATGGATTATATTACATGCTCACTTTGGTTCATTCTGCCAGGTGATCCTCAGACTAGCCTTGCTGTGCTAATGAAATTTACATTTGCCTCCTCCCCCCACCCAAAATAAATAAATAGAAAAGTAGTTAGATAGAAAAGGAGCAGAAAAGGTTCTATGGATTAGACTCCTTTTTTTTTGCCAGGGTTTGTATTATGGAACACCTTGTTCTCACCATGTTGCACTATGTGTCATCATTTGATAAACTGAGAAACGCTCTGTTTTCCCTGATCAAGTTTGTAACGTGAAAACAAAACTTTCTTTTTCTTTAAAAATGAACCTATAGTATTATTTGCTCATTAATTCATATCAAAGAGTTAAATCTTATGTGTTGCTGTTCTTTGCTCCATCTAATCGAGTTCTCATTTCCTTCAGGGTATTTGAGAATCCTGATTCAGATACAACTGAAAGACAAACAGCACTGCTGTCTGCATCAGGACATTCATCTGGCAATTCATCAGGATCAGATGATTGGATTGAACCTGCTGCCTATGTCCTTAACTCAACTGCTCTTCTTTCAAGGGAACATAGGAATGTTTTGGATGCTTTCCGTCTGTTGCAAAAGGATCCCACTGTTCAGGTTTAAACCGAACTTATTCCTTTTATTTATTTTTCAATGGTCACCTAAACACTAGATGTTAAACAATCGGTCACTTATTGCGTAGCCTTTATTTCAGCCTAAACAGCTGTTTAAACAACCAAAATGGCTGGTTAAGTGGACACAACTGGTCACCATGTAGTGATTAGAGCGAGCAGAGGTATTTTGCAACACTTTAGTTAGTGACACATTATACCACATCATGTTATAGTGCCCTGTCATATTTTGATGCACCATTCGTAATTTCTGATCTGAGGTGTCACCTAGAAGTTTCTCTACAGCTTAATCTCTTCATCACTGTGTTAACCTTGTCCATTATGCATTTATGCAGAAAATGGTTATGTCTTTGTCATGCGATAAGGCTGTTTGGAATGCTGTTATAAATAATGAAGCAGTTCAAGATTTCAGGAGATCTTTACATGATGGTACATTGCATGAAACTTTCATGTACATGTTTGAATCGTATACAATGTTCTGTTTGTTAATTCCAAGCTGTACTGAGATGGACCATTTGATCTTAGCTGTGTTACATTTATCCACTGCTTTAGCTAGACTATTGCTTTTCTTTCTGGTCTATATGTTTTAACTTATTCTGACTAACATCATCATTCAGGAAAAGAACATGATAGGAAGGGAAACACCGGTGGTCCTGGTGAAGTGCTTACGTGGATCCTGGAAAGTGCCCAGGCAAAATTAGTTGAATTCATTGAGAATGTTATGAAGATAATCAACATGCTGATTCACCCTCAAGAGGATGGTGATGATGATAAGCCAGATGCATGCAGCGATGCACTTAAGGTGTCATTCATGCTCACGGTATTCGTCTTCATCGTGGTGGCCATTGCTCGTATCAAGTGAGCACAACAATCCGTCGACTTTACATTTCTATGTTTCATTGTCTCTTGGTTATACAAGGAGTAACTGTAGTCAGTCAGGTCAAGATTGAGGCCATCAAAAGTTTGACTGGCCAAGAATTTGGAATTTGTTATCGTGCCATTGTGTGGAATTAATATGTCCTACTAGTAATATTAACATTATTATGCTTGCATTCAGCGTGCTTATGCTTTTTCATTTCATGGTGGTTTTGGCTACAGTTATGAGCATTGGGATTACAAAGTGTGGTGAGGCGATTCTGGCATTCTACAAGCTCGTCTGTATATGTTTTGTAGAACACACCAAGCTTCGTAACTAGCCTACACAAAACTTTACCCTATGGGAATGTTGTTGTTGTTCTGGGTCATATTGTGTGCTCAACCATCGGAGCCAGATGGACCTCTGTAGCTACGCCTTCAACTCCAGCAGTCCAGCGTCATGTTTGCAGTCCTTTTCAAGGATACAAACATTAACTGTTCAAATAGCCCGCATAAATGTCAACTGATAAAATTCTTTGTATAAATAAAGTTAGAGGCTGACTTTGATTTGATTTGTTCCGGCCGCATAAATGTCAATTGATAAAATTGTTTTGTATAAATAAAGTTTGATTTGGTTCAGTTCACAAGCTCATCTTTCGTTCGCGAAAAACAGCCCGTTGGGTGCATGTGCAGACCAATTCCGACCAATCCCTCTTGCAAACAAATACCTTAAGATAAGCATCAAGCTTTAGCCGGTGATCATGGTGCCGGTGCCCTCGTCCGTGAGGATCTCGAGCAGCAGCGAGTGCGGGACGCGGCCGTCGATGATGCTGGCGGTGCGCACCCCCTGGGAGATGGCACGGACGCAGCACTCCACCTTGGGAATCATCCCGCCGCCCACCTTCCCCTCGGCCACCATCCGCCTCACCCCGGCGACGTCCACCTCCCTCACCAGGCTCCCCGGGTCGTCGCGGTCCGCCAGTATGCCGGACACGTCCGTGAGCAGTAGCAGCTTCTCGGCCCCCACCGCCGCGGCGATCTCCCCGGCCGCCGTGTCGGCGTGTTGATGTTGTAGGCCTGGCCGGCCTCGTCGGCCGCCACGGTGGCGATGACCGGGATGTGCCCGGACGCGATGATGGGGCGGAGGACGGCGGGGTCGACGCGCGCCACCTCGCCGACGAAGCCGAGGGAGGCGGCGTCGCGGGAGGGCCGCGCGGTGAGGAGGCACGCGTCCTTGCCGCACAGCCCCACGGCGGTGGCCCCCGCGAGGCTGATGAGGGAGACGAGCTGCTTGTTGACCTTGCCCACGAGCACCATCTCCACGACCTCCATGGTGACCGCGTCCGTGACGCGGAGCCCGTTGCGGAACTGGGGCTCCACGCCGACGCGCGCCAGCCAGGAGTTGATCTCGGGCCCGCCGCCGTGGACGAGGACCGGACGGAGGCCGACGCAGGACAGCAGGACCAGGTCGCGGATCACCGACGCCTGCAGCTCCGGCGACTTCATCGCCGCGCCGCCGTACTTGAACCAGGAACCTCTGGATAAACGGGAGCGCCTCCGACAGCACGTCCACGCGGCTCAGCGCCGCCGCTGCAGGGGACGCCGCCGGTGTGGGCTGCGGCGCCGCCGCCACGGACGCGGCGGAGACCCGGAGACTGGCGCTGCGGCGGGAGGCCGTCGGGGCCAGGGCCAAAACGTGGTTAGCGTTCAGGCCATGCTTCGGGCTCGGCGTGGAGGCGGCGGCGGCGGCGGCGGCGGCGGCGAGGGAGGGGTGGGGCTTGGTGAGCAGCATGGTTTGCAACGGGTGTCGTTGTGTTCGATGAAATGCCTCACCAAGACCTGTTGGTCGGCACTGGAAGCGTGCCGCTGCGGCGTAGCGGAAATGTGTAAATTGTAGTTTGGGACGGGCGGCGGAGTAGGTGGCGAGTGGCGACACCGGAGCTGGTGGAGCAGCCAGCGGCGGAGTATTTGGCACGGTGTAGCAGCGCATTTGATTTGATAGAAAAAAAAATGGATCAAAATATGAAAAGCAATTAGTTCAATTCTCACATATGGAGAGGTGAGGTTCCGGTTCATATGAACTTTCTGATCGAGTCTCTGTAACATCGGAGACATCCGTTGGATTTTGCGCATTTTAAAAACCCGTTCGACAGAACTGAAAGTTAGGACTAAACAAAATCAGTGTTGCCTGACAGGCCTGACTGCTGTCTCGAGCATGCCGTGGAATACCATTTCTGAGCTGAACTGTCAGTCTTCACTCTTGACGTGCCCAAGCCCAACAGTCTGCCAGGGACAACAGGACTATTGTAGCACTCGGCTTCATGGTCTGATGACTGGCTGGGCCAACATGCTGGATCTTTGGCCCAGCAATCAACTCTTGAAGTTTTTTTTTAAAAAAAAAATTCCAACTCAACGAAAAACAGAACGACGAGCTGATCTTATTCTATTCTAGCTCGGCTCTCCACTTCCCAGTTGTTCCTTCTCATCTGATGTCCTTTTTCAAAATTTCTAGAAATACTCTTCTGATTGTATCGTAGTTTGACTTCATTTGCTCAAAATTGCTTGAGTGGTTTGCGACACCAAGTCTGAAACTACCAATAAGTATAGCCCGGCCCAGAAATAGACTGGATTAGGCCTTGTCGCGTCAGTCATTGTGTACACCAACCATGGCCCATGGGAGAGGCAAGTACCCTATAGTTTGTTGGGCTATGTGGATCTGTACCGCCAGTGGTTTCCTTTTATTTTTTTGGTCAAACTTACTGTATCTCTCACCTCACCTGTTGTTCTATCCAAGTTCCAAAGAGCCTGCATAGCCAATATGTTAGATCATCTAACATATTGGCTTAGATCCAAAGATTTATGGTTAGTCATTACAGAGCATAACATTACATTGTATAATACATACGGAGTAGTAACATTACATTGTATATATACTACACACGGAGTAGTTTGGAACTCTCCTTCCGTATAACTGATTATATGCAGCTTTGACCTGCTGATTATCATCGTTAAATGCTCTGTGTTGTAGATTGAGCATTCAAAAAAGTCAAATGCTTTGGGTTCGTGGAAGAGTACAAACTTCCAGCTATCTTCCATACTCCCTCCATCCAAAAGAAAAGACAATTTTGATTTAGAATAATTCAAAGTTTGTTAAAGTCAGCCGAGTTTATAGAAAATTATACAAATATTTATGTTTTCATTCTGAAATATATTTTATAATTAATCTAATAATATTTATTCGGTATTGTAGCGATGTTAGTTTTTGTAGATCTAATAAATTTTAAATTGTTCGCCTCTTTGAAAACCAAAATTGCTTCTTCTAGATGGAGAGAGCACCTTGAGTATTTGGGCTTATTGTTGGCTGAAATTCTTAGCCGTGGAGCATTGGGAGCTGTCGGCATACGTACGGTACAATAATGTGCATCGGGTAATCATGAGTTTCTTGGCCGTGTGTTTTGGCCGGGCCCGTTTGTAATTCCCGACCTTTTAACAAGCTCCATTCATTTGCTGGCAGCCGTAGTACTACTGTAATAGTAGCTCATTGATGATCTGCTTTGTTCGTCTGTGGAGACAGGTTGGTAAAGACTGACAGTTCCTTTTTTGGCCTCTGCCACCCTGCTACTAGCATGCCGGAGAGTCATTTCATTCAGTGAAGTGATGCTGCCCCGTATTGATTGCCGATGATCTGCGTGTCACTGGGATCATGCATGCCTTTTCATTCGTCGTAAAAACTTGGGCCCTGTTCGGTGTCCAGCTGAACATGGCCTTGGCGTGGCGCTTCCCCGTGGTGCGGAGGTGTGGTTGGGCCAGGTCCCGATGGGCCATGGCATCAAAGGAAAACCATTGCACTGGAAGCGAATGGATGGACGTCCGTCTTGTATGCTCCTACTGCCAATATACAGTGCACTATTATCATTCGTTTTTTGACCGTCTAACAGTGCATTGCTGCCACAGTGTGCGGCTGTCTGCCCATTAATTCATGCTCGTGTATAACTGCGCGCCACCTGTTTTTTTGGTATATATACTGTAGCGCCGAATGAGAATTGGACTGCAAAATACGCTTCTTTTGCATACTTAAACCACATGTCTCCCTAACCCATTTCGTGTTCCACGTTTGCCCGTAACCGGTGCCGGTTCGCGAGCGCCTCCAGAGACTACCAGACCCATCAGATCATCCAAGAAGCCACTTTTCGATCAAGGAAATAACCCTCCAGAATCCTCTTGGAACCTTGTGCGGTTGGGATTGACCCGCTGTGCCGTCGTCGCCACAGGTTGGTACGTGGTCCTTGTCCTCCAGCTACAGTATTGATTGCCGCGCGCACCGCGGCACCCAGTCCTCCTGTTCCCTCCGGCGTACGTACGGCGTCCAGACTCTCCAGGCCAGCACGCCAGCCGGCTGGCCGGCCGGGCGCCCAGGTCCAGCTACGGAGCTAGTACCACACGCCCCCGCCATACATGCTCAGACACATTTAAAGGCCGTCGTCCCCTGCCCTTCCTTTCCCATTCATTCATCCCTTGAACCCGTCGCGGATACGGAGTAGGAGCGCCGCCGAGCCGGCGAACAGTCGCCGGCCGGCTGCTCCTACCAATTCGCGTGGACCTATCGAGAATCCGAGGCGGCAAGCACGCACGCACTCACGGCCAGCCGGCAGCACTGCGCGCCTGCGTTGCGCTAGCCAGCTACCGAGAGTACGCCCGTCATAGCCAGCCCCAGGCCGTCACGATAGGCTGCGTTGGCGCCACGGTGGCGCCGCGCGCGCGGGTCCAGCGGAACGGTAGCCGCATAAATCATATCGTAGCTACCGGCCGGTCGAGTTCCTTCCTGATCGCAATTATGCGCGCGGAGCGCGCAGCCGTGTGATGCGCATTGCATGCCTATTGGCTATGTTGCCTATCGCGCACCTGGGCTACGCTGGTCTCTGTGTGGATGGAGCGAGCACTCTTCGCACAGTCACACACACACACAGAGACACAGAGGCTTTCTTGTTGCGGCGGTAGGTGCAGTGAGATTGTCGGTCGTGGCAAACCCGGTGCACTTACCCGGCAGCGGCCGGCCGGCCACACCCACCACACGCGCGCACCTCACCTCTCTCTCTCTCTCTCTCTCTCTCTCAGAGTCTGATGTAGCAGACACGACGGAGATGGATGAGCTGAGAGTGAGACCATGATCGAGAGCGCCCTGTCGAGGAGGAGCAGATTGATCATGTGGGCGCCGGCCGGTGGCCAGCATCAGAGCCAGAACGGATGGACGAATGGGGTGCACGAACTCCGGGTTCGTGACCGCGAGAGCTGACCAGCCGCTCGCTCGGCCACCCACGGTACGAACGGCCGGCGCGCGCCAATGAATTGGCGTATTATTGCGCAGTACCTGTACAATGTACAAGCCTACATGGTCATTCCTTCCGTGCACTGTGAGACTGTGAGTAGCTAGGGGACCGGAGGTCGATCGGGAGCCCCAGCAGCCAGATTTTTTTTTTGAGCAACAAGAGGCCCACCACCCAGATGCTTTGCCACAGGGCGCGCGCACTCTGGGAATAATTGTTCCCGGATGCCGAGTGGTACAAAAGCAACGTATGCTAGCCGTAGGACACGGTAGGAGTAATAACAACTTTCACCCACGTACTGTTTTGCACGGTAGAGAAGTTGACCCCATGCATATATAATCGTACTGGGTTGGGTGGGGATCATCTATTCCTTCCTCTCGATCGGGTTAACAGCCATGGAACAAAACTGTACTGCACTGTGCGCGCGCACACACTCGTGGCTGGCTTTGCCGGAGCCGGAGCCCGCCGGGGCCCTGTGCCTGCCTGCTGAACGCCATCACGAGCGCGAGAGAATCGAATTGGATTCCTGCTCCACTGCATGCCCCGCTCACAGCAACGACGCACGCCCAGGCGCGGCGTAGTGGCGTACGCACGTACCGCGTCGCGTAGGGTTCCCCCTACATACTGCCCTCGCTACGGCTCGACCACATGCAAGCGATCGACGAGAGGAAGCTCCGGGGCCTCCGGTTGCCGCGCCTGGGACACCGGAGTGGGTGCCGCGACGCCGCAGGTTTGCCCGGGGCAGGCAACTGGGCAAGGGGGGGCCTTTTGGTTTTGGCCCGGAACGGTGGTGGTGACTGCCTGACTGCTGACAGCGTGCTCGTCGTACAAAAAATGACACGAGGCCAACTGCTGCCACGCGCGCAATGGCGACGTACACTACTATGCCAACACAGCAAAAAGAAGACACACAGTTTAGTGACGACACGGAAATAAAATGCATCTGTGATGTGTGATCACAGAAGTACACGCTTTGGTTTCGTACGTGTATATATATTTGGTAAAAACACACAACTTGAGCGCTTGTCCATCCAAACTAAACGTACGTCGTGACCGGTAATGTAACCGACGAGCACTCGAGGGACGATTTCCCTTTTGTTTTTGTTCTTCCCTCTCTGGCTCTCTCCTTTCGATCGGCCGGGCGAAGCTTTTGGCTGGTCACGGTGGAAGAACCTAAGAACTCCGACCTAGCTGCTGAATCGTGCGCTGCTTTATTCCGGCCGGCCGGCCCTCTTTTATCATTTTTGCATTTTTGTGCTTTTTCTCCTCTGATTCTCTCGGCGTCGCTCAGGCTCCATCTACTATTCCATCTAGAACTGAGGACCATTTCTTTGGACTGTAGTCCGGGCCGGGCTCACACTCTTTTTGTGCTTGTGCGTACATATATCTACATCCTCCATCTCCTTTTTCATTTTTTTTCCTGCTTTTGCTCACATTTGCTAGCTGTGGTTATATATTAGCAAGCAAGGGTGTACGACAGCTACGCATACCTTAATACTGCTCTCCCCTAATCAATGGAGCGAATCTGTCACCAGTATGCACTGTCGTACTATCAGCGTAGCTCTAGCATATATAGCACCCGGCCGGCCCCTCCTTTTCCTGCCTACAGATTTTTTTTTCCTCGCTCCATGATCATATCGAACACACAGGGTGTGAAGAAGAGGTTTAAGGACACCACGTACCCCTGTAGGCCGTATCATCGTGGCTAGAATTTCCTGCCCATGATGGAGGTCCAGAAAAGATAGAATATGATTTGTTATAACCATATTTAGATAGAGGTGCAGCGCATGTCTCGGGATGTTTCCTGGTTGTTTCTTGTAAGCTACGGAGAGGGCTATTCTCTCCATATATTAACAAAGGTACGCGGCCTCGGATGAGGTGAGAACGCTTCCTCAATATCCTGGTTGCTTACATGGTAATCAGAGCCACCTCCTAATACATCTAGCCGAAACACCCAGGCGCTCGTCATCCATGGCGTTTGCCTCACCCCTGGCGTCTCCCCTGTTCGGTGCTCCCATCACCGAAAAGTTGAACAAGAACAACTTTGCCTTGTGGAAGGCACAAGTTGATCCCCTGTTGCAAGGAGCGCAGCTGTACGGGTTTGTTGATGGCACCAACGTCCCACCCGCCGGTTGAACTAGAACCCGAGGATGACGACAAGGGGAAGAAGGTGCTCAATCCCGAGTACGCTGCCTGGAAGGCCCAGGAGCAGCAAGTACTCGGCTTCCTGATGACTTTACTGTCACAGGAAGTCATGTCGCAGGTAGCGACGCTCAAGTCTCCACAGAAGGTGTATGCTGCGCTTGAAGGAATGCATGCATCGGCCTCGCGCGCACGGGCGATCAACACTAGGATCGCTCTTGCAACGACTCGGAAAGGTAACATGACCATTACTGAGTACGTTGGGAAGATAAAACAGCTTGCAGATGAGATGAATTTTGCTGGGAAGAGGATAGAAGATGAAGAACTGGTCACATATATTTTGGCCGATCTTGATGAGGAATTCAACCCTGTTGTCACGGCAGTAGGAGCACGGGTTGAACCAATAACAGTTGGAGATCTGATCTCTCAGCTGTTAAGCTTTGAGCACAGGATGGAGCTCATGCACGGCGGTGGATCCCAAGGATCTGCAAACTCGGCCAAATGTGGTCGTGGAGGAAACAGTCGCGGCAGTTACAACCAGCGCGGCCGTGGAGGAGGTCGTGGTCGTGCTGGGGGCCGCGGCCATGGTCCACCTGGAGGGCGCGGTGCTGGAGGACGAGGCAACTACAACGATGACAAGCCGCAGTGCCAAGTCTGCGACAAGTTCGGCCACACCGCGCTCGACTGCTGGTACCGGTTTGATGAGGAATACACATCAACTCAAAAGAATGCGTCGTCAGCGACCTATGGGTATGGTGTTGACACAAATTGGTACACTGACACCGGCGCCACAGATCACATCACAGGAGATTTGGAGAAGCTATCCATGAGGGAGAAGTACAAAGGGAAGGATCAAATCCAGACTGCGAATGGTGCAGGTATGAACATTAGTCACATTGGTCATACTGTTATTAGTACCCCTAATCGCAATTTATTCCTTAAACGTGTTCTTCATGTACCCACTGCTAATAAGAATCTAATCTCTGTTCATCGCCTTGCTACTTATAATCATGCCTACCTTGAATTTCATCCAAAACATTTTTTTGTTAAGCATCAGGAAACGAAGAGGACTCTGCTCGAGGGTAGATGTAGGAATGGCCTCTACCCTATTTCTCACGGGTACTTGAAGAAAGGTGTTTTTGGCGCCACCAGATCCTCCCCTGAACGGTGGCATAACCGTCTTGGTCATCCTTCGTTTCAGATAGTTCAAAGAGTCATTAGCAGCAATAATCTTTTGTGTTCAGGTGAAACAAATAAGAGTTCTGTCTGTGATGCCTGTCAACAGGCTAAGAGCCATCAGCTTCCGTATCCAGTGTCTTCTAGTGTTTCATCTAAACCACTAGAACTTGTCTTTTCAGATGTAAGGGGTCCTGCCGCAAATTCTGTTGGCAGAAATAAGTACTATGTCAGTTTCATTGATGACTATAGTAAATTCACCTGGATTTATTTGCTTCGTTTCAAATCTGAAGTCTTCCAAAAATTTCATAATTTTTAGAATATGGTTGAGCGCATTTGACACAAAAATTGTTGTTGTTCAAACAGATTGGGGTGGAGAGTATCAAAAACTCAATTCTTTTTTTATCAAAACCGGCGTTACACATCTAGTCTCTTGTCCCCATGCTCATCAGCAGAATGGACCAGCTGAGCGTAAACATAGACACATTGTTGAAGTTGGCTTGTCTCTTCTTGCTCATGCATCTATGCCTTTGAAATTTTAGGATGAAGCTTTTGCTACAGCTACCTATCTTATAAATCACACTCCTTCTAAGGTTCTCAATTTTGCTACTCCTTTTGAGCGTTTGTTTCACAAGAAACCTGATTATGATTTTCTTAGAGTTTTTGGATGCGCGTGTTGGCCAAATCTTAGACCATACAACACTCGTAAATTTGCTTTCCGTTCTAAGCAGTGCGTTTTTCTTGGGTACAGTTCATCCCACAAAGGCTATAAATGTCTTGATGTAAACACAGGACGCGTCTACATCTCTAGAGACGTTGTCTTTGATGAGTCTCTTTTTCCCTTTCATGCCCTACAATCCAACGCTGGTGCCCAACTACGTGAAGAAATTAATCTCCTGCCACATCTTTTCCTTCCACCCGCACAAATGGATCATCCGGGGGATACTAATACAGTTGATCACATGTTGACTAATGGTTAAATTCTGCATCTAACGATTCTATTTTGGAAGACAATGATGGTGATCTATAGGAAATAACGGATGAAATCAGAGAGGATTTCTCTAGCGAATTGCTGTCAGGATTAGAGTTGCAGACAGCACCAGGATCCTCTCCTGGACTTGCGCCAGAATCTGTGACACGCACCGGCCACGCGTCTGGTTCGGGTGACATGCGCCCCAACACATCGGCAGCAGAGGATAACGACGCGCGCCGCATGCGATGTACTGGTCACGGGCCACCGACAACGTCCACGCGGGCGAATCCTACCTGCCCGCCTGAGCCTGAGCAGAATAATCCGCATGCGAATGTTGGACCTACCGTGCATGAACCCATTGTAGAGCGGGCACACACCAGGCTACAAAGCGGCATTAGGAAACCTAAAATATATACCGATGGGACAATAAGGTATGGTCTCCTAGCTGCTAATGGTGAACCGCAGGATTTGATCGAAGCACTAGATAATAAAAATTGGAAGATGGCTATGGATGAGGAATATAGTGCTCTAGAACAAAATAAAACTTGGCATCTTGTCCCACCTAAAGAAGGAAGAAATCTTATTGACTGTAAATGGGTATACAAGATTAAAAGGAAAACAGATGGGAGTATAGATAGATACAAAGCACGCTTGGTAGCAAAGGGCTTTAAGCAAAGGTATGGGATAGATTATGATGATACTTTTAGTCCTGTTGTTAAAGCTGCTACTATCAGAGTGGTTTTGTCCATAGCTGTTTCCAGGGGTTGGTGCATGAGGCAACTAGATGTAAAGAACGCATTTCTGCATGGTGTTCTTGAGGAGGACGTCTACATGAGACAACCACCAGGTTACGAGAGTAAGAAATTCCCTCACTATGTCTGCAAGCTAGATAAAGCAATATATGGATTGAAATAAGCCCCCAGAGCATGGCACTCAAGACTGAGTAACAAACTACAACAACTTGGTTTTCATCCATCTAAAGCTGATACTTCATTATTTATGTTCAACAAAGGGAATATTATTATGTATTTGTTGATCTATGTGGATGACATAATAGTGGTCAGTTCATCTTCTGATGCCGTGGCAGCCCTACTTAAGAATCTCAAGTCAGACTTCACACTCAAGGACTTGGGAAATTTGCATTACTTCCTTGGGATAGAGGTAAATCAGGTACGTGATGGTATTCATTTATCACAAAGTAAATATGCCTCAGATGTTATCAAGCGAGTGGGAATGTCACATTGCAAGCCTGTGATTACTCCTCTATCCGTCTCTGAAAAATTAAGTATAGAAGAAGGTGAACCGCTTGGATCAGAGGATGCAACACGTTACAGGAGCATTGTTGGAGCATTGCAATATTTAACATTAACTCGTCCAGATATTTGTTTTGCAGTAAATAAGGTTTGTCAGTTCTTGCACTGTCCTACTACAGCACATTGGTCTGCAGTCAAAAGAATATTGAGATATCTCAAGTTTACAGTTGATATTGGTATGAATATAAGAAAATCACAGTCTATGCTTGTGAGTGCGTTTTCTGATGCAGACTGGGCAGGAGACATTGATGATAGAAGGTCCACTGGTGGATTTGCAATCTTCATTGGAAGCAATCTTGTGTCATGGAGTGCAAGAAAACAAGCCACTGTTTCAAGGTCAAGTACAGAGGCTGAGTATAAAGCTTTAGCAAATGCTACTGCAGAAGTTATTTGGATACAATCTCTTCTTAAAGAATTAGGAGTGCAATCTCCATCTGCAGCACGTTTGTGGTGTGATAATATTGGAGCTACTTATCTCACAACAAATCCAGTTTTTCATGCTCGAACTAAACATATTGAGATTGATTATCATTTTGTACGGGAACGTGTTGCAAGGAAGCTTCTGCAGGTGCGGCTCATATCTACAAATGACCAAGTTGCTGATGGATTCACTAAAGCCCTCACAAGTGCAAAGCTACAAGAATTCAGGCGCAATCTTAACTTAATAAAGTTATGATTGAGGGGGACTGTTAGATAGTATGAGATATTCATGATGTAACAAAACCAGAAAACTCCAGGAAGCTTGTGCGCCAAGTAAATAGATTAGGAAAGATAGAATATGATTTGTTGTAACCATATTTAGATAGAGGTGCAACGCATGTCTCGGGATGTTTCCTGGTTGTTTCTTGTAAGCCACGGAGAGGGCTATTCTCTCCATATATTAATAAAGGTACGCGGTCTCGGATGAGGTGAGAACGCTTCCTCAATATCCTGGTTGCTTACAGTTTTTAGAATGTAAGTACTCCGTTTAGTCCTGCACACTCAGCTTGACAGTCAGTCAAAACTGAAAGGTTGTTTACGCTGTTTACGTATGTAATTCTCTATTCTCCTTATTAATACAAACCGAAATTGCTCTGAATCTTTAAAAAAAAGATTTTTGTGCCCACTTCTTATTACAACACACCATCAAGGCATAAATAAAACTTGTGAGTGCGTGCGTGCATGCATGGCGCAAGTGGTGACGTACTGATGTAGCAGCATGCACCCGTGGCTGTGCGTCGAAGTGCGCACGTGGTGGATCGGACGATTTCCTACCACGCACACGCACTCGACACATCAGCCAAACATAAAACGCCAGCCGATCGATTGAGCCATCCACACCACACGACGACGACGTCGCGCGCGCGCTGCCTTTTTTACTATCGCAGCAGGACGAAGCTTCAGCCTCCCTTTTGTTCATAGCTAAACGGGATAAGGGGGAGGAGGTAGCCGGCCGCCCGGCCCCCGCGCGCACAGGCACAGGCACACAGTAGCAGCCATGCATGCGGTCGATCGCCCGCACAATCATGGGGAATCTAATCTCTTTGCATTTGAACGCCTTTGATCCACGTCATTATGCACGATACTTTATTCACCCTGTCTCTACGTGCGTGTGTATAGCGGTGTCTCCCCATCAAAACCCGAGCTTTAATGCTGGTGGGTAGGCCGTGCTTTTCGCAACGGTACGTCACCCCCGGCCGGCCCTTTACAACGCCACATACACCAACGTGCATGCAGTGGAGGAGCATGTTTTGCATAGGGCCTCTCTGCATGGATAATAATATTTAAATTATAGTTTATTTTAATTTTTTTAATGTATATATTTTACTATGTATTTAAATATATTATTTATTTAGGTACATAGCAAAATGCATGCACTAAAAAAATCAAAGTAAATTACAGTTTGGAACGGAGGGAGTAATATATAGCTACCTCTAACTACGGATCTAATAACAGACAATATTTTTAATTCTGTTTAGAGCATGGATGTTGGCTGCTCATTCCGATTGCGACGATTTCTCAGAAACACTTGAATCCCTGTAAATCTGGTAGTCTGTTGAGTGTCCTGAAGGACCTCGATGAAACCATCTTTATAGCAAGATCGCGGTCTCAAATAAAGGACAAAAATCAGAGATAATTAAGTTTAAACCATTATGTGCCATTTAGGCCATTAGCCCTACTTATAGGTATGTTAATGAACAAAAATCCTTATTAACTATTTGTTTTCTGTTGCTACCACCAAGTTCTTTATGAGTGTTTTCTTATTATGTCTCTTGGTTCTGTAATAACTCCCTTCTATCTAGCTGTGGTTAGAAACTTAGATTATGAAGTGTTAGCGTTTCAAGAACTGGGATAGTAGCCGGTCTAAGAACTGTCCTCCTCTGTTTCTTTCATTTCTGCTAAAACAGTTACCTTGTATTTCCGTTATTCAGAGTAATGGAAATGGGGAAATGCCCTCGGTTCGAAATTAACTATCTGTTTTCCTTTATCCATCACCCTTTGATATGTTAATGGTAGAAAAATCCATTAGAATCCTTAGCCGTTCAAACTAAAAAAAATCATTAACCACTTTCGATTTGTTACAATCTGATTCTTACCCATGATTGGTTAACGGACAAAATCCTTAACCATCGGTTTTGCAAGTATAAAATCATTGCCATCCTCTTACCGCTGTGCAACAGTGCAAGACCTGTGGCGCTAGCAGCTTATCTACTCCAAAGCAAGCTAGTCTGCTCTGCTATGCTAGTCTTCTCATTAGACTCTGCTGCTTTGGTGGTCTGGTGGAAAAGGAGGAGTGCATGCGTGTGCGCAGCATGTTCCACGCGCGCACCCGCTCCACGCATCAAAGGGTTGCTCGGATCGGAGATATGTTCGCGACGGGAAATAAACGCAAGCTAAGCTAGCAACGAGTCCGTAAAAAACTCGTGGCAAAACGTTCGAGACCGAGACGTATGCCTTTTGCATGCAGCTTTAATTTCGTCACCTCACCTGTGGGCAAAGGGCAATGGGTATCGGCGAGAGCGAAAATGACGTAGGCAAGAGCGTACGTGGGGTTTAATCTAAAAATGCTTGCATATTATATTTAAAAGTGTCTAAAAATTTTAAAACTTTATATACTAATAGTAATGTACCAAATGAGCATTGTGCCAAATTTTAAAATTCAAACATATTTTATAAAAATTTATATGAAAAAAATAAATTTCATCCACAACAGGACAAAATGTCTTGATGGCTGAATTTTATTAATTCTATACATATTTTTACAAAATGTGTATGAATCTTAAAATTTAGTACAATGCTCATTTGATATATTACTATTGGTATATAAAGTTTTAAAATTTTTAGACACTTTTAAGTATGACATGCAAGTATTTTGAAATAAATTTTACGTATGCTCTCACATATGTGGATGTATTTCATGGGCATCAGCATCAAGTCGCATCACACTGATTATTTTTGCACGGGCATGGAATAGGCGCCTGGCGCGCGTGACTTTAATTTCCTTCCCTTTTCCTTTTTTCTGAACTATCGCGCGCCCGATTTTCGTGCTACAAGAATCGACGGCAACGATCCGTCGATCGATCCCGTGGGCGGTTGCATTGGTCGCTCGTGCTGCCGTCGTACGACGACGACGACTGGTCGGGACGTATTGTACGTGGGTATCTTTTTTTGGAGTTGTTTGCCGATGGGCATCACGGCGTACTGCGACAGCACCGGGCACGGTTCTACGTGGGAAGACAAAGGCGGTCACTCAGGTGATAGCGAGCGTGACGTGGACGTGACACCCACCGCCGCAGGCAACCGCCGGCCACATCCTCCTCGTTCCTCGACGACGACGTCGCTCCCTAGTCCCTTTACTATACTTGGCCACAGCAAGACTGGTACACAAATAGTGTAGTTGTACGTACTAGTATCCTGTTGTTCTACGTGGCCATGCACTGCTGGCACGAGTGCTACTGTTGCATGGGAGAATTCTGTCCTGATTCGCCCGGCCGCAGGCGAGACAACCAACCAGTGGCCGGCGGCTCCCCGGGGGCCGGTACGTCTACACAGTATCTCGGCCCCCAATACGACTGTGGCAGCGGCCGGCCGGCCGTTTTGCCGTGCCGTCCCGTCCGTTCCCGTCCTCTCCCGTGCGCCCGCGGGGCACCCCGCCCGCATACCGTGCCGCAGCCTTGCAGTTGCGCAGGCTGGCGCTGCCTTACGCACAGGCGGCCGGCACAGCGCCTGCTGGTCCTTGTTCTGCTGGCCGCACACACCTGGTCTGCCCAGTGGCCAGTGGCCGCGGCATCGACCGCCTTTTTCACATAGCCACCGGCAGCGGCAGGCACGAGTCAGAGGACCAATTTGACCAATGACCGTGGCGCGCCGCGGCAGGTAACTGCTGCTGTCTCCGTCCTAAAAAAATCAACTACACGTGACCTTTAAAAAGACTCATATTTAATCAAATTTTTAGTAAATAAGATTTAAATTTATGACTTCAAATTAATTTATTATAAAAATACATTTTATACTTAATCTAATAATATTTATTTAATATTATAAATATTGATATTTTTTATCTATAATTAATCAAACCTAAGATACTAAAACATGCTACTATAATAAAATTATATTTTTTTAAAAACACGCGGGCCGGCCGCGGCCGGGCCGGGCGCACACAGGCGCAGCACAGCACAGCCGGCCCGCGCGGCGCGCGTGCTGCCGCCCCTGGCGCCCCTATTGAAGTTTAAGCATGGGCATGCCCACCTACTCCAGCGCATCATAATGGCAGACCGCAGTCGCTACGGTCGCCGGCCGTACGATGTGAGCCCTGGGGCTTGGGGGCCAGGCCATTTTTGGGTGTGTCCAAGCCACCCCTTGCACGAGGCTGGCGTTGCCTTGGCTGCTAGTGTCAGTGTGCTGGTATACTACCCTACTCGTATTATTGTTCTGTCCCGGCGCATTAGTCCATTTATTACTCTCATGAATGATAAAGAATAGAAACGACCTGTATTTGTAGGATTCCACGCCTTCGGCCTTCTTTAGTTTTCTGAATTGGATATCAAATTTTACTATAAAAAATAAAATTCTTATCACATCAAAATATCGGCACATATATGAAGTACTAAATATAGATAAAATCAAAAACTAATTATATATTTTTATTGTACTTTATAAGACGAGCATTTTAAACCTAATTAGTTAAATTTTAAATAATTTTTATTAAATACAAATAAAATGCTACAACGTACTATAGTTATGTTTTGTCAACTTTGGACACGCTAAGTTGGGGAACTAAACAAGTCATTTTCCACCCAGCTCCATGATCCGACATTAGAAGAGTACTCGTAACCACTAACCAGCCGCGAAGCGACACGACAGCATGGTCTGTCCCAGGCGTTGGAACGGAGCCGAAGAGAGAGGACTGACTACTGGACTAGCGCTAAAAATGGATACTGTGCGGGCTTTGGCTTTGCATGTGTGTGTGGTGGTGGGCGTAGCGTAGCTTCGCGTAGGTCGCTACCTCGTGGGCCGCCAGTAGGACCGCCCAATAGACGGCCCCATTCGAGGGAGGCCCACCGCACCGCCGCACGGTAGGTGCAATACGTAGACCATGCGTCATGTTTCTTGGACGCGCAGGGGACACTACGTTCCGAAATCTCATATCTCCTCTCGGTGTTGCTGCGTTGCTCCTACTAGTAGCAGATCTTTTGACATGAGACAAGAATCGGCCATGATATGAACGAAAGATCTGTTCGTTTTTTTTTCGCAAAAAAAAAAAGATCTGTTCGTTTCTTCTCGATCGATTAACAATAATAAATGATAATAATCGGTGCGCCTGCTGCTGCCTCCATTTGTTCTTCCAGGCGTTATTATAGCACAGACAAATAATAAAGTTTTCTTGGCATTGCACTAGGCCCGGTACAAAGAATGGAATATTGTCGTATACGTGGATGCGCGCAACACACCTGACGATGAGTTGTCCTGTGAAACAGGAGCTACTACTTGATTAGCGATCGTAAACTCTGAATGCCCCCACGTACAAGGAATTAAAAAACATGCCCTTGGTTCAAAGAAGTACTCATAGATTCGTATCGTTCAAAATTTTATGATACAGGTACCATCGCCACACCGATCGATACATACCCAAATAATCCTAGTACGACTAGTACTACTGTTCCAGGCATGATCATGTGCAGACATAAATATGTTTGGGATTTTATTAGACGGCACTCGACCGACAATACAGAGAAGACGACGCCAATAATACAAGTGTGTACTTCACCAATTAA